>CM070604.1:26019769-27219769 GCA_036346395.1 Hsuehochloa calcarea
GAGTATACCGTCATGTCATTTGGCTTAACCAATGCTCCCACCTTGTTCATGAACCTCATGAATTCGGTATTCATGGAGTATTTGGATAAGTTTGTCGTGGTCTTCATCGATGATATTCTCATCTATTCCAAGGGCGATGAGGAACACGATGAGCATCGAGGCTTGTATTAGGCAAGCTTCGTGAGCATCATTTGTATGCAAAGTTGACAAGTGCGCGTTACGGTTGAAGGAAGTGGCATTCTTGGGTCATATTCTTTCGGCGGGAGGCGTGGCCGTTGACCCTAGCAAGGTCGGCGATGTTCTTTCATGGGTTGACCTACTTGATGGCAGAAGTGCGGAGTTTTCTCGGTTTAGCGGGATATTATCGCCGTTTATCGAAATTTCTCCAAGATCATGGCCGATGTGGAGTTGCTCAAGAAGGACAAGAAGTTCTTGTGGTCCGATGCTTGTGAGAAAGTTTCCAAGTACTTAAGAAGCGTTTGACCACGCTCCGTCCTCGTTCTTCCGATATCCATCGAGGCCGATATCTTTTGCGATGCTTCTCGGCGAGGACTCGGTTGTGTCCTTATGCAAGAAGGCAAGGTAGTGGCCTATGCATCAAGGCAATTAAGGACTCATGAACTCAACTATCCTACCCATGACTTGGAATTGGCTCTTTGTGATTCATGCCTTGAAGATTTGGCGACATTACCTAATCGGTGTCGTTGTGAAGTGTATTCGGATCACAAAAGCCTAAAGTATTTATTCACCCAACGGATCTGAACCTCGGGCAAAGAGATGGTTGGAGTTGATCAAGGACTATGACATGGGTATTCACTACCATCCGGGCAAGGCTAATGTAGTTCCGATGCGCTCGATCATAAGCGCATTGCAATGCCTTGTTGCTCGGGAAGTTCAACCCACCCTTCTAAAGGAATTTCAGCGTCTCAACTTAGGTTTGGTTGAGCATGGTTCCCTCATTGCCTTGGTTGTGCAACCAACCTTGGTAGATCGGATTAAGGTCGCTCAACAATCGGATGTTGGAGTGAACCACATCAAGGAAATATCAAGAGCGGTACAAGCGGGTGCTTCTCGAGGATGAGCATGGTGTTGTAAGGTTGAACAGCGCTGAGTGGTTCAAAGGACATGGAATTGCGAATTTGATTCTCCATGAAGCCCACGATTCGCCTTTGTCTATTCATCCGGGGCCACAAAGATGTATCAAGATCTCGTCGGAGATTTTGGTGGACCCGAATGAAGAGAGAAGTGCGAAGTTCGTTCTTAGAAGTCGCGGCGTGTGTAAATCGTGTCAAGGCGAACATCGGCGTCGGCGGGGCTGCTTGACCTTTGCCTATTCACGAATGGAAGTGGGATTCGATCGGGATGGATTTTATCACGATGCGCCCGAACATCAAGGGCAAGGATTCCATCAGGTTGTCATCGATCGATTGTGAAGGTAGCCCATTTTACGCGATGCGGACAAACCTTAGTGTGAGTCTACTCGCGGACCTCTATATTTCACGTATAAATGCGCTTGCATGGTGTACCGAAGGCGATCGTTTGGATCATGATGCGCTTTTCACCGCCGAGTTTTGAAGTGTTTGCAGAGGCTATGGGAACCCGCCTCACATTTAGCACGCATATCACCCCCAAACCGATGGTCGGACCGAAAGGTCAACCAAGTGTTGGAAGACATGCCGTGCTTGCGTCCTCTCCTATGGAAAGAATTGGGAGAAATGCTTGCCATTTGCGAGTTTTCCTACAACAACAGTTTCGAGCCGGTCTCGGCATGTCACCTTCGAGGCCTTATACGGGAGAAAGTGTAGAACCCGTTAAATTGGTGGGAGACCGTGAAGACCATTCTTTGGCGGACTCGATCAATGAGGCCGAAGTCAAGTCCGACTTATTGCGTGATCGTTTGCGCCTGAGCTCAATCCGAGCAAAAGAGCTATGCGGATCGCCGTCGTCGTGAGTTGAGCTTTGAGCCTAATGACTTTGTTTATCTCAAAGTCTCTCCTTTGAAGGGCCATCAACGTTTGGCGTCAAGGAAAGTTAGCTCCTCGATATATCGGTCCTTACCGTGTTATCGAGAAGAAAGGAAGCTATTGCCTATAAGTTGGAGTTGCCATTTGCACTCGAAGGGTACATGATGTTTTCCATGTGTCCCAATTAAAGAAGTGCCTCCGTGTTCCAACGAGAGGAAGCTCCGTTGGAAACTCTCGATGTCGAGGAAGATTTGACCTACAAGGAGCACCTGTTCGCATCCTTGAAGAGGTGAGCGAAGAGCGAGGAATAAAACCATCGATTCCTCAAAGTTCGGTGGTCAAACCATTACGAAGATGAGGCTACTTGGGAAAGGGAAGATCGTCTCAGGCGGACTACCCCTCTTTCTTTTAGAGTGAGCCAAATCTCGGGGCGAGATTTTTTGTAAGGGGAGGTTTTGTAACATCCCAAATTGGGTTTATGTTTCAAATGTAATAAAAATGAGGATAAATTAAAACTTTTCTTGCCTCATGTATTATTACGATGTTTGAAACCTCTTTCCTTTAATTGGTGGAAATTAAAACTCAAAATTTCCCCAATTAAACTCAAGTCATAAACCTCCTTCATAAAAATCACATGCCCAATCTCTGGAAATAATCTTCATTGGACCTAGGGTGATGTTTAACACCTCAGAATTATTTCATAATTTTCAGAAATTATTTGATAATTTTTGAGACAAGTCAAACATTAGTCAAACTCCTATTATAGCCTTCTGAAATTTTTAGAGAAAATGCAGTGCATAAAGTCTCTGAAAATTTTATATAAGGTTCCTCCTCTTGTCAGCAATCTCCATTTAAAATTTCATAGTTTTTGGAGCTTGTTTGCTATCTTAATTAATTATCCTAAGTCATTTCGACAAATAACTCAAAAAAAAATCAGCTTTTACTATTCCTTGGACTCAAGTCACACTCGGGTCCAAGCCATTGATTCGATCGGATCAACTAAGCGCACCGGCTTCGGCCGCATCAGGCGATTTCAATTTCGGCCGTTAGATCTCGATCGTGCGATGCTGCGCTCGAGGTGACGTTCGGACCGCGAACCTCCCTCTGCTCTCGAGCCGTTCATCGAAGATCGGCGGCTCGAAAAGAGAAGCGTTCGGACCGTTCGAGCGCCTCGCGG
Source organism: Hsuehochloa calcarea (assembly GCA_036346395.1). Classification (NCBI taxonomy): domain Eukaryota; kingdom Viridiplantae; phylum Streptophyta; class Magnoliopsida; order Poales; family Poaceae; genus Hsuehochloa; species Hsuehochloa calcarea. The sequence goes on from CM070604.1 coordinate 26,022,911, forward strand.
CGTGAACCGTAGGATCCAAATCAGCGGCCGAGATCAAGCGCGGTCGAATCGTTATCGGCGACCCGTTTTTTCACCGTCCGATTAAAATCCAGCGGTGATCTCTTTCGTCTTCCTCCGCTCGCTCGCTTTCGGCCTTAGTCAGCGATAGTTGGTGAAAAAGGCGAGGCGTGTCGTCGGGTCTTCTCTGCTTTCGGCCAACGATTCTCAGCATTTATTGCTCCCGTCCCACCGCCTCCGAAGTCGTCGTCCTCCTCGAGTTCACGTGCTCCCATCGCCCTCAGTCGACCTCAACACGAGTTGGCCATTTTCTTCCGTTGCTTCTTCCTTGCCCTTGGCTATAAAACTCCTCCGATGGCTTCCTTAGCATCCTTTGAACACCCTTGAGCTCGAGAACCCTTTGTTAGTGCATTACTCGAGCTCCATTTCAAAAATTGCTCTCGGCCGCCATTGTTGAAGCTCCAACCTCTTCGGTGAAAGTGGTGCTCCGTGCCTTCTCTTTCTAAACCCTTGCTTCCTCAATTACTTACCATCTCTAAGAGTTTTAACCCTCACTCAATTTGGGTTTTCATGAGGGCGACTTAATTTTGGATTTCCCCCTTTTCGGCCGAAAGCCCTATTTTTCTTCATCAGAGCAGCTCCAGTCCCCTCTGTGCTTTATCCGTGCTCAGGTAACCCCTCTTTAGTCCCTAGTTGCTTGCACCGCTCAGTTGGACATATGAGCTCATTTGCTATTTTCGTTTTGACCATTTTGGTCATCTCTGTCATCTCGGCTTCTTGGCGTTCTAAACGCCGCATGACTAAATATTAGTTCCATTAGGTGCGCAAGTTTGTTAGCAACCCATTTTGGGCACTGCTGCACTTGCCTGCGCGGCGAGTCGTGGCGATGATCCTCTCTTCCCGTCGTTTTGTCGGATGAAAGCGGTAGCGAGTTTTGAGCGTGAATTGATGTGGACCGTCGATCCTTAGATCAGCGGTCCAGATCTGAGTGAACGTTCGGACCGTCCGAAAGGTTCGATCCGTGTGGACCGTTGGATCCAAGATCAGCGGCTCCTATGCGTGTGAGCGTTCGGACCGCCCGACGTCTGATCACATGAACCGTTGGATCGGATCAACGGTGAGTGTTTAGGGTTTAATGGATCGCGGCGTGCGCTCATTGCTCCGTGGACTTAGGCCGTCGGATCCGGGATCGGCGCTCCTCGTTCGTCCACGTCGATTTAAATTCTGATTTTCCCGAGAGGATTTATTTGTCAACTGAAAAATGTGATAGCTTGTAAAATGTATAACTAAGTCATTTCAAATCCTTTTCGGTTGATTCAAATTTTGTTGGTTATGTTTTTAACTAGACTTTAATTTAAAAATGTTTCCAGACTCAGTATAGCTCCAGAAAATTTTGCTAATGAATAGTAGTATTTTTGATTTATAAAAGCTGAGCAAAATTGTTTTGGCCATATCTTTTGTATTAAGAATCCAAATCAATTGGTTCTTGTTGCATTAGTTCATAAAAATCATGCTCTTTCTACTGTAAAAATTTGAGAGCTTTTTGTCGAAGTTGGCTGTTGGATCTTTTCGGTTTCTTTTGCCTTATTGGTTCTTTTTGGTTCTTTCGATAGGATCCGAAGAGCACATTGATACGAGAGTGATCCTGACAACATCTTGACCATAACAAGCGAGCAAGCAGTTTGATCATGTTAATCCTATTATTTTTCAAGTCTACTATTTTGAATTCAACTGTATGTATGCATTGCTACTTTGTGTTAAATTATGGTTAGTTGATCCTATAGTTGCATAATCTGTAGGATGTTGTTTATTCTCTACTACTTGAGCCTAGGTTATTTCTTTGTGATTAGAGTTCGATGGATGGACTCTTGTCACTTAGTAGAATCTGAATCGTTGTGCTTAGCCATGCCTAGTTCGGTAGCTTTGGGCGATCATCGACTTAGTCGATGGTCTTGATCACACAAAATTATTATTCTTCCATTATGTCCAGCACTTTGTGCTTTGTTAATTTGTAAAGTCAAAAATCTGAAAATGGAAAAATTGATTTGGACTTGGGCAAGTGGTTGGATGGTGGGTTATTGGGTTTGTGGATGTCTTGCCTAAGTCAACAAGGACCGAACATCTTGTGTCACACTCTCCAAGCACTTTTGCGTACTAACCACATGAGGGTTATATGGGACCCCTCTTGACCTAGTACTTTGGAGTGTGTTATCTCAGTCGCGGGAGGCGGCGTTGTGTGTTGTGTGAAAAAGGAATTGTGTTCTTGTGTTTGTGTTGGGTGTGCGGTGGTGGGGATTAGGGAAGGTTCTCCACCTCGAGGCGTCATGATTGTCAAGGCTTTACACGTGACGGGTAGTTGTCCGAGGTGGGCCACGACCCGACACAGCGTATGGGTTTCTATCCATCAGGCGACTCGAAGGTAATACATAATATTGGAAAAGTCTCGTAGGACTTAGCCGTGTGGCATACCTAAGGAAGTGTGCTTAATAGCTTGGCAAAAGGCGATCGACATGTGGGTAAGTTGGTACACCTGCGAGGATAAAACTATTGAATAGCCTCGTCCTAGGTTATGGACACGCTTGGTTAGGTTTTGCAAGAGTTAGACTTCAACCTTTTAAATTAAAATTTGACATGGTTGGCATGAATGGGTAATTCATGCTATTGTTGTGGTGACTAATGGTTTAGTCACTTCGGGATTGTTGTTGTTTCCTATCTCTTGTTATATTGTTGTCTTTTGCGCTTATTTGAACATTAAAACAGATTTGTTAAATTGCTTTTAATCTATTATATTATTGCAAATGAAAACTTGCTTTATGCTAAAATGAAACCTCTGACCTCTTTGTTGATTAAGCTTGCATGTAGTATATATGCAGGTTTGTTATTCCACATGTAAGTCTTGTGAGTACATTCAAAGTACTCACGGCTTTTCTTATTGCTTTTGTTCTGCAGGGAGGAAGGTGAGCCCCAAGGGCCTCACTTTTGTGAGATGTGCCGGGTTTGGCGACTAGCTTGGCGGTCGGTCGGTTGCCTTGTGGGGTAAAGGCACCTTGATTGGCTCTTTTGTTGTAGCCATCTTATGGCACTTTTGCTTCATTGTTTAATTATTGTTGTCTCTTTTATTGTTGGCGGTTGGCCTCTCTTTTATAATGACTCGGTTTAATATTATTAATACTTACATTCTATTACGTGTTTCGGTTCTATGTGGATGAATGGAATTGATACATAAATTTTGTGATGAGGTGTGTATACTGCACTCTGGGAAGTATACATGTCTCGAGTCTCGGATTATCTGCTTTGTGATGCTAGGACCGAATGGATGGTTAAGCATTACAAGCCGGATAAACCGGGGTCTCATAAGGTTTGGTATCAGAGCCATACTGACCGTAGTAACCCAAGCTGGTTGTCGTTTAGGATATTTTGGAAAATATTATTTTCAAAGTATCAAATGATTTTTGAAAGCTTAAGTAAGTTCTCAGATTTTATTCCTTACCTATCTTAGCTTTCTCCCCTCATCTTACTCTAATTTGAGTTTGAAAGTTGTTTTCCTCTCATCTCCTTTTCAAAGGTAGTGTTATCGATTAAATGGGTTTTGGGAACCACTGAGTTTGGCAAATTGAAGAGCTTAGGGTTTTTGAAGTTTCTGGACTGAATGTTTCGACTAGAGGCTTGGATGCGGGATCTGGACAACACACCTCAATTTCAGACAGCGAGCTCAATGGTTTCTGATAGGACCACTGAGCTTGGCAAATTGAAGTATGCCAGATTTTGAAGTTTCTAGAATGGAAGACTTCGACTGGAAGCTTGGATGCAAAATCACTACAGCAACCTCAATTTCCGGACAGCAAGCTCGATGGTTCTAAATGGGGTAGAAAATGAGAGGATAATCAACTGAAATTTGTGGGGTTAAAAGGGTAAGATGTGATACTAGTTAGCTAAGTATCTAACACTATTTTCGCTGATTGAACCTTGCTCTTTAGTGGTAATAGATCTTACCTTAATCTTCTGCTTTTTATCTTCTCAATCAATTACTCGTTCATTCAATACGGGCTAGTTGAATTGGGAAGTTGAGCTTTGGTTTTATGATTCCTTGCCGTTTTTGGAGTCTTTTTATAAGCAGGTTTAAGATTATACACATACTGTTTTTGGCTTTCGGTTAGGGTGATATTCCATTCCCCTAGTCGCTAGCCTTTCGCTTTCTTTCGGCTTTTAATCTTTGAGTCTAGTTTTAACCAAAGTTTCTTATTCAGGATGGCGGGCCTTTTCGTAGCGGCCAAGGCGATCGGTGGTCGGACGAGATCTTCCTCCTCCTCAGACCATGGCGAGGTCCTTCTTGGATCGGCGCAACCGTCTGCGAGAGGGCGGGAGGTTCTTACGGGCGTCATCGCGCATAACACTTCCGCCCTTACCGGTGCATCGGGATCCGGGCAAGGGAGTGGTCATCGGCCGCGTGGGGACTCGCGGAGTTTCTTCGCTTTCGGCCCCTCGTTCTCTAGGTCGAGGACCCGCTTGCCTTGACGATTGGCCGTGCGGTTGGTATAACCGCATAGCGATGCGGGGAGCACGAGAAGCGCTATTCTCATCGCACCGGTGGAGGTGCGGCTTTGTCTTAGTGGGAGAGCTTTCTCGCCATGCGGCTGGCAGCCACCGTCACTTGGGAGGAGTTCCACTTGCCTTCCGTCAGTCACATTCCTTCCGGCTGATGAAGGTGAAGAAGAAGGAATTCTTGTCACTCGAGCAAGGCGTCGTTCGATCCACGAGTACATGCGAGTTCAACCATTTGGCTCGTTATGCTCGGAAGAGGTGGCCTTGATGAGGCCAAGCAAGAGAAGTTCAAGGATGGTTTATGCGAGGAGCTTCAAGACAAGCTATCTATCGTTGACTTCCACGATTTCCGGGCCTTGGTGGACAAGGCCATCGTCGCTGAAAGCAGCGGGGAGAGCACTTGTGGATTCCATAGCGCAAGTGGGAGGCCCTGAAGTCGGCTGAGCCAGCTCTTTCCGTTCCGTGTTGGGCGATCTCGGGGTCCGTCCTCGCCTTGACACCCGAGATCGTCATTTTGCTCCTCGTCCTTCGCGAGCCGTGCCCCAATCACGTGCACTGCGAGTCGGCCGAGAGGCCTCCGCGCAGTGCGGATGTCACTGCTATACCTGCAGCGACAAGGGCATTATGCAAATAATTGCCCCAAGAAGGCGAGGCGACCCCTCGTCCTAATGGAGGGCGCGGGCAAGGAGGTGGTTCTTCGCGGGACCGGAAGATAGTCCCTACTATCCAAGGCGTGGGCGGTGGTCGCGTCAACCTCATCTCGGCGAGAGGAGGCACGGGGAGGCACGACGTCGTCTTTGGGTACCCTTCTGTTAACTCTTATCACCGCTCTTGTTTTGTTTGATTCGGGAGCATCTCATTCCTTTATTTGAATCTTTTCTTTGCTATTAGTGGGCTCCTCTTTACTCCATTGTTGATCCCATTGCTCATTCGCTCTCGGGTTTGGAGTTGAGAGTGAATCGAGTGTAGGGATGTTCCAATCGAGATCGAGGGTGAGATTCTTGCGAATCTTATCCTCCTCCATTCAGCAAGTCTAGATGTAATTCTTGGTATGGATTGGTTGTCTCGGCGCAAGGGACGGATCGATTGCGCCAAGAAGTGTGTCGCCTATCTAGTCCTTGGCGGCGGGTTAGCTTACCGCGGAAATTGCTAGGCCCGCATCTCTTGGCGCTTGAAGCGAAGCCCGCTCGATATTGGTGAAGTCCCAACCGTCCGTGACTTCATTGATGTCTTTCGGAAGCTCTTCGGGAATGCCACCGATTCGAGACCTCGAGTTTGTCATTGAGTTGGCTCCGTCTGCCCGATTTCAAAGAGGCACTATCGGATGCCACCGAGCAATTGGTGGAGTTGAAGAAGCAAGCTGAATGAGCTGCAAGAAAAGGTTTCATCCGCCTAGCTCATCTCCGTGGGTTGTCCGGCAATCTTCGTAAAGAAGAAGGACAATACTTTACGCATGTGCGTGGATTACCGTCCGCTTAATGAGGTAGCGGTAAAGAACAAATATCCATTGCCCGCATTGATGATCTCTTTGATCAATTAAGCTGGAGCTCGAGTATTCTCAAGATTGATTTGAGAATGGGATATCATCAAGTTCGGATCGACGAGAGGATATTCAAAGGCGGCTTTCTCTACTCGCTACGGCTTGTATGAGTATACCGTCATGTCATTTGGCAACCAATGCTCCCACCTTGTTCATGAACCTCATGAATTCGGTATTCATGGAGTATTTGGATAAGTTTGTCGTGGTCTTCATCGATGATATTCTCATCTATTCCAAGGGCGATGAGGAACACGATGAGCATCGAGGCTTGTATTAGGCAAGCCGTGAGCATCATTTGTATGCAAAGTTGAGCAAGTCGCGTTACGGTTGAAGGAAGTGGCATTCTTGGGTCATATTCTTTCGGCGGAGGCGTGGCCGTTGACCCTAGCAAGGTCGCGATGTTCTTTCATGGGTTGACCTACTTGATGGCAAAGTGCGGAGTTTTCTCGGTTTAGCGGGATATTATCGCCGTTTTATCGAGAATTTCTCCAAGATCATGGCCGATGCGGAGTTGCTCAAGAAGGACAAGAAGTTCTTGTGGTCCGATGCTTGTGAGAAAGTTTCAAGTACTTAAGAAGCGTTTGACCACGCTCCGTCCTCGTTCTTCCGATATCCATCGAGGCTTCGATATCTTTGCGATGCTTCTCGGCGAGGACTCGGTTGTGTCCTTATGCAAGAAGGCAAGGTAGTGGCCTATGCATCAAGGCAATTAAGGACTCATGAACTCAACTATCCTACCCATGACTTGGAATTGGTGCTGTGATTCATGCCTTTGAAGATTTGGCGACATTACCTAATCGGTGTCGTTGTGAAGTGTATTCGGATCACAAAAGCCTAAAGTATTTGTTCACCCAACGGATCTGAACCTCGGGCAAAGAGATGGTTGGAGTTGATCAGGACTATGACATGGGTATTCACTACCATCGGGCAAGGCTAATGTAGTTGCCGATCGCTCGATCATAAGCGCATTGCAATGCCTTGTTGCTCGGGAAGTTCAACCCACCCTTCTAAAGGAATTTCAGCGTCTCAACTTAGGTTTGGTTGAGCATGGTTCCCTCATTGCCTTGGTTGTGCAACCAACCTTGGTAGATCGGATTAAGGTCGCTCAACAATCGGATGTTGGAGTGAACCACATCAAGGAAATATCAAGAGCGGTACAAGCGAGGTGCTTCTCGAGGACGAGCATGGTGTTGTAAGGTTGAACAGCGCTGAGTGGTTCAAAGGACATGGAATTGCGAATTTGATTCTCCATGAAGCCCCGATTCGCCTTTGTCTATTCATCCGGGGCCACAAAGATGTATCAAGATCTCCGTCGAGATTTTGGTGGACCCGAATGAAGAGAAATTGCGAGTTTGTTGCCGAAGTCGCGGCGTGTGTCGTCGTGTCAAGGCCGAACATCGGCGTCAGCGGGGCTGCTTGACCTTTGCCTATTCACGAATGGAAGTGGGATTCGATCGGGATGGATTTTATCACGATGCGCCCGAACATCAAGGGCAAGGATTCCATCAGGGTTGTCATCGATCGATTGTGAAGGTAGCCCATTTTACGCGATGCGGACAAACCTTAGTGTGAGTCTACTCGCGGACCTCTATATTTCCGTATAAATGCCTTGCATGGTGTACGAAGGCGATCGTTTGGATCATGATGCGCTTTTCACCGCCGAGTTTTGAAGTGTTTGCAAGAGGCTATGGGAACCGCCTCACATTTAGCACCGCATATCACCCCAAACCGATGGTCGGACCGAAAGGTCAACCAAGTGTTGGAAGACATGCTTCGTGCTTGCGTCCTCTCCTATGGAAAGAATTGGGAGAAATGCTTGCCATTTGCGAGTTTTCCTACAACAACGATTTCAGGCGGTCTCGGCATGTCACCTTCGAGGCCTTATCACGGGAGAAAGTGTAGAACCCGTTAAATTGGTGGAGACGGCGAAAGACCATTCTTTGGCGGACTCGATCAATGAGGCGAAGTCAAGTCCGACTTATTCGTGATCGTTTGCGCGCGCGGCTCAATCCGAGCAAAAGAGCTATGCGGATCGCCGTCGTCGTGAGTTGAGCTTTGAGCCTAATGACTTTGTTTATCTCAAAGTCTCTCCTTTGAAGGGCCATCAACGTTTGGCGTCAAGGAAAGTTAGCTCCTCGATATATCGGTCCTTACCGTGTTATCGAGAAGAAAGAGCTATTGCCTATAAGTTGGAGTTGCCGGTGCTTTCGAAGGGTACATGATGTTTTCCATGTGTCCCAATTAAAGAAGTGCCTCCGTGTTCCAACAGAGGAAGCTCCGTTGGAAACTCTCGATGTCCAGGAAGATTTGACCTACAAGGAGCACCCTGTTCGCATCCTTGAAGAGGCTGAACGAAGAACGAGGAATAAAACCATCAGATTCCTCAAAGTTCAGTGGTCAAACCATTCTGAAGATGAGGCTACTTGGGAAAGGGAAGATCGTCTCAGGCGGACCCCTTTCTTTCTTTGAGTGAGCCAAATCTCGGGACGAGATTTTTTGTAAGGGGGGGAGGTTTTGTAACATCCCAAATTGGGTTTATGTTTCAAATGTAATAAAAATGAGGATAAATTAAAACTTTTGCTGCCTCATGTATTGTTACAGTGTTTGAAACCTCTTTCCTTTAATTGGTGGAAATTAAAACTCAAAATTTCCCAATTAAACTCAAGTCATAAACCTCCTTCATAAAAATCCTGTGCCCAATCTCTGGAAATAATCTTCATTGGACCTAGGAGTGATGTTTAACACCTCAGAATTATTTCATAATTTTCAGAAATTATTTGATAATTTTTGAGACAAGTCAAACATTAGTCAAACTCCTATTATAGCCTTCTGAAATTTTTAGAGAAAAATGCAGTGCATAAAAGTCTCTGAAAATTTTATATAAGGTTCCTCCTACTGTCAGCAATCTCCATTTAAAATTTCATAGTTTTTGGAGCTTGTTTGCTATCTTAATTAATTATCCTAAGTCAGCTCAGCAAATAACTCAAAAAAAAAAATCAGCTTTTACTATTCCTTGGACTCAAGTCACACTCGGGTCCAAGCCATTCGGTTCGATCGGATCAACTAACTGCACCGACTCAGCCGCATCGGGCGATTTCAATTTCGACCGTTAGATCTCGATCGTGCGGTCTGCGCTCGAGGTGACGTTCGGACCGCCGAACCTCCCCTCTGCTCTGAACCGTTCATCTGAAGATCAGCGGCTCCGAAAAGAGGAAACGTTCGGACCGTTCGAACGCCTCGCGCAGCGTGAACCGTAGGATCCAAATCAACGGCCCGAGATCAAGCGCGCGGTCGAATCGTTATCAGCGACCCGTTTTTTTTCAGCCGTCCGATTAAAATCCAACGGCTGATCTCTTTCGTCTTCCTCCGCTCGCTCGCGCTCGGCCTTGGTCAATGATGGTTGGTGAAAAGGCGAGGCGTGTCGTCGTCGAGTCTCTCTGCTTCGACCAGCGATTCTCAGCATTTATTGCTCCCGTCCCACCGCCTCCGAAGTCGTCGTCCTCCTCGAGTTCACGTGCTCCCATCGCCCTCAGTCGACCTCAACACAGAGTTCGGCCATTTTTCTTCCCGTTGCTTCTTCCTTGCCCCTTCGGCTATAAAACTCCTCCAGTGGCTTCCTTAGCATCCTTTGAACACCCTTGAGCTCGGAACCCTTTGTTAGTGCATTACTCGAGCTCCATTTCAAAAATTGCTCTCGGCCGCCATTGTTGAAGCTCCAACCTCTTCGGTGAAAGTGGTGCTCCGTGCCTTCTCTTTCTAAACCCTTGCTTCCTCAATTACTTACCATCTCTAAGAGTTTTAACCCTCACTCAATTTGGGTTTTTCCCGCAGGGAGCAGCTTAATTTTGGATTTCCCCCTTTTCGGCCGAAAGCCCTATTTTCTTCATCGAGGCGGCTCCGGTCCCCTCGTGCTTTATCCGTGCTCGGGTAACCCCTCTTTAGTCCCTAGTTGCTTGCACCCGCTTCGATTGGACCTTGCAGAGCTCATTTGCTATTTTCGTTTTGACCATTTCGGTCATCTCTGTCATCTCGGCTTCTTGGCGTTCTAAACGCCCATGACTAAAATATTAGTTCCATTAGGTGCGCAAGTTTGTTGCAACCCATTTTGAGCACTTACTTTCGCTGCCGCGGCGAGTCGCCGGCGATGATCCTCTCTTCCCGTCGTTTTGCCGGATGAAAGCAGTAGCGAGTTTTGAGCGTGAATTGATGTGGACCGTCGATCCTTAGATCAACGGTCCAGATCTGAAGTGAACGTTCGGACCGTCCGAAAGTTCGATCCGTGTGGACCGTTGGATCCAAGATCAACGGCTCCTATGCGTGTGAGCGTTCGGACCGCCCGAACGTCTGATCCACATGAACCGTTGGATCCGGATCAGCGGTGAGTGTTTAAGGTTTAATGGATCGCGTGCGCGCTCATTGCTCCGTGGACTTAGACCGTCGGATCCGGGATCGGCGCTCCTCGTTAAATCCACGTCGATTTAAATTCGATTTTCGAGAGGATTTATTTGTCAAGCTGAAAAATGTGATAGCTTGTAAAATGTATAACTAAGTCATTTCAAATCCTTTTCGGTTGATTCAAATTTTGTTGGTTATGTTTTTAACTAGACTTTAATTTAAAAATGTTTCGGACTCAGTATAGCTCGAGAAAATTTTGCTAATGAATAGTAGTATTTTGATTTATAAAAGTGAGCAAAATTGTTTTGGCCATATCTTTGTATTAAGAATCCAAATCAATTGGTTCTTGTTGCATTAGTTCATAAAATCATGCTCTTTCTACTGTAAAAATTTGAGAGCTTTTTGTCGAAGTTGGCTGTTGGATCTTTTCGGTTTCTTTTGCCTTATTGGTTCTTTTTGGTTCTTTCGATAGGATCCGAAGAGCACATTGATACCGAGTGATCCCCGACAACATCTTGACCCGCAACAAGCGTGCAAGCGGTTTGATCATGTTAATCCTATTATTTTTCAAGTCTACTATTTTGAATTCAAGCGTATGTATGCATTGCTACTTTGTGTTAAATTATGGTTAGTTGATCCTATAGTTGCATAATCATAGGATGTTGTTTATTCTCTACTACTTGAGCCTAGGTTATTTCTTTGTGATTAGAGTTCGATTGATGGACTCTTGTCACTTAGTAGAATCTGAATCGTTGTGCTTAGCCATGCCTAGTTCGGTAGCTTTGGGCGATCATCGACTTAGTCGATGGTCTTGATCACCTAAAAATTATTATGCTTCCATTATGTCCAGCACTTTGTGCTTTGTTAATTTTGTAAAGTCAAAAATCTGAAAATGGAAAAATTGATTTGGACTTGGGCAAGTGGTTGGATGGTGGGTTATTGGGTTTGTGGATGTCTTGCCTAAGTCAACAAGGACCGAACATCTTGTGTCACACTCTCCAAGCACTTTTACGTACTAACCACATGAGGGTTATATGGGACCCCTCTTGACCTAGTACTTTGGAGTGTGTTATCTCAGAGTCGCGGGAGGAGCGTTGTGTGTGTTGTGTGAAAAGGAATTGTGTTCTTGTGTTTGTGTTGGGTGTGCGGTGGTGGGGATTGGAAGGTTCTCCACCTCGAGGCGTCATGATTGTCCAAGGCTTTACCGTGGCGGGTAGTTGTCCGAGGTGGGCCACGACCCGACACAACGTATGGGTTTCTATCCATACAGGCGACTCGAAGGTAATACATAATATTGGAAAAGTCTCGTAGGACTTAGCCGTGCAAGCATACCTAAGGAAGTGTGTAATAGCTTGGCAAAAGGCGATCGACATGTGGGTAAGTTGGTACACCTGCGGGGATAAAACTATTGAATAGCCTCGTCCTAGGTTATGGACACGCTTGGTTAGGTTTTGCAAGAGTTAGACTTCAACCTTTTAAATTAAAATTTGACATGGTTGGCATGAATGGGTAATTCATGCTATTGTTGTGGTGACTAATGGTTTAGTCACTTCGGGATTGTTGTTGTTTCCTATCTCTTTGTTATATTGTTGTCTTTTGCGCTTATTTGAACATTAAAAACAGATTTGTTAAATTGCTTTTAATCTATTATATTATTGCAAATGAAAACTTGCTTTATGCTAAAATGAAACCTCTGACCTCTTTGTTGATTAAGCTTGCATGTAGTATATATACGGGTTTGTTATTCCACATGTAAGTCTTGTGAGTACATTCAAAGTACTCACCGGCTTTTGCCATTGCTTTTGTTCTTGAGGGAGGAAGGTGAGCCCCAAGGGCCTCACTTTTGTGAGATGTGCCGGGTTTGGCGACTAGCTTGGCGGTCCGTCGGTTGCCTTGTGGGGTAAAGGCACAGCGATTGGCTCTTTGTTGTAGCCATCTTATGGCACTTTTGCTTCATTGTTTAATTGTTGTTGTCTCTTTTATTGTTGGCGGTTGGCCTCTCTTTTATAATATTTCGGTTTAATATTATTAATATACATTCTATTACGTGTTTGGTTCTATGTGGATGAATGGAATTGATACATAAATTTTGTGATGAGGTGTGTATACTGCACTCTGGGAAGTATACATGTCTCGAGTCTCCGATTATCTGCTTTGTGATGCTAGGACCGAATGGATGGTTAAGCATTACAAGCTGGATAAACCGGGGTCTCACAAGGACAACTTGCTCGAAACAGTTCATCTACTTGGGAAACACGAGATCCAAATGTTCTCAGCCACAAAACTCGAAACATTCCCCTTTACAGGATTTCACAGAAAGCAAATGGATTAACTTTGTCTCGAAGAGATCAACGAAAATATTCTTTTATTGCAACCTCACTTAGCGAACTCAAACCAAGGAGCCTTTCGGACTAAATCACACGAAATCTTTAAGAAACAATAGGTTAATCAATTCATCATGTTACCCAAAATAATTTGATTACGGTTAATTCCACGAGCTCCAAAGTGCAGTGAAAGCTAAACTTGAAATATTCTTATTTGAGCGATGTCACCAAAGGCGATCAATTTACTACGGTATTAACATCAAGCCCATAACAACACTTAGAAAACATTTGGAAGACCCACGTGGAATGAATGGGTTGATTCCTTCTCGAAAGAAGAGGCAAATAAAGCGATCTTTACCAATGAAGAAATCACTTACCACTGCAAGGAACACGAACTCGGGGAGAACCAATTAGGCAGCGAACTCGAACACATATGGAAAGTCCACGATTGAAAACATAGGCCTCACAAAAATAGAATATCCGACCTTAACCGTTAGGAACAAGCGGGTATTCAAGATCAAAACACCGCATCATGGAAGAACTATTATAATTTTGCAACATATCGCTTCACTCGACAAGCGATATTTACCACAAAGAACTTGAATTCCCCAAAGAGCATGAACACAAAGCGGAAATTTGATCATTTTAGAAATATTACGAAAGGCGGACAACTTTCTTTCTTTATAAAGGAATCAACATTGCCATCACATTCTTGATCATGTCAATAAACCTTCTAAAGGAACATGGCAAATCGTGTTATAGAAATTTTTGACATCAAATGGAATTGTAACAACAACTTATTCTAGAAAGGAAACTTAGTACAACAACCACAAAATTTGAAACAAACCTCTCACACATCTCCACCATAACATTAGAAAAGGGTTTCGACATTTTTTTTTAAGAGAGGTTCTAAACTCCAACATTCCAACTACTCCAAAAGAAACGAGTAGAGTCAAGACTTTCTTCGATAAACTTTGTAAAAGCTAATTCTCGTTTCACCAAAATACCAAGCAGTTAACGGGTCCCTTAATCAACAAGTGAGATAGGACCCTTACCAAAGAATGATCTTGTCAATAATATAGTGTACAAGTAGCAAAGAGAGCTCAACAATCGGAAAGACAAGAATTGTTTTGAAAAACATCTAGGGACCAATAGGAACCCGTAGCCAACCAATTTGTTTGATTACCATTTCCGACTTAATCACCACAAGGCACCCCAAAAGGGTTTTAACACTAATCCTCAAAAAGAGATCGTTAAACTTCAAGGCGGAATGATCCAAAAGAAATACATGGAGCCAATGCTTCCTCATGTTAACGAACTTGCAACATAAAACTCTCATTATACAAACTATCAAGCGAGTAAGCGAGTCGCTATTTTCAATGTGAAAGAAGGAACAAACATGGAAATATCAATATTACCAAGCTATCGAATATCATTTAAAATAAAAGAAATTCAACAACTGAAAAATAATAATATTTTAGAGAACCATTAAAGACCTATTGGATCTCATCAACTACCATGAATTATGAACCTAAGAGAAATTCATCAACTACCATAGGACAAGAATTGGTCAAATCGAAATCAAGGAAGAGAACCATGGCTAAAGCATCCCAAAAGAAATATGCAAGATCATTGTGCACTTGATAAAGAACTGCATAAAGAAATGCGCCAATGCAGAAACCTCAAGAGAACACACGGGTTGAATTTTCCAACGAGGTAAAGCAGAACTTAGTGAAAAGGTAAATCTTGCAATTTAACTACGCTCACGTGGAGCAGAAATATCACAATAGTTGAAAGAACAATAATTGTTTCAAAGAACGATGAGAAATCTACTAGAGATTGCCCACTGCATTATAACCCTCCATTCAAAAGAAATTCACGAACTATCAGAAACTACAACGAAAAACCGGATACAAACTTGAGAATGACAAAAAAACTTCATCAATGAGCTCGGGCTCAACACGAGAACTATGGAGCAGGGGTAAGAACTTCTCTACTATTACAACACGAGCGATTGGTGTAGCACAGCAAAACCGGGGCGACAACCACGAACTCAAACCGCTCGGCGTCCACTACCGATCGCATAACTAATGCAATCAATTATGAATATATAGGATCATCTCATGACAATCATAGGATAATTCATAGATATATAGGATATCGCATCACGACATAGATTAATAACATGAAAGATAGTACAGAAGCAATTCTATACCATACAACATAATGAACAACATCACTAGAAATGCGGAAACAATGGATTTCCCAAACCCCACCTACTGTGCACAGTGTGTCATTTTAATAACTTATTTACCATGGACCTAAAGCCCGCTCTGATACCAACTGTAACACCCTGACTATAAGGAAGTCAAGATGTCACCTACAACCACTACTCATCAATTTAATAACATCAAAATGCATGATAAGGTGAAGCAAGTATTAAGATTATACGGAAACAAGTATTCATCATCAAGTTTAATCAACGAAATGGAAGTAAACAATTCAGAAAGATATGGTAAACAAGGCCATGATGGCTTATTACAATGCAACACAAGTCATAATTAACGACAGTAAAAGTCCTCAAATTGTTTGATATATGGTAGTGAGTGCATCGTGATGAACTACCCTCCACAAGATCATTCTTCCTTGTCATTTACCTAAATAAGACAATAAAGCAAGAATGAGCCAAAGACTCAGCAAGCAACTGTATGTAACAATCAAACATACTATGAGCAATATATCACAATCATAATTGGAACATTCTTTGAAGCGAATTTATGAATGGATGAAGTGGAATGGTGCATTGAAGGAAATGGACATATTCGGCATATCTGGGTATAGCGAGTAAATCACCGTCGGTGTTCACTTAAAGTAATCGTATGAAGAACGTTTCATACGATCGTCCAACGTGGCCCACATTGGAATGGTGGACTCACGTAACGTGGCCCACATTGGAATGGTGGACTCACGTACCCATCACAGAATTGATGGGATTTTCAAGTGCCCATCTTTGGAATTGATGGGTCTTACAAAAGTAATGTATGCATGTCATGATGTGATCCCATGTCAATATTGAATAGTACTCATAAATGAAAAGAAACACATGGCATTCATTTACAAATACGAACAAATATAATCATTCATTCACACATCATACATTGCATCAATCATGGAATACAAATTACTTACTCGCCACATTTACCAGCAGGTTGGGAGGTAATTGAGATACCCCTCCACTCACCGCTTCACCGCCTACAATATAAAATAATCGAAATGAGGGCAAACGAATATGGCAATACTACACGTGTCCTCCCTCAATCTCTAGCCAAACTAACCAAACAAAAGTTCAATTTGATCAATTTACCCAAACATTCCAAATATCCCTAATCTGGCAGTTTTACTAGAAAATTCACCAATAAAAAACCGTAAGTCCAAAAGACCTGAAACCAGTGCTCAATTTTTCTTAACTTAACTAGCTACAAAACTCTAGTTGATGGTAAACTCTAATTCGGCCAAACAGAGGTCTAACCATCCAATGAAAAACTATAACTGCAGTCTGTCCAGAATTCAGAACAGCCCTAAAGAAAAGGCTCTAACTTTTAAACCACTGATCCAATTAGAGTGATATTTATCGTCCTGGAAACATGGTGAAATTATCTTCATAAACCTAGTTGGGTGGCCGACCTGATTCTGAATCTAACTAGATCAAAACCTAGGTGCAACCGACTATACCCAGAATTTCTGACAGACAGAGCAGTACGTGGTAAAACAGTCATAACTTTAAATCTACTGGGTGAAAATTCATGATCCAGGTGACAAAAGAAAGCTAATGAAACCAGGAACAATTCTCTAGAAGACACAGAGGTCCAATTCGGCCTCTACGACGCCCAAACCCGAGGTACAACGTACTGGACAGAATTAATCTATTAACAGAATCAAAACGAAACTACAAATCCAATCGGATCCTCAACTCTAATGAAATCAAACAACGAATCGGAGGTCTAATTACCCTTGTAGACCAGCAAGACGACGAAGATCCGGTGCACATGGGTCTCCCTCCCTTCTCCTCTCTTCTCTCTTCTAGGGCCGGCCACCGGGAGACGACGAGCGGCCGTCGACGTCGGCGGGGAACGGAGTTGTTGGAGGGGAACTTGAGGAGGAGCAACGGGGATCACCGGAGTTGGCACCACCACCAAGGGGCAGCAATGGGGGCCGGTTTGGGAGAGGAGGAGGCGGCCAAGGGGGAGGGGAGGAGCAATAGGGGGTGGCGGCTAGGGTTTTTGGGGGGGAGTGGTGCCCCCCCTTTGGCCGGCCATAACATGGGCCGGCCGGCCCTCTTGGAGCCACACAGGTGTGACACATGCCCAGTTGACGTCAATAACAATAACCCCGCTGTTTGGAAAAATCCGACGAAAGTTGTTTCTTTTACCCCCTCCGACTTCTTTCTTTTTTACCGATTCGGTTCCGAAAAGTTTTAAATCTTGTTTTCGAATAAAATTCCCAGATAATTGAAACGATACAACCTAGCTGGATAAATGAGGTATTACAGGTAAAGTATACAAACTCTGTAGTATAGGAAAACTTTCTAGATAGCCATGCTCACGATCAAGAGCGGTGCTAAGAACTTGCTAGGTATAGGTCTCATCTTTACAAAACCTTTGGTGTGTCTGTGTGGAATGGAAAAGGTTGCGTCGGGTGCCCTAGAATTGTGAAAGGCTGATCTGGGACCAGTGGTAAATACGGGATAGCCTGAGCATTGGGTGGATGGAGCCACCCAATGGTATAGGAGGTCGGACCTCCACTATTATTTTACAACAAAAACTCAGTTTATAAAAATATATGTTGGTTAAAATGCTAAGTCTCAGGATTTGCTACTACTTAATCTATTTCAATAAATAGCTTTGTGCAAAATAAAAGAACCAAGAGTCTCCCCTTTGATTAGCCCTGCATCTACAATAATTGCATTATGTGTTGGCAAGCGAGTACAGTGGTGTACTCATGCTCGCTATTTACATTCTTTTAGTCAGTACGCACCAAAGAAGACTACAGGAACAATTATGAGTACTGATCAAGACTAAAGATCAAGAAGGCTAAGAACTAGGTCGCGAGCCCACGGTCGATTGCCGGTGGGCATATCGTGAGGATTCCGCATGTTATACTTTGATTCTTCTTACGCTGTTGTTCTCTGAAAGTATTAGGCCTATCCGGTCATTCTGCAAGCCAAAAGTCGTAAGGTATATTTACACTTTGTTTAATATTATGAAATAACTCTGCATTTTCATGATATGTATTTGAACTAATAATGTAATTGTGTGTGCTATCTCTTGATCCAAGGGCGATACAAATATACGATGGGTCCCAAGTTCCAAATTTGGAGTATGACGGGATCCGACCGACCTTGGTGCTTTTACAGAAAAGCCCTTCGGCTTTTTTGAAAATAGGCACAAGTCCTTAGTTTACAAAAATTGGGTTCTTTTGGACTGACATTTTGGAGAAAAAAACACTGGAAATTTAGGAATAAGTATGAGGGCTTCCACTAGGTGGAATGTTGCAAATTAAATCTCAAAAGTTGTATGGTTCTTTTATTTATGTCTTTTGCGATCTATTTAAAATACTAGAAATTGCTTTCCTCTTAATTTGTGAATTTCATGCCCTACTTATACAGTAGTTTTGATGTGACGGTGGCCCGATCTTCTGAAAGGTACTGATAAGTCGATTGTGGAGAACTCGACGTTGATGATCCGAAGGCTCCGACCAGAACAGATCAAACCCCTCGCAATCACTACACCACTACTCCGATGGTTATCAACTGTGCCGAACGTGGTTGCCCTTGCCAAGAAGGCTATCTCCTACATGCGAATGGAGAACACAAGCAAGAAAGTAGAAGATGCAATCTGATATTGTATTGCGAATATAGATGAAGCTCACAATGTGGGGTTCCTCAACGAACGTCTTGACAAGGCGCTAAGCGAGAATAATCTCAAAGAAAAACCCACGTTAAACTATGACGGCTACTGTAAATATATAGGGGGACGTTAGGAGGTCGACCTAGGGTTGTGCTTCCGGGGGAAGAGGCGTACACAACCTGGACTCCGATCTCGGCACGCTTACAAGACCCTATTAGGCCAAAACGGTGACCTGACACCTTATTCACTATTCGGTCGCGTATCTGCAGTGAAGACACAGACGAGGGCCCAGTCTGGGGTGGTCTTGAGTGGTCCATGCTATCTACGGTCATTGATTGTGTCCAGCAGTCTTGGGCTCTTGAGTCTTGGTGAAACCGATCGTAAGCCTTCTTGAAGTGGTCGTAAACCTGCTGGCGGTGCGTGAACCTTCTTGAACTGGTCGTAGTCCTAGATTCCTAATTACAAGTAAATCATCTCCGTTAGGCAACATCATAGAGTTCTCAAATAATACACTCAGCCCTAGAACCGAATTTACCTGATAAATAAGTTGACGAGCACGTGCTCGAGTAATTGGACCTTGCACATGAGGAGTGTTCATATCAGTAGAAGTGGTGTCCTCATCATCCTCCCCTTCTTGAATTGGAGTCGTTCTTGACTCAAGATCATCCTCCACGCCCAAGAAAGGCCACAAATCTGCAATGTTAAAGCTGGAGCTAACCCTGAAATCTGCGGGCAAGTCTAACTTATATGCATTATCATTAATACGTTCAAGAACTTTAAAAGTACCATCTGCATGTGGCATGAATTTAGACTTTCTCCATTCAGGAAATCGTTCTTTATGCAAGTGTAACCACACAATATCACCAGGTTCAAAAGAAACATGCTTGCGTCCCTGACTACCAGCAACTTTATATTTAGCATTCATAATCTCAATGTTCTCTTTTGTTGTCTCATGCATCTTTAGTATCAACTCAGCGCGTTGTTGAGCATCAAAATTTACTTTCTCCGAAGCTGGAAGAGGTAACAAGTTGATAGGTGCACGAGGGATGAATCCATAAACAATATCAAAAGGACACTTCTTTGTGGTAGAATGCAGTGAACGATTATAAGCAAACTCCACATGAGGCAAGCAGTCCTCCCATATTTTTAAATTCTTTTTAAGCACAGCCCTAAGCATAGTGGACAAAGTTCTATTGAGAACCTCAGTTTGTCCATCGGTTTGGGGATGACAAATAGTGGAAAATAACAGCTTAGTTCCCAACTTACCCCACAAGGTTCTCCAAAAATGACTAAAAAATTTAGCATCACATTCTAATTCAAAAGTCTTGCTGAAATTGGGAAGTTGAAGCAAAGGGTTGTGTGTTAGCTTATCTTTGAGAGAGTCGAAAGCTTGTTGTTGTATGGTGGCCCAAACAAAAGGTACTCCCTTCTTTGTAAGCTCATTCAGCGGTGCAGCGAGGGTGCTGAAATCCCGAACAAAACATCGATAGAAACCAGCGAGCCCTAGAAAACTCCGCACTTGTGTGACCGTTTTAGGAGGCGGCCAAATCTGGATAGCGATGATCTTGGCTTGATCAACTTCGATGCCCTGTGGAGTAACAACATAGCCAAGAAAAGAGACTCGATCCGTGCAAAAGGTGCACTTCCCAAGGTTACCAAACAAACGTGCATATCTCAAAATATTAAAAACAGCACGTAAATGATCCATGTGTTCTTCATATGACTTGCTATAGATCAGAATATCATCAAAATAAGCCACCACAAATTTTCCAATGAAAGTACGCAAAACTTCGTTTATCAAATGCATGAAATACTAGGTGCATTAGTTAAACCAAAAGGCATCAGTAACCACTCATATAGTTCAAAATTAGTTTTAAATGCCGTTTTTCATTCATCTCCCAATTTCATTCTAACCTGGTGGTACCCGCTACGCAAGTCAATCTTTGTGGAAAGAGTAGAACCACTCAACTCATCAAGTATATCGTCTAACCTAGGAATGGGATGACGATACCGTATTGTGATATTATTAATGGCTCTAGAGTCAACACACATACGCCAACTACCGTCTTTCTTAGGAACCAAAAGAACAGGAACCGTGCAAGGACTAAGGCTTTCCCATTCGTACCCTCGGTCAAAAAGGTCTTGGACTTGTCGTTGAATTTTCTTTGTCTCTTCTGGATTGGTCCTATACGCCGCACGGTTTGACAAAGTCGCTCCCGGAATTAAATCAATTTGGTGTTCAATCCCACTAATAGGTGGCAGTCTCGGGGGTATTTTAGCTGGAAACACATCCTCATATGCCTGCAAAAGGTTAGTGACAGTAGACGACAAAGAGCTAGATATATCATTAAGTGAAAATAAAACATCTTTACATATCAAAGCATAGCATATCATGATGAAAAATTTCAGCAAGATCATATTTGGTTGCAAGCATGACACAACCCTTTAATTTAATTCCCTCGGTCCTAGAACTAGGTACCAACTGCTCTTTCTTAGGTGGGATAACATTATTCACTACTTGCTGATTTTCAGATTCATGTTCAAGTTATTTCTTCTCATTTTCAGCTAGCTCTTTATCACAATTCACAATTTCAGTAGGCGTCAAAGGTAGCAAAGTTATTTTCTTTTCTTTGTGCATAAGAGAGTATTTATTACTTCTACCATGATGAGTTGCATCGGTATCAAATTCCCATGGACGACCTAATAAAAGAAAGCCTGCTTGCATAGGTACTACGTCGAACTCAGCAACTTCATGATAGGAACCAATGGATAAATGCACTCTCACAGATTCCGGTACCTTCACCTTACCGCTGTTGTTGAACCACTGAATATGGTATGGGTGAGGATGCGCACGTGTGGTCAAGCCAAGCTTCTTGACCAATCCCGAATTCACTAAGTTATTGCAGCTTCCACCATCAATTATGACACGAACATCAATCCTTAACGATGAGAAACATCTGAAACAAATTATGTCATTGAAGCTTTTCCTCTTGCTCTCTGTGAGTGCTCAAGACTCCCTGCACAATTATAGTTCTATAATTCTCCGTAGCAGCGGCACATAAAATTTCCTCACCAACGCTATCTGCCTCATGTTCACCATCATTAATTGCAAGGTTAGCTGCAAGAATGTATTCATCCAAAATATCACTAGCACTTACATAACCACCGTCTTACGTAAGTAATGTCGCTCACGACTTGGGTAATCTCTCATGAAGTGGCCCATTCTTTTACAACGATGGCACACAATTCTGTTATGCGACTGTGGAAACAACCGATGATGAGCTCTGTATTTGGTGCTTGCACACTAGTAGATTTGCTCGTCTCGAATGCGCGTGATGGTGGTAGCGGTCTTTGCTGAGCGCGCCCTACTCACGGATGGGTTTCTTGACCGAAAAACATGAGGTGGGGCTGTCTTGGCTTGTCCCGGCGTTGATCTCGATGTAGACGTACTTCTAAAGTTGCTCCTAGTCCTTTGTTGTCTACCCTGCAATTCCTTTTCTGCCAAACAAGCAAGCTGGAACAACCTATTAATATCATTATAGTCATTGTAATCAACTATGTCCTGAATCTCACACCTTAAACGACCATAAAAATGAGCCATCTTATCCTCCTCATTCTCAACAACATTACAATGCAGCATGCCTCTTTGTAGTTCTTGATAATATTCATCGATATATTTACTACCTTGGTCTAAGCGCTGTAATTTCTTACGCATATCACGTTTATAAGTAGGAGGAACAAATCTAGCACGCATAGCTACCTTCAATCTATCCTATGTATCAGGTGTTAAGCCAGAATTAACCACTTAATTCCACCAAATGATAGCAAAATATTTAAATTCACTAGTACCTTGTCTGACTCTATGCACTTCAGGAACTAGATGGCATTAAATTTTTGTTCAACTGTTATCTCCCAATCTAGATAAATTTCAGCATCAAAAACACCCGCAAAAGATGGTATGATAAATTTAACTTTAGCAAATGGGTCATCATTTGTGAGACCCCGGTTTATCTGGCTTGTAATGCTTAACCATCCATTCGGTCCTAGCATCACAAAGCAGATAATCCGAGAGTCGAGACATGTATACTTCCCAGAGTGCAGTATACACACCTCATCACAAAACTTATGTATCAATTCCATTCATCCACATAGAACCGAAACACAGAACAGAACAGAAGTATTAATAATATTAAACCGAGTCATTACAAAAGAGAGGCCAACCGGCCAACAATAGAAGAGACAACAATAATTAAACAGCGGAAGCAAAAGTGCCATAAGATGGCTACCACAAAAGAGCCAATCAGTGTGCCTTTAACCCACAAGGCAACCGACCGGACCGCCAAGCTAGTCGTCGAATCCACAGCACAACTCGCAAAAGTGAGGCCCTTGGGGCTCACCTTCTTCCTCTGCAAACAAAAGCAGCCCAGCAAAAACTGGGTGAGTACTTTGAATGTACTCGCAAGATATATAAGAATGATAACAGACCTGAACAATAACTATATGCAAGCTTATTTAAGTGGATCAGGCTAGGACTCAAATTTTTAAGCATAAAGCAGGTTTTATTTGCAATAATGTAGTACATTGAAAAGCAAGTTAACAAATCTGTTTTTAATGTTTAAATAAACGTAAATGACAACAATATAACAGTAGATATATGACAACAACAATCCTGGAAGTGACTAAACCATTAGTCACCACAACAATAGCATGAATTACCCATTCATGCCAACCATGTCAAATTTTAATTTTTAAAAGGTTGTAGTCTAGTTCTTGCACGACCTTACCAAGCATGTCCATAACCTAGGGACGAGGCTATTGAATAGTTTTATCCTGCAGGGGTGTACCAATGTACCCACACTTGGCCCGCCTTTTTGCCAAGCTATTAAGCACACTTCCTTAGGTATGCCGGCACGGCTAAGTCCTACGAGACATTTCCAATATTGTGAATTATTCACGAGCTGCCCGTATGGATAGAAACCCATACGTTGTGTCGGAGTCATTGTAAAGCCTCGGTCAACTACCGTCGCGAGTAAAGCCTTGGACAACTACAATGCTCCTCGAGGTGGAGAACCTATCCGGAATCTCCACCACCGCACACCCAACACAAGAACACCGAGAACACATATCATGTTTCACACAACACACACAACCCCCTCCTGCGACTCGGAGATAACCCACGCCAAAGTACTAAGCCAAGAGAGGTCCCATATCCTCTCGCGTGGTTATACGCATAAGCGCTGGCTTAGTGACACAAGTAACTCGGTCCTTGAGGACCTAGGCACCATTCCATTCACACCAACAGATCACACCAACATACCATTGTGCCCAAGTCTAAAACAATTTTATTTTCAGTTTTTGACTTAACAAAGTAACAAAGCACAAATGCTGGACATAATGGAATAATAAATAAATGTGTGATCAAGATCATCGACTAAAATCGATGATCGCCCAATACTACCGACATCTAAGCATTTCTAAGCATGACATCGAAAAGATAATAAAAGAGCATAATTAAATCACCGGGCTCTAATTCACCAGCGATATTAATAACTTATGGTTGTGGCAGGGGATAACAATTTAATGGCAACAATGCATTAGGAATAACCACCTCTAAACAGGACAAAAATAATTGGACACAAAAGCAATGCATACATATAATTTGTAAACAAGATATTAGACTTTGAAAGTAATGGGACATTTATGATCAAATATCTTGCCTCATTTGAAGCTTCATTTGTTTTGCTGCAGAGGATCACTCTCGATATTATCAATATTGTCGCAACCTATCGAAAGAACCAACAAGAACCAATAAGGCAAGGAAACCGAAAAGATCCAACAGTCAACTTCAACAAAAAGCTCTCAAATTTTTACAGAAGAAAGAGCATGATTTTTATGAACTAATGCAACAAGAACCAATTGATTTGGATTCTCAATGCAAAGTTATAGCCAAAATATTTTGATCGGCGGAAAATGAAAAATAGCACTATTCACCTAAGCAATGATTTTAGTGAAATTTTCTAGAATGATACAGCTACAGAAATTTTTATGATAAATCAAGCATCTTATAAGATGAACAGCCCCACTGGATTCATCTTATTTGAAGCTTTCAATAATTAGTTATGAGTTTTCTAAGGTTCACTATTTTTCTGTTGCAAAGATAATCAGTTTAATGCTTACTTTCAAAATAAATCTTTTCGCTCTTGAGATAAATGAGCAACCTATACTGAAATAAGTTTACTAAGAATGAAAAATAATGGCTTTGGTTTTATCATTTTTGAAGTTCTGAAAATTACTTATGCATTTTGGAAGATAAAACTATTTTTAGGTTGATAAATAACTCCACGAGAAATAAAACCGGATAAGCGGCATTGGAAGAACATGGGCCGAAGATCATCGATCCAACAGCCCACACGCGCAGCAACAGAGCGAACGTGCCAACCCTAAGCATCAACCGTTGGATGAAAAACTAACGAACCAGATGCCAGAGGATGTTCGGCGGTCCGAACGTTCATTCAGATCTGGACCGTTGATCTTGGATCCAACGGTCCACGCGGATCGAACCGTTCGAACGTTCATTCTGCTATGGGCCGTCGATCGAAGATCAGACGGTGGTCGACAAAAGGCGAAACGCGCTCAAGGCTTAACAGTGCTCGTCCGACAAAATTGGCGGAGACGAACTCCGGCTAATCGCCGGCGATCTAGAGCACGGCTATGCTAACCAAGAGCACCAATATGATCTCAATACTAATGCGCTTCTACAGCAGCAAAGAATCGAGCAATGGATGACTTACCGGCGCTGAGGAAGAATGGGGATGACTCCCAGCCGAAAGAGGGGAATTTTCCCAAAGGAGCGGATCTCTGCGACTAAAAGCAAAATTGATTGAGGGCTTCCGATCATAGAGATGAGAGTAAGCAGAGGGAGCAAGGAATTTGAAAATGGTGCACTTACCAGAGCTAAAGAAGAAGATCACCCTTTTGGTGAAAGGGGAAAGCAGAATTGAGTGCTCTCACGCCAAAAGCAAAATTGACAGAGGGTTAATACTCTTGGAGATGCTAAGCAACTGAGGAAGCAACAGATTCGGATGAGAGGGCCAGGAACACCACTTTCACCGAAGAACTTGAAGCTTCAACAATGGCGGCCGAGAGCAATTTTTACGATTGAGCTCACTCAGTGTTCTAGAAGCGATGCTGGAGCTCAAGGGTGTTTAAGGAGGATAAGGAAGCCTTTGGAGGAGTCTTATAGGCGAAGAGCAAGGAAGAAGCAGCGGAAGAAAATTGGCTTTGCACCGAGTTGAGGTCGATCGAGGCGATGGGATCAAGTGCACTCGAGGAGGACGAAGACTTGAGGCGCGCAGTGCTCATTAATCTTTGAGAGTCGTTGGCAAAGCGAGGTGACCCGACGCGCCACGCCTCGCACTTTTCACCGCCATCGTTGACTTTACCGGTGGCGGAAGTGAGGAAGACGGCGGACAGCCGTTGGATTTAATCGGACGGCGCCCACTCAAATCAATATCTTGACGGTCCAACCTTCCCTCTTTTGAGCCGATCGATCTACGGATGAGCAGTTGAGAAGCGAGAGGGAGGATCGGCGGTCGAACGTTACCTCGAGAGCCTTGACCGCACGATCGAGATCTAACGGTCGAAATTGAAAGCGCCGAGGTGTCCGAGTCGGTGCGCTTAGTTGATCCGATCGAACCGATGGCTTGAACCGAGTGCGACTTGAGTCAAGGAATAGTAAAAGCTGATTTTGAGTTATTTCTTTGGTGACTTAGGATAATTAATTAAGATAGCAAACAAGCTCCAAAAATTATGAAATTTTAACTGGAGATTGCTAACAGAGGGAGGAACCTTATATAAAATTTTCATAGACTTTTATGCACTGCATTTTCCTCTAAAAATTCCAGAAGGCTATTTTAGGAGTTTGACTAATGTTTGACTTGTCTCAAAAATTATCAAATAATTTCTGAAAATTATGAAATAATTCTGAGGTGTTAAACATCACTCCTAGGTTCAATGAAAATTATTTGCAGGGGTTGGGCACCAGATTTTCATTGAGGACATTTATGACTTGAATTTAATTGGGGAAGTTTTGAGTTTTAATTTCCACCAATTAAAGGAAAGAGGTTTCAAACACTGTAACAATACATGAGGCAGCAAAAGTTTTAATTTATCCTCATTTTTATTACATTTGAAACACAAACCCAAATTGGGATGTTACAAAACCTCCCCCCCTTACAGAAATCTCGTCCCGAGATTTGGCTCACTCGGCAAAGAAAGATGGATAGTCTGCCCGGAGACGATCTTTCCTTTCCCAAGTAGCCTCATCCTCAGAATGGTTCGACCATTGAACTTTAAGGAATCTGATGGTTTTATTCCTCGTTCTTCGTTCAGCCTCATCGAGTATGCGAACAGGATGCTCGCGATAGGTCAAATCTTCTTGGACATCGAGAGTTTCCAACGGAGCTTCCTCAGTTGGAACACGGAGGCACTTCTTAAGTTGGGAAACATGGAAAACATCATGTACCCCTTCGAGTGCAGCTGGCAATTCCAACTTATAGGCCACAGCTCCTTTCTTCTTGATAACACGGTAAGGACCGACATATCGAGGTGCTAACTTGCCCTTGACGCCGAAACGCTGATGGCCCTTCAAAGGAGAGACTTTGAGATAAACAAAGTCATCCGGCTCGAAGCTTAATTCACGGCGACGGCGATTCGCGTAGCTCTTTTGCCTTGATTGAGCTGTGCGCAAGCGATCACGAATAAGCTGGACTTGACTCTCGGCCTCATTGATCGAGTCCGGGCCAAAGAATGGTCTTCGCGGTCTCGAGACCAATTCAGCGGGTTCGCACTTTCTCCGTATAAGGCCTCGAAAGGTGCCATGCCGAGGCTGGCTTGAAAACTGTTGTTGTAGGAAAACTCGGCAAAAGGCAAACATTTCTCCCAATTCTTTCCATAGGAGAGAACACAAGCACGGAGCATGTCTTCCAACACTTGGTTGACCCTTTCGGTCTGACCATCAGTTTGGGGGTGATATGCTGTGCTAAAGGAGACATGGGTTCCCATAGCCTCTTGCAAACTTTGCCAAAAGCGAGAGGTGAAAAGAGAACCGCGATCCGAGACAATTGTCTTAGGTACCCCATGTAAGCTCACAATGCGGGCAATGTAGAGGTCCGCCAAAAGACCTACGGAGATCCGTCTTGGTGGAAGGAAGTGAGCCACCTTAGTTAGCCGATCAATGACAACCCAGATGGCATCATTGCCCTTGGACGTTCGGGGCAGACCGGTGATAAAATCCATCCCGATCGAATCCCACTTTCATTCAGGAATAGGCAAAGGCTGAAGCAATCCTGCTGGACGCTGATGCTCGGTCTTGACACGACGACACACGTCGCTCTAACAACGAACCGCAATCTCCTCTTCATTCGGGTCCACCAAAATCCACAGCGGAGATCTTGATACATCTTTGTGGCCCCGGGATGAATAGGCAAAGGCGAATCATGGGCTTCACGGAGAATTAAATTCCGCAATTCCATGTCCTTTGGAACCACAAGGCGTTGCCCGAATCTTACCACACCGTGCTCATCCTCAGAGAAGCACTTAGCGGCACCGTTCTTGATATTTCCCTTGATGTGGTTCACTCCAACATCTGATTGTTGGGCGATCTTGATCCGCTCCACTAAGGTTGGTTGCACAACCAAAGTAGCGAGGGAACCATGCTCCACCAAACCTAAGTTGAGACGCTGAAATTCCTCCAGAATAGTGGGTTGACATTCCTGGAGCAACAAGGCATTGCAATGCGCTTTGCGACTGAGCGCATCGGCAACGACATTAGCCTTGCCCGGATGGTAGTGAATACCCATGTCATAGTCCTTGATCAACTCCAACCATCTCTTTTGCCTGAGGTTCAGATCTGGTTGGGTGAACAAATACCTTAGGCTCTTGTGATCCGAATACACTTCGCAACGATTACCGATTAGGTAATGTCGCCAAATCTTAAGTGCATGAATCACCGCAGCTAATTCCAAGTCATGGGTAGGATAGTTGAGTTCATGAGGTCTCAATTGCCTTGATGCATAGGCCACTACCTTGCCTTCTTGCATAAGGACACAACCGAGTCCTCGACGAGAAGCATCGCAAAAGATGTCGAAGCCTCGATGGATATCGGGAAGAACGAGGACGGGAGCGGTGGTCAAACGCTTCTTGAGTACTTGGAAACTTTCCTCACAAGCATCGGACCACAAGAACTTCTTGTCCTTCTTGAGCAACTCCGTCATCGGCTTCGCGATCTTGGAGAAATTCTCGATAAAACGGCGATAATATCCCGCTAAACCGAGAAAACTCCGCACTTCGGTTACCGAAGTAGGCTGACACCAAGAAAGAACATCGCTGATCTTACTAGGATCAACGGCCACTCCTCCTGCCGAAAGAACATGACCCAAGAAGGCCACTTCCTTCAACCAGAATGCGCACTTGCTGAACATTGCATACAGCTGGTGCTCACGAAGCTTGCCTAACACAAGCCTCAGATGCTCATCATGTTCCTCATCGTCCTTAGAATAGATAAGAATATCATCGATGAAGACCACGACAAACTTATCCAAATACTCCATGAATACCGAATTCATGAGGTTCATGAACAAGGCGGGAGCATTGGTTAAGCCAAATGACATGACGGTGTATTCATACAAGCCGTAGCGAGTAGAGAACGCCGTCTTTGGAATATCTTCGGGTCGCATCCGAACTTGATGATATCCCACTCTCAAATCAATCTTGGAGAATACTCGAGCTCCGGTTAATTGATCAAAGAGATCATCAATGCGGGGCAATGGATACTTGTTCTTTACCGTTACCTCATTAAGCGGACGGTAATCAACGCACATGCGCAAAGTATTGTCCTTCTTCTTTACGAAGATTGCAGGACAACCCCACGGAGATGAGCTAGGGCGGATGAAGCCTTTCTCCTGCAGCTCACCAAGTTGCTTCTTCAACTCCACCAACTCGTTTGGCGGCATCCGATAATGCCTCTTTGAAATCGGGGCAGTACCGGGAACCAACTCAATTACAAACTCGAGGTCTCGGACTGGTGGCATCCCTGGAAGATCTTCAGGAAAGACATCGACGAAGTCACAAACTGTCGGGACTTCACCAATATTTAGAGCGGGCTTCGCTTCAAGCGCGAAGAGATGCGGACCTAGCAGCTTCGGCGAAAAGCGAACCCGCTCGCCGGAAAGACTAGATAGAGAGACACACTTCTTGGCGCAATCGATTTGTCCCTTATGCTGAGACAACCAATCCATACCAAGAATTACATCTAGACTTGCTGAATGGAGGAGGATAAGATTCGCGAAGAATCTCACTCCCTCGATCTCAACTGGAACATCCTTACACTCAGATTCAGCTCTCAACTCCGAACCAGGAGAGCGAATGAGCAACGGGACCAACAATGGAGTAAAGAGGAGCTCACTAATAGCAGCAAAAGACTCAGAAACAAAAGAATGAGATGCTCCTGAATCAAAC
Source organism: Hsuehochloa calcarea (assembly GCA_036346395.1). NCBI lineage: Eukaryota > Viridiplantae > Streptophyta > Magnoliopsida > Poales > Poaceae > Hsuehochloa > Hsuehochloa calcarea. The sequence goes on from CM070604.1 coordinate 26,053,132, forward strand.
AAAGCGAGAGCGAGAATGAGAGTTAACGAGAAAGTGTACCCAGCACTACATCGGGTGCCTCCTGTGCCTCCTCCGCTGAGACGAGGTTGACACGACCACTACCCACGCCTTGGGTAGTAGGGACTATCTTCAGGTCCTGAGAAGAACCACCTCCTGGCCCGCGTCCTCCATTAGGACGAGGGGCTGCTCCTGTCTTCTTAGGGCATTGGTTCGCATAATGCCCCTTCTTGCTGCAGGCGAAGCAAGTGACCCCGGCAGCCGGGTTGCGGGGGCCACCTCGCGACTCGCAGTGCGTGGAGGGCACGGCTGCGAAGGACGAAGAATCGGGTCTTGCGGCCTCGGGGTGCTTGGGCTTGGCGACGCGACCACGAGATGGGTCAAGCGGGGATAGCTGGCCCTAGAGGACTTCTGGGCCTCCCACTTACGCTTGCGGGAATCCGCAAGTGCTCTCCCTGAGTGCTCAGCGACAATGGCCTTGTCCACCAAGGCCTGGAAATCTGAGAAGTCGACGATGGATAGCTTGTCCTGAAGCTCCTCAGACAAACCATCCTTGAACTTCTCTTGCTTGGCCTCGTCAGTGGCCACCTCTTCCGGAGCATAACGAGCCAAATGGTTAAACTCGTGCAGGTATTCCGTGGCGAAAGCGTCCTTGTGCGGCGACAAGAACTCCTTCTTCTTGACCTCATCGGTAGGAAGGAATGTGACTCCGACGGAAGGCGGTGCGAAACTCCTCCCTGTGGCGGTGTGACCGTCGGTCGCATGGCGAGCTCTCCCACCAAGACAAAGCTGCACCCTCCGGTTGGTGCGATGCGAGCAGCGCCTTCTCGTGCTCCCCGCAGCTGCGCTATCCAAGCTTCCGCTCAACGGACGAAGCGATCGTCTGCGTCAGCCGGTCCTCGGACTGAGAGCGTGGGGGTGAGTGCGAAGAAACTCCGCGAGTCCCCACGCGGTGGTGTCCACCCCTTGCCCGGATCTGAAGCCGGTAGAGGCGGAAGTGTTGCGCGCGATGGCGTCCGTAAGAACCCTCACGTCCTCTGCGCAGTTGCGCTCAATCAAGAAGGACCTCGGCCATGGTCGGAGGAGGAGGAAGATCCTCGTCCGGACCAGCTGACTGGCCTTGGCCGCTACGAGTGCGTCCGGCCATCCTGTTACAAGAAACTTGGGTTAAAACTAGACTCAAAGATTCAAAGCCGAAAGAAAGCGAAAAGCGAACGACTAGGGGAATGGAACATCACCCTAACCGAAAGCCAAAAACAGTATGGGTATAAACTTAAACATGCTTATAAAAAGAGTCCAACCATAGTAAAGAATCATAACACCAAAGCTCAACTTCTCAGTGCAACTAACCCGTATTGAATGAACGAGTAATTGATTGAGAAGATAAAAATCAGAAGATCGAGGTAAGACCTAATACAACTTAAGATCAAGGCTAAATCAGCGAAAATAGTGTTAGATACATAGCCAACTAGTATCACATCTTACCCCTTTTTAACCCCACAAGTTTTAGTTGATTAAACTCTCATTTTCTAACCCATTAGAAACCATCGAGCTTGCTGTCCGGAAATTGAAGTTGCTGTAGCGATTTTGTATCCAAGCTCCCAGTCGAAGTCTTCCATTCTAGAAACTTCAAAATCTGGCACACCTCAATTTGCCAAGCTCAGTGGTTCGATCAGAAACCATTGAGCTCGTTGTCTGGAAATTGAGGCGTCTTTGTCAGATTCGCATCCAAGCCTCTAGCCGAAACCTTCAGTCCAGAAACTTCAAAACCCTAAGAACTTCAATTTGCCAAACTCAGTGGTTCCCAAAACCCATTTAATCGATAACACTATCTTTGAAAAGGAGATGAGAGGAAAACAACTTTTAAAACTCAAATTAGAGTAAGATGAGAAGAGAAAGCTAAGATAGGTAAGGAATAAAATCTGAGAATTCCTTAAGCTTTCATAAATCATTTGATACTTTGAAATTAGGGTTTTCCAAAATATCCTAAAGACGACCAAGCTTGGGTTACTACGGTCAAGATGGCTCGATACAAACCTTGTGAGACCCGGTTTATCCGGCTTGTAATGCTTAACCATCCATTCGGTCCTAGCATCACAAAGCGAGATAATCCGAGACTTCGAGACATGTATACTTCCCAGTGCAAGATACACACCTCATCACAAAACTTATGTATCAATTCCATTCATCCACATAGAACCGAAACACGTAATGTAATGTAAGTATTAATAATATTAAACCGAGTCATTATAAAAGAGAGGCCAACAGGCCAACAATAGAAGAGACAACAATAATTAAGCAATGAAGCAAAAGTGCCATAAGATGGCTACCACAAAAGAGCCAATCGGTGTGCCTTTAACCCACAAGGCAACCGACCGGACCGCCAAGCTAGTCGTCGAATCCACAAAGACAACTTCATAAAAGTGAGGCCCTTGGGGCTCACCTTCTTCCTCTGCAAACAAAAGCGACCTGACAAAAAAGCGGGTGAGTACTTTGAATGTACTACAAGATATATAAGAATGATATGACACTGAACAATAACTATATGCAAGCTTATTTAAGTGGATCAGGCTAGGACTCAAATTTTTAAGCATAAAGCAGGTTTTATTTGCAATAATGTAGTACATTGAAAAGCAAGTTAACAAATCTGTTTTTAATGTTCAAATAAACGTAAATGACAACAATATAACAGTAGATATATGACAACAACAATCCTGGAAGTGACTAAACCATTAGTCACCACAACAATAGCATGAATTACCCATTCATGCCAACCATGTCAACAATAGCATGAATTACCCATTCATGCCAACCATGTCAAATTTTAATTTTTAAAAGGTTGTAGTCTAGTTCTTGCACGACCTTACCAAGCATGTCCATAACCTAGGACGAGGCTATTCGAATAGTTTTATCCTGCAGGGTGTACCAATGTACCCACACGCCAGACCGCCTTTTTGCCAACCTATTAAGCACACTTCCTTAGGTATGCCGGCACGGCTAAGTCCTACGAGACATTTCCAATATTGTGAATTATTCACGAGCCGCCCGTATGGATAGAAACCCATACGTTGTGTCGGAGTCATTGTAAAGCCTCGGTCAACTACCCGTCGCAGGTAAAGCCTTGGACAACTACAATGCTCCTCGAGGTGGAGAACCTACCCGGAATCTCCACCACCGCACACCCAACACAAGAACACCGAGAACACATATCATGTTTCACACAACACACACAACCCCCTCCTGCGACTCGGAGATAACCCACACCAAAGTACTAAGTCAAGAGAGGTCCCATATCCCTCTCGCGTGGTTAGCACGCATAAGCGCTTGGCTTAGTGACACAAGTAACTCGGTCCTTGAGGACCTAGGCACCATTCCATTCACACTAACAGATCACACCAACATACCATTGTGCCCAAGTCTAAAACAATTTTATTTTCAGTTTTTGACTTAACAAAGTAACAAAGCACAAATGCTGGACATAATGGAATAATAAATAAATGTGTGATCAAGATCATCGACTAAAATCGATGATCGCCCAATACTACCGACATCTAAGCATTTCTAAGCATGACATCGAAAAGATAATAAAAGAGCATAATTAAATCACCGGGCTCTAATTCACCAGCGATATTAATAACTTATGGTTGTGGCAGGGGATAACAATTTAATGGCAACAATGCATTAGGAATAACTACCTCTAAACAGGACAAAAATAATTGGACACAAAAGCAATGCATACATATAATTTGTAAACAAGATATTAGACTTTGAAAGTAATGGGACCTTTATGATCAAATATCTTGCCTCGCTGAAGCTCGCTGTTTTGCTGAAGAGGATCACTCTCGATATTATCAATATTGTCGCAACCTATCGAAACAACCAACAAGAAACAATAAGGCAAGGAAACCGAAAAGATCCAACAGTCAACTTCAACAAAAAGCTCTCAAATTTTTACAGAAGAAAGAGCATGATTTTTATGAACTAATGCAACAAGAACCAATTGATTTGGATTCTCAATGCAAAAGTTATAGCCAAAACATTTTCAGTCGGCCAGAAAATGAAAAATAGCACTATTCACCTAAGCAATGATTTTAGTGAAATTTTCTAGAATGATACAGCTACAGAAATTTTTATGATAAATCAAGCATCTTATAAGATGAACAGCCCCACTGGATTCATCTTATTTGAAGCTTTCAATAATTAGTTATGAGTTTTCTAAAGTTCACTATTTTTCTGTTGCAAAGATAATCAGTTTAATGCTTACTTTCAAAATAAATCTTTTCTGCTACTGAGATAAATGAGCAACCTATACTGGAAATAAGTTTACTAAGAATGAAAAATAATGGCACTGGTTTTATCATTTTTGAAGTTACAGAAAATTACTTATGCATTTTGGAAGATAAAACTATTTTTCAGTTGATAAATAACTCCACCCGAGAAATAAAACCCAGATAAACGACGTGGAAGAACATGGGCCGAAGATCATCGATCCAACAGCCCACACGCGCAGCAACAGAGCGAACGCGCCAACCCTAAGCATCAACCGTTGGATGAAAAACTAACGAACCAGATGCCAGAGGATGTCCGGCGGTCCGAACGTTCATTCAGATCTGGACCGTTGATCTTGGATCCAACGGTCCACGCGGATCGAACCGTTCGAACGTTCATTCTGCTATGGGCCGTCGATCGAAGATCAGACGGTGGTCGACAAAAGGCGAAACGCGCTCAAGGCTTAACAGTGCTCGTCCGACAAAATTGGCGGAGACGAACTCCGGCTAATCGCCGGCGATCTAGAGCACGGCTATGCTAACCAAGAGCAGCAATATGATCTCAATACTAATGCGCTTCTACAGCAGCAAAGAATCGAGCAATGGATGACTTACCGGCGCTGAGGAAGAAAGGGATGACTCGGTAAAGAGGGAATTTTCCCAAAGGAGCGGATCTCTGCGACTAAAAGCAAAATTGATTGAGGGCTTCCGATCACAGAGATGAGAGTAAGCAGAGGGATCAAGGAATTTGATAATGGTGCACTTACCAGAGCTAAAGAAGAAGATCACCCTTTGCGGCTGAAAGGGGGAAAACAGAAATTGAGCTGCTCTCTGCTGCCAAAAGCAAAATTGACAGAGGGTTAATACTCTTGGAGATGCTAAGCAACCGAGGAAACAATGATTCGGATGAGAGGGCCAGAACACCACTTTCACGAAGAACTTGAAGCTTCAACAATGGCGCCGAGAGCAATTTTTACGATTGAGCTCACTCAGTGTTCTAGAAGCGATGCTGGAGCTCAAGGGTGTTTAAAGGAGGATAAGGAAGCCACTGGAGGAGTCTTATAGGCCGAAGAGCAAGGAAGAAGCAACGGGAAGAAAATTGGCTTTGCACCGAGTTGAGGTCGATCGAGGCGATGGGAGCAAGTGCACTCGAGGAGGACGAAGACTTGAGGCGCGATGCAGTGCTCATTAATGCCGAGAGTCGCTGGTCAAAGCGAGGTGACCCGACACGCCACGCTCTCGCACTTTTCACCGCCATCGTTGACTTTACCGATGCGCGAGCGGAGGAAGACGGCGGACAACCGTTGGATTTAATCGGACGGCGCCACTCAAATCAATATCTTCGACGGTCGAACCTTCCTCTTTTCGAGCCACGATCTCTGGATGAACGGTTCGAGCGAGGGAGGATCGGCGGTCCGAACGTTACCTCAGAGCGCAGACCGCACGATCGAGATCTAACGGTCGAAATTGAAAGCGCCCGAGGTGTCTGAGTCGGTGCAGTTAGTTGATCCGATCGAACCGATGGCTTGAACCCGAGTGCGACTTGAGTCCAAGGAATAGTAAAAGCTGATTTTGAGTTATTTGCTGAGCTGACTTAGGATAATTAATTAAGATAGCAAACAAGCTCCAAAAATTATGAAATTTTAACTGGAGATTGCTAACAGAGGGAGGAACCTTATATAAAATTTTCATAGACTTTTATGCACTGCATTTTCTCTAAAAATTCCAGAAGGCTATTTTAGGAGTTTGACTAATGTTTGACTTGTCTCAAAAATTATCAAATAATTTCTGAAAATTATGAAATAATTCTGAGGTGTTAAACATCACTCCTAGGTTCAATGAAAATTATTTGCAGGGGTTGGGCACCAGATTTTCATTGAGGAGATTTATGACTTGAATTTAATTGGGGAAGTTTTGAGTTTTAATTTCCACTAATTAAAGGAAAGAGGTTTCAAACACTGTAACAATACATGAGGCAGCAAAAGTTTTAATTTATCCTCATTTTTATTACATTTGAAACACAAACCCAAATTGGGATGTTACATCATTAGCACGAGGATTGTGGTACTGAAAATTATTACCTCCCATACCGTACTGGTTGTGATGTAGGTGGTGTGGTTGATGTGTATCTTGGTCAGCAAACACAAGGCGGTGTAGTTGATGTGCATCTTGGTCAGCAAACACAACGCCGGTATCATGATTTCTCCTCTCATTATCCCCTCCCTCCTCATGATCTTGGGCTGCATCGTGATCATACTCACGTCTATTGTTTGGTGGTCGGTTCACCATTCTTTCAAGGCGTGTAGTGGGTGCTACAATGTGATCGTGGTAGCTTGAAGCTTCCTATCGATGACCTCATAAATGGTAGTGCGTTGTTCATCCGAGAGCGTCATGAGCTCTCCCTTTACAACACACTCTTTCTCATCAGATGTCTCACCTGTCATGGTTAGCATAAAACAAAAGACGACACAAAGGTATTATCTCTATCAACTACTAAGTGATGGAAGGTGGAAACACACGCTCTCAAGCATCTTACCACACTCTTACAAGTGTTCTTACCAACGCAGCAGGTGGTATGACCGGTGGCTGGTTCGTGATACCGTGTCGAGAGTGGGTATGATTGCACGAGAGGGTCTGTTCTGATCAAGAGTAGGTGGAGCTCGGAAGGCACAATATGTAGTAAGGATTAGCAAAAACCGTAATCTGATTAGCAAAGTTGAATAAGGGTCCAAAGTACCTGTCACGGTTGCTGGTCTAAAAAGTGTCCCTAGCCCTAGCACAACACTGATCAATAACAAGGACTATATACAAAGGATTCAAAGGATGCAAGGCTGGAAGTGGTCGTAGACCAACTAGAGGTGGTCGATTTGATTCTTCTTCACTGGGGGTGGTTGATTTGCTTCTTCTTCTTCTCTCTCTTTTTTTTGACTACTGAAACCCAACCTAGGGTTCCTTTTTTTTATCTGCCGAAACCCAACCTAGTGTTCCTCTCTCTCTTTTTTTACGAATGTGACCTTGACTCAAACTCTTCAAAAACCCTCTTCTGGGTCTATGGATATATATAGGTCACAAACTTTTTGTAGAAGGCAGGGGTGTACATATAATTAAAAGATACTCTCTCTCTCTCTCTCTCTCTCTGAACTTTGACTAGCTCCATTCGGCTATGGAAATTATTCTCGAACTTTGTGTGGCAGGAACAATATGATGAGTGCGTGGGGTGTCCGAGAGCAACAAGAAACACATAGGGTGGCCGGGCGGAAAACAAGTAGATGGTCGATCCCGAGTAGGTGGTCGAATCCGACCAGGTGGTCGAAAGGGGGGGTTGTTCCAATAGGTGGTGGCGCAGTCTGGATGGATGGTGGCACGACGTGCGACGGTGTTGACTAGGGACCAAAAATACGACTCTAAACCAGCAACACGACTTAGACAAAGGACACTAATTCAACAACGCGAAACAAATAACGAAAATTGCAAAGGCACAATGGGTGATAGGACAACGGAAGAATACGACGAACAAAAATATTTTATGGAGCAATTTTCTGGAGCTTTAGGACGATGGAAAACAACTAATCTAATACGGAACAAAAATTGTGATTACCTAACGGGCAACTTTTGCTCTGGTACCAACTGATGTGACGGTGGCCCGATCTTCCGAAAGGTACTGATAAGTCGATTGTGGAGGACTCGACGTTGATGATCCGAAGGCTCCGACCAGAACAGATCAAACCCCTCGCAATCACTACACCACTGCTCCGATGGTTATCAACCGTGCCGAACGCGGTTGACCTCGCCAAGAAGGCTATCTCCTGCATGCGAATGAGAACACAAGTAAGAAAGTAGAAGATGCAATCTGATATTGTATTGCGAATATAGACGAAGCTCACAATGTGGCGTTCCTCAACCGAACGTGCGGCGAGACTGCTAAGCAGAATAATCTCAAAGAAAAACATACGTTAAACTATGACGGCTACTGTAAGTATATAGGGGGATGTAAGGAGGTCGACCTAGGGTTGTGCGGCTGGGGGAAGAGGCGTACATAACCTGGACTCCGATCTCGACACGCTTAAAAGATCCTATTAGGCCAAAACGGTGACGCAGACCTTATTCACTATTCGTGTCGCGTATTCTCGATCAAAAATCTGGTCGTAGGACTGAACCTGGGGTGGTCTTGAGATGTCCATGATATCTCTGGTCGTAGATTGTGTCCAACGGGTACTGGGCTCGCCGAGTATTGGTGAAATTGATCGCAAGGCTTCTTGAAGTGGACGTAGACCCTACGGAACTGGTCGTAGTACTAGATTCCTAATTATAAGTAAATCATCTCCGTTAGGCAGCATCATAGAGTTCTCAAATAATACACTCAGCCCTAGAAACGAATTTATCTGATAAATATGTTGACGAGCACGTACCCGAGTAATTAGACCTTGCACATAAAGAGTATTCATATCAGTATAAGTGATATCCTCATCAAGTTTTCTACCCTGTCCATAGAACGGCGGGGCGGGGTAGCACCTCTAGCACCGTGCCATAGCTCAAGCGGCTGATGCTAGCTGGCAGGGCGATGCACAACTTGGAAAAGTGCCATTGCCGATCAAAGAAAAACGGAACATGGTTTATACACAACCAGTGAGTGTAGGAATTTTTCAATAGGGAATTGAACTACTTCAAGAAAAATTCCTCTCTCTCTCTCTCTCCTGACTAGACATCTAGTCCCAATTTTCTGTATTTATGGGAATTAAACTATTATATGTGAAATTGCTATTTTCCAAACATACCTTCAGATCTTGAAATGTGAGGTGTCAAGAGAAAATCCAAAAGCCTCTGTTTTGACGGGGAAAAAAACCTCCTTTTACGTACAGAGAAGGACCTTACTTCAAATTTTCGTAGTAGAGGAGGGTTGTACGGACAAAAATACTCCATATCAGAGGACATGGGAAATTGTTATGGATTACCCGTATAATTATCCACATTACATTTTTTTTAGGGATTCACGTTACATAGGTTATGATGACTTTCATATCCAACCAAATTTAGTAGATATTTAATTCGATTTCGTACTCGTACTCGAAATATGAATATGGTGTTCACCGCTATTCGATTTGTTGACCCCTAGTACTATCAAGTCGTGCAGTGGCGCAGGGCTCGCTAGGAACGTACCCACGAGAAACGAAACGAAAGCATGGGGCCCAGCGGTCAGTGACCAAATGCGAAAGAAAAATAGGAACAACCGCACGGAACGGGAGTGCACGGAACACGTGACAGGCCCGTCGAATACGAATAACTTAGATATAAATACAAATATAAATAGTATTAAATACAAAGTGAATACGAAATAAAAAAAATACAGTAACGAATATTTTTCAGAAATGAAAAATCCTTAAATTGTAGACCAAAAATTAATGAAAACATATAACTAGTTTATTTGCTGTAAACATACATGAATTGTTCATATTTTTCAGCAACCACAAATAACATTGGAACAAGTAAGCTGCATTAATGAGTTCATCATAAGCATAACACTTAGTTTACCATATTTAACCTATAACTCATGAGTCATCAGTTATCACACATTCACACAATCACACTTATTTCATCACATACATAAAACTTAGTTCACATTTAGCTCATCACACGGTCACACCTAGTTCAGTCATAACATACATAGTTTTCTTAACAAGCAGCCGGCAGCAACATCTCGTCATCTTCCTTTTCCACCACTCAACGAATTTTTTTTTGAGAGAATGCCGGCAACTAAATATCATCGAGCGATCATGGCCTAAATGCAACGTATATATAGTTCGATCCGTTGTTGTACACGCATATATACCGGCAGATGTACAGGCTTGCATCATGTGCACGTACGTTGACACAATTAGCGATGCAAAGATCGACATCTAGCTAGCTAGTATATATACATTATAAAGCCTAGCGGTGCAATTCAATTGCACATATGTTGTGTTGCAGGGGATGGATAGCTGACAGTGGCATGTGGCGCGGCTGTAGTAGCTGCATGCACTGCACTACACCCCAACCCGGCCCGTGGATGGCAATTTCTAGTGTGGCCTTTTTCTCCCATCTGCTCACTCAGTATCAGACCGCTGACTGATGGGCCAGCGGGTTGTTGGCACTTGGGCTGGTATTTCGGACATCTGGGACATTCACACTTCAACCAAATCAAAAGTCGAGGAAGCTGTTGCTGCCAGCCAGACCGGTACTGTGGCTGGTGGAGGGAGACAATAAGGAACCAACTCAACCAAGTACATATATGTTCCTATAAAATCTCACTACCACTACTGTCACACCACAACACCACCAAAAACAACTTAGTTCCTGAGTGCCTATATGTTTCTCGAGTGTCTGGACGAAAACACTCGAGTAGGTCCCAAGTGTTTAATAGAATACTCAGGATGAGAAGTCAGCACTCGGTAGAAATAACTTTCCTGAGTGTTTAGCATAACACTCGGGAGATAGAGTATCACTACTACAGAACAGACCTTTGGTCGAACTGCCAAATGGGCAATAGTCTCGGAGAAAATTGCGTCCGGGATCAAAAAGATATTTAGTCGGTTGGAACACCAACCGACTAAAAGTCCCCGCCCAACGGCTCGGTGGCGAGCTTTGCGGAGGGACTTTTAGTCGGTTGGTGTTATTAATCGGGACTAAATGTTAACCTTTAGTCGGTTGGTACTACAATCCGACTAAATCTTTAGTCGGATTGTAGTACCAACCGGACTAAAGGTTGGCATTTAGTCTCGGTTGGTAACATGTCCTTCTATTTAAACTCCTATTTGGCGTTAAATCACAGAGCCGAACGACGTCGCCGCCGCCGACACGCCGCCGCCGCATCACCACCACCACGAGCCGCTCATTCACTCAACCGTATTCACCGGCGTGTTCGCGTAAGCTCTCGATGCTAACCCTGCCGTCCATTATGAAAAATATGAAATGTGAAATTTGAATAATTTTTATATGTTATAAAAATTGCCAATTAATTCATAAATGGAACTTTCATGATTTTTGTAGGCCACAATAAATTTCCAAAAATCATGAAATTTGTTTTTCCACTAAGTTACACTGTGAACAGTCCATATAAAAATTTTAAGACTATTTGGACAAAGTTGAATTTATACCTATTTTATGCTTATTTATTTAATTATTATTCCATGAATTTTGTAGGCTAAATTAATGATCCCAAAATTCTGAAAATTGTTTTGCCATCTAATTGGGCTATGAACTATCTGTACAAAAATTTTGGGATCAATCTGAAGACTTTTATTTTTCACCTTATTTAATAATTATTTAAATAAATGAAAAATGACTTTTACATGTGTTAGTTAGGTTAAGCTTTGAGGGGTGTTTGATGAGATAAGTCTTATCTTATCAGATCCAACCTCTTGGGTAAAAATAATAAATATTAATTTTGTTTTAATAAATAAGTTTAATATTTAATTATTAAGTAATTAGTTAATCTATTAATTAGCTTAATCACTTAGTTATTGTTTGCCTTTTGGATTGATTGTTGACCTAGTGTCATTCACCCTTAATGACTTTGGGCAATTTAGTTAATTATTAATTATCATTTAACTTGATGTCCCTTCTCCTTAAGCTTGCTGTTTAGCGTTACATCAGAGTCGAACGCCAGCTCGCCGCCAAGGACACTCCATACGGCAAGGCGAAGCTCCTAGTGCATTTGTCAAATAGTGCTGATTCTTTGAAAATTCAAAATAAATTCATCTTAATTTCAAAAATTCTAAAATTTTTTGGGTAGCCTCTCTATCATGTGTACTATCTGGGAAAAATTTGAAACTTGAAATTTAATTATGTGATATGTCATATAATGCAGACGATGACACGCCATTGGATGTACAATGCCGATCGCCGCTCCAAAGAGTTCATTGATGGCGTGCATTATTTCTTAAGAGTGGCCGCTCCTAGTGACACGCCATTGGATGGTTTCATGTGCTGTCCATGTGCCCTGTGTAAGAATTTGAAGGAATATTCTAGCTCAAGGAGTCTTCACTCACACTTGTTGAAGTCGGGTTTCATGCCAAACTATATTTGTTGGACCAAGCACGGAGAAACCAGGGTTATAATGGAAGAAGGTGAAGAAGAACAATTGGACCCTAACGACATTATTGCTCAATACGGTGACTTCGATGATACCGCAATGGGCGAAGTCAAGAAGAGGCAGGGGAAGACACACTCACAAGATGATGCTCTTGGTGATGTCATTCGTGATGCACAAAGAGATTGCGAAAGTGAAAAGGAGAAGGCTAAGTTTGACCGCATGCTAGAGGATCACAAGAAATTACTATACCCGTCCGCCAAGATGGGCAAAAAGTTGGGTACAACACCGAGTTGCTACAATGGAAGGCATGTAATGGTGTATCCGACAAGGCATTTGGGCAATTATCAAGATCCAAAAAGATGCTTAGAAGCCTAACGAATTGCCCGCCACTACGCACGAAGCAAAACAGTCGTCGCCTTTGGGATTAGAAATCCGGAAGATACATGCATGTCCTAATGATCGCATCTGTGATCGTGGCAAGGACTACGAGAATTTGGATGAATGCCCCGTATGCAAAGCGCCGCAAAGATAAGATCAAGCGAGATGACTCTGGCGATGTTGAGGGCGAAGAACGCCCTAGGAAGAAAATCCCGCCAAGGTTATGTGGTATGCTCCTATAATACCACGCCAAACGTCTGCTCATAAACAAGGACCATGCAAAGTTGTCGCGATGGCACAAAGAAGACCGTAAGGTAGACAACATGTTGAGACATCATCGAACCCGGAGCGAAGGATCCCGAATTCTCGTGTTCATACACTAGTCCAGATTTCCAGTGTACACAATCACAAAATGTTATCACAAACATATCCAACGTGTATATTTAATAAGCATAGAGTTTATTACAACCGGGCGGAGGCCAAATAAAACATAAGCGGAAGCAAATAATAATGGTAAGCCACACGATACGCCACAGCAATCGTGCGGAGGTCGCCGCCTAATCGCCCCGCTCCTCACCTTCGGATAGCAGTCTTCTCCGAATAATAATATTCAAACAAGAGTGAGCACTACAATCGTGCTCGCAAATTACACCCAATCTGTAATTTAGAATGCATGCATAAGTTATTCAAAGGAAGGTTGTAGGGTTTATTTGCGTAAATCACCTTTTGGTTTAAATATTTATACTAAGTTTCAAGGCATAATTTTATTCCATAGCTAAAATCAGATTTAAAATTCATCATTTTATAGTGGATAACCTCCATATGAAACATGGTGAAGGATACACTCCTATCACAAGGCTACCCGCCTAAATTTACCACAAGGATTAACCATCCTCAAATCATGTCCAAAGTTATTTTAAAACCAAAACAAATCTAACTTAGAGTGGCTTTGCTCAAGATGTCCATAACCGTGGACACGGCTATTTGAATAGATTTACACTCTGCAGAGGTGGTACAACTTTACCCACACGAGATAATTTGCAGTTATGTCGCCAATACACACTTCCTTAGGTGTGTGACTAGGCAATTATCACACAGGCGTTTCAATGCATTACCTCAATACCAATATGCCCGCTAAGGTTTCACTTCCATTAGGCTAACCACTGCTGAAACCCCTCTTGCGCCAAGTGGGAATAAAGTCTAACCGACACCCACACAACAAAAATGGCATAAACAATACTGAGGTAATACAAATTATTAAGCCCGGTTACGCCCATCTGAGAACATGTGGTAGTACGGTGGAGCTTTTGCAAGATGCGGCTCAAAGGCGGTCCTTAATCTACTTGGGCAACTTTCAATAAAACCACGGGTCTCATCCTAACAGACAGGCCGTGCATAAACTCGCACCCACCAACGGTCCATGTTTGCCCAAGTATAAACTATTTTCTTTTATTTTTTATAATTTTCAAGGACATTTGCAAAGTCCACCATGACAAAGCAATGTCATAGGCTTTTTATCAATTTATGAAATTTTGGCTAAATTCTCCCAAAGTCAAATATTTCATGGTCTAAGCATTTGCTATGCATACATTTATTTTAAATTCATTTGACTAAGGTTACAAGGAATTGATAATACAACAATCAAATTTGGCTATACAAAGGAATTGGAATAATTAAATATTTAAAACAGGAATTTAAAATAATTAAATACAATTATGCATGCAATAATAATTTAAAACAGAAATTAAATAATTTTAAATATTGGGGGCAAAATGGTCAATGGTGTAACTTGCCTTGCTCAAATTCTGGTATTCTACTTCTTCAATAGGGTCAAGCTCTCCTGAGTCGTCAAAATCTATCTGTGAGAATATTCCAAATTCAAACAGAATTCAAATGAACACAAATAAATTCAAATTAAAATTCAAATTAATTCCAAATTAAATAATTTTGGTTTAGTTAGCTAGATCTTGATTTTATACAAATTTAGAAATTTGAATCACCTAAATCGGAGTTTGTATGAAGAAATACGAGCTCTCGAAGTTTAAATCTAAATTTAATTCCAAAATCAGATTTTCCATAATTCCCGAATTAAATTTCTAAAGAAAATTCCAATTATTGCGCAAGCATGCGTCGTGCAGACATTCACAGAGATCGACAAGTGGGCCCGCATGATGGATCGAGTCCACAGCCGAGGCGCAAGTCCACGGTGGACTCGGTGCACGTGATCTGAAGAGGCGGTTGTGTGTGCTCATGTGTATTCTTATTTGCAGCCACGCTGGCGCCGACTGCCACGCCACGCACGCGAAAATGGTGAGGTGGCGCCGAGGTGGTGACCACGTCGGCCACGAGAGGGAGGCGCCGAACCGAGGGTACCGGCGATGGGCGCGCGCGAACTCCGGTGGTGCGCAGCAGATAGAGGGAGGACGCGGTTCTAGGGCGCTACGACGGCGAGGCGAGTCGGAAGGTTGTCGGCGATGTGAAGAAGCGGCGGCGTTTTGGCCAACGGCGGCGAAGGGCTCCGGAATCTTGAGTAACGTGGAGGCGCGACGAGGATCGCGGCGATGCATCAAGTTGATGGTGCATTGAAGTCGCCGAGGAGGCTTTTGCGTGCCACGCACGACGATTCTTGAGCTTCGCCACGGAAGAAACTTCAATTGCGAGTGATCTAGGGGCTTAGAGGCGCAATGGGTGGGGAAAAGAGTGAGGAGGTGAGAGCGGTCTTGGTGCTCGCTTATAGAGCGAGGGCGAGGCCGGAGATGGAGATCGTGGCGGCGATAATGGCGGTGGCGAGAGAGGTGGGGCGTTCTGGGCGAAATGACGAGGGGTAAAGCCGGGATGAAGCGCGCGTAACGGGTGACTTGAACGCAGCGCAAATGCGGGAGTAATGGGGAGGAATCACGAATTGAAGAAATCCCGAGGTGCGGTAATGGCGGCGTCGCGGGAAGAAGGAGGCGAGGAAGACGACGACATGCAATGGACCCCCCGGCCGAGACAGAGAGAGGAGAGAGAGGCGCGGGCGGATTGATTGTCGGCCGTCCGATTTTGATCAGACGGCCAGCATTTCAGCGGGAGAGTTAGGCGAGGCGCGCAGACGAGGCCGGGCTTCGCCCAAGATCTTTAGTGTAAGATTTTAAACCTTTTCAATTGATTTAATTCGTAAATTCAAATAAGCTTTAGAAAATAGTAAATGAAGTCCAAAAATTTTGAGAAAATTCACAGAAATTCTATGAGGCATTCTGGACTTAAATAAAATAATTCCAACTTTTAGTTGGTAATAGATTTTGCACATAAATTCTTTTAGCCTTAATATACTTTAGAGAAAAGCTTTTAAAATTTCCAGAAAATCCACAAAAATTATTGATATTTTATTTTCAACTGAAATTGAAATTTTGGGCTGTTACAGACACCCTGCTGATGGGTCCCAGTGGAGAGCAATAGACAGAGAATTCCCGAAGTTTGCAGATGACGCAAGAAACCTAAGGTTCGCTTTAAGTACGGATGGTATGAATCCTTTTGGGGACCAGAGCACTAGTCATAGCACTTGGCCTGTTACTCTATGTATCTACAACCTTCCTCCATGGTTATGCATGAAGCAGAAGTTCATTATGATGCCGGTGCTCATCCAAGGCCCGAGGCAACCTGGCAACGACATCAATGTCTACCTGAGGCCATTAGTTGAGGAACTCACCTTTTATGGAGCAAACCAGTGTACGTGTGTGGGATGAGTACAAACAGAACACTTCGACCTGCGAGCATTGTTGTTCGTAATAATCAATGATTGCTGCTCTAAGTAATCTTTCAGACGGACAAACAAGGGATACAATGCATGCACACAATGTTTTGATGACATTGACATTATATATTTGAAAAATGTCGAAGGTCGTGTACCTTGGCCATCGCTTTTCTTCCTATGAATCACCAACTAAGAAAGAAAGGCAAGCATTTTAACGGTAAGGCGTAACATCGAACCAAGCCTCTGAACCGAATCGGGAGGATGTACTTGATATGGTCAAGGATGTGCAAGTAGTCTTTGGAAAGGGACAAGGCGTGAACACGTTAGAAAGATGCTAAGGACACGCACCCATGTGGAAGAAGAAGTCCATATTTTGGGAGCTACCCTATTGGCAAGTCCTAGAGGTCCGCAACGCGATTGACGTGATGCACCTAACAAAGAATCTTTGTGTGAACTCGCTAGGATTCATGGATGTGTATGGAAAGTCTAAGGATTCACTCAAGCACGCACAGGACTTGCGGCGCATGAAAGAACGAGACAACCTGCATCCGAGAGAAGGCAGACGATGGGCGCCATTACTTAAGACACGCTAGCTTCACTCTTAGCAAAGAAGAGAAGGAAAGCATGTTTGAATGCCTAAACAACATCAAGGTCCCATCCGATTCTCCTCCAATATAAAGCGTATAATAAATGTGCGGAGAAGAAATTCCTACACTTAAAGTCCCATGATCGCCACGTGCTTATAGCGCAATTGCTTCCGGTTGCTTTAAGAGGAATTCTACCTCCACATGTACGTCTGGCCACCGTGAAGCTATGTGCATTCCTCAATGCAATTTCTCAGAAGGCAATCAATCCAATGGAACTAGCTACTCTCTGAGAATGATGTGGTTCAATGTCTTGTCAGCTTTGAGTTGGTGTTCCCTCCATCCTTCTTTAATATCATGACACACCTCCTAGTTCACCTGGTCAAGGAGATTAATATTCTCGGTCCTGTGTTCCTACACAACATGTTCCCCTTTGAGAGGTTCATGGAGTCTCAAGAAATATGTTCACCCGTGCGTGCTCGACGAGAAGGAGCATCGCCAAGGGCTACGGACAGAGGAGGTCATTGAGTTCGTGTTGACTTCATTCCCGACCTTGACCCGATTGGTGTTCCTGAATCGCGACACGAGGGGAGACTTAGTGGAAAGGGAACACTAGGGAAGAAAACATATATCGGTACGAGGGACGATTATTTCAATAAAGCGCACTACACAGTTCTTCAAAACTCCTCCGTGGTGGAGCCGTATGTCGAGGTACACAAGGAGTTCCTACGATCCCAGTTTCCAGGGAAGAATGAAGCTTGGATTAGGCGTCATCACATGGAAACTTTCAGCGGTTGGTTGCGAAAAGAATGTCAAGGTGATGACAATATTGATGAGCAACTGTATTTGTTGGCTAGGCAACCATCGTGGCACATCCTCACGTACAAAGTGCGAGATAAATGGAAATACATTTTACACCGTAGCCCAAGATAAAAGGAGCACGGACCAAAACAGTGGTGTCCGCGTAGATGCCACAGACCCAAATGGAAAGAGGCAAACATATTATGGCCGCATAGAGGAGATTTGGGAACTAGACTACGCACCTAATTTTAAAGTCCCGTTGTTCCAGTGCCAATGGGTGAAGATGATCGGAGGCGGGGTAACAGTCGACAAGGAGTATGGAATGACAACAGTGGACCTCAACAATACTGGGTACAAAGACGAACCATTCGTCCTTGCTGCTGATGTGAATCAGGTGTTCTATGTGAAAGACATGTCTACAAAACCCAAGAGAGGGAAAAACGACGACAAATCAACCAATGAGCCAAAACGCCGCATAGTTCTTTCAGGGAAAAGAAACATCGTGGGAATTGAGGACAAGTCAGACAAGTCAGAAGATTATGAAAGGGATGACCGAATCCCACCCTTCAGTGTGACCAAAGACCCAAGCATCCTGCTAAATGCCGAGGACACTCCATGGTTACGACATGATCATAACCTAGGGTCATACATCAAGAAGAAGTTCACCACTGTGCCCGCTTGATATATAGTGATGTTTAATAAATAGTGTGTATTAGAGATTTTATGTAATAATTGTAACTTCAGATGTTTCTATCATATTTTCTTGTTTTTATCGTTTCAAATGAAATTCCTATTCGATAAAAGGACACATGTACCTCTGTGAAGCATGTCTTCTCCACCGGTGTAAAAATGACTTGAAATTTTTTTAGCAAGTATTTATGCCTTCAAATGAAATTCCCAGCTTGTGGTTTGAGCCCTTCATTTTGTTTATAGTTGGCTCTTCACTTCCCAGCTTGTGGTCACTATAAAAGTCGTTTGAAATGTCAATAAGATAAAAGGAAATGCAACTATTATTTTTAAAAAATTTATGCCTAGTATTTAATTTACTATGCATTTAACAAGAATTAGCATATTTATACAAATAAACTTAATACAAAACCCAAACTGTGAAAACTGTGGCGGGAACTGAATAGTGGGGACCTTTAGTCCCGGTCCGTATTACCGCCCAGGACTAAAGGCCACACAGCCCGGGACTAAAGGTTCTCTGGAAAATATGTCCCACAGAAGACCTTTAGTCTGGGCCGTGGCACCACCGGGACTAAAGGTCCACCTTTAGTCCGATCCGTATTACCACACAGGACTAAAGGTCTTTAGTCCCGGTTGGTAATACCGCCCGGGACTAAAGGTCCCCCTCAGTACTTGTTGGACCGTAAAGGCGACTAGAGGGGGGGGGGGTGAATAGGAGCACGCTCACTTTTTCACAAATTATGAACTCAATACAATTTCACTCCAGTAGCTATTAGAAAGCTATGAAGATCAATATACCAGTACAGCGGAAGACTAGTATTGAATCCAATTAAACCCCCTAAGCAAAATAACAAAATCAACTAAGATTGCAAACTCACAGCACGGGCGGTCTAACCGCTGTACCCAACCGGTCGGACCGATTGCCGGGCGGTCTGACCGGCGTTGTGCTGGCAATCGGACCGCTCCAAAATCGGTCTGACCGGTGATGATGGAAGTTCTGACCGGCCGACTCCAGAACCGATCTGCAACAGTAAAATCAGCCCGATGACGAAGTTGCAATTAGGTGAAACTTTTGATTCTCAACTCCAATCTTTATGAAACTTTGCACACACCTTCTATATGCTATTGAGGACCTATTCCAATCGAATATTATGATAATTCTTGGAACGATCTTGAGCAATTGCCAATTGATTAACAGAGGGTCTAAAACCGGGCAAGAACGAAAACTTGATCCTAAAGCTTGTTCGTGAGAGATTGATGATCAAGATGATGCTAGATAGATTCACATATCACGAGAAGCTAATTTACGTGAAAGAATCAATCACAAACTCGCGGATCAAAGAAAGCCCTAAAAACACGAAATTGAAAGCAAGAACGAAAAGAGACTTATCTCAAGCAAACCTTGCATAGATTGATTTCATGATTGATGCTGGATTACATCCACACCATCATGGATCAGTGGGCAATCAAAGATCACGAAATTCACCACAAACCATCAAGAGCCCTAGCCTCCACCTCAACTCCCCTAAAGACAATTAGGGTTTTGAAACATAAACAGGCCAGAGAGAGAGAGGTGCAGCCACCATCTCCTCCTATTTATAGTGGAGGCCTAAAACTCTTAGGGTTTGACTCTCTTGGGCTCCCGTTAAGGTCCACTAACAAACGGGTCACACACGCACGCTTCGCGAAGCGCCGTCTCTAACCTTTTGACCTAAACCGTTTCACCATGCACCATGGATTCGCCAATAGGTCACCCTTGTCCATCTTGTGTCACGCTTGAGTCGTTGACCTCACCCGGCATCGTCGATCGTTCTGGACCTCAACTCTTCAAGTCTAGTCCCAATTCTCCTCGCCGTTGACCGTCGTTGACCACTGTTGGACCGTAAAGGCGACTAGAGGGGGGGGTGAATAGGAGCACGCTCACTTTTTCACAAATTATGAACTCAATACAATTTCACTCCAGTAGCTATTAGAAAGCTATGAAGATCAATATACCAGTACAGCAGAAGACTAGTATTGAATCCAATAAAAACCCCTAAGCAATGCGACAATAATCAGCAAGAATCAAAGCAACACAAGTACTGGCGGTCTGACCTCTGTAGTGAACCGGTCGGACCGATTGCCGGGCGGTCGGACCGCTGTTATACTGGCGGTCGGACCGCTCCGAAATCGGTCGGACCGGTGGTGACGCGCGTCGATCGTCACGGCGATCTGTAACCGATCTCAAACGAAGAAATCGGCCGATGACGAAGTTGCAATTAGGTCTAACTTTTGATTCTCAACTCCAAACTTCACGAAACTTTGCACACACCTTCTCTATGCTATTGAGGACCTATTCCAATCGAATATTATGATAATTCTTGGAACGATCTTGAGCAATTACCAATTGATTAACAGAAGGTCTAAAACCGGGCAAGAACGAAAACTTGATCCTAAAGCTTGTTCGTGAGGATTGATGATCAAGATGATGCTAGATAGATTCACACATATCACAGCAAGCTAATTCACGTGAAAGAATCAATCACAAACTCGCGGATCAAAGAAAGCCCTAAAAACACGAAATTGAAAGCAAGAACGAAAAGAGACTTATCTCAAGCAAACCTTGCATAGATTGATTTCGTGATTGTTGCTGGATTACATCCACACCATCATGGATCAGTGGACAATCAAAGATCACGAAATTCACCACAAACCATCAAGAGCCCTTGCCTCCACCTCAACTCCCCTAAAGACAATTAGGGTTTTGAAACATAAAAAGGCGAGCGAGAGAGAGGTGCAGCCACCATCTCCTCCTATTTATAGTGGAGGCCTAAAACTCTTAGGGTTTGACTTAATTGGGCTCCCGTTAAGGCCCACTAACAAACGGGTCACACACGCACGCTTCGCGAAGCGCCGTCTTTAACCTTTTGACCTAAACCGCTTCACCATGCGCCATGGATTCGCCAATAGGTCACCCTTGTCCATCTTGTGTCACGCTTGAGTCGTTGACCTCACCCGGCATCGTCGATCGTTCTGGACCTCAACTCTTCAAGTCTAGTCCCGATTCTCCTCGCCGTTGACCGTCGTTGACCACCAAGCTACCTGCACAACCACAGACAAGAAAACACGAATTCGGGAACAAGTTCTTCACAACTTGACCCATGTTAGTCAAAACATGCATCATGCAAATCATATGCCATGAAACCAATGACTTTGACCTAACAAATCAACATCGCCACGAAGTTGGCTGACGTTCAAGTAGAAACCGGTCCGCCGCTCGGGTGAGCGGTCGGACCGCTTCTTGGCGGTCGGACCGCCTTTGGCGGTCGGACCGCTCCCACTGAGCTTGGTCGGACCGCCCTTGGGACTTAGCCAAATTCAAGCTTCCAAATTCCGAAACCTTTGGAAACTTTAAACCAATAGAACTTTCTTGGAGACTCCAAAAATCATGAGACCAAGTGCATTGGGATCCCCTCACTTGCCTACAACACCTATTTTTGGCCCAGCTCGTTTTGAACACTTTGGTCATCGCGGTCCGACCGCCCCACTGGCCGGCCCGACCGATTTGGGACCGATCGGACCGCCGTGCAAGGACCGGTCGGACCGCCCGTATCGTAAAGCACAGTAACTTTGTCGAAAACACGTGAAACGACAAACCGTAAACGCCATTGCCAATTGTTACATCATCCTAAGATCCGAACATATCCCCATGAAATCCACAATCTCCCCTTGATGAACACATTGGCAATTATCGAAAAATGTAAGTAAGAGGTTTGAAAACGAGTTTACTCGCAGTTTTAGCACAAAGGCACAACTTGGTCCATAAGCAAGAAAAAGCAATGTGAATGACCAAGCTGGCATCAGAATAGTATAGGCATGTGAGACAAGGCAAAAGAAAGCATAAAAACTTTGATTTCCAGAAAATGGTCAAAATTCTCACATAAGGTCCATATGAAAGAACAATTGTTCAATTGACCTATGATCATTGTGAGGATAAAAGAATGCAATTCAAGTTCAGAATATACAATAAGACAATAAGAATGCAACTCAAGAACTCCCCCTCACTATGATCCTCAATTTTCAAATTTTCAGTTTCTCCCCTTTGTATAAACTTCTCCCCCAATAAAGAAATATCTTCTTATTAACACATCTTCTCCAAATAAAAATAGCAAAGAAATATAACACATCTTCTCCCAAAGAAATATCTTCTCATTAATTAACACATCTTCTCCCCCTTTGACAATGGATTCATCAAGGAATCACGCCTTCCTCTCATCCAGAGATAACCAATAGATGATAAAGAAAGAAGCAGAAATAAAAGAAGCATAAACAGGAGTATGCATGCAGTGCAATGGAGTGGCTTCATTTTTGTATTTTTCAATTTTTGATTACAAGAAGCTTTGGAGATTACCCAAAAGAACAAGCTAGTATCTCTAATATTGCACAAACAGCATATCAAGCCTGACAGCGCTAGCAAGATCATGGTAAGACATATATATCAAAGCTAAGCACAAAGGCTCAAAAGAAAGCGAGAGATTTGATCAATTTAACCAACGCTTCAAATTCAAAAAAGTTCATCAACAGGGATCCTAAAGTGAAATTGGCCATGTCAAAATGTCAAAGTGAGATCAAAAATCTAACAAAGACCACATTAAGAGTCAATCAAGTCCCGTATTGAATCATTTTGCTCAATATTTTGTAAACGCCCATTTGTCAACATTTTTCTCATTTGCATTGAATATTGAAGTTGACTAATGATCTAACTTAGTGGCAAGATCGTGGACTAGGAGCCATCCACAAACTCATCCTAAGCTTCGACCAAAAGTTGATTAAAGGTATATCTTAGTAAAGAAGATCCTGGACTAGGAGCCATCCACAAACTCTTTCTAAGCTTCTACCAGGGCGACAAATCTTGAGGTTCATGTCATTTCTGACAAGCAGTCCCCATGAGATCGTCTGGTTCATCAAACTATCTCCAAGTTCATGTCATTTGACAAGCGCCTCGTAAGAATAGTTTGGCACAATTTAAGCATAAGACAATCTTGATTTTCATTTTTCACATGAGCATTTTAGAATCTCAAGAACACAAAAGCTCAAGTAATGGTCAATTTTAGATCAAAGAGCTAACAAAGCAATTCTGACAGGGCCAATGTCACAAGAGGAGCACTAATTGCGCAACTCGCTAAAACATCCACAAATTGCAATTTCTTAGTTTGAGTTGTTTAAAAGATTCTAGCTCATATAGCAAAGACTTAGCTACACATGTAAAAGCATGATAATTCTAGCAAGTCAAAGAACTAGACATGACATTGAGCAAGAATTGAAATACAACAGCTCCAAAGGGTAATAGGCAAAGCTTCATCAATTTTAAAAGATAAGCAGAAAATCTTATATTACAATGCATCTTTTTGGATTTTTCATACCACTTGTTGTAACCACTTGTTGTATTTTTCATATGAATGCAATATGACACAATGAGATGCAATTAAAAAGCCTAAAAACCTAAAAAGTTCAAAAAGATCACTAAGTTCAGAAAAAGAACAATAAAAGATCAAAAGAACAAGGAAAGATCAGAAAAGATCAAACTCCCCCTCAAACCAACCCATAAGGATAAATAATCACTAACTCGCTTCTCAAGGTGGCAAACCTAGTTGGGTCTAAAGATTTGGTGAGGATAAAAAAAAACAAGATACAAGAGAAGAATCTAGTGGGTGACAAGCGCCTGAGGTACTCTTCCTATCTAGCCGACAGCCCGCACAATTAGGATAAGAAAAACCCCCGAATGGACAAGGATAAAGAACAGGAATATCAAATGCCATACAAAGAGAGTAGAGTGTAAGTACCTGAATAAGAGCTTAACGGCCTGGCGATGGGAAGTTCTCGGAGATGCTTGAAACCCGTCGACCGCATGAAGGAGGTGAACCATCTTGAGTCTCCGGTCATATGGCGTGAGCAATGAGTCAACAAAGCACGTGCTCTTCCTCTTTCCGCGGCAATCCTGAAAAATCAAGGCACAGAAGAACGATGTGTCTCGATACTGGGGTTAGTTAAACAAGACTTGGGAACCCAGTACTGAGACACACGTCTGCGAGTAGTATGCAAAGCAGAAGTGTTATCCTTGATTTCATCTAAAATTCTGTTATGAGCAATGTTTAAGTTAACATGGGAATTAAAGCGTCGAGGCGATCGGACGGCGTTGTTCGCGGTCGGGCCGGTGACTAAATCGGTCGGACCGGTGACCACCGGTGATCGGACCGCGACTGAAGAACATGAGAATTAGGATATGTAGAAGCATAATGATTAGCATGTGAGAAAATCCTAATCCGTGTTTATTCCTTTCGGTGTTACCATGTCTCATAAAAGCTCTAGGTTGCTGAATGAAATTCTATCAAGATTTTTCCTATCATTTTTCAACCTCGCCAGAATTCAATCAAATGCCCACCTTTCTTGCAATAAGTGCAATGGTACTTGGTACCACTAGAAGAAGCACCATTTGAATTAATACAAGGTTGGGCAAAACTGCAGATTTAAAAGATGTTTTTGCAGGTTGGGTTTTGAATTCAATTAAACCTTTTCCAAGACTTGAATGACTTTTGGGTTTGAATTGTCTTGAAAAGAATTGAATCCTAAACCTTGCTTCTTATAAGGAGTTTTAGACTTGTCAAGAATCATGTTTAATTGTTTCTTACCTTTAGAAATTTCTCTAATGTATCATGAAGGTAAGCATTTTCTTTTCTCAAGTTAACACAAGCATCACAAGTTTTATCCATAGATTTCTCCTTATACAAAGCAATTTCAAGCTTAAGAGCGGAACATGAAGCACAAGTAGTATTTTCAATATTGTCCTTAAGCTTAGCATATTTGACTCTAGCAGCTTCTAAGATATCTTTGATTTCACGTTCTTTTTCTAAGCATGAAGTGCAAGGGCTAGAATCAATCACATCAGAAGCAATCAACTTGCTAGACTCTAAGCATTTTTCACAAGGAGCATATTTAATTTCAATTAGCTCGGTTCTAGCATTTTCAAGTTGTTGTAAAGCAATATTATGAGCAGATTGTAAATTGGTAATTTCTGAATGCATAGCATGACAAGATAAACATTCATCGGGTTCAAGAGTCTTAACATTTGTAAGTTCTAGTTTCAGTTTACCAATTTTTGACTCTAGTTTCTTATTTTTAGTCATGACAAATTCTAGCGCTTCATCTTGACTAAGCACTTGCTCAACTATAGAATCATATTTAGCAGAAAGCTCATCATAAGAGAAAGATACCTCATCATCATCAATGTCGTCGATTGTCGACCATGAAGCACATGCCGGTGAAGTCTTTGGCCTTCCCTTTCTTTTCCTCTTCGCTCCGAGTCCACATCACTAATGGATTGCTCTCCAAAAGCGGCAAGGACCGGTGAGCGGCCTTTATGAGCTTGAATGACATCATACTCGAGTTGTTCTCATGAGGCTTCTTCCAAGTCGTCTTCTCCTCCTGTGCTTACCCTTACCTTTTAGCTTGGGGCAATTGGCGGATGTGGTAAAGCTCTCCACACTCATAGCAAGTAAGGACCACCTCTCTTTTATTTCTCACATTGTTGTAAGCCGTGTGAATTTTTTAGCTAAAAGGGCTAACTCTGTCTCGGGAATATTTTCAAGCTCCTCCTCATGAAATCGCAGATAAGCAAGCAAATGAAAATCCGTAAGAAGATTCAAAAGAGTCATCAAAAGCCTTTTGTGAGGATCGCTACCAAAGCTAAATTATCTTTCTTGGGATGATCAACTCTTTTAATTTCATGAGTCTTGAGTTTACTATAAAGCAATTCTAAAGTAAGACTTGAAAGATCAACATTCTCTTCTATAGCATAGCCTTCATCTCCCACTCCTTGGTGTTGATTGCGACCAAGAGGTGGGTGGCATTTTCGATTGAGAATATTCAATATCAACGACTTTCATTTGATTAATCACTTTATTAAAGCATTGAAAATGTCATCGATGCTCTCTCAGACGCATCTCAAATTTGTTATAATCACGCTTATAGATTGTTTGGCGCACTTTCTTAATTTGGGACGAACCCTCATGATATGTTTCGAGAGTGTTCCAAATCTCATGTGATGCAAAATTGCAAATCCTATCATATTCTTGTCTACCAAGCGCACCATATAAAAGATTCTTGGCCTTGTTGTTGTTAGCCAAAAGAACCACGAGCGGGAGTTTCAACCTCGGGAATAATGGCGGAGATCGAACAACGTCCCACATAGCTTGTCCTCGCTCTCAAGGAATACTCGCATACGATTCTTCCAATAGGCATAGTCTTGTCCATTGAACATATGCGGTTTGTAGAGAATCTATCCATCGCCAAAGTTCGGTGACGGTTAAGATCAAGATTGAACTAACCGGCTCGATACCACTTGTTGGACCGTAAAGGCGACTAGAGGGGGTGAATAGGAGCACGCTCACTTTTTCACAAATTATGAACTCAATACAATTTCACTCCAGTAGCTATTAGAAAGCTATGAAGATCAATATACCGATCTGGAAGACTAGTATTGAATCAATAAAAACCCTAAGCAATGCGACAATAATCAACAAGAATCAAAGCAACACAAATCTTGGCGGTCGACCTCAGTAGTGAACCGGTCGGACCGATTGCGGGCGGTCGGACGGCTGTTATATTGGCGGTCGGACCGCTCAAAATCGTCGGACCGGTGGTGACAAGCGATCGGCCGGCGATCACGTAACCGATCCAAAGCGAGAAATCGGCCGATGACGAAGTTGCAATTAGGTCTAACTTTTGATTCTCAACTCCAAACTTCACGAAACTTTGCACACACCTTCTCTATGCTATTGAGGACCTATTCAATCGAATATTATGATAATTCTTGGAGCGATCTTGAGCAATTACCAATTGATTAATGAAGGTCTAAAAGCAGGGCAAGAACGAAAACTTGATCCTAAAGCTTGTTCGTGAGGATTGATGATCAAGATGATGCTAGATAGATTCACACATATCACAGCAAGCTAATTCACGTGAAAGAATCAATCACAAACTCGCGGATCAAAGAAAGCCCTAAAAACACGAAATTGAAAGCAAGAACGAAAAGAGACTTATCTCAAGCAAACCTTGCATAGATTGATTTCGTGATTGTTCTTTGGATTACATCCACACCATCATGGATCGATGGACAATCAAAGATCACGAAATTCACCACAAACCATCAAGAGCCCTAGCCTCCACCTCAACTCCCTAAAGACAATTAGGGTTTTGAAACATAAAAGGCGAGAGAGAGAGGTGCAGCCACCATCTCCTCCTATTTATAGTGGAGGCCTAAAACTCTTAGGGTTTGACTTAATTGGGCTCCGTTAAGGCCCACTAACAAGCGGGTCACACACGCACGCTTCGCAAGCGCCGTCTTTAACCTTTTGACCTAAACCGCTTCACCATGCGCCATGGATTCGCCAATAGGTCACCCTTGTCCATCTTGTGTCACGCTTGAGTCGTTGACCTCACCCGGCATCGTCGATCGTTCTGGACCTCAACTCTTCAAGTCTAGTCCCGATTCTCCTCGCCGTTGACCGTCGTTGACCACCAAGCTACCTGCACAACCACAGACAAGAAAACACGAATTCGGGAACAAGTTCTTCACAACTTGACCCATGTTAGTCAAAACATGCATCATGCAAATCATATGCCATGAAACCAATGACTTTGACCTAACAAATCAACATCGCCACGAAGTTGGCCGACGTTCAAGTAGAAACCGGTCTGACCGCTCGGGTGAGCGGTCGGACCGCGCTTGGCGGTCGGACCGCTCCTCGTGAGCCGTCGGACCGCCCTTGGGACTTAGCCGAAATTCAAGCTTCCAAATTCCGAAACCTTCTGGAAACTTTAAACCAATAGAACTTTTTACTGGAGACTCCAAAAATCATGAGACCAAGTGCATTGGGATCCCCTCACTTGCCTACAACACCTATTTTTGGCCCAGCTCGTTTTGAACACTTTTGGTCATCGCCGGTCCGACCGCCCCACCTGGCCGGTCCGACCGATTTGGGACCGGTCGGACCGCCATGCAAGGACCGGTCGAACCGCCCTGTCAAAGAAGGCTCAGAACTTTGTCGAAAACACGTGAAACGACAAACCGTAAACGCCATTGCCAATTGTCACATCATCCTAAGATCTGAAACATATCCCCATGAAATCCACAACCACCAAGCAACCTGCACAACCACAGACAAGCAAACACGAATTCGGGAACAAGTTCTTCACAACTTGACCCATGTTAGTCAAAACATGCATCATGCAAACCATATGCCACGATACCAAAGACTTTGACCTAACAAATCAACATCGCCACGAAGTTGGCCGACGTTCAAGATTATTACGGTCGACCGCTCTGGGTGAGCGGTCGGACCGCCCATGGCGGTCGGACCGCTCCTCGTGAGCGGTCGGACCGCCTGGGACTTAGCGAATTTCAACCCCGAAAATCGAAACCTTCGAAACTTTAAACCAATAGAACTTTTTACTGGAGACTCCAAAAATCATGAGACCAAGTGCATTGGGATCCCCTCACTTGCCTACAACACCTATTTTTGGCCCAGCTTGTTTTGACCACTTTGGTCACCGCCGGTCCGACCGCCCCACATGGCCGGTCCGACCGATTTGGGACCAGTCGGACCGCCGTGCAGGACCGGTCGGACCGCCCTGTCGATAAACACAGTAGCTTTGTCGAAAACACGTGAAACGACAAACTGTAAACGCCATTGCCAATTGTCACATCATCCTAAGATCTGGAACATATCCTCATGAAATCCACAGTACTTAAGCAACAGTGGCTTCTTCCCTTCTTCCACCCCTTCCGTCTCCCTCGCCGTCTCCTCGCTGGCGCTTAATTCGTCGGCTCGGCCGTCGCGCCCGGCCTCCTCCTTCCTCCGTGGCGCCCCACTCCGCCACCACCTCCACTCGGCTCCTCCCTCCGCCGCTCCGGCTCGCCCGGCTCCTCCCTCCTTGGCCGGATCCGCCGCGGCTCCGCCCGGCGGCGGCTGCCGCCACCAGTGCCGAGCCGCACTCCTCCACGCCGGTGAGCTCCTCATCTCTTGTCGCATTTGCAGGAGCCGAAAAGGAGATCGAGAGAGAGAAAATATCTGGTTCACAGAGGAGGCAAAGCGAGATTAGCTAGCCGCTCATCGTTGTCGGTGCCTCGGTGGCAATGTGGTATAGATGACAGTAGCTCCCATCTCAGTGTGTGAGCATATGGCAGTGAGTAGGATGAAGTAGCTATTGGATGTCCCTAATTAGCCAAGGCCATTAGTGGGTTAGATAAGTTGTTGATGTTCAATTGCCGAGTTATGTTTTCATATAGTAACCTTGATAGATAGATCTGTGCATTTCTGCGGGAGACGGCGACACTGACACTAACCCGTGGCGAGCCCTCTTTTTTGTGACCGCCATCGAGTAGAAATCATTTTTGCGAGGAGTGGCGAATTGAATGTATATGTTGTTTTTCTTTTGTCGATGCATGTCACGAACCGCACGCCACTTGATGCGAAATCATAACCCGATCACGAACCGTTCTAACGTCCTACACATATATTTGCAGAAATGGCCGACCCGAATGACAACATGGACGATGCCATGATGGATATTATCAACAATGACGCCTTACAAGGTGCCCAATTCGAAGGTGATGACAACAATCAAGAAGTAGATGACGGGATTCGTAAGGTGCCATGATGGATATTTTCTTTTGTCGATGCATGTCAGTGGACGCTCACCAGAAAAAGTTACGTCATGCTCGTAAGGATTCGCCACTATCGGACTATGACCGCACTCTCACCAAGTCAATTGAGGAGGCGAAGAAGAAAGAGAAGAGAGCACGGAAGGGTGTTGCACAGCTCGGGGAACAATCACAACAATCAGTGCCCCCGCTAGTTATTGGGAATGAATATGGTTCAAACACGAACGTGCTAGAACAGATATCCGGAAATGTGCATTTGGATCAACTTGATGAATTTTTCATGAAGCTGGTCTAAGCATTTCCCAAATGCTCGTGAGCACACATCAAAAGTGCTCGGAAGTTGATCATTGGAAGAAGGAATATGTATATGGCAAGAGTCTATACAACCACGAGAAGCTCATGGAACTTAAATGCGCAAATGTACTTGTTAAACAAGTGGTACATGGCGGCGTGTCTAAAAAGCGGATGACTATATTTGCGTCAAAATTAGAAACCATCATTACTTAGTGGCGATGACATTATAATGGTTCGGTTTAATGAGTTACACCACTATGCCACATGAACTCTCTAGACAAATCTCTCATCATTTGCTTTTGTGCAGACGTGATTCTTTCTTTTAATAATCTCACTCTAGCATATGTATATGTATAAGTAATTATCCTCACACTAGCTAGCATGTCTATACATATGCGAGAGACATGATGAGAGACCTCACACGTAGAAACGACAAGAACATTGGTTTCGTTGATCCATATATCGTATTCAAGGACCCAAACACTCCCTACGATCAATGGAGACCTCAAATGGAGAGGAATTTCGGAGGTTCTTGATCAACCAAAAGAACAAAAGATTTATACTCTTCCCTACAACTTTGGGTGAGTGTTGTTATCGTGTGCATATTTTACTTTACTTACTCAATCCAACATAAAGATATATATGTTGACTCTATAAACAAATGCAACTTTCACTTTGGATACCGATTGTCTTGATCTCTCCGACGGTCATTTGCTAATCTATGACTCGTTGAGAAAACCGCAGAAGATTACCAAGATATGATAGACATTATCCGGGGTAACCCGATCTTTAAATATTTATTCTGCTCTTTAACTCGCAATAGTTAATTAACGATCCAATTATTGGGCGGGGTTTGGGCTTGGTTCGTTCGACTACACCGTCCGGATCCGAAAGCGCCACTTCTCGATCCACACCGATCGGATGTAAGTTGTACTAGCTCCCGCATCTTTACCTTATCATGCTTGACTCACGCGCGGGATGACGCGAGTAATCTTTTATATCGTCTGTGGGTTCTCTGGCGTACCACGGGCAACAATTTGTGTGGATACTACGTTTGCGAGTTCCTCACGGTGTATGCAAAAGAACCCATCTACAGATGCTGAAAGTGCGTAACAAGTATATATAATAAATCCATTTTATTTATTTGTTGCTATTAAATAAATATTATGTATATTAATACTTCTTTCGTTTAATGCAAATTGAAGGAGATATGGTTGAAGGAGCAGTGTTGGATATGGACCGCCTCAAAGGAATTCAAGAGACAATCGCGAGATTTCTTAATGAGCATGTCCTCAAGCCCGGCACCTAGTTCTACTTTAACCAGATGAACAATTGAAGCCAAACCAGACGAACATTTGTATGACATTTAAGTGGAGGACAACATTTGTGTTGTAAATACCAAGGATGCATGAATAATGTTGTAAATTTTATGTGCATATATATATATATTATACATATATATAGCTCCATAATATATATAGTTTCATACTTTATTTGTGTGTAATAATGTTCCAAACTAAATTATATGTGGGCGTATACATATATTAGCGTGAAGAATACGCATTTGAAAACCTAATGTAATTGTAAAACCAAAATCAATAATGAATTGAAATGGAAACAAAAAGAAAAAAACACCTTTAGTCCGGTTGGTAATACCAACCAGGATTAAAGGCCACCAAGTGGCCTCAGACCAGTGGACCTTTTAGTCGGTTGGTATTACCAACCGAGGACTAAAGTCGACCTTTAGTCCGGGCACAGGACCGGGACTAAAGGTGAGACATTTAGTCCCGATTTCTAGTCTCGGCTCTATAACCGGGACTAGAGGCCCTTTAGGCCCGGGACCAAAGGTCTGTTCTGTAGTAGTGTATATTCCCGAGTGTATAAACACGGAAACACTCGGGAGCGAAATTCTAGTGGTGCGCCCTTTTTTTTCCCTTGTGTGTTTTTCTACTAACCTCGCATCGACTCATCCCGAATCCCCACAGCCGCCGCCTCCTTCTCCTCCTGCCCCCCCTTCCTCCTCCTTCCTCCGCCGTGAGTACGCTCTTGCGCGCCGCCGCCCAATGCCGCGCCTCCCTGCCCTTGGCCCTCGAATCCCTGCGCCGCCACCTCCGGCTGTGCCTGTGCCCACGCACTCAGTCCTGCGCGCCCGGCTCGCCTTCGCGCTTCCCTGGTGGCCCGGTCCTCCCGTGCGCCCGGTTGCGCCCATGCTTGCGCCCTCCCCTACGGCTTAGGCTGCCCCTCCTGGCTCGGTCCTCCCTCCCCGCGCACGCTAACTGCACCATGGTCTAGGCCCCGCTGGCCGTCGGCGCAGCCATGCCGTCCCTCGACTTTGAGACCTCCATCTTCAAGGAGAATGTCTCTGTCGCCGGCCACGAGGAGGTTCGCTCTCGTATCCGTGCTGCTTCTGGATTTTCCCTCTGATTTTTCACGATTTGTTTATTTGTATTCGATGTTTGTTGCTACGGTATATTGTGAGGGGCATGAGGAACCTCTTCCAGCTGTTTCCTGAGGCGTTCAAGGGCATCAACCAAATCAGAGTGATCAGATGGGGCTCTCAGGTTCAATCAAAAGGCCAACTTTGTTGTTTGAGTAAATAGTTTATCTACAATATGCTGCTAGGAAATGTGGTTCATCCGTTGCAGATGGTTTCTGCCGTAGATGTAGCATATCTAGCTACTGATCATGTACTGAGCCATTGTGTTGTACATGAATAAACACATCACTTAATGGGTTGGAAGTGTAACACCCCAGCCCAGCACGAGTCTGGAATGTTACTAGAACAACAAGGTAGAATTTAAAACTTAAGATAATAATTTTAAAACCTAAGTCATTACACTAAATTTTGACAACACCTCATTTGTATAGTTAACCATACAAGAGATCGTGTCGATTAACAATAACATAACAGTGAATTTAAACATCCAACTTGCATCATAAACATAAATGACTTTAAAATACCATAATTAACTTCATTACAAAATATCGAAAGCATGAAGGCATATCCAATAAAAACATCCTAGAAGTTTACTCAAATATGAAATTAGGGTCCAAGTTTATTCATTCATAGAGGTTCATGGAAGTGTGCACAAATCAAAACACTAACCCTTCCCATGAATGACGACTGCGCAAGAGGTACCTAAAATAAAAACAACAACAAGGGTGAGTCCATGACTCAGTAAGTGACAACAACTCAATTATACAGTTTGCGACTTATTCACCATCAATCATTCACATTAATCACCTCAAAAATAGTTCATATGCTTTATGCAATGCAAATGCCAACAGATGCACATTTTCTTTGCTCTTTGCATCTACCGGTAATGCGGAGTATGCATCTCAGTGCCTATAGAAACCTGACGACAAGCCCCACAACTCTCTAGGAGGGCCTAACCTCAAATTCTGACTTTAACTACACGAAATCTGCCATACAACAGGAAACATATTATTGATTCTAATCACAGCAGTTCAACGATTCTCTAATCGATGGCAATTAAGGATCCAACTAGATCCAAATAGCGGGGAGATGATCGTTACCCTTGAAGATGCACGAGCTCACTGAATTTCCCACGAGGCGCTCCTCTCCTCTTCTTCTCCTCTCTCCCTCCCCTCCTTCTTCCTTCCACGACCGGCCACAATTGCAGGGAAGTGGCTACTCTGGAAGACAGCATCGTGGGATCGTGGAGCAGTAGGAGAACTTGGTTGGGGAGGGAGGTGGAGGCGCCAAGGACTAGGGGAGGGGTGGCGCCCAGGTGGAGAAAGGGGAGGAAGGTGGCGACCAAGTGGAAGGGGAGAGGGGAAATAGGGAGGGACGGCTAGGGTTTGGGGGGGAGGTGCCCCCCATTTGGTCGGCTCCCACTTGGGCCTCCTGGGACAAGGACCGAGGCCCAGGTTGGTGGATCTTCGCAGGAAAACCCTTTTAAAATTTTTATTCCCTCTTTTGCTTGCTTTCCTTCCTTAGGAATATTCAGAGTATTACATTTAGATTTACACTCGGGAAAGCTATTTTTTCCGAGTGTAACACTCGGAAAATCAGTTTTTACCCGACTAAATAATCCCGAGTGTTTTTCCCTGACGGCTGACATTCGGGAATGGATATCCCGAGTGTTTTTGGTATTTTCCCGAGTGTTTTAGGCACTTGGGAAATTGACACTTTCTGGTAGTGCAAAGCCCACACTCCAAACAACATTGCATGTCAGACTGATCGGACGAGTGAGAACTGAGAAAGAGGCCAGAGCAGAGGAGTAAGGTGGCTCGTAGCAGTAGAGGTACACATCATCTAGTGGTTCATAAGGTTTGATGTACTGTAAACATTATGAGTCATGTAATGGTTGCTCTCATCTATATACTTCGAATATTAGTATTTGATCTTTTCAAGTCAAAGAACAAGATTTTGTGTCGGCGCCCCGAGTATGCAATCCCCGAGACGCTCTGTGCATTCTGAACTAGTCCCATAATCAGTAGCTAGCTCGCACAGTTACAACAATGATGTTATCATATACATGCAATAACGAAGCGAATGAAGTAGACAAAGTAATATTAATTAGCAGCAAGAGGACCTTATGGTCAAGTCTTACAGAGTTTGCCACGCAGGGCTTAACAGCAAAAAAGTGTAACTTGCAGTGGAAATCCAAAACATAACTCGTGGAGGCCAATCGACATTGTTGGTTTCAGAATCTGGTACTATCTAGGTTGCCTGCACTCAGACCAAAGAATCACACACACACAATTATCTACAGACGCAAGGAGTGAGAGACTGAATACTAAACATTCAACAGAGCACACAACAGGCCTCTAAACTGAATGCAGTTCCTCTGAACTTTTCGGATGAAGTACTGAGACGAGTAAAAACTCTCTCGACTTAATCAAGAAGAAACCGACTAACAACTAAACTAACATCAGATCCGAAATGGAAGCTTGATCCGATTTACACGCACGCATATCACAAGACTAACCGAATCATGCAAAGACATGACTTCTTAACTTATTTACCCACTAGCCGATCACATCAAGACAAGACTCGAATCGAAGAAACCAGAACTGAAATACAAAGTCCTAGATTATTACTAACATTCTCCCCATAATCTAGACTTGTTTCACACCAGTAGCTCTCGCATCTCTGCAAACTTGTTCTGGGAAGGGCCTTCGTAAGAATGTCAAGACGTTGTTCACCAAAGCGGACATACTCAACTGAATCATCTTCTCTCCACGCACTCGCGAATAAAGTGATAGCGTGTGTCGATGTGTTTGCTTCGACCATGAAACACCTTGGGTTTTCATGAGAGCTATTGCAGACTTGTTGTCTACAAGAAGAGTGACTGGCTTCAGTTCTTGATCAGATATTTCATTCAAGAGACTCCTCAGCCACAACCCCTAACATGCAGCTGTAGTTGCAGCCATAAATTGTGCTTCGCAGGAAGACAAGGCAACTGACTTCTGTTTCTGTGATCCCCATGTAATCAGATTATGATTGAGGTAGTAGGCCATACCTCCGGTGCTTCTTCTATCAACAATGTCTCCTGCCAAATTACTATCAGTAAACCCAATTAGCTGTCCTTCTTCTCCCTGATCTGAAACATACTCAAGTCCATAGTCCTCTGTACCTCTCAGATACATGAGGATCTGTTTCACAGCTTGATGGTGCATTGTAGTGGGTCTTTCCAAGAACCGACTCACTATCCCAACAGCATAGCAAATGTCAGGGCGTGTGTGGGTCAAATACCTCAAGCTCCCGACAACACATCTATACTCAGTGGGATTCACAACCGTACCATTCTCATCTTTCCCAAGCTGTAGCTTTGACTCCATGGGGTACTTTGTTGGATTGCAATCACTCATACCGAATTGCAGCAACAATTTCTTTGCATAAGCAGATTGCTTCAAGATTATATGACCCTGCTTCTAATGCACTTCAATTCCAAGATAGTATGAAAGCATTCCAAGATCAGTCATCTCAAATTCTTCCATCATCTGCTGCTTGAACTTGGCAATCTCACTCACACTCTTGCCAGTGACGATCAAATCATCCACATAGACCCCGACAATGAGTACTGCATCTCAAGTGCCAATGTACACAGCCTGGTCCTGTGTGCACCTCTTGAGGCCGAGACCTGCTAGTGTTCTGTCCAATTTGATGTTCCATGCTCTCGGAGCTTGCCGAAGTCCATACAGAGCCTTGAAAAGCTTGTACACCTTGTGCTCATGGCCCTTAGTTATAAAGCCTTCCGGCTGGACCACGTAGACTTCTTCTTGGATATCACCATTCAAAAATGCAGACTTGACATCTAAGTGGTGTACCTCCCATCCATATTGGGCAGATAGCGCAAGAATCAGTCTAACTGTCTCTAGTCTGGCCACCGGGGCGAATGCATCCTCAAAGTCCACACCTTGTTGTTGCACATACCCTTTAGCTACAAGTCTTGCTTTGTATTTGAGAATCCTCCCTTCACTGTCCTTTTTCAACTTATAAACCCACTTCAGGCCAATAGGCCTATGTCCAGCTGGCAGCTCAATGAGTTCCCAAGTCTGATTTCTTTCAATTGCCTCTAGTTCTCTCAACATGGCTTCCTTCCACTCCTTCTCAATTGCAGCTTCTTGATAGGAGCTCGGTTCTTCAAGTAGTAGCAGGTCCTCGCTGAGGGGTACCACTTCTGTCATGGCATAAATATCATTGAGAGAACGATACTTCACCAGCCTACCATCTTGTGTGGAGGAACTCGAGCTTCCAGCAGACATGTGTGATGGAGGAGTTAAGGGTGCAGCAGCTCCACTCACAGAAATAGGAGTCATCTGACTCGTATCATTTCCTTCTCCTGGTGTTAACAGCTCTTGTGACATAGGTGTTTCAAGTAGTGGGTCACCTTCAGTCTCGGTTGGAAGCTGAACTTGCGCTGAGTCTTCATCAACTGTGGATTGCACCCAGCTCCGAGTGTCTTGGCTCTCTGCAACACTCCATTCCCACTTCTTGTCTTCTTGAAATACAACATCACGACTTACATGAACCTTACCAGAATTCGGATCAAATAACCGGTGAGCCTTGCTGCTTGCTTCAACTCCAAGATAAATCATAGCCTTGCTGCGATCATCTAGCTTTCTTGTGTGAGTTCTAGCTATCTTCACATATGTAGTGCACCAAAACACCCTCAAGTGTTCGAGGTGTGGCTTCTTTCCAAACCAAGCTTCATATGGTGTAGATGCTACTAGACCTTTGGTTGGCACACGGTTAAGCAAATAGACCGCATGTCTCACTGCCTCCCCCCACAACCAGCCGGGTAGCAACATGCTTTTGAGCAAGCTCCTTGCCATGGCCATAACCGTACGATTCCGCCTCTCCACTACACCATTTTGCTGAGGGGTGTATGGTGCAGTTACATGGCGCTCAATTCCTCCTTCCTCGCAGAAAACTGTGAATTCTTTTGACAAGAATTCACCTCCCCGGTCTGTTCTCAAGGTCCTAACCTTGTGTCCAGACCCATTCTCTACAAGAGCCTTGAATTTCTTGAAAGCATTCAGTGCATCACTCTTTGCCTTCATAACATAGAGCCACATCCAACGGCTATAGTCATCAACAATGAGGAGGAAGTACTTGTTACCTGCAGGAGTCTCAGGGGTAATTGGTCCACACAGATCAGCATGAATCAATTCTAGGGGCACCTCGGCTCTATAGCTTGCTTGAGCTGGAAAAGGCAATCGTGTTTGCTTGGCAATGAGACAATCTTGACATAATTGGTTAGGATGATGCACTTTTGGGATCCCATATGCCATTTCCTTGTCTGCCATCATCTTCAGAGCATAGAAGTTCACATGACCGAGTCTGGCATGCCACAGCCAGGCCAAGTCATCAAGGTGTGCCAAAAGACAGATGGGCCTGCATGTTTCTAAGAGTATCTTGTATAGCCGATTAGAGGATCGTTTTACCTTCATCAGAAGAGCACCACTTTTGTCAAATACTCTCAGATATGCTCCGGTCAGCACCACCTCACTCCCACCTTCAGTCAGCTGTCCAAGACTAATGATATTGCTACGCAAACTTGGAATGTAATACACCTCCTGGAGAAGACGTTGGTCTCCATTCTTACATTGGAACAAAATTGTTCCCTTGCCCTCTATCAGCACGGTTGAACCATCTCCAAACTTCACTTGGCCGGTGATACTTTCATCAAGTTCTCTGAACTTTGCTCGATGCCCTGTCATGTGGTTACTAGCCCCATTATCTAGATACCACATATCAGTGTCAACTCTTGTTTCTTCTGCTGCAAATAAGGATGGTGTGACTCTCTCCTCATTCAGCATCACCATATTGGGCGACAACTCTTGGCTTGACACCGCCAATAGGAGAGCTGCCTCCTCATCTTGTGCCCGAGTGAGATGTACCTCCTCATCTTGTCGCTTGCTTCGGCATTCAGATGCATAATGTCCAAGCTTTGAACAATTAAAGCACTTTACCTTGCTTTTGTCACGACCACCTCCTGGAGTGTGCCCATCATCACCCTCCTTGTGCGGT
Organism: Hsuehochloa calcarea; assembly: GCA_036346395.1. NCBI lineage: Eukaryota > Viridiplantae > Streptophyta > Magnoliopsida > Poales > Poaceae > Hsuehochloa > Hsuehochloa calcarea. The sequence goes on from CM070604.1 coordinate 26,092,146, forward strand.
GATCTTGCACTGCCACGGCCTCCCTTGCCGCGCCAGCGACCTTGGCCGTGAGATTGGCCACGCCCGCGACCGCCTTCTCCGACATGGCTGCCATTCACCTTGGAGGAGGATTGGCCACTCTTCTTTTGCCGAGCCATCCACTCAGAATGAGTAAGTAACAGATGATCACCCTCCTGCTCACCTGAGTTGAGCCCTCTTTTAATCGTCTCTTCGTGTGTCTTCAGGCGTCCAATTGCTTCTTCCAGGGACATATTCTCAATATCCCCGAACTGCTCAATGGTGGAGACAATTGGCAAGAATCTTCTCGGCATGCACCGGAGAAATTTCCTTACAACATATGTCTCTTCCATTTTTTCGCCTAAGGTTCTGATTTTACTGACGATCGCGGACATCTTCAGTGCGAACTCGTCAATACTCTCAGACTCCTTCATGCGAAGTGCCTCAAAATTAGTTTTCAAGGTTTGTACCTTCGCATTCTTCACCCGATCTGCTCCCAGATGCATGGTCTTGAGAAACTCCCACACTTCCTTGGCAGTTTTCTTCTCAACCAGCAGCAGCAACGTCTCCTCAGGAATCCCTTGATAGATGGCTGCCATGGCCATCTTATCCTTCCTTTCTTCCACGGTAGCCTTGGCGTCCGTGGGCTCGATGGCGTCCCAGAAGCCCTGAGCTTGCATGAAGACCTTCATCTTCATTGCCCACGCGGAGTAGTTGCCCTTCATCAGCATCGGGTACTGCAGCGACATTGAACCTTCCTTCTTCGTTGCTTCCATGGTCTCAATGCGTGGCATACACTTGGGCATGTACTGATTCCCCTGTGCTCTGATACCAAATGTTGGTTTCAGAATCTGGTACTATCTAGGTTGCCTGCACTCAGACCAAAGAATCACACACACACAATTATCTACAGACGCAAGGAGTGAGAGACTGAATACTGAACATTCAACAGAGCACACAAGAGGCCTCTAAAGCTGAATGCGAGTTCCTCGAACTTTTCGGATGAAGTGCAGATCTGATAAAAACTCTCTCGACTTAGCGAAGAAGAAACCGACTAACAACTAAACTAACATCGGATCCGAAATGGAAGCTTGATCCGATTTACACGCACGCATATCTGCGCACTAAGCTGAATCATGCGGCGCATGACTTCTTAACTTATTGACCCACTAGGCGATCACGATCGGCAAGACTGAGCCGAAGAAACGGCTGAAATACAAAGTCCTAGATTATTACTAACAGACATGCCCTCAAGCAATCGAGTGGAGGACGTGACCTAGTTCGCAAAGTCTTCAAAGTAGTTTTCCTCATAGAACTCGTCGTTCCCTGATTCTTCTGCGGAGACTGATCAACAAGTGGCGTATAGCTGTGAGTACATAAAGTACTCAGTAAGTCGTAGGGAAATGTATGCAAATAGTATTCATGCAAGGCTTGACAAGGATGGCTTTATAGCTATTTTGCAGAAAGCAATGTTGACAGTAAATATAGTAAGTAAATTGTAAAATATTGTTTAATAGATTAATACATAAGTAATCAAGTTCTTTGAAACAAAGAGTGAACCCCGTTCACTCCCCAACCATTCCATCGAAACCATTCCATCGATCCATTCCAGTATTTTTATGAAAAATATACCCTTTGCGTGAAATCACCAGGCATGTCCATAACCAGGGACATGGCTATTCAAATAGTTTTTTTGACACTCTGCAGAGGTTGTACAGCTTTCCCCACAAGACACGACTTTCTCTAGTTTGTTTGGCATCCGTCGATACAACTGCTCACTACCTTAGGTAAGCAGTCTAGAGCACGTGACAAGGCCTTTATAAAGTTCTATTTTGACTCGGTTATGCTCGCTAAGGATTCGCCTTCCCGACCCCCTCTTGGGCCACTCATCAACCAAAACAGAACTGACTCAAAATTTTGCTAATTAGTTGGCCGGGTCCACCCCATAATGGACTTGTGGTTGCACGGTATGGCCCAGATCAATGGCGTACAAAGTTAAATCCTTAGGTGGTTTCTCAAGCGAGGCTACCACATCTCAATGTGCTTCCTGCACCCCCTTTACTGTATATCACTCGCCCGAGTATAAATTATTTTTGGTTCAATCCGACCAAATGGCAACCTTTGCCATGGCACAACATCTTTTAACAAGTGGCCACGCCATAATTTCATATTTCCTTTAGTCAAGTTCAATCATTCTTTGACAATGTGATCATGAATCCCATGAGGCAACTAAATCATTACTAAGCATAATACGTGCCCATGTTGGTAATATAATTATGTCCAACAAATAATTAATCATCCTATGGTGTTCAAGGATTTATGTCATTCAAGGGAACATGTCATTCTCAATTTATCAAGGAGGCATAATGGCAATTAGGTAATTAACTATTCTCAAAACTATTTTTATACAACTAGCCATGCATATTGATATGAGACAATATAATTTTAAATAGGTACCACCTGATCAAAGGTTTACGACTTGCCATCGTTGAAGAGTTGCGATGCGTCGGTTGCTGGGTGGAAGATTTCTTCTGAAACGCTAGAATCTATACGTGCGAAAAGAACAAAATAAATAAAACAATACCAAGTAAAATCCAAAAATTACAAAACTAGAACCAACTGAAAGATACTGAGTTTATATGAATATACAAATTTGAATCACCCAAAACGGAGTTCGGATGAAGAAGTTATGATCTTCGGAAGTTTGAAATCACATAAAATGATAGAAATCAGATTTTCTGGATTTTTCGGAATTACTTTTCAAAGGAAAATCGGAAAAACTGTCAGCGGCTACGCGGCGCTATGTGGACTGCCACGCAGGCATGAGCAGTAGTTCCGGGGTGTTGTGGGCGGTAGTTCCAGCGGGGAACGCGCGGTAGTTCCGGGGAACGTGGTAGTACTAGGGGGGAGGGTGGAAGTACCGAGAGAGGTGCTGGCGGTAGCACCAATGGAGAACAGACGGTAGTACCAGGGAAGGGAAACGGTAGTATCGGTGAAGGAAGAGCGGTAATACCGGGGAAGGGAGGAAGCTCCAGGAGCTTCGGCTCTCGGTGGCATAGAGAGGGGAGAGAAGAGGCAATGGAGGGGGGAGGCGGAGGCAGCCATGGTGGAACTGACACGCCTCTTTATAGCAGAGGAGGGGGATGAGCACCGGGCGGAGACGAGGGAAACCGGGGCGACGACGGGACGGCGGCGTCGGCGGGAAAACTGGCAGAAGGGGCGAAAGACCGAGGCGGAAGCGGCGATGGGACGCGACGCGGATCGCGGCTGCAGCGGCTAAACGAGGTGGCGTCGGTAGGAAAGGCGGCGGCAGACAGACGCGCGCCCACTTGCTCGAAGAAGCGGGGAGGAAGATGATGAACAGGCGCGGGGCGAGGCGAACCATTCAATTAATATCGGACGTTTGGTGCGGGAGTGAAGCTGGAGGATGTCGATCGGACGGCTGCGCGCGGGCGAGCAAGCGGAGCGGCTGATGGGCGGGGCCCACGGGGCAGCGAGAGAGAGGGGAGTGGGCCGGCGCGTCTGGGCCAGAGGGAGGCGCACAGTAACGGGCCAGAAAGATTCAGCCCGTGAACAGTGCCGCGGATTTAAATGATTTCCCAATTTTTAGAAAATACAACAAATTTAAAGGCTTTTTAGAAAAGAGAAAATAAAGCCCAAAAATTCTAGAAAAATACACATAAATTCCTTGAATTATTTTAAACTTAATAAAAATATTTTCAAGTTTAATTTATCTTTAAATTTTGCAAATAAAATATTTTTATTTTTCAGGAAATAGGAAAAACTCTTTTTAAAATTTTAGAAAATTCAAGAAAATACATAAAAATAATAAATTTGACTTTAAATACCAGAAAAATCAACTAAACCAAATTTTAATTAATTGATGTTTTATTAATTCATTTTTTATTTTTCTGAAATTACAAATTAAGCTTTAGCAATAAAAGCAAATGGTTATTTTTATTTTTGAAAATTTTCAAAAACTCTACATTTTGACAGCTTTGTTTTCTTTGTTTATAGATTTGTTAAGCACTGGTAGGCTATGTGAAATTGTACATCATATCATGTCATGTTCATATTTATCTGACATTGTACCTTTCACGCACATGCTAGCTAGTAAATTTAGTATGTGGTTAAATATGGATTTTTCATATCAAAGCACCAAAAAAATCTCCTCCTTCATGCATGTGTTTATGCATGTATGCTAATTTACTGATATTGTTCTTCATGTAAATTCTTTTTCCAAGAAATGCAGAAGATAACCAAGGAGGTGTTGGAGTCCATCTTCCAGTTCATCGTTCTTATGTCCGCTATCCTCTTCTTTGGGTCGGCGCTTACGTTCATGCTATTTACCAGCAAGGATGATTCTTCCTGATGGAGATCCCTGTGTAGCACCCGTCGAGATGTATGAGAAAATATACTTGCTGCAGATCCTACTTGTTTTATCCTTGGTGATCTCAGGAGGTAGACTGAGTGTGACATGGAAGGATCTTAACGCTAAAAATGCAGATAAAACTGGAGCCAAGAACAAAGCCATGAGGACTGCTACCGTTCTTAGCCTACTGTTTGCATTTCTTGCCTTGGTTTTGGGTTTGACTTCACTTGTATTCGTAACACAAGTGAAGTCAAAACAATTATCTTGTTGGAGCCTATCTCGTAGAGTAGCGCTAATGGTTGCTTTTGTCGTTGCTGGGGCTCTTCAGTTGACTATTTTTATCGTTACATTTAGGTTGGGCTGATTCCTAGTTGAGAAAATAAAAAAGTTTTTCCAATAGACCTATCATAGTAAACCAGTGAGGATGTTTGAAATGTGACTAGCGAAGGATTACGAAGTATACTACGGTAGCGCATATTAAATCAAGCAAGTAGGGGATACGGATTGTTACCACTAACACGTAGTGCAACGAAGAAGAGTTGGATTAGGTTGATCTAACAAAGTGCACAACCACATAGTCGATCTATCCCGTGAATGTTCCACAAATCGCTTGCCATCCCAGCAACTCCTCGCGATCCCATGAACTTTCTTGGCTTCCCGTACTGCAGGCAACCAGACCATAGTTCTCCTAGGGCTAGGAGCATGTACCTAATCTTGTGGATGGTAGATATGCTGGGGATTTATGCTTTTATACTTACGTGCAATTACTTCGTAATTAGTGTTTGTTAGCCTGGTGGCCTCTGCATCAGAATCCAGAACGGCCCATGATTTGGTTTTAGTGTTTAATTTTCTGTATTTTATATTTGAGAAAGTTGGGTATATACCACCCAAAAATTCACAGATTTTGATACATACATTTAAAAAAAATACCGGTTCACTTAAATACAACCGAAAGTTTCGGATGCTTGGAACAAATTTAACGGATGCTTATTTTACCATCAAGGCCTACTATGCTTCACTCATCGAGCGGCCTCTTTGCCGAGGGCCTCAAGCCCTAGGCAAAGGCCCATTAACCCTCGGCAAAGGCTTTGCCGAGGGCCGCCCTCGGCAAAGAGCTCTTGGGGAATTTTGAGTCGGCGAAGAGGGTCTTTGCGAGGGCCCTTTATCGGGCACTCGGCAAAGCCTTTGCCGAGGGCTATCTGCACTCGGCAAAGCGGCCGTTCTGGCGCGGCGCCTCGGACGGAGTCTTTGCCGAGGGCCGTCTCAAGCCCTCGGCAAATAATAATAATTATTTTTTTGAAAAATATTTGCGAGGGCCTCCAACCATGGCCCTCGGCAAAGAATTATTTTTTGAAATAATATTTGCGAGGGCCTCCAACCATGGCCCTCGGCAAAGAATTATTATTTTTTTTTTGAAATAATCTTTGCCGAGGGCCTCCAACCATAGCCCTCGGCAAAGAATTATTCTTTTTTTTTTTGAAAAATATTTGCCGAGAGCTTCCCCGCAGGCCCTCGGCAAAGAAATTTTATTTATTTTTTAAAAAGTCTTTGCCGAGTTCCAGAATTTTTCCAATGAGTCTTTGCCGAGGGCCTTGGTCATTGCCCTCGGCAAAGAGGCGTAAATTTTAAATTTTTTTGTTTTTGCATTCCATCGACACAAGCATTTCATATATATATCAACCATCACATATATATATCACACAGAACCCATTTTCTCACAATATATCATAACCATAATTGTGAACCACAAATCACAATATATTACAACGACAAGTCACATGTTCATCATCATTCACAAATATATTACAACCACAATTCACATGTTTATTACGACAAGTTCATGAAATCCAAGCACAAGTCAGAACCATAAACCACAAATATTACAATAAAGTCCAACCACATCACCTAGCACTAGTCCTCATCAAGGTAGCCTATGAGGCGGTGGTGAAGGAAAGCGGGATCACCGGTGACGCACTCTGGGATGATTGGAACCCATGGACGGAGGTCGCACAAAGGAGCGAGATTGCATGTGTGAGTAATCCGGAAAACAGTTTTGGAACTTAGAGATTGCATCTAGTAATCTAGAAATACAAAAGATTAGACTCAATTGAAAATTTGGCGACACCTCTCCGCACGGGAGGTTTCCAAAACTGCAAGAAACAACAGCCTGACGCCGACATCCACAACGGCCTAACGCCGACATCCACAACGGCACGAAGGCCAACATACATGCAAAGCACAAGCGAAAAGTGAACTTTCATACTTACGGGAGTAGCTGCGGGAGTAGGAGGTGGAGTAGTTGAAAGCGCAGTACACCGATGCTTGCCCAAGACTTTGCATGATCACCATCATCTCCGCTATCTCGCCTTGTGGCGTCGAGCGCGACCTCTGGGCTGCGGTATTTGCGGTCGATTCAGCGTTCGCTCTTGACTTTGCCTTTTTGTTTCTTGCATTTCGGCTGCAATATTTCACTCAATGTATCGATAATGCAAATCTAATTTAGGTGTGTAAATATCAGCGTTTGACGAGTAAAGCAGAATTACGTGGAGTGCATGGACTCGCTGCGATCTTTGGAGAAGGCCGTGTGCGTATGGGTGGATGGAGCTCGTGCTCCGTGCTCGGATAAGCGTCGAGGAGGAACAGTGGTGGAGTCGATGGCGCCGTCTGCAATCCACACCGCCGTGCTTCTTGCCTCCTCCGAGCCTCATGATCGTCTCGCATCAATGGGCTCGGTCGCACATTGTAATCTTCCCATAGATCTCCCTTACCGAGGCGTGTACTCTTGGACTTTAGTGTACGTTGGGTCGGAGTACACAGGGCGGCGGCCGGTCGAAGGAGACAGAGGACGACGCCACGCCCATGTGGGACATAGCCCACGAGAGAACTCGAGACCTCCTCGCGGGCGCGCGACCTCCTGCGAAAGGCGGGAAGATGGTGAGAAATCAAGCGAATTGAGCATCAAAATAAATGAAACAAATCACTTACGTATGCTTGTTTGTATCCAGGGAGGTGCACGCCTTGATAGTGAGTTGGACCTTGCCTCATCGAGACGCTGTTTCCGCGCCTCTCGTGCGTGTCAACAAAGTCTGTGATAACCACTTGTCCACGATCATGGCCCAAAGACTCGGGATCGATCGGCACCACCGTGGAATCACCTACAAGTCATCAGTATTTGACATATAAGAAGATGAAATTGAACCTACTTAATATCAAAGCGAATCATTATGAATGTTATTCGCCTACCTCAAGGTCTTGGTCCCGGTCAGAATGTCAGTCTTGCTTGAGGCTTGGGAGGAATGTCCGCAAGTACCGACACTGTAGTAGTCTATGTGGGCTTGACGCGCCCATGGTGGTGCATGTCGGTGGCGTACTTCCTACAAGCTGCGGCGTACCTCGATTCGCTTTGGGCCTCAAGTCCTTCTCCGGCCTTGAAAAATTTCTGCATACAAAACCGATGTATCCATTCATTATTTCAATAAAACATTTAACCAATGAATGAGATGTATTAAGCAATGTTGTGCGAGAGAAACTTACCCAAAACTCCGCCAATACCGCTCCGCATGTTGCGGTAAGTGTCATCCGTGACGGTAGCGTACTGTCCCGATTGAGGCGGCTCCGCACCACCGCTCTTGGACGATTGCACAATGCCGGGTACCATTTCTGCACAAAACACCAAGGATGCTCGCGAAGTGCGTCTTTGGAGTACTGACAAAACCAACCAGGCCCTGCACAAGTGATTAAGAAAATTTATCAGTTTCTCTTATGATTTCCAACATATCTTATGAAGTAGTTGTGATAACATCTATAGTTACTTACCTCTTTGCCATAGGCCGAATCACCGGGCGGTTGTGAGGAAGGAACGGAGGGAGGCTCGCGGGACCTCGCTCGTAGGGAGTCCGGGTAGCGGTACCCCCTCCCTCGCCCTCGAGCCCCTCGCCTCCCTCGCCCTCGAGCCCCTCGCCTCCCTCACCCTCGAGCGCCTCGCCTCGCCCATCTGCTGACCCCTCTCGTCCTCCGACGAGGACGTGGCCGTGGCCGCCACGTGCTCCTCCTCTAGCACCTCGTCACGTGGCGAGGAGGAGACCGCCGCTGCTGCGCTGCCCCTGGTCCTCCTCTCGTCACCTCCTGCGGGACGTTGCCCGGACGACGACCCTCACCTCGAAGGAGAGGGCGGTCTCTCCCGTAAACCGAGGGCGTGGCACGGCGTGGACGTCTGCTCGCCATCTTTGTTCAATCACCTGCAATCACAAAGAATGAACAAGACTAATCAGTACATATATTAGAAATAGATTCAAAATATATAAACAAAACACAAATTAAAAAAACATAGTATTACATGTATTAGGAATAATCTTCATGATTGGGATCATAGGTCTCATCATCACTGTCAAAATTGTCCAAATGGGCAACACTATCCGAAGGTTCTATGTTGTCATCGTAGTCATTGCCTAGAAGTAATCGCTCAAGCATTGCTATGTCCTTGGCATTTACCACCACATCTCCATCGACCTCGCCATCAACCATTTCGTTGTCTACTTCCATTTCGATTGCTTCGGGTAAGACTATCTCAAGCGTGCTCTGTAGCCCATCTTCTTGATAGAACCATCCATCATATGTGTTTGCGTTGAAGTTGTAATCATCATCGTTTGGGGCAGGTAGTTTACCATGTGGAGATACCTGGTGCACAATAGCCCAACCCTTAAGATCCTCTTTGTCTTGGTTGGCGTATCGAGTATAATACACCTGCATGGCCTGTTGAGCCACAATGTAGACATCTTTTCCAGGATAGATGGAATCTTCTCGAATCTCGACTAGCCTAAGATGAGGGGTTCGTCTCGTTGATCGAGGATTAAACCAGTGGCATTTGAAGATGATAGGTTTAAGAGGTTTGTCTCCATGAAATGAGAGTTCATAGATTTCCTCAACTCTACCATGATAGTCGAGGCCATCAGTGCCGGGCGTACAAACTCCGCTATTTGTGGTTTTTCGTTTGGGCCGAATCTGCTCGTAACTTGTTGTGTGGAAGCGATATCCGTTCACGTCATAGCCGGTAAATGACTTCACCCTAACGTCACAGCCGTTTGTAACCTGTTTCAACTCATCACTCATGGACGAACCGGTCTGGGCCTGCAAGGTGAAGCATGATAGATCGTTATATTAATCAAACGCACGATCGAACGTACGAGCTAAATTGGACATTACCTTTTGTTTGAACCAAGAAATGAAATCAGGCCTCCCCGCTCCCGCACCCCGCGAAACAAGGGTGTCTTGTTCATGCGAGGTAGGATCCTTGATTGATGCGGAATTCACGAACAAATTCCTGTCCGAGCGAGAATCAATGGGGTTGGATGCAGAATAGTGACGGCGTATTGAAACAAGTTCGTTGAGAACTTACTTGATGAACGGCTGCACCTCGGTAAGGTTATTCAACACATATAGCATGATACTGCGCCACTCTTCATTTCCCAATAGCTTCGGGGTTGATCCACTTGCACTGCCGAGTTGCCCTTGGAAAAGGCTGAGGGTCGATTCATTTTCGCCAGCATTGTAACGAGGGAGTGGATTATGATTGCTAGGAAGGTTCGGCTTGTAGTATTGCGTTGTGAAGTTTGCCACCTCCTCCCGAAGGCATGCCTCTGCAATGGAAGCCTCAATTCTGGCTTTATTTGTACATTTTTTGCGAAGAGTCTTTAGACATCTCTCGATTGGATAGCACCAACGGGTCTGCACGGGCCCCCCCAAATGTGCCTCGGACGGGAGGTGCACAACCAGATGCTGCATCGGCAAGAAGAAGCCGGGTGGAAAGATCTTCTCCAGCTTACAGAGCAACACAGGTGCCGCTTTTTCCAAGTCCTGAGCGACGGTCCGAGATATCTCCTTGGCACAAAGCTGGCGGAAGAAAAAGCTCAACTCTGCCAGCACTAGCCAAACATGCTCAGGGACATAGCCTCGGACCATCGCCAGGAGAAGCCACTCAATCCATATGTGGTAGTCATGACTCTTCATCCCGTTGACTCGCAGAGTGCCTAAGTTCACTCCCCTGCTAAGATTCGCTGCATATCCATCTGGGAACATTAACGTCTGGATCCATTTTAGTACTTCCCTCCTTTGATCGATTTGCAAGACGAAATTGACCTTAGGCCTTTTCCAGTTCTTGTTTCGGCCACTAGGAGGCTGCATCGCTTGATTCGGTCTATCGCACAACGTCGCTACGTCCACTCTAGCCTTAACGTTGTCCTTAGACTTGTCAGTGTCCATGAGAGTTCCCCAAAGTGCCTCGGCGATATTCTTTTCAGTGTGCATTACATCAATATTATGTGGCAAAAGAAGGTCATCGAAATAGGGGAGCCTCGTCAAGCCGGACTTATGAGTCCACATATGTTCCTCACCATATCCCACAAAACCACCTTCTTCATTGGGCACGAGAGCATCTATGTGAGCACGAACCTCGGCACCAGTCCTCAAGTGCGGTTTAGGGTGCATCACTTTGACACCTTCGTAAAGCTCTTGATGTCTTCTCCGAATTCATGGTCTAGAGGAGGAAGCGACGATCTTTGGTCGAGCAGCGAATACTTGCCACCCTTCTTCAACCAAATGAACCTCACGACTTCCTTGCATATTGGGCATGGGAACTTCCGTGAACACACCAGGCGGCAAATAACCCATACGCCAGGAAGTCATGCAGGGAGTAGTGGTACCAAACATGCATTTTGAACTTGTCTTTGTAGCTCGGTCGTATGTCCATACCCCCTTCTCCCAAGCGTGGATCAATTCATCAATCACAGGCTCCATGAACACACCCATATTACTCCCCGGGTGTCCAGGAATTATCAACGACAAGAATACGTTATGCCGTTGAAAGGAGATGCCGGGAGGGAGATTGAGGGGGATAACAAAAATGGGCCAGCATGTGTATGGGGCAGCCATCATTCCATAAGGATTGAACCCATCTGTTGCCTCAGCTGCTTTGTCACGATGTTTGTCATTGAAGTACGTCCATGCTTCAGCATCAGACGGATGTACCATCTTCCCAGGATTGTACCGTTTGCCATCTTTGTGCCATGTCATCTGTTTCGCGGATTCCTCGATCATGAATAGCCGTTGGATCCTCGGCAGGAAAGGAAGGTGCCGTAGCACTCTCGCGGGATCTAAGTCGCTTTTCGACCATCACGAGTCTACCTCCGGTACGGAGGATTTACACCAGACGATAATTTGCGTCCTTGTGTTCTTTCCTAAATAGGACGCACCCCTTCGGACAAACATGTATCTTGTCATCGGCATCTTAAGCATCTGAAGGAGTTTCTGCCTCGTACAAGTTAAATCGGCAAAGTGTGCTTCTCCGGTAGCATGGTGCCAAACACGGCCAACATCTTATCGAAGCCTTCTCGACTCAGTTTAACTCGGCCTTCAACCCCATTCGCGTCCAACCGTATCCGGTGAGAAATCGTTATGCGCTCGTGAAGGGGTTTCGTGCGAGTGCAACATTTTGTAGAAGTCCTTTGCAGATTCCTCCATCTCCTCCTTCTCACGTCGTTCGTGAAGTGAGCTTGGTGGCGTCATCTAGCATGTATCGCTACCGGCATCATCATCAAAAGCCTCGAGGCGTGCTCTCACCACCTCCGCTCTTATCGATCCGCTTCACCATGGTAGATCCACTCTTTGGTAGCAGAGCGTATAACCATTGAACACAAGATGTCTACCCATGGTCTTCTCGTCTACCTTTCTCCTGTTGTCACATTTCTTTGCGGGGACACCAAACTAGAGAATGTCCTCCTGCTCTGGGCCAAATGCATGTTTCAAGAAGCGATCCGTCCCCTTCACCCATTCATAGTCGTAGTCACTCCCGCTTCTCCGGCCGTGTACATCCACCGCGGTCCTCCATCCTTTAACATTTACATCACACAGTGTTGTGACCATCAATTGCATCTACGCGGTGTTCCTAATGTCTAATAGGTGAGGATAGGTCCTAATCCCACTCAGCGGATGCGTAGATGAGGTCGGTTTCGAGCTCGCTCCTCTCCGAGACATAATTTGGAAGACACCTCGCTGTTCTCCCGATACACGCCCCGCAAGGAGAGTGTGTATCCGGAGAACAACAGGAGGTGATGCCGAACTCCGTCTCGGACCGGAGCGGACCATGAAACTAACCCATCTACGCATCCGCGGCTATCAAAACGTGGACAATCCGAAGCAGATCGATCGCAGATATGCAAAGATCCGCATACCTACGACCGTATCTCTTTCGGACGGAGACGCCTAAGCTGGGTTCTGCGCAGACTCACGCGGACATGCGGAAAAAGTGGTTATTTATACCTAGGGTGTCGGTGAAGTCGAGGCTAAGCGGGCGATGGCGAGTCGCCTTGATCTGAGCGAACCGCGACACCGAGCGAAATGGACACCAGTGAAAGCGAAATGGCTGCACAATTCAAATATATAATTGTCAGAATAGGCAAGCAAAAATAACTACCTCTGTAAGCTAATTACAGGTTCTGTACCCTATCTATATATGTAGATGTTGTATATGCTAGCTAACTACATTTTCTCTAGCAGCTCCCAAATCAGTCCAAAAATACAAGAAAATGCTAAATGAAATTGGAACCTTGCAAAAATACAAGAAAATGCTAAATGAAATTGGAACCTTGTTTGATTCAACGAAGCTACTGCGGAGTACTCCCTCCACTCTCAAACACTTGGCATTTTAGGGTATTTGAGAACGGAGGGACTGCTAAATTATGAACAATTGTTATTTAGATGAGTCACAGCAAGAGTTGAAGAAGAAATACAATGAGAGTTGAGGCTTGGTCGATGATGGATTTTTCAAAACCCCAATTCTTTTGTTTGTAATGACAAACATGAAGTGATGAAATCATAGCATGCATATAGGAAAACAAGCATTAAACTAAGTTATCTAGCTAACCAGATTACCAATTTTACTGCTTGAAGCCAATTAATGTACTTATCAATGTAAAAAGAGATATCTTCTACTTAATCTCCGAAGTTTGAATAACTATTGAGGTAATGGTTCTGCCCTTTATTGATGTATTTTTTTCTTTTATCTATCAGATATATTTGCCTATTTTTATGCATTCTACTTTTACTTTCCAACTTCCAATTTTTTTAGATGTGCATTATTTCCATTTATCCAGGAAAGCCGGTAAATCATATTGTTTTGTTATTCAAGAAATTTGATCTTAAGAGCATTTTTAGCAAAATATCTTTTAGATTTGTTAGTACAAAAGCTAAAACTTCTGATTAGCTCTTTCAAGTATCAAGATAATTGTACCTGTAGGGCGGCATGGCATGGCGGGCATGTAGCATGCAGCAGGCGAGAGCCATGCATGCGGCGTGGCTTGGCGCATGGGCGGATGGCGCGGGGCGAGGGCGCGGGCGAAATGTAGGAGGCGCGCGTGGCGCGGGCTACCGCCTATTTAGGGTTGGGCCCTTTGCCGAGGGCCCAGATCCAGGGCCCTCGGCAAAGATTTTTATTTTTTTTTAAATTTTCTTTGCCGAGGCCCTGGATGGGCCCTCGGCAAAGGGGATCTTGGGCAGCCCGATTAGGGTTCGGCCCTTTGCCGAGAGCCACGGATCCGGGCCCTGGGCAAGATTTTTAATTTTTTTAATTTTCTTTGCCGGGGCCATTGTCAGGGCTCGCCAAAGATCCCCTTTGCCGAGGGCCAGGCTAGGCCCTCGGCTAAGGGATCTTGGGCGAGCCCGAATTAGGGTTCGGCACTTTGCCGAGGCCCGGATCCGGGGCCTCTTCCGAGGGGCAGAGCTAGGCCCTCGGAAAGATGTTTGTTTTGGTTTTTGAACCCAGTTTTTTTGTGGTGCTATAATACATTATTTAAAACTCAATTTTAAAATTTGGGCCAATTTTGACTTTTTTTGATATATATCCCTAATTTATTTCTTTTCGTTGATTTTTTTCGAATATTTCAAATTTGAACTGCAGGTGGATGGAATAATGCAATTTAGTGATTCGAAAAATGTTATTCATGGTATTTGGTGTATGTTGAGTCCCTATCCACGAACTCGCATCAAATTTCGGGCATCTTCTTCACGTAACATGACGAGGAACTTGTCGGAAAGTGTTTTTAAATTATATAAAATCCATACGAAATCCGAAAATCACAAAACTTGTCGAGGTGTCATGTTATCGCATGTGTAGGCTGTGGTAAAAAATTGAGAAGGTTTCGAGCAAGTTGTGACGTCGGATGCCTAAAACCCAGACATCTCCATGATCATGTTACAACTTCGTATGGATCACATGTGGAGATGTCTGGGTTTTAGGCATCCGACGTGAATAGTTAGATTAACAACTTCGTATGGATCACCACGGGCTTTAGGTCCGTGGTGAATAGATTAACAACTTAGACAAACTAAAATTGTTAAAATGTGTTTTAGTTTAGTAAATCAACTAAAATTTATTAATGGTCAACTAACCTAAAATTTGACACACTAGTGCACAGTAGGTTAGAGAGAGGTACGAATATAGTTTTACGCTTCCGTTATGTCGTTTATTGATGCATGATTTTATTTTGACCTTTGAACTCGTTGTGTATTGTTGATTGTGGTTGATAGCTATCGAGGGGTAGAGGGCGTGGTCGTGGTGGCCATGATGCGTGGAGGTCGGGGCGCGGCGAGGTTCGTGGAGTCACCTCTGTAGTGATTGAGTCGATGGTCGAGGGGGTTCTTTGTTGACCCGCCTCGGTTGGGGTCGAGATGAGACTCCGCTTTCTTGAGAGAGTTGGTGGGAGAGATCCGTGCTCTTCGTCAGCAGCGCCGCGCCTCTATTCTTTGCGGCATCTGTTGTTGCTCTGTCGCACATCCACCGGTTCTGAGGCGCGGATGTCACCGAGTGGATGGGGTTGAGGTTGGATCCGTTTGTGGTCGGGCACACCGGTCGAGCACCGACTGGTTGCGCTATATGGAGAGACAGTTTGGAGCTTTGGAGATGTCTTCACATCAGAGGGTCCGTTTTGTAGCCTTTCATTTGAAAGGGCAGCGAGATATTTGGTGGGAGGCGTGTTGTCTTGAGGACCGCCACTCAAGGGCGATCACTTGGGAGGACTTTGTTGATCAGTTCAAGGAAAGTTCTACCCCTACTCTTTTGTTGAAAAGATGGAGGTTGCCTTGGCGACCTTTGCTCAAGGGAAGAGGTCTATTCTTGAGTATGAGGTGAGTTCAACAACTTGGTTCGCTTTGTCCCGTCGATGTGAACGATGATCTTCAGAAAGCCAAGAGGTTCCGTCGGGGTCTCAATTCTGAGTACCGGCATGTGTTGGGAGCTACTCCACTCCGTGACTACAGCTCTGTTGTGGAGCAAGCTAGGGGCATGGAGTTGGAGATGCAGCTCACAAAGGCGACAAGCCTCGGTGGGTGGTAGCCGGTGGTGACGGAAGAGGAGCTCTAGTGAGGGAAGTGGGTGCGCTTCGACCGCTTTCAAGAAATTCAAGGAGGACGCGATCCTTCAAGTCTAGCGATCGAGGCCGTTCCTTCTTGGCGCCTCATCCTTTGCAGTACTCGGCTCTTCGTCTGTCCCGAGCGGGGCAAGCTTTGCTTTAAGTGCGGTGATGGACACCGGCTTCTTGAGTGCTCTTGGGCGGGAGATTGCCGTCGGTGTGGCGGCCGGGTCACAAGGAGCGGGTGTGTCGCCATAACCCGCTAAGCGTGATCAAGTGGGAGCTGTGCCATCTTCTTCTTGATGGGTCTGCTCGAGGATCTTTCCAAATGATGACTACTCCTCGGTGCGCCATTTCCTTGGCTTGGGCGCCTCCGGTGAGGGTACTCGGCGGCCGCCACCTTCGGCACCGCTTGGGTTGCACGACCGGCTTTACCGCACCGCCACGCAGATTGCCGGAGCTCTTGCCGCCTGGCGTCGTCTTCTTCGCCATGGCGCCACAGAGTGTCGCCATGCCCACATGAGTCTGCGGGTCGTCTGACGTGGTGGCAGTACTTTGCTTGTGGATTCGTTTGATGCTTTAGTCCTTTTGATTCGGGGCTACCTTTTCGTTTGTCTCGGCGGCGTTTGCTAGGAGAGCGAACTTGAGTATCTGATGGATTTCTCAATCGGTGTTGGTTAGTTCTCTGGGGGTATTATTGCGAGTTCTCTGTTTGTCTGGGTGTTCTATTGTCATTGATGGAGAGAAGTTCATGGCGAATTTGATAGTTATTCAAATGGAGCCGTTCGACGTTATCTTGGGTATGGATTGGTTGCACTCTTATCGAGCCGTGATATCCTGTTTACGTAGAAGCGGTTTACATGCGAACCCGCCTGGGAGACTTTGACTTTCAGGAGTGCACCTCGCGCTCTCTTCGATGTTGGTCGGACTATTCCGGGTCGGTAGCGTAGTGGCGGGCTTCTCTTAGCTCTTGCCGAAACCGGCGTGGCTTCGCAGATTGAGAAAATTCCGGTGGTTAGTGATTATCCGGATGTGTTTCGGTGAGCTTAGGGCTTGCCACCTGCGCGAGACGTGGAGTTTCGCACTGATCTTGTTCCGGGTACTCGTCCCATCTCGATGTCTCCATATCGTCTGGCACGTCCATTTCAGGACGAGTTGTAGAAGCAGTTGGATGATTTGTTGGCTAAAGGTTTGATCAGGCGTAGTGTATCGCCATGGGGAGCTCCTGTTCTATTCACTGAGAAGAAGGATGGGAGTTGGCGTATGTGTATTGATTATCGTGCGCTTAATGCAGTAACAATCAAGAGAAGATAACTGCATGAGAATATTAATAGTAGTACCTGTGATGATAATGAAGTTATTGAATGCTATTGATTTATTATTGTTCGTTGTTTATGGATGTGTTTCTTTGAGTCGTGGACTCACCCTTGCTCTTTGTTGTCTTTAGGTGATCTTGAGGCGCCGTGGCGAGGCGAGTAGAGCACATGGACAACACATGGTCATTTGCCATAAGAATCTTTTCATTCAAAATTGGATTACCCCTGGACATGTTAGAGGTTGAATAAAGTTTAGGACAACGTTTTGGACTAGACTATTTGTTTTAATAATTTGGATTCATTGGTTGATGCTATTTTGGACTATTTACCTGGTTATATTCCCCTTGCTTATTTATTATCGTTTGATCTATAATTATGCATGTTCTTTTGTGATCCATGGATATGTTTATTGTTGTTTTCTTGCTGTAATTTTATAGTGTGTCGATAATTATTAGTTTAGGGAGTAGTGTGGTGGCATTCTAGGCTCAGTGTTGGGCTAGGGTGTTACAGTTGGTATCAGAGCATCAACCTTCGCTGCACGGGCGCGTGCGGGACAGGGGCGCGGGCATATAGCGCATGGCGCATGTGGGCGGAGTGGACACATGGCATGGCATATGTGCGACCTTTGGGCCGACGGGCGTGTACCGAGGGGTGGTTACAGGCATTTGCAGCGTATGCGATATCTTTGCCAGGCGTCAGCCCTTAAGGGGGGGTGAGTGTAATACCCCGGCCTGCTCGTAGTGTGGCCCATGTGGCCCATGAGGAGTTGTGTGGTGGAATTTGTCCCACATTGCTTGTCTCATGTGAGTTGTACTAGTATATAATGTCTGTTGGATCCAAACATAGCACCTTCGGGTTAACCCTTTTACACGAAGCGAGGACGAAAGTGTAAGTGAGGTGCTATGTGTGGCGGGTCCGCCCCACGGTGGGCTGGGCTTTGAGCCGATTTTGGATCAGGGTGTTACACCATCCTCCATTGTAATCTCAAAAAATAAAATTGCACATGTGCCTCTCTCGTGCACCAACTGGTAATTGCTTCTCGGTGTATATATCCTCCCGAATCTCCGGAACCATGTATCATAATTCTGAGATACCTCCGCCACTCGTGACATGTTTTGCTTCGACGTCTCATCTTTTGTGTTGCTGTTGCTTGGGGTGTCATGCATGTAAAATACTCCTGTTACATATTCGACTTGAAAACCTCCGTACCCGGTTACTGTGCTATCATCCGGCAACTACATGAGCATACGAGGATTTACAAAAGCAGAGGAAGAATCATAACCACCCACCCTCAACCCCCAAAAAATCGAAAACTTATTGAGTCATTTGACGACACCTGTTGGAACAACATAATCCACTCAAAAAAAAAGTCAAATTGGTTATTTGAAACATCATGGTAACAGTTAAAAAAATTTGAAAAGAAAACATAATCTAAAACAAATTCTTATATACGAGTGAATCATTTCCACACATCCTTGTATGCACGTGGATATGATCCAGCATATCAAAACTACATTGAGGTACTTTTTCACACTTATTAGGTAGCATAAGGAATTTTTTTCATTTGAACTGTCTAAGAGTATGTACAGTGCAGGTGTTTTGAGAGATACTTAGCGAAGAAAAACTGACTTTTCTTGCCACACAACACAAATAAGTTGTTTATTTTGTAGTATTGATACTTAATTAGGCACCGGTATTTAAGATATGCTTATGTTTATAACTATATATAATTAATAGATAATATAATTATCTAAGCACTTACAAAAGAAATGCTTGCATTGGAATAAACAACTTTTACATAAGTGCTTGATGACGTGGTTATATTATCTTTCTTTAAACACTCTTATATAAGTATCTCGCATTATACATGTCTTAAGAGAACAGAGCTATCAACAAAAATAATAATAATTGTTTTATTTTCCTTACAGACAATAATAGAAAATGTTTGACGTTACACATTTGCTCACACCAAGAAGTAAAATTTAGTCAAGAAGTAAAATTTAGTCACAGGACTGCATGATTATCTGAAGCCCGCGAAAATTAAGTGTCTTCAAATGCAAGTTCGTTTTCTTCTGATAGATTTGTCAATGAGACGTGGATGCCATCCTACTACAGCCTTCATCAGCAACTAGATTCATCAGTCCCTTAGTGCGAATCTGGTTCCCACCACAACGGTATAAATAGGAGCTAACTGCAAATCAAGCAATCCCTGGAGCGAATTGAGTCAATACTATCTAAAAATCATAAAAAGATAAAAATGTAAATCTATTTCAAATGGGAGAATGGTATATGATGAGGAACGCCGGCCCGATCTTCCGATAGGTTCGATTGATTTAAATCGTGAGGGCGTTAACGCTTTGAGGCTTCCAACCGCATACCGTCAACTCGCGCCGCTACACCCATACGACTATCGTTATCGACCACGTTTGCACGCGATCAACCTTACCACGAGGGTTATTGTTCCAGCAAGCAATCGAAGCAACTCACAAGAACAAGGAAGATACAATCTGAATTGTATTGCGAATATGGATGAAGTTCATAAAGTGGGGTTCCTCAAACCGAACAATCGGCGAAACTGCAAAGTGGCAGAATAATCTAAGAAAAACCCAACCCTAATGTATGACGGCTACTGTATATATATAAGGGGGACGAGAGGAGGTTGACCTAGGGTTGTGCGGCCATGGAAAGAAACGTACACAACCTAGGCTCCGATCTCGTCACGCTTACAAGGCCCTATTAGAACCAAAACGGTGACACATCACCTTATTCACTATTCATATCGCGTATCTTTGGTCGAAGACCTGGTCGTAGGACTGGTCCTGGAGTGGTCTTGAGGAGTCCATACTATCTCTGGTCGTAGATTGTGTCCAACGAGTCCTAGGCTCGCCGAGTATCGTGAGTGGCGGTCGTAGGCCTTTTTGAAGTGGTCGAGACCACCTGTGGAACCAGTCGTGACCTTCTTGAACTAGTCATGATCCTAGATTCTTGATAAATAAGTTGACGCGTATGAGCTCTTGTAATTGGAATAGCAAGCATAGCAAATGTGGTTGTATCCATAGGGGTCATGTCCTCATCATCCTCCCCTTCTTGAAAACAAAGCTGTCCTCGGCTTTTGATAAGCTAAAAATAGGGTAACAAAGAAGTCAAGATGTATGCATTGTATATGTATATGTCATCTGTTTTAACTGTTCTTCGTTGTTGCACAATTAATGTTATAGAACAGCAGCGATTATAAAAGCTCATTGTATTATTAGCCCAAGAATAATCATATATGTTAATGAGCAAAACAAAAATTCCCACACAACAATTATTGCAACTAGTTTTGCAAATATAAGGGAAGCATTTATACAATTCAAATTTCTGAAGTTGTAAACTTGTGGTGGTAGCACATGTGAGCAAATCTACAACCTTTGGATTCAAACAAAGTTCATCCATATAATCATATTTCAATTGAGCGTTAACAAATTCATATAGTAAGGGTGAAAAGATTTGAAAGTCCTTCCATTCTTCAACATTATTATGCAGATTGTCAATACTAGATGGTGCAATAAGAGATGAACACATAGGCATTAGATGATCACTTAAGTTTATTTTTTTCCCATAATGAACAAGATTCGGTACACAAGAATTGTTATTCAAAATAGTAAGCTTCAATTCATCTATGTGATCACAAGCTGTGCATATTCGATACACACGAAATTGATTGTCTACACCATAATCTCCAATCAAATTAAACTTATATCCAGGGGTGTACGCACTAGACAAGGATTTCAAACATGCAATTTCAGAAACTTTCTCCATAGCATGTGACAATTTCATCGGTGACTTCAACATAATGTAACATAAAGAATTAGTAGGAGAAATTTTAGTCAAAACTTCTTTATGTCTAACCAATTCGACATGATCATTATATGTTATTGACTCATCATATGAATCGCTCAAAACAACATGCAATTCAATTATGTTATCACATGGTGTACTAAAATCAATGCAGTTTGAATTCTCTTCGTGAAACATGTGCATATCAGAATTGTTTTCCCACTAATTTTTGCTCTAAAATAGCATGAACAGTGGACAATTGTAGTTCTTCACAAGCATACTCACCTTGAGTGATGATAGCATCATGCTCTTTACTTTTTTGGCTCTCCTCAGATGAATTAGGTGCATCCATCTCCTCATCTTCCTTCTCAACCAATAGAGTTGATGGTTCAATCAGCTCATTCTCCTCTTCAGCATGGTTCTCTAGCTCTCTTTGAGTGCTCAATACTCGCTGCACATTTATGGTCCTATAATTCACCGTTGCAGCGGGACCTAAAATTTTCTCACCATCGCTATCTGCCTCATGATCATCATCATTCCCTGCAAGGTTAGATGCAAGAGCATATTCATCCTCAACATCACTAGCACTTACATAACCACCGTCTTCTATCGCAATGTACGCTCGTTGACTTGGGCAATCTCTCATGAAGTGGCATATTCCTTTACAACGGTGGTATACAATTCATGTTGTACGACCTGTGAAAACAACCGATGAAGAGCACTACGCTGGTGCCTGCACACTAGTAGATTTCCTCGTCTCGGGTGCGCGTGATGGTGGAGATGGTACTGTTGAACGCGCCCTACTCATAGAGGCGTGAAGACTGAAAAGCGTACGGTGGGGCTGTCTCGGCTTGTCCCGGCATTGATCTTGATGTATTCATACTACCAAAGTTGCTCCTAGTCCATTGTTTTCTACCCTGCAATTCCTTTTCTACCAAACAAGCAAGCTGGAACAACCTATTAATATTGTTATAGTCTTTGTAATCAACTATGTCCTGAATCTCACGCCTTAAACCACCATAAAAATGAGCAATCTTGTCCTCATCCTCAACAAAATTACAACGCAGCATGCCTATTTGTAGTTATTGATAATATTCCTCGACAGATTTATTACCTTGGTCTAAGCGCTGCAATTTCTTACGCATATCACGTTTAAAAGCAGGAGGAACAAATCTAGCACGCATAGCTACCTTCAATCTATCCCATGTATCAGGTGTTAAGCCAGAATTAACCACTTGATTCCACCAAATGATAGCAAAATCTTTAAATTCACTAGTAGCTTGTCTGACTCTAGGCACTTCAGGAACTAGATGGGCATTAAATTTTTGTTCAACTGTCATCTCCCAATCTAGATAAATTTTAGTATCATAAACACCCATAAAAGATGGTATGGTAAATTTAACTTTAGCAAATGGGTCATCATTAACACGTGCATTGTGTTCTTTGAAAGTTATTACCTCTCATACCTTGATGGTTGAAGTTCAGCCGGTTCCGTTGTCGTGCATCAAAGGCGTTGCGGTTGCGCCTCTCACTATCATTGTCAAACTCATGGTCATGGGCTGCACCGTAAGGTTCCACAAGTCCATTGTTCGGTTGTTGATTGGCCAAACCATCAATGCGTGCATTGAGCATTGCAATACTATCATTGAGTTGTCGCAGTGTAGCATTTGTTTCCGCAGGCTTCCTATCAATGTCGTCATTAATAGCATGGCGGTGCTCATCCAACACCCTCGTGAGCTCTTCCCTCAAAACACACTTTTGCGCATCCAATTCTTCACCTGCCATGGTTAGTAGGAGACAAAAAAAACACAAAGGTATTATCCCTATCAACTACTAGGTGGTGGAAGGTGGAATCACACACTCTCAAGCGTCTTACCAAGCTCTTATGAGTTTCTTACCAAATTGCAGCAGGTGGTATGATCGGAGAAGGTGGGATGTATGACCACAGCGGAGGCGAATGCGAGGATCCAAATTTGAGGGCCGAAAGTACGTGGAGCTCGGACAGGCAATGTTTAGTAGCAAGGAATAGCAATAATGAAATCAGATTAGCAAAGCTGAATCAAAGTTCACGATGCTAAATCACGATTCTTTGGCCCAAATCGTTTCTAGAACTAGCTCAAGCAAGCTGAAAATTAGGGTAGATACAAACACAGCGGAAATAGATTGATCGAGCGTAATCACGAGAATGGTAAGGATCTGGTCATAAGGAGTTCTGGTGAGTCGAGACCAAATACGATCTGGTCTTATGGAATCTGAGACACAACGGAATAAAATTCACAAAGCAACTATTTTCTCCTTCTTCTTCCTTTTTTTTAATTTTTTTTTGCACTCTTTGCTTCTTTTTTTTTTGGCACACTTTGTTTTTTGCGAACGTGACCCAAGCTCAAAACTCTTCTGCTACCTTCTCTGGGTCCAATGAGGTAAGTGGGTCACAAACTTTTTCGGAGAGTAGGGGTATAAAGGTAAAAAAATATACTCTCTCTTTCTCTCGCTCTCTGAACTTTGGCTAGTTCTGTTTCGGCTATGAAAAATCTTCCCAGCCTTTGTTTGGCAGGACGCGATATGATGAGTGTGTGGGGTGTTCGAGAGCAACCAGAAACAAATAGGTTTGTCTGGGCGGAGACGAGTGGACGGTCGAATCCGAGTAGGTAATCGAATCCGACCAGGTGGTAGATCCCGAGTGGGTGGTTGAATGGGTGTTACTCGAATAGGTGGTCGATTAGAGTTGTGTGGAGAAAGCGAATCGAGTAGTTGGTCGTATGGGGGTGGTGTCTCGATCTCGGCTATAGCAGACAAACCCTAATTGCAACGGATGCAACCAAGAGCAAGCTGAGATACACGATGACCAAAACAGCAAAGACTCGACACTAGAAACTAGATCACGACGACTAGACCAGCAACAAAGACACCGACGATGGACTCGAACTCAACAACGCGAAACTGAAAACACAATTGCGAAAGGCACGAAGTGGTTTGGACAGCGGAAGAACTAAGATCTAAAACTTTTTGTGGGGCAATTTTCTGGACTCTAGGTGATGGAACACAACTAACAAAAGGGGATAAACGAGATTACCTAACGGACAAACTTTGCTCTGATACCACTTGATGAGATCGGCGGTCCGATCTTCCGATAGGTTCGATTGATTTAAATCGTGTGGGCGTTGGCGCTTTGAGGCTTCCGACCCATGATGTCACCTCACACTTCGCTACACCCACACATCGTGCGTTATCGACCACGCTTGCACGCGATCAACCTTACCACGAGGGTTATTGTTCCTGTAAGCAATCGAAGCAACTCACAAGAACAAGGAAGATGCAATCTGAATTGTATTGCGAATATGGATGAAGTTCATAAAGTGGGGTTCCTCAAACTGAACAATCGGCGAAACTACAAAGTGGCAGAATAATCTAAGAAAAACCCAACCCTAATCTATAACGGCTACTGTATATATATAAGGAGGACGAGAGGAGGTTGACCTAGGGTTGTGCGGCCGTGGAAAGAGACGTATACAACCTGGGCTCCGACCTCGTCACGCTTACAAGACCCTATTAGGCCAAAAATAGTGACGCAACACCCTATTCACTATTCATGTCGTGTATCTTAGGTCGAAGACCTGGTCATAGGATTGGTCCTGGAGTGGTCTTGAGGAGTCCATGCTATCTCTGGTCGTATATTATGTCCAATGAGTCTGGGCTGCGCCGAATCTTTGGTGCAACTGGTCGTACGCCTTTTTGAAGTGGTCGTGGACCCTGTGGAACTGGTTGTAGACCTTTTTGAAGTGGTCGTAGACCCTGTGGAACTGGTCGTAGACCTTCTTGAACTGGTCGCAGTCCCAGATTCCTGATAAATAAGTTGACGCGTACGAGCTCTTGTAATTGGAATAGCAAGCATAGCAAATATGGTTGTATCCATAGGGGTTATGTCCTCATCAGTATCAGAATGTCACTACTACAGAAAAGTACATCACAGACGGTTCGGAACCGTCATCACAGACAGTTTTTGAATCGTCTAAAATTTTATATCTGTGATAACAGTTGATTATCACAGGCGGTTTTTGAACCGTCTGTGGTAAGACTCAACATGTGAGCGGTTTTAGTTGAAACCGTGCGTGAAGGATTACTATCACGAGCGGTTTCAACCAAGAACCGCTCAGGATACGTAATGTATCACGAGCGGTTCAATTTACAAACCATCTGTGATATCTCAGATATCACAGATGGTTTGTAAATAGAACCGTCTGTGATATGTTGTAAATAGAACCATCTATGATATACGCGTATCACAGACGGTTATTGGTTGAAGCCGTCTGTGATAGTGCCCCTTCACAGACGGTTCCAACCAAAAACTGTCTATGATAGTTCATTTATACCTAATTAATTTCTTTTATTTTCGGCTAGCCTCAGGAATTGCTAGTCATGCCCTCTGAAAACTAGTAAGCTAGCAGAAATCAGATACATCACACAAATGAATCAAATGTTGACACAATTCAAAGTGATTATTTAAAACTCAAAACCAATTACAAAATATTATGTTCAAGTATATATTGTCACTAGATTTACAATTGAATTACAACTACTGATGAGGACGTGACCCCTATGGATACAACCATATTTGCTATGCTTGTTGTTCCAAGTACAAGAGCTCGTACGCTTCACTTAAATTATCAGGTGAGCTTGTTTTTAGGAATGTCTTTATATTATATAAACTATATGATGCTACCTAATTATGAAATATATATATGTGCAGCACCATGTCACTTTTGGTCCAAGACAAGCAAGCAGTTCGAGCTGGACCCGTTCTGGAATCCAGTTCGGCCTCAGGAATCAGCCTGACAGCACCAACTTAAAACAGACATAACTTTTACAAACGGAGTCCGATTCGGGTGTTCTTGGGCTTGTTGGAAAGCTAACGACGAGATCTTTCCAACGGATCCAGCCTCACCTCCAAATTACTTCTATAAACTTCGGAATCGTCAAAAAGAAACTTGCTATGTCACGATTTGGGCGGATTTGGACCTTGTAATCGTACCGGAATTGGCCCATATGCCGCCGGCCCACCTAGGGGCGTGATTACTGTTCACATGAACAGTAATTCATACCTTTAGTCCCACCCCTCTATTTCTTTTAGATTTGTGGCTCCTCATCCCCTATTTAAGGAGGACGCACCCCCTCTAGTTTCCTTGAATTTTGTTTAGTTAAAAGTTAGCCTTGTTGCAACTTCGTGTATTGGCTTGTGTCGACTAGACCAACCATAATACCACTTTCGAAATCCCAATTTCAATATTTCAATCTTTATTTGCAATTTT
Source organism: Hsuehochloa calcarea (assembly GCA_036346395.1). Taxonomy (NCBI): domain Eukaryota; kingdom Viridiplantae; phylum Streptophyta; class Magnoliopsida; order Poales; family Poaceae; genus Hsuehochloa; species Hsuehochloa calcarea. Next base: position 26,118,355 of record CM070604.1, read on the forward strand.
AGATTGCTTTATCTTGTTCTTGCGTGCTTCTTTGGTGTATGCAGGAATCGACCTTCGTGGTCAGGCCAACCGGGTATTCGTGCACGGTTGATAACGACTTGTCAATCAGTTCAGCGATTGCGTGGTTTCGAGCCTTACGTGTTCGTGAGCGAGATCGTCGGAGTTGGCGGCGCCACCGGACTTATCGTTCTCATCGAAAGATCGGGCCAACAAATCAAACCTTAGGGTTCATCAACTACTCAAAATGATCAATTACAATTGAATCAATATTTTTAAGGTCGGTCAGCGGTGTCGACGGAGTGAAACTCTCCGTTGGTGTTAACGATCTCCATCTTGATGAAGGCGCAGAGCGTCTCACGAACCTTCGAGACCTCTTTCATAGCGAGTGCATCTAAATCTATGGTCAAGTCTTGTCGCTAGCATGAGTAAAGTAGTAAGTATATATATTTTTAAATTTACATTTAGGAAATAATTATTGAGAGATTGACAAACCTCAGAATTCTTCATCTTAGCACTAACCAATTGCCGCATATGATGGCAAACGTAGAATGCACATAGGTGATATTGTTTTTGCTAGCGGTACTGCAAAAATAGAATTATATATGTAGGTACAGTTAATTCGAGACGCATTATTACGAAGTATAATGTAACATTATTGTGTTGTAACGTGTACCGAAAATCGCGTCTTGTGTTGTACTATGGCGCTAGATACTTTGTATAGCCCTCCCTTTGCAACATAGTTGATGAACGACCTGCATGATTCCAAAAATTATCATCGGCCATTTTAAAAGAAGACTACAATCTGATTATGTATGGAGGAAATGAGCATACACATCGAGTATTTCTTTGGAAGGGTGAAGTCGTGGTTTTTGTTTAGTAGGGAATCAAGGTATATTATCTTGTTTCTCTTTGGTATAAGGACTAATGAAATCCAGGGGAACCTACTCATATATGTCGCTATAGTCATAAACCAAAGTTCGTGCTGCGTATAAAGTACAAATGAAATTTGTATAGCAAGTAGTGAAGCACTTACTTCTGGTTGTACGACACTATTATGTAGTCATTGTCGTCCTGAGCAAGCAATCCCGTCGTTATGTATTTGACGACGTAGGATGCGTCTTCGCTGATGGTTTGCTCAGAGATGATGTGTGGGTCAAGGAAACCCACCGGTTAGTTCCGTCGATGGACATGTTTCATCATATATCTATACATAAGCAATGAGTTGTGATATTTATCGGAATTACATGAGTGTAGAACTTGATTGTACACACTTACAATGTCCAGCATCGTAGAAGTGAGGCGTTGAGGGCAGCGAGGTTGAATACGTCGAATAAGTCGTCGAAACCCGTGACGAAGTGGCCCGGATCATGGAAGAAATGCTCCTTTGTGTATCTAACAGTTATTCCAATATCACACCCATTCTGTTGGGACTTCAACATGTACCAGACATGGAAAGACTGACAAGCTACTCCAGCACGTGCTAGCACTGTGTCGAGGGTCAATGGACTTCCGAGGGAGTATTTCCCGGGCTTGGGAGGCGCCTTAATGTTCTTCGATTTTCAATTTGGCCTTAACAAGTTGCATGTGGCACGTCTTCCCATGAGACGACTCGGGAACCGATACGTTGACACGCTTTTCTTGTTCCTTCAGCGTCTTCTCCACGGGAACTAATGAGGCGGCCTTCTGAAGCGAATAATGAGGTGGAGTCATCGAGGGTCCTGTTGGAGAGGCATGATTGTGTCGAGATTGCGGCACTGCAGGGTCTAGGGCGATGTCCTTCTTGTGCCACTGGATAAAAGTGTATATAGCATCCCCTAATGTTCTGATGTCTTCGTTCGGGCGAATATCCAGCGGGATGGCCATGAAATTGTCATGTACCATGTCCACCTGGACCCTGGCGTAACCCTGTCCCAGCTGGGCACCGTGTTGCACTGCCCCTTCCTGGTATGGATACACCATCCCCCGCCCAACATCAATAGGAATGGACCCAACCATCCTAACTTGGAGCTTGCAGGGCATCGGTTCCTACAAAACGATACACAATTAGCTAAGGTGTCCTATAGGTCTATCTTTAGAGCATTCCAGAGATGTACATTACCTTGATGTCGTCGATAGGTAATTGGACGTCGTCATGTCGAGAATTATGTGTAGACGCGACGTTACTCCGATCTTGAAGAGGACTGGCTCCCAAAATAACAGGGGTGGTGTAGGACCGTAAAGGCGACTAGGGGGTGAATAGGCGCTTTCTCGAATTCTTCGCCTTAATCAAATTCAACACGAACTTTACTCCTTTAGCTATGAAAGCTAAGAAGATCGTGAAGCGCCTGAGAGGAAGCCTTGTCTTGGTCGATAACGCCCTCAACCACAAGACACAAATGTGGAGAATTGATCTCTTTGGGCTAGTCTGACCTTTGGCGATCGGCCGGCTACCAAAGGCGGTCCGCCGATTTAAATGGGTTCGACCGCCGTTAGCAGGCGATACGAATCTTTGTGATCGACGCCAGATAAAAATCGGTTCGACCGATTTAGTCGAGCCGAAATGCCAAGCCCAAAACCAAAACAAAATTTGGTCCAACTTTTGATTCAACCAATGAAACTTGACCAAATTTGGAGCACACCTCCCTAAGGATACCAGAGACCTATTTCTAGTGACAATCCTTCAGATCCACTTCACAGAATCGATCTCTGAAGATTTTACCAAAGAAGTGCACAAACCCTAGAAATAGGAAAATCTTGATTCAAGACTTGCTTGTGGGGGTTGATGATCTAGATGATTCTAAGAGTATCCCCACACATCAAAGCAAGATAAAATTGGTCAAGAGACCAAGCATAACCCCTTGAATCAAGGAAGCACCAAACTCAACAAAAAAAGAGAAGAACACAAAGGAGACAATCGATCTCTTAAGCAAGCATCACAAGATTGATTGAACCCACAAGATGCTTACAAAGCCAGTCCCTCAAGGAGGACAAGAGCTCAACAAAGAGCACACACACAACCTTCCTCTCCTCTCCTCTCTTCTCCAAACCCTAACCCTAGAAAAAGACTTGGAGAGTCCAAATGAATGCTTAGAGTGCTTGAGGGTTTTACATCTCCCCCCTTTCTATTTATAGGAGAGGCCTAGGGTTTCACTAAGGGACCCACACACACATGGGACCCACACACACATCAATCTATTGAAGCAATCGCTCGCTTCACCACGTGTAGGTTGATCGGCTCTCATCACATCGCCAAGTCTCTCCGTCAGAATCCCATCGGAACCTCCCGAGACACTGCAGGCGACTTACGCACCTTTGATCCAACCGGTTGCCGAACTACTGTTCGATCCATCTTGCCCATTCTGCACCATGCTTGAGTCACACGACCTCACCCGGCATCCATGATCGTTACGGACCTCGGCTCTCCATGCGTAGTCGATCCACCTCACCGTTAGCGTCGTTGACACGCAAGCCACCGCCTGACAATAGACAAACAAATCGTCTCCGGGAACAAGTTCTTCACAACTTGACCCACGTCAGTTCAACAATGCAATATGCAACAATAAAACAATGACATTCACACAATAAACACAATCCAAACACATCAATGCCAACAAGGCTAACCTTCAAGTGATTGGCGGTCTGACCACCCCACACAGCCGGTCCGACCGATTTCAGGCCGGACCGACCGATTCCATAACGGCGGTCGGACCGCCCGAAATGACTTAGCCAAAATTCCATCTCGAAAATCCGAAACCTTCTGGAATTTTCAAATGAATAGAACTTTTGACTGGGAGCTCCAAAAATTATGTGACCACATCCAGGAGACTCCCCTCACTTGCCTACACAATCTATTTTTGGCCTAGCCCCAAATTCCATCAACACCATTTGGCGGTCGGACCGGCAATCATTGCCGGTCAGACCTTTCCACTGGCCGGTCTGACCGCCAGTGACTTGACAGCACTGGAGCAAACCCGAAAACGCGAGAAATTGCAAACCAACAAAGCTATTGCCAATTGACTCATCATCCTAAGATCATGCACATATCCTCACGATATCCACAATCTCCCCCTTGATGAACAAATTGGCAATTTCCCAGAAAATGTAGTTTTTCGGTTTTAAAAGTAAAAAAAATCGCAGTTTTCGCATAAAGGCACAACTTGGTCCATAAGCAAGAAAAACCTAAGGCCGACCAAGTGGCTTTGAATAGTATAAGCAAGTGAAATAAGGCAATGAAAGCACAAAAGGATTCAATTTCCAGAAAGTAGCCAAAAATCTCACTTAGATCCATAAGAAAGACAAATGTTCTATTTGACCTTTGATCATTGTGAGTCTTCTTCAATTGCAAATATAATCATAAAAAGGCAATAAAACCAAGAGACTCAACTCACTATGATCACAAATTTTCAAAAGGTTCATTCATTTTTTTATGTGAGATCTTTATAAGAAACATTATGTAAGAAACCAAAAGCTCCAAAACAACATTTTCTTCACAATCTTTCTCCCCCTTTGACAATGAATTCATCAAGATGCATGGAAAAGAAAGAGTATGAAGGAATGACTTTATTTTGAACTTTAATAAAAGGAGCCATGACCATTATCCATGTAGACAGTACAAGTATTATACCAAGCCATATTAAGTAGTGAAGCTATATTCAATCATGGCAAAACATGTCTTTATAAAGCTAAGACCAAAATAGCGATGTCGATATTAAAAGAATTAATACCATGAAAAGTTGCTCAATATCAAAGTTTCACTAAAAGCAACCAAAAATGAGTCAAGCCATGTCTATAAGTAAAAAGAGACCCAAAACTGGAACCGAGGCATTTTGAGCATTAAGAGTTCACATATGAAGCAATTTATTCAAGCACTTAGCATTTTGAGCATTTTCCTAAAAAGAATTTTTTCATTGTGCTAGATCTCAAGCCTTTCATGACCATCTCAAGCAAGAAGCTTAAAAGAGTGGTCTAGGTCATCCAAAACTCCCCCTGAGTTCATGCCAAGTGCAATGGCAAGCAGTCTCATGAGAAAGGATTGGTGAGATCAGTTTTTTCGCACATAAAATCTCATTCTTCATTTGCTTGACTTAAGAAATTAAAGAGCTCATTTTACATCTCAAAATAAGTTCAAGACTCAATTTAACCTATAAGACATGGCATGAATCATAAGAGGATCACTAGAGCAAAACTAGTCACAAGATCCAACAAGACATGATTTGATTCTATTTGCTCACAGATATAAAGCTAGCAAGGCAAAAGCTAAGCTAAAACACGAAGAGCCATAAAAGAAGTCTAGCATACTATCACTTGACATGACAAGGTAGAGAGTATGAAATCAAGCCATACAAGGATAATACTCAAAAGCTCCACAAGTTTTATTATACAATGCAAGACATTTGAAATGAAAATGCATTATGATACAATGAATACAAAAGAGTAAATTCCCATAAAAGCAGCCCAATAGGACTAATAACCCTAACTCTCACATAAAGTAGCAAAGCGAGAAGAATCAAGCGCTTTAGTGAAAATATCGCAAGTGTTGCTCGACTCTACAAAGTGAAGAACAACATCACCCTTCTCAACATGGTCTCTAAGAAAGTGATATCGAATATCGATGTATTTAGTCTGGAATGTTGCTTTGGGTTTTGGCAATATTTATGGCAGAAGTGTTGTCACAGAAAAGAGGAACACTTCTCAAGGATAACCCATAGTCCCGCAGCGTAGATAAAATCCAGAGAACCTGAGAGCAGCCACTGGCTGCAACCACATACTCGGCCTCGGTTGTGGACTGTGCAACAGAAGACTGTTTTCTAGAAGACCAAGAAACAAGGGATGTGCCCAAGAAATGACAAGTGCCAGAAGTACTCTTCCTATCTACTCTATACCCCGCAAAATCAGCATCAGAAAATGCTCGAATTGATAGAGCAGAAGAAGAAGAATACCAGAGCCCAAAGTCAAGAGTATCTTGAAGATACCTGAAGATGCGACGAACTACTTGACGATGAGAAGCACTAGGGAAGCACGAAGCGGCGCGCACGGACATACGGCAAATTGTATGTCGGCCTCGTATTTGTGAGATAGAGGAGGAGCCAATCATCTGCGGTACTCATACGGTCCACGGGCTCTCCATCCTCATCAGGGTCCAGCACGGTGGTTGTAGCAATGGGAGTAGACATTGGCCTACTACTTCCCATATTGAAACGCCCAAGAAGGTCCTTTGTATACTTACTCTGGTGAATGAAGGTGTCTTCTTTCAGTTGCTTGATTTGAAGACCAAGGAAGAATGTCAATTCTCCCATCATGCTCATCTCGAACTCACTGCTCATAGAATCTGAAAATCTAGACACCAAAGCATGAGAAGAACCACCGAATATAATATCATCCACATAAATCGAACGAAAAAAAATCAACGCCATGCACGAGAGTGAACAAGGTTTTATCAACCATTCCCATTTTGAAATCATTTTCAAGCAAGAAACTCTTAAGCTGTCATACCAAGCTCAGGAGTTTGCTTCAATCCATCTGAGCTTTAGAGTTTAAAAACATGGTTTGGAAATTTATGATTTTAAAACCGGTGGTTGCTTGACAAAGACCTCTTCTTGATGAAACCATTCAAGAAGGCACTTTTAACATCCATTTGAAAAAGCTTGAAACCCTTGGATGTTGCAAATGCTAATAAAATGCGAATGGCTTCCAATCTAGCTACGGGAGCAAAGGTCTATTCAAAGTCTAAGCCTTCTACCTGTGAATAACTTGAGCTACGAGTCTAGCCTTATTGCGAACAACCAACCCATCCTCACTTTGCTTATTTTTAAAAATCCATTTTGTTCCAATAACATGAGAATCAGAAGGATGCTCAACTAAGGACCAGACTTTGTTTCTTTCGAAATTTTCAAGCTCTTCATGCATGGCATTGACCCAAGAGGCATCAGATAAAGCATGGGTGATATCTCGGGGTTCAAAAGAAGCGACAAAAGCAGAATGTGCATGAGAATCAGGAGAAATAAACACAGGCGAGTGACTCGCTCTTGAAGATCCCCAATCATCCGCTCGGTGGATGTTGTCATTTGAATGTGAAGAGGTACTCACAGTGCGTATGGCCTCTACCCCATGAGTTGTGGAGGTAGGAACAGAGCCACTCAGATCGTCGGTGAGGATAGGAGGAGGCTGCTCGGTGGCTGGAGTAGTAGTAGCAGGCTCTCCACCCCTCTCAGAAGTAACTAGAGGATGGATCGGGTCCTCATCCTTAGAGTCATCATCGACGAAGATGCTACCTTGAATTTCAGGAACCTGAGTACCTGTAGCATCGGGTCTAGTACCAGGACTAGCCTCATCAAAAGTGACTTCGCAAGTCTCAACAATTTTGTTAGTGTCAACATTAAAAACACGATAGCCACGAGAATGAGCTGGATAACCAAGAAATATGCCATCAAAACATCTAGATTCAAATTTATCAAGGTTGCCATGTTTAAGAATGAAGCACTTGCAACCAAAAATCTTGAAATGAGAGACTTTGGGAGAATGACCAAATCTAAGCTCATAAGAGGTCTTCCCAACCACAGATCTCAAGAAAACCCTATTGGAGATATAACAAGCAGTAGAGATCGCCTCTGCCCAAAATCTCCTAGGAGTAGAATGCTCATCTAACATGGTTCGAGCCATCTCTACAAGGGTCCTGTTCTTCCTTTCTACAACACCGTTCTGCTGGGGAACTCTAGGAGAAGAAAACTGATGCTCAATTCCCTTATCGGTCGGAAGGTAGAAAAGAAGAATTCTTGAATTTCATCCCATTGTCACTCCTAATGGCTCTCAAGGCTCCAGGAATATCAACAGCAAGTCTAAGGACCAATTCTCTAAAGAATCCAAATGCTTCGTCCTTAGAAGTGAGAAAATAAACCCATGAATACCTGGAGAAATCATCCACAACCACCAGCACATACCATTTGCCACCAGCTGACTGAACTCTAGAAGGACCGATAGTGTCTAAGTGCAGAAGCTATCCTGGTCCATCAGTCATCACCAAGGTAAGAGGTGGGGGGAAGCAGACACCATCTTACCATGTCTACAGGGCGAGCACACAAGATCTCTAACAACCTTCAGCCTAGGCAAACCTCTAATCAAGTCCTTCCAACTAACTCTAGACAAATGATCAAAACCTGTATGCCCAAGTCTACGATGCCACAAAACAAGATCAAGAGAATCAGAGGCTACAAGACATCTAGGACTGGAAGCTGAAGAAATACTGAAATTAGCACAAAAGATCTTCTCAAATCTGGAGATCTCAAAGACAAGCTCACCCGAGGAATCTAGAACTCTACACTCACCACTTTTAAACCTCACTTCTAGACCCTCATCAAGCAGCTGAGAAACAGATAGGAGATTATACCTCAGCTTACTTACCAAAGCGACGTCTTTAAGCATGAACTTGTTGTTGCGCCACGGTGCCCTTTGCGATCACGGTCGGTGAAGCATCCCCAAAAGTAATCAATTCGTTGACGGATGCACGTGTGAGGGAAGAGAACCATCTAGAATCTCCGGTTATATGTCGAGAACACCCGGAGTCAACAAGCCATATGTCCTCCTTCCTCGCACGACGGACCTAAAAAGCACAATCAGAAAACATCCGTGCCTCAGTACTGGGGTTAGTGATAAATGATCTAGGAATCCAGTACTGAGAAGCACGATGCCTGGGAACAGCAGTAGAAGCAGCAGAAAAATGATCAGGAACAAAATCATAAGGATGCACATGAGAACCACCTAGACCTCTCCGAAACGATCTACTAAAAGATCGATACTCCCCCTGTCTAGGTGCTACCCGTGGTCTCTCCTCACGATATCCTAAACCAAAATGCTGCCTAGACCCACCAAAAGAGTCTACAAAGTTCTCTACAAATCTAGGCCTATGTGTGGTACGATAAACAGGCTGCCTAGCTCTAGAGACTATAGCTGGAGAAGGAACTCCTCTAATGGATCTCAAAGCGCTCATCCTCTCTTTTCTCTCAATTTTTGCTCTCCGGAAGCAGAACTCAACAGTGTGGCCTTCTTTCTTACAGAAAGTGCAATGGTACTTGACCTTTTGAGGGGTCTGTACTGAAGGAGTAAAAGCACCTTTCTTGCCAGAAAGAGTTTGAGCAAAACCTGCGGATTTGAAAACAACCTTGGAAGGCTTAGGAGGTTCTAGCTCAACCAGACCATTTTCACAACTCTAGCAATCTTAGGTGGGTGTTTCTTGGAATGCTCTAGGGGATTGAAACCTAGGCCACTATTTTTCACACTCACCTTGGATTGGTCAAGAATCATGTTGAGTTTCTTTTTCCCACTAGAAAACTTCTCAAGAATCACTTTGAGGTAATCATTCTCTTTAGTTAGAACCTCACATCTAGTGCACTTTCTAGACTTGATTGCCTCATCCCGTTTACTCTTAAGAAGAGCCACTTCCACTTTGAAGGCCTCACAAGACACACAATAAGATTCCTTAATCCTATTCAACTGCTCCTTAAATTTAACTCTAAACGCCTCTTGAATCTGACCAATCATAGTTTCAACTTCAGCATTCAAAACACAAGAGGTAGAATCAATGACTTTCTTAGAAGCAGTAAGAGACGTGGATTTTTCAATTTTAGCTTTTTATTCAAGAGTCTTGTTTAAAGCTTCAATCTCAATTGTAAGCTTGGGACAATTTTCACAAGAGGCAGCTCTAGAGTAAACAACTATTTCAATCATCTCTTATATTTTAATCCTATTATTCTTACAATGAGAGCAAGTGTGACTAGCATCAAATTTTTGCAATTCTTTCAAGGAACTATCCAATTTTAATTCAAGCAAAGCACAGTTTGAGCAAGTTAAAGGGATAGCATCCACAGCAGTCACATCAAGTGAAATGGTATCCATACAAACAGAACTAGACTTGAGAGATTCTAGTTCATCAAGAGCATCTTTTAATTGACTAACAACAGAGGAGTGAGCAGTTTTCAGGCTTGTCAGTTCTTTAAGCAAGCTTGAGCAGGAATCACAAATATCATCAGGATTAATAGATTTGAGCCTAACAACTTCTAGGTTCAAGTTATCAATCATGATGTCCTGTTTCTTAATCAATTTAGCTTGCTTATGCAATTTTTGTTCAGCAAGCACCAAAGCCCTTTTCATGTCAGCAATTGAAGGGCACACCTCATCAGGATCACTAAAAGGATCCTCATCGTTGGAGGAGTCGCTGTCGTGGCTGTTCTTGGCCATGAAACACATGCCCGTGAAGTCATGAGCCTTCTTCTTGCCACGGGAGACACTCTCGTCGTCCTCCGTTTCCGAGTCCACATCGCCCATGTTCACATTTTCTAGAGCGGCAAGGACCCGGCTTACAAACTTGCGATAGTTTGTCTTCTTGGGTTTTGCATCCCTCTCTTAGGGATGTCTTCGAGTCTCCTTCTCCTCCTTGCCCTTTAGCTTGGGGCACCTGGAATGAATGTGGTTTGGCGCACCACATTCGAAGCATGTGATAGGTCCACTTCTCCTCCTATTCCTCACCTTGTTGTAAGCTCTCGTGAATTTGGTGGATAGGAGGGCTAAATCATCCTCGGGCAGTTTCTCAAGTTGCTCATCGCTCAAAGAATGCAAGGTAGATAATGAAAAACCAGATGAGCTACACTCGAAAAAATCAGAAGAACAACCCTTGGATTTGTCGACCACTAATGCCATCGACTCTGTCTTGGGGAGACGCGAGATAAAATCAATCTCATGCGTCTTCAAACTCGAGTATAGCTTATCCATGATAAGTTCACTCATGACAGTGTTGTCATTGATGGAAGTGATCTTCATTCCCAGACCTTCACATCAAGAGCACCCAAAAGCTGGCGTGCATTTTCGACTCGAAAAGACCGAGTCAACAAATGCGGAGATCATGAAGAATCTTAGAAAATCTTCCCCGGCTCGTCCAAAGACTCACGGGCCTTTGCTCGATCTTAGAGTATACTTTTTCTTGGTGGTTCTGTCTCACTTCCTTGATCGCAGTGGACCCTTTGTGATAGTCACAAAAAGTCCGCCAGATCTCATGAGCAGACCGCAAGTGAGCAACACGCTCAAACTCAGATCGACTAAGGCCTTGGATCAAAAAATTTCGAGCCTTGTTGTTGGCCTCCACATCTGGAGTGATCATATCGTCATCGGCTGGCACGACATAAGGGTTTTTTACCTTAAGCCAAATAGCGTGCCCTTGAGCCTCGATATAGGCCTGCATTCGGGCCTTCCAATATGCAAAATCAACTCCATCAAAAATAAGTGGCTTGGTTGAGTACTTGTCAGTCACCATGGCTCCAAAGACCGGTTAAGATCTATGAGAAGAGCTAACCGGCTCTGATACCACTTGTAGGACCGTAAAGGCGACTAGGGGGGTGAATAGGCGCTTTCTCGAATTCTTCGCCTTAATCAAATTCAACACGAACTTTACTCCTTTAGCTATGAAAGCTAAGAAGATCAGTAAGCGCACAGAGGAAGCCTTGTGCTGTGGATTTCATGGGGATATGTTCCAGATCTTAGGATGATGTGACAATTGGCAATGGCGTTTACGGTTTGTCGTTTCACGTGTTTTCGACAAAGTTACAGGCTTACTGGACAGGGGCGGTCCGACCGGTCCCAAATCGGTCGGACCGGCCATGTGGGGTGGTCGGACCGGTGATGACCAAAGTGGTCAAAACGAGCTGAGCCAAAAATAGGTGTTGTAGGCAAGTAAGGGGATCCCAATGCACTTGGTCTGATAATTTTTGGAGTCTCCAGTAAGAAGTTCTATTCGTTTTAATTTCGAAGGTTTGAATTTGGGAGCTTGAATTTGGCTAAGTCCCAAAGGCGGTCCGATCGGCTCACGAGGAGCGGTCCGACCGCCAGGGGCGGTCCGACCCGCTCACTGGAGCGGTCGGACGGTTTCTACTTGAACGTCGGCCAACCGTGGCGATGTTGATTTGTTAGGTCAAAGTCATTGGTTTCATGGCATATGGTTTGCATGATGCATGTTTTGACTAACATGGGTCAAGTTGTGAAGAACTTGTTCCGAATCGTGTTTGCTTGTCTATGGTTGTGCAGTAGCTTGGTGGTCAACGACGGTCAACGGCGAGGAGAATCGGGACTAGACTTGAAGAGTTGAGGTCGAGCGATCGGCGATCTTGGGTGAGTCAACGACTCAAGCGTGACACAAGATGGACAAGGGTGACCTATTGGCAAATCCATGACGCATGGTGAAGCGGTTTAGGTCAAAAGTTAAAGACGGCGCTTTGCGGCGTGCGTGTGTTGACCCGTTTGTTAGTGGGCCTTAACGGAGCCCAAGAGAGTCAAACCCTAAGAGTTTTAGGCCTCCACTATAAATAGGAGGAGGTGGTGGCTGCACCCTTCTCTCTCGCCTTTTTATGTTTCAAAACCCTAATTGTCTTTAGGGGAGTTGAGGTGGAGGCAAGGGCTCTTGATGGTTTGTGGTGGATTTCGTGATCTTTGATTGTCCACTGATCCATGATGGTGTGGATGTAATCCAGCAACAATCACGAAATCAATCTATGCAAGGTTTGCTTGAGATAAGTCTCTTTTCGTTCTTGCTTTCAATTTCGTGTTTTTAGGGCTTTCTTTGATCCGCGAGTTTGTGATTGATTCTTTCACGTGAATTAGCTTGCTGTGATATGTGTGAATCTATCTAGCATCATCTCGATCATCAATCCCTCACGAACAAGCTTTAGGATCAAGTTTTCGTTCTTGCCCGGTTTTAGACCTTCTGTTAATCAATTGGCAATTGCTCAAGATCGTTCCAAGAATTATCATAATATTCAATTGGAATAGGTCCTCAATAGCATATAGAAGGTGTGTGCAAAGTTTCATAAAGATTAGAGTTGAGAATCAAAGTTTCACCTAATTGCAACCGTCATCGGGTGATTTTTCGCATTGCGGATCGGTTCTCGAGTCGGCCGGTCGGATCCGCCGTCATCACCGGTCGACCGATTTTGAGCGGTCCGACCGCCAAAGACTTAACGCCGGTCGACCGCCCGCAATCGGTCCGAACGATTGGGTCCAGTGGTCGACCGCCCGTCTTGTGAGTCTTTGCAATCTTAGTTGATTTTGTAGCATTGCTTAGGGGTTTAATTGGATTCAATACTAGTCTTCCATTTGTCTTGGTATATTGATCTTTATAGCTTTCTAATAGCTCTTGGAGTGAAATTGTATTGAGTTCATAATTTGTGAAAAAGTGGCGTGCTCCTATTCAACCCCCTCTCGTCGCCTTTACGGTCCAACAAGTGGTATCGAGCCGGTTAGTTCAATCTTGATCTTAACCGGTCCTTTGAACTTTGGCGATGGATAAGTTTTCTACTAAACCGCATATCTTCGATGGGCACGACTATGCCTATTGGAAGAATCGTATGCGCGTCTTTCTTGAGAGCGAGGGACAAGCTATTTGGGATGTTGTTAGAGCCCATTGGTTATTCTGAAATTGCTACACATACGCAATTCTTTTGGCTAACAACAATAAGGCTAAGAATCTTTTATATGGTGCACTTGGTAGACAAGAATATGATAGAATTTGCAACCTTTCAACTGCGTATGAAATTTGGAACACTCTCGAAACATATCATGAGGGTTCGTCCCAAATCAAAAAGGTGCGCCAAATAGTTTACAAGCATGAATACAATAAATTCGAGATGCGTCCTGGAGAGAGCATCGATGACATTTTCGATCGCTTTAATAAAGTAATTAATCAAATGAAAGCTGTTGATATTGAATATTCTCAATCTGAAAATGCCACCCATCTCTTGGCTGCAATCAACACCAAGGAGTGGGAGATGAAAGCTACTGCTATAGAGGAAAATGTTGATCTTTCAAGTCTTACTTTAGAATTGCTTTATAGTAAACTCAAGACTCATGAAATTAAAAGAGTTGATCATCCCAAGAAAGATAATTTAGCTTTGGTAGCAGATCCTCTCAAAAGGCTTTTGATGACTCTTTTGAATCTTCTTACGGATTTTCATTTGCTTGTTTATCGCTATTCATGAAGAGGAGCTTGAAAGTATTCTGAAGCAGAGTTAGCTCTTCTAGCTAAAAAATTCACACGGGCCTACAATAATGTGAGAAACAAAAAGAGAGGTGGTCCGGTGACATGCTATGAATGTGGTGAGCTAAATCATATCCGGGCAAATTGCCCTAAGCTGAAAGGTAAGAACAATCATAAGGAAGGAAAGCCAGCTTGGAAGAAACCTCCTTTCAACAAATCAAGGTATGAGGCGAATAAGCTTGTGAAGGCTGCTCACCGGGTCCTTGCCGCTTTTGAGGATCAATCCTTGAGCGATGTGGATACCGGGAGTGAGGAGGAGATCCCTCAAGGCAAAAAGAAAGGGAAGGCCAAAGACTTCACTGGCATGTGCTTCATGGCTGACACCGACAACATTGATGATGATGAGGTATCTTTTTCTTATGATGAGCTTTCTGCTAAATATGATTCTATAGTTGAGCAATTGCTTAGTCAAGATGAAGCGCTAGAATTTGTTATGACGAAAAATAAGAAATTAGAGTCAAAGATTAACAAACTAAAAGTAGAGCTTAAAAATGCTAAGACTCTTGAACCTGATGAATGTTTATCTTGTCATGCTATGCACTCGTAAATTACTAAGTTACAAGCGCTCATAATATTTCGTACAACAACTCGAGAATGCTAGATCTGAACTAAATGAAATTAAAAGTGCTCCTTGTGAAAAATGTTTAGAATCTAGTAAATTGATTGCTTTTGATGTATTTGATTCTAGCCCTTGCACTTCATGTTTAGAAAAGAGCGTGAAATCAAAGATATCTTAGAAGTCGCTAGAGTCAAATATGCTAAGCTTAAGGATAATATTGAAAATACTACTTGTGCTTCTTGTTCCACTCTTAAGCTTGAAATTGCTTTGTATAAGGAAAAATCTATGAATAAAACTTGTGATGCTTGTGTTAACTTGAGAAAAGAAAATGCTTACCTTCATGATACACTAGAGAAATTTTCTAAAGGTAAGAAACAATTAAACATGATTCTTGACAAGTCTAAAACTCCTTATAAGAAGCAAGGTTTAGGATTCAATTCTTTTCAAGACAATTCAAACCCAAAAGTCATTCAAGTCTTAGAAAAAGGTTTAATTGAATTCAAAACCCAATCTGCAAAAACATCTTTTAAATCTGCAGGTTTTGCCCAACCTTGTATTAATTCAAATGGTGCTTCTTCTAGTGGTACCAAGTACCATTGCACTTATTACAAAAAGGTGGACATTTGATTGAATTACATTGGCGTAGGTTGAAAAATGATAGGAAAAATTTTGATAGAATTTCATTCATGCAACCTAGAGCTTCTATGAGACATGGTAACATTGAAAAGAATAAACACGGATTAGGATTTTCTCTCATGCAAATCATTATGTTCCTAAATATCCTAATTCTAACGTTTATCGATGGCGGTCCGACATTTGAGTGGTCACCGGATCGACCGTTTTGGTCGCGGTCGATCGACCACCATTTAACGGTCGGCCGCCCATGGACGATTCAAGTCTCATTTTAATTTAAACATTGCTCATAACCGAATGTTAGATAAAATCAAGGATAGTACTTCTGGTTTGTATACTCCTTGCAGACGTGTGTCTCAGTACTGGATTCCTAAATCATGTTTATCTAACTTGATGTTGAGACACATCGTTCTTTTGTTCCTTGATTTTCGTGGATTATCGCGGAAAGGGAAGAACACGTGGTTCGTTGACTCGGATGTTCACGCCACATGACCGGGAACTCAAAATGGTACACCTCTTTCACGCGAGCAACAGGTGATGACTTCATCACCTTTGGAGATGATACACAAGGACGAATTGAAGGAACAGAATCAATTAGGGTGAACAATAAATTCATTCTAAAGGATGTCGCTCTTGTGGACAAGCTTAGGTATAATCTCCTTTCTGTTTCTCAGCTTCTTGATGATGGGTATGAGACTGTTTTTAAGAAAAATGCTTGTCGTGTGCTTGATTCTACTGGTGAGCTTGTGTTTGGAATCTCTAGAGTTGGTAGAATTTTTGGAGCTGATTTTTCAGAATCTCTTGCTGGATCTCTTAAATGTTTGCTTACATCTTCTTCTGATTTCTGGCTTTGGCACCGACGTTTGGGGCACATTGGTTTTGATCATCTAACACGAGTTAGCAACCTTGATCTCATGAGAGGTTTGCCCAAACTCAAAGTCATCAAGGATGTTTGTATGCGCTCTGTAGGCATGGCAAACAAGTTGCCGCCTCACACCCTTCTCGTGACTATGGTTATGGACCGACGGACCGGGGCGTTACTTCATATGGATCCTGTTGGTCTGCTAGAGTCCGGTCAGTCGGTGGAAAATGGTATATTCTTGTCATAGTCGATGATCTTTCTAGATATACTTGGGTGTTCTTTCTTACTTCAAAAGATGAAGCTTTTGGTTATTTTCATGACCTTGTTCTTCATTTGGCTTCTGAGCTTCCTGGTGCTTTGAGAGCGATTCGCAGTGATAATGGCACGGAGTTCAAAAATGCTTCTTTTGCTTCTTTTTGTCTTTGGCGTGGTATTGAGCATCAGTTCTCCTCTCACACGTCCCTCAACAAAATGGCGTGGTGGAAAGGAAGAATAGGACCTTGGTCGAAATGGCTAGGACGATGCTAGGCGAGTATAACACACCGAGGAGATTTTGGGCGAAGCTATTGCTCTTGCTTGCCATATTGCAAATCGTGTCTTTTGAGACCTTCTTTAGGCAAGACTCCTTATGAGCTTCGTTTTGGTAGAAAACCCTCTGTTTCACATTTTGAGTTTTGGATCAAAATGTTTTATTCTTAAGACAGCAACTTAGATAAATTTGAATCAAGAACTTTTGATGGGTTATTTCAGGTTATCTGCTCATTCGAGGGTTTCGGGTCTTTAATCTGAGACTAACATTATTCAGGAGACTTGTAATGTCACTTTTGATGAGACTAGCCCTAGAGCTAGATCTATTACTCTGAGATGATTTCTGGTGTGAGAGACCATTTTGTGGAGGAAGATGAGGACGAAGCTAATATCATTCCTTCATCTGCTGCTCAAGCGCCCATTTCGATACAAGAACACCGCTCGTCTACTTCACCTTGATTGAGGCTCCTCTGCATCTTCATCATCGCAGACTGCGGAGGTCGAAGAAACGGTATCTCACCGGGCGCTCCGCCGCATTCAGAGCAAGATCCTCCGGAGCAGTTATAGGTAATCTACATGGCGAGTCACTCGCTCGGTATAATGATCCAAATCTCTACTCTCATTCGACTTTTGTTGCTTCTTTTGAACCCGCGATATATCACATGCTTTATCGATTCTATTTGGGTAAATGCCATGCATGAGGAGTTAGAGAATTTTGAAAGAAACAAAGTTTGGAACCTAGTAGAACCTCCTAGTGGTCATAATGTTATAGGAACCGTTGGGTGTTTAAGAATAAACAAGGTGAGGATGGTTACGTGGTTAGAAATAAAGCCGATTGGTAGCTCGGGGTTTGACCAAGTTGAGGGGTTAGATTTTGATGAGACATTTGCTCTGTTGCTAGACTAGAAGCCATTCGCATTCTGCTTGCATTTCTTTGCATCAAAGGTTTTAAATTATATCGGATGGATGTTAAAAGTGCCTTTTAAATGGTTTCATAGATGAGGAAGTGTATGTTAAGCAACCCCTGGTTTTGAGGATCCCAAGTATCCAAATCGTGTGTTCAAATTATCCAAAGCTTTGTATGGTCTTAAACAAGCCCCTAGAGCACAGTATGATAGACTTAAGACCTTCTTGCTTAAAAATAATTTTGAGATGGGTAAAGTGGATAAAACCCTATTCATTCTTAGGCGTGACAATGACTTCTGCTTGCTCAAATTTATGTGGATGATATTATCTTTGGTGGTTCCTCTAATGCGCTTGTTTCGACTTTTACGACACTATGTCGTGGAATTTGAGATGAGTATGATGGGAGAGCTTAATTACTTTTGGGACTTCAAATCAAGCAATGCAAGGAAGGAACTTTCATCCATCGGACGAAGTACACTAAAGATCTACTAAAACGCTTCAACATGGGTGACTGCAAGCCAATTTCCACTCCCATGGCAACCTCATCGTCTTAGATCCGGATGAGGAAGGAGAAGTCGTAGATCAACGCGAGTCTGCATGACATGATCGGCTCCTTACGTATTTGACGGCCTCGAGACCGGACATTCACTTCACGGTATGCCTTTGTGCAAGATTTGAGCGTCTCAGAACTTCCCATCGCCAAGCCGTTAAGCGCATATTCGGTATTTACACTCTACTCTCTTATATGGCATTTGGTATTCATGCTCTTCAGTTTGTCCATTAGAGGTTTTTCAGATTCTGATTTTGCGGGCTGTCGGTTAGATAGGAAGAGTATCTCAGGCACCTGTCACTTTCTAGGCACTTCTCTTGTATCTTGGTCTTCTAGGAAGCGGTCTTACATTGCACAATCCACTTCTTTGAAGCGAAGTATGTAGGCATTTGCTAGTTCTTTCAGAGCTGATTTTGTGGATGGCGTCCACTTTGAAAGATTATGGGTTAAACTTTGCTAGTGTTCCTCTTTTACGTGATAACACTTACGCTATTAATATTGCTAAAAACCCGATGCAACACTCTAGGACTAAACACATAGACATTCGCTTTCACTTCCTTAAAGATCATGTTGAAAAGGTGATATTGTGATGCACTTCGTAGAGTCAGAAGCTCAATTGGCGATATTCTTACCAAGCCTTTAGATCAAACAGATTTTCCTCCTTAAGAAGCGAGTTAGGGTAATTTATCCTTATGGGTTGGTTTGAGGGGAGTTTGATCTTTTCTTATCTTTTCTTGTTCTTTTGATCTTTTATTGTTCTTTTTGAACTTAGTGATCTTTTGAACTTTTTAGGTTTTAGGCTTTTAATTGCATCTCATTGTGTCATATTGCATTCATATGAAAACTCCAACAAGTGGTTACAACAAATGGTATGAAAAATCCAAAAGATACATTGTAATATAAGATTTTACCTTACTTTTAAAAATTGATGAAGCTTTGCCTATTACCCTTTAGAGCTTTTGTATTTCAATTCTTGCTCAATGTCATGTCTAGTTCTTTGACTTGCTAGAATTATCATGCTTTTACATGTGTAGCTAAGTCTTTGCTATATGAGCTAGAATTTTTAAACAACTCAAACTAAGAAATTGCAATTTGTGGATGTTTTAGCGAGTTGCGCAATTAGTGCTCCTCTTGTGACATTGGCCTGTCGAATTGCTTTGTTAGCTCTTTGATCTAAAATTGACCATTACTTGAGCTTTTGTGTTCTTGAGATTCTAAAGCGCTCATGTGAAAATGAAAATCAAGGTTGTCTTATGCTTAAATTGTGCCAAACTATTCTTACGAGGCGCTTGTCAAATGACATGAACTTGGAGATAGTTTGATGAACGAACGATCTCATGGGATTTGCTTGTCGAAATGACATGAACCTCAAGATTTGTCGCCCTGGTAGAAGCTTAGAAAGAGTTTGTGGATGGCTCCTAGTCCAGGATCTTCTTTACTAAGATATACCTTTAATCAACTTTTGGTTGAAGCTTAGGATGAGTTTGCGGATGGCTCCTAGTCCAGGATCTTGTCACTAAGTTAGATCATTAGTCAACTTCAATATTCAATGCAAATGAGAAAAATGTTGACAAATGGGCGTTTACAAAATATTGAGCAAAATGATTCAATACGGGACTTGATTGACTCTTAATGTGGTCTTTGTTAGATTTTTGATCTCACTTTGACATTTTGACATGGCCAATTTCACTTTAGGATCCCTGTTGATGAACTTCCTGAATTTGAAGCGTTGCTTAAATTGATCAAATCTACTGCTTTACTTTTGAGCCTTTGTGCTTAGCTTTGATATATATGTCTTACCATGATCTTGCTAGCGCTATCAGGCTTGATATGCTGTTTGTGCAATATTAGAGATACTAGCTTGTTCTTTTGGGTAATCTCCAAAGCTTCTTGTAATCAAAAATTGAAAAATACAAAAATTGAAGCCACTCCATTGCACTTCATGCATATTCCTCTTTTTGCTTCTCTTGTTTCTGCTTCTTCCTTTATTTTCTATTTGTTATCTCTGGATGAGAGGAAGGCGTGATTCCTTGATGAATCCATTGTCAAAGGGGGAGAAGATGTGTTAAATGAGAAGAGAAGATGTGTTAATGAGAATATATTTCTTTATTGGGGGAGAAGTTTGTACAAAGGGGAGAAACTGAAAGTTTGAAAAATTGAGGATCATAGTGAGGGGGAGTTCTTGAGTTGCATTCTTATTGTCTTATTGAATATTCTGAACTTGAATTGCATTCTTTTATACTCACAATGATCATAGGTCAATTGTACAATTGTTCTTTCATATGGACCTCATGTGAGAATTTTGACCCTTTTCTGGAAATCAAAGTTTTTATGCTTTCTTTTGCCTTGTCTCATATGCCTATACTATTCTGATGCCAGCTTGGTCATTCACATTGCTTTTTCTTGCTTATGGACCAAGTTGTGCCTTTGTGCGATTGTGGATTTCATGGGGATATGTTCCAGATCTTAGGATGATGTGACAATTGGCAATGGCGTTTACAGTTTGTCGTTTCACGTGTTTTCGATAAAATTCTGAGCTTCTTTGGGCGGGCGGTCCGACCAGGTCCTTGCACGGCGGTCCGGCCGGTCCCAAATCGGTCGGGCCCGGCCATGTGGGGCGGTCGGACCGTGATGACCAAAGTGGTCAAAGCAGTGAGCCAAAAATAGGTGTTGTAGGCAAGTGAGGATCCCAATGCACTTGGTCTCATAATTTTGGAGTCTCTCGAAGAAGTTCTATTCGTTTTAATTTCGAAGGTTTGAATTTGGGAGCTTGAATTTGGCTAAGTCCCAAGGCGGTCCGACCCGCTCACTGGGAGCGTCCGACCGGCCAAGGGTGATCCGACCGCTCACTGGAGCGGTCGACCGGTTTACTTGAGCGTCGGCCAACCGTGGCGCTGTTGATTTGTTAGGTCAAAGTCATTGGTTTCATGGCATATGGTTTGCATGATGCATGTTTTGACTAACATGGGTCAAGTTGTGAAGAACTTGTTCCCGAATTCGTGTTTGCTTGTCTATGGTTGTGCAGGTAGCTTGGTGGTCAACGACGGTCAACGGCGAGGAGAATCGGGACTAGACTTGAAGAGTTGAGGTCCAGAACGATCGACGATGCCGGGTGAGGTCAACGACTCAAGCGTGACACAAGATGGACAAGGGTGACCTATTGGCAAATCCATGACGCATGGTGAAGCGGTTGTAACACCCCAGCCCAACACTGAGCCTAGAATGCCACCACACTACTCTCCCAACTAATAATTATCGACACACTATAAAATTACAGCAAGGAAATAACGATAATCATATCAATGGACCACAAAGAGGACATGCATAACTATGGATCAAACGACAATAAATAAGCAATGGAAATTATAACCAGATAAATAATCCAAAGTAGCGTCAACCAATGAATCCAAATTAATAAAGCAAATAGTATAGTCCAAATGATGTCCTAAATTTTATTCAACCTCTAACATGTCCAAGAGTAATCCAATTGTGAATGAAAAGATTCTTATGGCAAATGATCATGTACTGTCCATGTGCTCTAATCGCTCTCAGCTACGGCATCCTCGAAGATCACCTAAAAACAATAATAGAGCAAGGGTTAGTCCACGACTCAGCAAACACATCCATAAACAACGAACAATAATAAATCAACAGCATTCAATAACTTCATTATCATCACAGGTACTTCTATTTGATTCACATCCATTAATCTCATGTATCAATGCAAATCTAATCTATATGTCCACATGCACTTCTTTCACGTATACCGGTATAGCGTGAGTGAATGCTCGCGACAACATTCACTCTCAAGCCCGTTCCTCCAAAAGGATCGGGGACCTCCTCCACTCCCGTGGAGTTGTGATCAATCATGATCACCTTCTCTTATGCAAAGATGCTTATGTATGCAAACATGCAAACTCCATCATAAACATCATATCCAACTTTTCATCATGCTTGTCAACAACGATATAAACATACCAATTATTTGTTTGCAATTAAACAAAATAAAAGCACAACAATAATGGTAATAGAAGATAAAGAAAAGCGATGATCGATCATTGATCATTGTCTACCATGCACTTGCCTTTACTAGCGACGCATGCGATTTGGCTAGAAGATGGCAACAAGCACGACGCCTCTCTATATTAAATACACAAATTTCAATACAAGCTACAGCATCATAAGAACGACAATCGAACAACATCGCTCCTACCGTCCCCAAATTTACCACGTTACTCGGCATCGAAAAGTTACCCATAGCGGTCTTAATACTAAAACGAACGTAACTTTTGACTCGAAAGTCCGATCACAACAAACCACCCCATTCTGGATTCTTCATAAAATTATCCACATTTTCTTATATTACAAAGACTTCTAATTAAATCATCTAACCCTCCGTATTTAGCCCAGAAAGCCGATCTGTCCGCTTCGGAACAGCGGTCTTACTAAATTCATAACTTTTGTTTCACTCAACCAAAATTCGCGTTCTCAGATTCTACAGAACCATTGGACAATTATCTACAACTTTCATGTAGATCAAAAACTCTAATTAAGCTATTTACTATTTTTACTCTACAGTATACCAAAACAGCGCCGAAAGACGACAACCGTAAAAACAGCAGTCTTCCGAAAATCATAACTCAGATTCTACTTGTCCGATTGACATGATTAAATATGCTATAGAAAGATATCGAAATTATCTACAATTAACTAGTAGATGAGATTTCCAAAATTTACCATTAAGATACCCGAATAAATCGTACAACAGAACAGCAGGCTAACGGATCTATTAATCGACCTCTCTATTAGAAAATTATAAAACCTCACTAATTAAATATACAAAATCGAGAAAAATACTAGATCGTTACCCACTATTTGGCGTACTGCAAAGGAATTGCTGGCTTCGCTTCGGCGCTTCAGCGACAGAAAGCGAGAGCAATGGCAAAGAAGAAAACAAAGAAGGCGTAAGAAGAAAAGGCCAGTATGATCCCGGCCGCAATGCCCGAAACAAGAAGAAGCAATCTCCACGCGCACAAAGAACTCGGCGCAGGGATCAGCAGCTCTCGGCGCGAGTTCCAAATAAGCCGACAAAGAATGCATCCGCAGCAGTTATCTTGACGCCAATACAGCGCGCGAGACTTCAAGAAGAGAGCGAGTACACCGCGGCAAAGAAGAGAGAATTCGGCAGCGGAAGACGCGCGACAATCAAGACAACTGCGGCAAAGACAGTCTTGGCGAAGCACCACGCGCAGACGGCTTGGGATGGCTGGCGGCGCACAGGAGCAGAAGCAATTTGGCTGGCGGCGGTGGGAAAGAAAATAAATGGCTAGGGTTTTCTAAAAAAATCCACCACTATTTATCTGACTCTTAAAAATTTAAATATTCTATTTTTCACAAATTCTTTTTATTTAATTACGCACAAGCCCTTAAGACGCTTTTATTAATATTAATATTATTTTTCAGAGTATTACAGCGGTTTAGGTCAAAAGTTAAAGACGGCGCTTTGCGAAGCGTGCGTGTGTTGACCCGTTTGTTAGTGGGCCTTAACGGGAGCCCAAGAGAGTCAAACCCTAAGAGTTTTAGGCCTCCACTATAAATAGGAGGAGGTGGTGGCTGCACCCTTCTCTCTCGCCTTTTTATGTTTCAAAACCCTAATTGTCTTTAGGGAGTTGAGGTGGAGGCAAGGGCTCTTGATGGTTTGTGGTGGATTTCGTGATCTTTGATTGTCCACTGATCCATGATGGTGTGGATGTAATCCAGCAACAATCACGAAATCAATCTATGCAAGGTATGCTTGACATAAGTCTCTTTTCGTTCTTGCTTTCAATTTCGTGTTTTTAGGGCTTTCTTTGATCCGCGAGTTTGTGATTGATTCTTTCACGTGAATTAGCTTGCTTTGTGATATGTGTGAATCTATCTAGCATCATCTCGATCATCAATCCCTCACGAACAAGCTTTAGGATCAAGTTTTCGTTCTTGCCCGGTTTTAGACCTTCTGTTAATCAATTGGCAATTGCTCAAGATCGTTCCAAGAATTATCATAATATTCAATTGGAATAGGTCCTCAATAGCATATAGAAGGTGTGTGCAAAGTTTCATAAAGATTAGAGTTGAGAATCAAAGTTTCACCTAATTGCAACCGTCATCGGTGATTTTCTTGTGGCAGATCGGTTCTGGAGTCGGCCGGTCAGACCGCCCGTCATCACCGGTCAGACCGATTTTGGAGCGGTCCGACAGCCAGCACAACGCCGGTCAGACCGCCCGGCAATCGGTCCGACCGATTGGGTCCAGTGGTCGACCGCCTGCGTCTTTGTGAGTCTTTGCAATCTTAGTTGATTTTGTAGCATTGCTTAGGGTTTAATTGGATTCAATACTAGTCTTCCATTTGTCTTTGGTATATTGATCTTCATAGCTTTCTAATAGCTACTGGAGTGAAATTGTATTGAGTTCATAATTTGTGAAAAAGTGAGCGTGCTCCTATTCACCCCCTCTAGTCGCCTTTACGGTCCAACATGTGTCAATTCGATAACCCTCAACCACAAGACACAAATGTGGAGAATTGATCTCATTTGGCCGGTGCAGGCCTTTGGCGGTCGTCCGAAGCTACCAAAGGGCGGTCCGACCGATTAAATCGATTCGACCGCCGTTAAGCAGGCGATCTAAATGTTGGTGGTCGATCACGTATAAAAATCGGTCCGACCGATTTAGTCCAGAGCCGAAATGCCAAGCCCAAAACCAAAACGAAATTTGGTCCAACTTTTGATTCAACCAATGAAACTTGACCAAATTTGGAGAACACCTCCCTAAGGATACTAGAGACCTATTTCTAGCGACAATCCTTCAGATCCACTTCACAGAATCGATCTCTGAAGATTTTACCAAAGAAGTGCACAAACCCTAAAAATAGAAAAATCTTGATTCAAGACTTGCTTGTGGTGGTTGATGATCTAGATGATTCTAGGAGTATCCCCACACATCAAAGCAAGATAAAATTGGTCAAGAGACCAAGCATAACCCCTTGAATCAAGGAAGCACCAAACTCAACAAAAAAAGAGAAGAACACAAAGGAGACAATCGATCTCTTAAGCAAGCATCACAAGATTGATTGAACCCACAAGATGCTTACAAAGCCACTCCCTCAAGGAGGACAAGAGCTCAACAAAGAGCACACACACAACCTTCCTCTCCTCTCCTCTCTTCTCCAAACCCTAACCCTAGAAAAAGACTTGGAGAGTCCAAATGAATGCTTAGAGTGCTTGAGGGTTTTACATCTCCCCCCTTTCTATTTATAGGAGAGGCCTAGGGTTTCACTTAAGGGACCAACACACACATGGGACCCACACACACATCAATCTGTTGAAGCAATCGCCTGCTTCACCACGTGTAGGTTGATTAGCGGCTCTGATCACGTCGCCAAGTCTCTCCCGTCCGAATTCCATCGGAACCTCCCAGATACTTGCACCGACTACGCTTTGATCCAACCGGTGACCGAACTACCCGTTCGATCCATCTTGCCCATTCTGCACCATGCTTGAGTCACACGACCTCACCCGACATCCATGATCGTTCTGGACCTCAGCTCTCCAAGCGTAGTCCCGATCCATCTCACCGTTGACGTCGTTGACCTGCAAGCCACCTGCACAGCAATAGACAAATAAATCGTCTCCGGGAACAAGTTCTTCACAACTTGACCCACGTCAGTTCAACAATGCAATATGCAACAATAAAGCATTGACATTCACACAATAAACACAATCCAAACACATCAATGCCAACAAGGCCTTCAAATGATTGGCGGTCTGACCGCCCCACACAGCCGGTCCGACCGATTTCAGGCCGGTCCGACCGATTCCATAACGGCGGTCGGACCGCCCGAAATGACTTAGCCAAAATTCCATCTCGAAAATCCGAAACCTTCTGGAATTTTCAAATGAATATAACTTTAACCGGAGCTCCAAAATTATGTGACCACATCTAGGAGACTCCCCTCACTTGCCTACACAACCTATTTTTGGCCTAGCCCCAAATTCCATCAACACCATTTGGCGGTCGGACCGGCAGACCGGCAATCATTGCCGGTCAGACCTTTCCATCGGCGGTCGGACCAAGCAACTTTGTCGGTATGACCGCCAAGATGACAAAGACTGGAGCAAACCCGAAAACGCGAGAAATTGCATACCAACAAAGCCATTGCCAATTGACTCATCATCCTAAGATCATGCACATATCCTCACGATATACACAGGTGGCTTGCGACTGGTTCAAGAGTTGATTTATTTGATCCTACAATCTTGTTATCTAGCCTTGAAATTTTTCAGTAAGCACTTGTTCCAACCGGGCGTCGTGCTCGTCCTTGGATCTCTTCCTACTCATGCGTGTCGAGTCGTGTCGGAATCCATCCCTCCAAGGTACGTAAAGCCCAACACCTTGCGTGCGACCCGGGTGCTCCTTGTTTCCTAGGGCCGCAGATAGTAAATCCTTCTCCCTGTCCGCTTTGAAGGAACCTTCGGAACATGCGAAAGTCAAAGCTTCCTGCAAGATGTCATCATGTTATTATAGACACTATGAAGTTATGTTATTATAGACAACCTTGTGTATTAAACTGCGACTAGGGAACAAAGGTTTCCCCGAGTCCTCCATTAAGCCATCGAATTTACAAAACTCTTTCTCACTGTAGTTCCCTTATGTATCGCGTAGCATCTGATCTAGATTGTCATCATGCGACCTATCCTCATAAAAAACACAGTCCACATTCGGCATATCGTTGACTTCTTCGGCGATGTCGTCATTATTAACTTCTTGTATGATATGCTCTTCACCGTGACTGGTCTAACATGTATACCCTTTTTTGAAACCCCTTCGAATCAAGTAAGCTTCGAGCTGCGCCGTGTTGTCAAATATTTCCAGATTACCACAATCAATGCATAGACAATACATAAATTTTATTCCATTCTTCAGCATATCCTACTCGGCGGCTCTTCTAAAAGAAAACACCCCATGAATGTACTCTTCACTCACACGGTTCTCAACGTACATCCAATTTCGGTCCATCTACATGATACACGTAACAAATTAGTATTAAATTATATTAATAAACCGCAAACTCTGACTATTAACCAAATATACTAAAGTTTATTAGTGATTAACCAAGAGCAAATATAAAGCGTTATGTACAGATCGTTATCCTCAGAGTTCACGATGAATATCCTGCGAGATCTCCTCCCTTTCTTCCTTCTCTCCTTCATCCTTTCCGTTTCCTCCCTACCTCCTTTCTTCCCTTCCTTCTCTCCAAGTTGGTGCAGTGGGGGAGGAGGCAACAGAGGTGGATCAATGGGAGAGGAGGCAGCAGGATGACGGCTTAATTGGGAATGGGCAGAGAGTCTGTCGGGACCAGATATTATATATTGTGAGCATATCACAAGCAGTATATATCACAGACGGTTTCTAAATACAACCGTCTGTGAAGTATCACAGACGGTTCGGTCAGAACCGTTTGTGAAGTATCGCATATGATTTTTGTTAAGAACCATCTGTGATGACTTAGAATATCACAGACGATTCTTGCGCAGAACGTCACAGACGTTTGTATTTACAAACCGTTTGTGATAGCTTTATATCATAGACGGTTCTCTATTTACAAATCGTCTGTGATAGTGATAGCTTTATATCACAGACAGTTCTCTTAGAACCGTCTGTGATAGACCCATATCACAGACTGTTCGTCTGTGATAAGCCCATATCACATACTGTTCGTCTTAAATCGTCTATAATTATTTTATCATAGACGATTAACATCTTCTATAGCATGTTTTATAGTAGTGTGTTGAGGTAAAAAGTGTCCCTTAGTGCGAATCTGGTTCCCACCACAACGGCATAAATAGGATCTAATTGCAAATCAAGCAATCCCTAGAGCGAATTGAGTCGATACTACCTAAAAATAATAAAAAATATAAAAATGTAAATCTATTTCAAATGGGAGAATGGTATCAGAATGTCGAGGTAAAAAGTAAAATCACACAAGATTTTGTTGTCAAACAGTATACACCCCATGGAACTCCCTAGCCTTACAAATTATAAATGTTTCAGGCTTGGATGATGTAGAGATCTTGACTTGATACGTAGTAGCACCCCATGGAACTCCCTGGCTCCATGATAAACTGCTCTCGAAACTGACCCACCCGCTTGCTTGGAATGTCAATGGAGAGTTCCTCCAAGCTGGGCATTCCTTCAGCTTGCAACCCTTCACCAAATATTAGAAATTGGTTGCCCACAATAAATGAGCCGGATACGCGAATAGCTATTCCTGTTTCCCCATGTGCACGACAATGTAGCTTCTCAACGACATGAACAATTTTCTCTCGAGGCCGATCACCTTTTAACTTCTTTCTTATATTTGATAAAGTATCAAATATGTCATTTTGACCAACAAACACATTCCCTGAGAAACTGTCAAAACAGGATAGGTAACACAACATATCATGTACGATGAGAAAGAGCAGATTATCTCACACACAGTAATCATCTGAACTATAATAAGTAAAACAAAAGAAGCAACACTGCCGACAGGATGAAGTTTGAAAACTGGCAGTAACCAGTCGGTTACCAACTTGCTTCCAGTCCAGATTAACAGGAAAGCATGGATCACGTAAAATGCAATTGAGAATTCACCTAATTCTGTCAAATTTTCAGTGACTCACGCCATCATTGTTACGGGTATTTGTGGCATTTTCCTATTATTTATGGGTTTAGACTTGTATCTCTAGTACTATATATATAGCCCTTTGGGCTGTGCAACACAACTATTCACATTTGCCACTGCTCTTCTCTCCGAACCGCCGCAAATCGTACAAGTCGTTGTGATGCGCCGCTTCTCTCGAACCACCGCCCCAGGTTTCTAAGGCCACCGCACTAATTCCATACGGCGCCTCCATTGCACTTGTGCACTACGCCGCCGCCATCTTGGGCTTCGATATGCACTGTTATGCTTCTTTGTACCCCACTTTGGCTTGATTTAACAGCTCTCTATTTGTGTTGGCTACATCATCTTCTTCGTGTTGCATGATCGACTTTATGGGCTGCCGCACGACCCCAGATGAGAGATTTTTTGATACTTGACACAATTTTCCAAGAGCTACACGCTACGCCAACAACTTCAAGACTTGGATTTGGATTTTTTTCTATTTTAGTATCAGCTCTTTCCAAATGCAATACTATTGCATACGCCTTGTCCAAATGCAATACTATTGCATACGCCTTGCATTTGAAGGGAGTGCTAAGAGTATTTATGGTATTTCCCTATTGTTCTAGGGTTTAGTCTTTTGTATCCCTTACTCTTTATATATAGCCCTTTGGGCTGTGCGATACAACTAAATATTCACATTTGCACTCCCCCTCTCCGTCTTACAATAGCTAGCCAAGTTTCTTCAGTGCGTCAAAAGCAGTCCTATTCAAGTCAGTTTATATACAAGTTGATTCTGGTAAATGGGCCAAAGCCCCAGTCAGCTGGAGTCCCTACCAATGGCCCACTAGATTCTGGGTACCAAACTGGTTTTAACAACACTTAACCGGTTATTCGAGCCACAATCAACATAGAGGTTAACCCACTAAACAGCAAAAAGATGCTATATGGAGTGGTAGAACTATGTTTTATAATCATGATTACAGGTGTAACATCGTCTAACTTACCTGAAAGTTGATTCTTCCTTGTAGAATGTCTTCATATGATGCCAAATCCCATCAGAGCCATTAAACAAGAGATAGTAATGTACAGCAAGCATCTGGGATTGAGGGGAAAAAATCTGCTCAGTAAATATAGTGGCCACCTCCCCATCTTCAAATACAGGGTTGTCAGTTTTTTCATCACATATTTATTGTACAGCACTTAGCCAAGGGCAGAAACTTACATCAACTACCAAACGTAAAAAGGATAAGTTTATTGACGCGATGGAATTTTACAGTGGCAGTTGGTTATTTGCCCATAGAAAGCTAGGATATTTGGGACTAACATCAAACTTTGGCCACTTCGCAATTTGCCGTTGATAAGCATACACCAGTTCCAAATTAGCAATCGCCAATGGATTGACCAACTCTAAATTCAAACTCAAGGGTGTGATTTGTATTATTTGTCGCTTCAGTTCAGGCAGTCCGCTCTTTCCTGATCAAGACTTGATTCATGTTTTATTTTTTGTTCATTTTGTTATTCTTTTGGGTTTTCAGGTGACGAGGCAACTGTATTTAGCACATCCTGATCAAATTGTGTACCAAGATATGATTTTTTGGAGGAAAATTCCAAACAAATTCAGAACTCTTGAATGTTTATTCGCATAGTAGGGTGTCCGTGTGTTACAACAAAGCCTTAAAAGAGGGTGAGATTGTGCTGGGTTACTGTTCATGCATGAACAGTACACATGATAATGTAGCACCACGCACTATTCGTGCTAGGCCCTTAAAGATGTATTCAATCTAATAGAGATAAGTTTCCTTAGAAATATAAATTGTTTCATAGAGGTCAAGTCGGGTCGTCCCTATAAAAGGGATAGCATGTATCTATTACCAATCAAGCAAGAAGAATAAAGAAACAACATTTCATCCCCATCTATGTCTATCTCCTTCCTCTAAAGTCCCTCCCCCTTTAAGCCGTCGCCGTCCGACCGTCTTCCCGGCGGTGTTTACCCTGCTATGAACTAAGGTTCATGACATTTGGTATCAGAGCCACTCACCATAGCTTCTATTGCTAAGTTGCTGGCTTTGATGAAGGCTGACAGTGAGAAGATGATGATGGCTACTACCGACAAGATGATGGCTACCACTAAGAAGATGATGGCCACCGCCGAGAAGATGAAGGCTATCATGGAGAAGATGATGTCAGTGAGGGACAAGAAAGAAGCGTTATGGGAAATTGCACCAGCAGTGCCGCCTTTGGCTGCACGAATGGTGACTCCATCGTGGAAAGATAATGTTGTTGTTTCGCAACAGTCTCCTCCATGCCGTTAGCCAACGTCGTGCCTTTGGTGATGCGAAACACGGTGGGTTCCATGTGGGGGATTGCGATATTGTTATAACTTCCCACCGAAGTTACATCCTGTGGTGGATAGGGTTCCTTTGCTGCCCCACGCTGGTCTCCTGTAATGTGTGCTACATCTTGCATCACGAAGGAGGCTTCTTCCGCTCCATCGTCTACCTTCAAGGGTTGCGTCCTGCTGCCGTTGTGCTGCCTCCTAGGGCTGCAGCCATGGCCACCACCACAGCTCGAGGGCGAGCTGTGGCGAAAAAAGGATAGTAGTTGTCATGGGCTGGGCTACTGTTCACTACACATGGTACCTTAGCACCACGCACTATTCATGTTGGCCCCACAAATGTATTAGTAGTTAGGAAATAGAGATAGAATAGTTAGTTTCCTTATTAGTGGGTTAGAGATAGAATAGTTAGTTTCCTTATAAATGGGTTTACTTCCTTAGAGATGTATTTCATCTAATAGAGAAAAGTTTGCTTAGAAATAGAAATTGTTTCTTAGAGGTCAAATCGGGTCGTCCCTATAAAAGGGATAGCATGTATCCATTATCAATCAAGCAAGAAGAACAAAGAAACAATAGTTCATTCCCGCCTATGTCTATCTTCCTCCTCTAAAGTCCCTCCCCCCTTCAAGTCGTCGCCGCCGAGCCGTCCTCCCGGCGATATTTACCCTGCTATGAACTAAGGTTCATAACAGAGATGTACCAGCAGACAGGATCCTAAACCGTGCAGTAAATATCAATTTCTAATGAGAGCGTCGATGGCAATGGTGGTGGCCGACCGGAGATGTAGAGCGGAAGCAATGTCGGGGCTCACGTTACTACCGACACGGGCCAGCGTGACGAGCCTCCACCTCCGTCCCCCCCCCCTTCCCCCCCGCACCCATTGGGTCGGGAGAAGTGGTGGGTGGTTAGAAGGGGAGAGGAGCGGTTGAGGTGGGTGAGAGACTCGCGAGCAGTTCGGCTTCGTTGAATTTTTTTTTCATGAGGGTGGGACGATTGTCCCGTTGTGCGGCGGTAAACCCCTCTTTTATTAGTTAAAAAGTTAGTTCAGCCACTCCTGTTACAAAGACATGATTGTCATCAGTAGATTAATGACTTCACACGGTACTCGATTATTCTTTTTTAACTCTTTTAAGAAGTACTGTAGTGCATTACGTTAAATGGATCGCACTTGTCCGCTATTGTTTTCTCTTATTCATATTTCTATTAACCGAATTCCTGAAATATGTTGTCTGTACCAGCGGATCTTTCAACCTCATCCTAAATGAAATATTCAGCTACTTTATATTGCTGTCAACCCTTGTCACTTGCTACAAGCTTTTACATTAGTATTAGCCAGCTAACCCAACCCAATTCAATATTTATTGGGTCAAAATGAACTTAAGCCAGCAATCTCGGTAATTGTACAAACCATTGTTACTAGGTGAAAAGAAATCCAAGGGCAAACCTGAGCAAAATAAAACTGACTCAACGAACCTGCTTGGCCTGGAATGGCATCAAGATTTGGGCTGGGCTTACAACTAGAGGGTTGAGAACAAGACAGAACTAGTGGCCTGATTACTCTTTCCCATAGATAACATTAGCCTGACCAGCCTGATTTGAGTGTATAATGCCTGGGCCAGGTCAACCAGGTGCAGTCCAAAAGAATCAATCATTTAGGTGGCTCGACTCAGGCTATCCTGATTCGAGAAGTGCTCAGGCCTACTAGTATTATCATTTAGGGATTTTTAGACTTTGGAGGCGCATACATCAATTTTTTTAGAATAAAGTTGAAATAGCTTTTACCAGTACAAACTAAAGCATATAATATTTTCATGAAATATCTGTGATAGTATCCACAACAATGGTTTTCTAAGCAGAGTTAGAAACTTCGCCAGTTAATTGAGGTGGTGGTTGGGTCATTTTTTTGGTACGTTACGATTAACAATGGATACATCAAATTATATAACAGCTAGCTTCTTCAGCTCTTGATTTGATGGGCATGATTAACATCAACTGTATATAGTGATTCATGATATTAAACTAGTACAAACGAATAAGATGAAATATGTTCCAATGAACTCACCTCTGCTATTTGCTTTAATCTTTCTTTGGGATCAACAACACTTTTGATGTATGCTGCCAAGTCCACACCAGTTTTCTCATACCTATTGATGAACGGGTGTGACAAAAGCTGCAGAATGTTGAACATGCTAATCAACTAAAGGAAAACAAATAACAGAAACTATAAAGCGTAGCTGCATAGTCCACTACTCCACTTGATTTCACTGATATGCAAAATGTATCGGCAAGTCGATAATTAACATTTTGTGATTAGATCAAGCCATCATTAATCACTACTTATATTCTGCTTATAACAACCAATAACACTCAAAAGAACCACAAAACATTATCACAAATGATATGTCTTCAATTCCTAATTTACAGGACTCTAATTACTTAAAAATCATCATATACAACATCTCTTTACCTGCTCACATGTAGGCCTTGCATCAGCATCTTTCTGCAGGCAATCATTGATGAAGGAACAGAACTCTGATGAATAAGCATCTTCTGGTGGTGTTGGTGATGGATCATCCAGTATCTAGAGTACAAGGGACACACAAGACTAAACTCTAGAACAATAAGAAAATACTACAAATACCCTTAACAATAGTAACATTCATAATACCAATAGTATTAACAGTGCATGTTTACTGCATTGTCAGATAATTTGTAAATTGGAAATTCAAACAGGAATATAACTTCACACATTAAGCAAGCTAAAAGAAAAGGATCACTGGAAACTAACATAACAAAAGAATGGAATTGCAGGAAATGGAACATTATTAGCCATATCAATGTATCTAATCACAAAACCCACCATCCAAACAGCTCAAGCGGTAGTCACATTTTACATCTGTCCATAGGGATGATATTGTATCCTGACATAGATAAAGATTGCCAATAGACAAGAAATCAAACAGGCTTAGTAGCCAATCAACCATAGTTACCTGATTCGCTATAAAACCCCACGAATCTTGAACCGGATTCGTCGAACCCGAACCAGTTAGTACGGGGTTCGTGTTCGTAGTGGAAATTGGAAGAAAAAGTGGCAAACTACGAACCCGAATCTTGTACCGCAACTCAGATGAACCGCGTTTATGTTAACTATGCAATCAACAACCACCTTACCTGCAGCATTAGATTGGCTGGGCCTTCATTTACGTTATATGGAAATTTACCAGTAGCACACTCCAATACTGTTAGTCCAAGACTCCAAATATCAGCAGCATAAGAGTAGCTCTCATTACGAATTCTCTCAGGTGACATATATGTCACGGTGCCTACAAAGGTAGCACACTGGAACATATTTATTTAGCAGAAAATATATTGCTGATTCAATCCAAATGATTTGATAGTTGTATGATGCTAAAATAGTTAGCTGACATTCAAGCAACATCAAAAGAACATTGTGATGATTGTCACCGAGAAGTAAAATACCATAGCCATTGTATTGTCCAAACCAGCACTTATACCAAAGTCTGTAATCTTTGCCTCGCCCTTGAGATTTACCAGCATATTTGCTGGCTTTATATCTCTATGCACTAGATGTCTTACTTCATGCAAGTAGCGCAGACCCTACAGAATTGTACAAAGAACAATTAATTACTTCAATACTACATCAGGTCACAGCCTGATTTTGGCTAACACTAACATAGAAAGGAAAAGTAGATGTGAAAGATCCATACAAGCAATACTTTCTGTAGCATATGGGCAAGAATTGGTTCTGGTATAGATTTCTTGACCTTGATAACATCTGCTAAGGATCCACCATCCATGTATTCAAGAGCAATGCTTGTTTGTCCAGAATCAGGCATGTAAAATGCACCCTGGAATTCTACTAAACCAGGATAGCAACATGCTTCACATAATGTTCTCATCTCATTCAGAATTTGTTGCCTCTTCTCCTGTGAATGTATTAAGGAACATAAAAAAGGTGGAAATAAAACTTGGTGACTCAGTTTACCAATTGGAAGAATATGAACTAATTATATGAACCAAATACGTACATCAACATAAATTTCCGCAGAATAAGAATATGAATTGAAGAATAGAAGAAATGAGAGTGCATTCTAAAATTCAGTATATCTGTATATGATATCTGCTTTCATGCTGCATATAGAACTGAGTCTACTACTCTACTGTCACTGCAACTATATGAGAATCCTTCTGTGCTCCCTTCAGTGCAAGATAAATACAAGTTTTAGTTCAATGTACTCAGCTCCAACTTGTTTCACTCCAGCTTGCCTTTTGCTTTTCATGGAAACTAGAAATAAAGTGCACAACCATGAGGCTGCAATCTGCCTTCTAGACCATAAAGGAATAAAGAAATGAACCTTCTCAAATATGTTTATCTTCTTCAAGGCCAAAATTCGATGAACTGGTATAAAAATAGCTCTCTGCACAACACTGCTTGCACCATTACCAATGGGACCAAATATATGCATATCATGCGAGGCACATCGGTATGCCTTCTCACCAGACTCTGACTCAGCTGGCCCAGTACCCCGTTTATGAAAGCCATGCTCATTGATGTTATACTCACCAAATGATCTACTCAGTAAATTTACCGTTCCACCATCAGAAACCTTCAAACAAGAAAGAATGTCAAAATAAGCATTATTAGACATCTAAACATGATAAGTTCGTAAATATAACAAAGTAACAAATTAAGCAGAAAGCATCACATACACAAGTTAGAATAAAACTGATTATTACACATTATCCAACTATCCACAATGCATCTTTGATACTCATTCTTGTTTTCATATTCTGTTTTGATTTTGTGCATTGTTTCAATATAGCAAAACTATAGGGACACCAAACTATAGCAAAGACTTCCTTGTAGCAACTAAAGGGACACCAAACCACAGCAAAGACATATTGTGGCACCCAAAATTATAGAAAGAGGATTTTTTTTTGTTAATAATTGAGAACAGTATTTTTCTCATTTGCTAATTTCTCTATATTTTACAAGTCGATGGAAGTTGATGCAATATACATAGCTCGCTCGGAAGTTGCTTTATTGCATATAGAAACTAAAGGGACACCAAACTATAGCAAAGACACACTGTGCAACACCATCATCATTCTTCCGTAGATCCAATGCAACCAAACGCAACAGATACACTTAAAGAGACATAACCTCGAACGCCTGGGGCGCAACTAAACGAAGCAAAAACAGAACAAAAAGAACAAAAAAATTAACAGCAAAAATTGTGCACTCGATTTTGAATATTTCCAAAATTATGCCGTGAGTTGTATTTTTTAAGGGACAAGTCTATTTTACACCCCCTCAACTATTGCCTTGGTAAAAAAACAACCTTCAACTCCAAAACCGTTCACTTTTCATGTTCCAACAATCAAAACCGTTCACTTTTCCCAATTTCAACTACAGATGAGGTACATATACGAAGAACATCGGGGCGTGCTTACCACATAGGAATCGCAGGTATCTTCTGGGAGGGGCACCCTGGAACTGACGCCGCCTTTGTCTGCGTGGTCGAACAGCAAGGGTTGCAGTTTCTTCTTCAACTCCTCGAGCCCCGCCATCGGGGCGCGCTGACGGTGAGGCGCAGATGCCCCGCGGGGTCACAGGCAAGGGCGGACTTGAAGTTGGGCCTGCCCAAAATTTTGGGGAAACAAGCTGCTATTAAAACAGCAATCAAATAAAAACGCAACTAATTGGATGGATCCGAGTTTCCAGGTGGTGTTAGGTTCAAGAATGGCAATGTAAATGTAATGAGAGTGGGATTACAAGAGAATCGACGGTGGAATGGATGATTACCTGCTTTGTTTGGTGCCACAAGCGAATGCTGTGGCCTATGGTATTACGCCGCTGCGCTCTGGATGCACGAGTACCACCCCCAAGACGCTCGCCTGCAACGCCGCAGCGCTCACCGAGTTCGGCTACCTCAAGGACCTCCCCGAGCTACTCTTCCGCTTCATCGATGGCACCACGCGTGCAAGGTGACCAAGGACAAGCACCTCGGATCCAAAGCGGACGTAGCCGTGAAGCGGAAGACCAAAGCGTCTCGTGCAGATGCAGTCACCGCCTAGGCGGCCGCTGCTGCCGCGGGCACCAACAAGAAGCGGACAAAGGTCAAGGCGGGCCCGGTGGGCCGCACGGGAGGAAGGGGATCGGGCCCCTCTGCTCGAACGGAGAAGATGATCGGGCGCTGCTGCTCGCACGGGAGGAAGGGGATCGGGCGAATGTGCCGCTGCTCACACGGGAGGGGATCGCGAGACGTCGACTGGAAGCCAGGACGTGTGGTGTCCTTATCCCATTGCACTCGATTGGGATGGCATTGGGTTTTCCACGAGTTTTTGGAATGCTGTTAGCCCCTCTCCTCTCCGACCGTGGCTTGGCTTGTGCCAGGGTCATATTTGTCTTACCGTGTTATTGAGGCTGGACATATCTTTATCGTGCTCTTGAATTACGAAAATACCCTCGTCTAACCTCTACGAGCATGGATAAACTCTCATCCACACACCATGTGCCCATAGGTCATGGAAATATCCTCGTTCCATGTTGGACCCGAGAGTAACATCTTTAGATCCTCTATATACTATACACTAGTTTTGAAATAGTAGCTAGTATATACAGTAAACAAATATGATAACATACATAATTCACACAAATTTATTAATAAATATTAGAATTTAGTATAATAAAAGCTTCTTGGCTAACAATAAAGAGCACAATGGAAGGCGAAGAAGTAGTAGAGTCCACCTAATCGCCATATGCAATCGATCGAGGTAATTGTCTAGTCGTCGAGATCCATACCGGTAGCGAAATTATTCTCCTCTGAATAATATTTTATTAAGCAAGGGTAAGCACAAAAATATACTCTGCAAGTTACACCCATAACAAAGTTAATGCATGCATGAATATTATCAAAGGAAGGCTTATAAGGTTATTTGTGCAAAAACAACGTTAGTCATTTTAAATACATTTACTAAGCTCCAAAGCAATTCTATAATTAAAATCGGTTTTGATTTGAATTTGTTAAGTTTTATAGTAGGATAGCCTCCATACATTTTGGTGAAGGATATCCTCCTATCACATGGCTAAGCTCAATTTCATAATTGGATAAACTATCCAAAATCATTTGATAAAATCTTTTAAAATAAAAACCAAAAGTCTAACTTTAAGTGACTTTGCTTAGAATATCCGTAATTGTGGACACGATTATTCAAATAGTTTTACACTCTACAGAGATGTAATACCCCGGATTCGAATCGGGAGATTTTAAAAGAAGTCGGGGACGAAAAGGAATTTAAAGAATTAGAATTTTTTTTTGTGGGAGAGGGGGTTTTCGCAAAAATCGACAACACAGGCGTGATCGCGCCCAGAGGCCCAGAAGGGAGGCCCAGGGGGGCGGCCATGAGGCGCCCAAACTCTAGCCGCCTCCCCCACTCCCTCATCTTCCCCCCTTGTGGCCGCCACCTCCATCCTCCCCTCTCCCAAATCCGGCGCCTCCTTCCCTCCCCGGCGTCTCCTCCTCCCCTGGTTGCTGCCCCCGGTGATCCCCGAGGTCACCTCCTTCCGCCGGTGTCTCCGGTCATCCGTCGTCCCTGTGGTGGCCGACCATTGGAGAAGGAAGGGAGGAGAAAGGGGGAAGTTCTTCGGGAGGTCGATCAACATCTCCCTGCAGGCCTTCAAGGGTAACGAATGATCTAAGTCGTAGTTTGGTTCGATTTGATTGCATAATTGTTGATTAGGTTTAAATCGGGTTCTGTTCTAGAAATTCCATAACACATCCGGCACCTTGCGCGGCCAGTTTCGACCCTTTAGAGGCCGAATCTCGGGTTTTCGTCTCCTAGAGTTTTGTTCCTCAGGTCGTTATCTTTCTTTTAGCATTGAGATCATGAGATTCCGCCTTACGGTTAAGGAGATATGAATTTTTTTAACCACGCGTTATTCTGTCTGTCTTGGATCGAGGGACTGTCGGTTTGTTCCTCGGTTTTGATCTAGTTAAAGTCAGGTTCAGAACTTCTACCCAACTAAGTTATTGTAGCCCTTTAAATAATATTTTCAAGTTGATAAAGATCACCTCTATTGGATCAGTAGAATAAAAGTTACATCATTTTCTTTACTGCTGTTCTGTATTCTGGACAGATGTCTGTCAGTGGTTTTCAACTACGGTTTCGCCAACTGTTTTGGCCGAATCAAAGAACCCCGTCAACTAGAGTTTTGTAGCGTTATGCGTTAAGTTTCACTGGGCACTGGTTTCAGGTCGTTTCGAGTCTCAGATAATTATTTATGATTTTATTTGTACTGCTATCCAGATGGTTGGGCAGGTGGCTAAAATGAGTGTTGTCCGTTTATCTCCGTGGTTTGTGTTGGTTAGTGGAAGGGATAGTGTAGGTCGCTCGTACCTAAGCCATGCCATGTTATCCTCATTTTTTATTATATTTTGTGTAGGCGGTGGGGCAGTGGGTGGACAAACACCTTCGTTACCGCCTAACACGTCACAGCGCGGAAGGCAAGTACATTGTCTTATCATTATGAATGGTGATGATTGTGTGTGAATGAATGTTATTCTTGCTATTCATGTTCGTATGCCATGTATATTTCTTCATTATACTGTGATCAGAGTTCATTGCATGAAGTTCATTCCGTTCACGCATTGTTTCATGTTGACCACGGAAGTGGTAAAATTGTAAGTCTCATCAATTCCAGTATGGGCACGTAAGACCCACCACTCCAATGTGGGCAGTATTGGACACCCGTATAAAACGTTCTTCATACGGTAGATGAGATCCCCGGACTTTGTTAAGTACGGGCTTAAGTGAACACCGACGGGTGTATCACTTGTTATACCTGTATAAACTGTTGATCAGTCCATTCATTCAATGCATTCTTTCATTCCATTTATTCATGTAATTGTTCCAAGTTTAGTTCATATTTTAGTTGTGTTTACTTGTACACTTGATGCTTGTCATGTTATGTATAGTACTTGCTGAGTCTTTGCCTCATTCTTATTTGTTTTGTTTAATTTAGGTAAATGATGAAGAAGACAAGTTTTGGGAGGGATTAGACCAGCACGATGCGCACTAGCCATTTTCAATCAGCATTCATTGATATTTTAATCTCCTATCAACCATTTGATAATTGTTGAATTGTAATAATCCAACTTGGAATTGGTTACCATATGTTCACGTTATATTTGTTGCCCTATTCTTGTTTGAAATTTGTTAACTTTAATGTTGGCTTCGTAGCAATTATGGGTTTTTTTTTGTATTATTGCTATTGTTGTTCATTCATTCGATTACTAGAATTTTGATTGTTTTGGTGACATCTTGGCTTCCAAATAGCCAGGGTGTTACAAGAGATTGTACAGTTTGACCCACATGAGATAATCAGCTTATAATGTCTGCTTCACACACTTCCAAAGGTGTGCGACTAA
The DNA here is from genome assembly GCA_036346395.1 of Hsuehochloa calcarea. Classification (NCBI taxonomy): domain Eukaryota; kingdom Viridiplantae; phylum Streptophyta; class Magnoliopsida; order Poales; family Poaceae; genus Hsuehochloa; species Hsuehochloa calcarea. The sequence continues at coordinate 26,158,911 of CM070604.1, forward strand.
GTATTTATCACAAGTCTTTTACAATACTTTATCCTCACATTAGCTCATCCGGTGAGCTTAAACCCAAGTCATAGATGTCATTTACCATTGACCTAGTGCTCACCGTTGTGGAGGGATCACCTGCCCAGACGTGGACATCAATTACCATCGCCCAAGCACAAGCCCGGCAGACATGGAAGTCTTTTCCATCGTGCCACGACCCAAAATATGGAAGTAAATTTACCATAATTAAGAGAACATCTATCAACTACAGTTTGGGGGTTTAATGCTTGGACTTAGTAAATTATTCAGTCATATCCTTCCCATTTAGGACATATGGTTGTACGGTGGGGCTTAGCAAAATGTGGCTCAACGACTGGTCCTTAACCAACTTGGGCAATAATCCATAAGCCCAAGACTCGATCATTGAAATGAATTGATCCTCTGCATTGACTTGCGCCAACCTAACATCCATTTTGCCCAAGTCTAAACTAATTTTAATTTTATTTTGCTTTTCCAAACCATTTGCAAAATTTCTATGGTAAAACAATACCATAATCTCATTTTAAATCATGACTGATTAATTTGGCTAAATTTCCCCAAATAAAAAAATTTGGTCTAAGCTTTGAGTAAGGATAATTTTCCAACATGATCTAGTTATACTAATGTATGAACCCAATTTTTCCTCTAAGGTGACAAGGGAATGGCAAATTCAAATTCAATAATTTAAAATACTGGGATCAAATATGTGAGGACCCCGGAATATTGGAGGTTTATACCAAATTAATAATCATACCAAAAGTAAATTTTTTAATCAAGAACAATCAAGTCTCAATTAAAAATAATACTAGAAGTATAATCATTAACAAGGTATAATTCCAATATTCAGGTTCCCGGATATGCCTCTCATGTTAGCTCCCAGGATGAGCTGCTAACATAGACATATCCTTACAACATTATATCACAAGCATACGATTGGAATACATTAATAAAAATTTACAATGAAACATTAAGTAAATCATAAATGAAAAGGAAGTAATAAAATAAACTTCCCGTGGGCGCCACAACCCAAGGGCAACTTGTGGGATTAAAGCCAAGTACCAACGAATCTGCGTCAACTTGAAATATTACCTAGGACGTTCTTTACCTGCAACAAGTGGAAAATTCCACTGAGTACGGAAGGTACTCAGCAAGACTTACACAAACTATTAAAATAAAGTGTCTGAGAGGTCCTATACAAAGGATTAGAATTTATAGATGCATAAGGTTAACAACAGGAAGGTTATAGTGGTTAAATTTTGCAGAAAGCAATACATCTTAACCTACACTTGCTAGGTTTTAGTAAAGCAATTTAATAAATCAATTTGGATTAAAACAGTAATTAAATAAAAGTATGATCATAATTAGCATCAAAATCAAGTGGTTACAACCACTAACAATAAATTGCATGACTCACTATCATGCCGGAATTAATAATTCCCAAAACCCAAAATTAGAGCAAATTCTATACAGGTGACATCAATCCAAGCGTTGTCCGTAACCGTGGACACGGCTATTCGAATAGTTTTAATCCTGCGTAGGTGTACATCTTTACCCACACGACTTAGTTGGCCCGTAAGCCTCGGAATAATAGCACACTGCCTTTGGTATGCCGGCCGGGTAAACTAAGATTTGGTATTTTTCAACAAGTTGACACTATTGAGTTGGATGACCCATGTGAGACTGATCCCGCTTAAACAACGACTGATAGCATATATTCAACCGAGGCTCACATGTTGTACAGGGAATGCCGACCCAGTCAATTAAATGCAAACTCGTGTTAGCCACACATATTACACCGCAGTCGGGCCCTGAAGGTACGTACATGCGATGTAACACATCTACGCCCTTACCCTTCTAAGAACATCTGATATCGATATAAGCTCCACATGGCATACGACACGGCCCGAAGACTTAAGCATCTATGCCATATGAAATCAATACACATGTCCTTACTCTCCTGTATCCAACTCAATAATATTAACCCTTTACTTAACCAAACAGCGCCCATACACTGCGTGTGGAAGTACGCTGGGGCTTGAATTGGGCCGTCAGAGTTCAGTCCTTAATCAACCCAGACAAGACATCCACAGTTCCCATTCTCGTGCACTAGGCACCATCACTAGCATCCACTTGTCCAGATTTGAATTAAGTTTAACAACAAGATTTAGATTCATTTCAGATTTAAATAGACTGAACAAAGAATCAACAAAAATAACAAAATGTATTTGTTGTTTCCCAGGTTTGACAAGATAAGCCTGCCAAACACTACCGTTCTATGGACTGCATGGCTAAGCAAAATTGAAATTAAGTATTATATTACCACAGACTACCTTAGGTTGAGTGTATGATCATATTTAAGGTAAACCACAATTGTCAGGTTATAACTACCTATTGACAGATCACAATTAATTTTTAAGAAAATTAGCATGCAACAAAGATCACCGTGTTTTGTAAATCTGATTCAAAAATTGGGATCAACATGGTGCGAGAGGATGCTTGCCTTATGGAATGTCCACTTGTTCACTCTCGGATGCGTTATTGTTTCCGTCGCACAATTCGTAATCTAAAAAGAAAATACAATAACGAATAAACACCGATAAAATTGAGAAATCCAAAATGCTCAAAAATGCATGATAAATACATATTAATGAGGTTATGATTCTAGATGCATTTAAGTATAGATTGTAGTTTAATAAAAATTCAATTTCTTATGGACTGGTTAAAGTTAATTCAATTACTGGTGGAATTACAATGACTGACAATACCTAGAGTTTAGGTGATGTTGTTTTCCTTAACAGGACACCTAGCACTCACAAACACTCTCTCCAGGCATTCTAGGTATACAACCACAACGGCCCTACAGTCAAAATCAACCATCTAATATGCTCTCTTCTTACGGCAGACTTTGATGGTGATTGTGTGCACATCTATTATCTACAGTCGCAGGGCTTGATTAATCTATATACACTACGCTTGATTTTATTTTCTAAGAGTCGATTTACTGATATTTAATTGCGGACGACTAAAACTTAGATCGATTGCAATATTGATATGGTATTAATAATCCTTACTAAATAACGTCAACTTAAACAACTAAAACTATAGCCATTACTATATATTGAAATTTATTTACACTAATCCTTCAATTCTAATTTTTATTCCACACTTAAACCCTAATGTTTATTTTTAACCCTAATCACAAACTCTCTCTCTCTCTAATGCCGGCCGACACTTCTTCTCTTCTATCTCTCGGTTTCTCTCTTGGCCGACGCTCCCTTCTTCCTTCCTCATCTCTCTGCCGATGCTTCCTTCTCCCCTTGACTCTCTGCCGATTCCTCTCGGCCGACTCTCTTCTCCCTTCCTCACTCTCCGCCTCTCCCTGGCGATTTATCATCTCCTGCGCTCGGCCGCAGGCGCCGCTGCTCTCCTCCCTGGGCTCTCCCCTGCGCTGCTCCTCCCTGGCTCGGCCTCCTCTCGGCCCTCCTGACGGCCCGGCTCTGGCTGCGCCCTTGGCTATCTCCTCCCAATAAGCTGCGCCCCAGCGCCGGCGCCCGAGTTCTCCTCCTCGGCTCCTCCCGGCTCGGCTCCTAGCGCCACCTTCTTCTTTACTGCGCGGCGAAGGCCAGCGCCTTGCTACCCGGTTCGATTCCCCTCTACTCGCTCAGATCGGTGTGCTCGGCCCGGTGCTTGGCCTCCCGCTCTCGGTCCTCTCCCCTGGTGCCCTAGCTCGGTTCTACTACCCAAGATGATTTCTGCTTAATTGATTTTTGCTAGGGTTGCTTTCTTTAGCCGATTTGGTTGATGCTAAAGCTTCTATTAATTTGATGCATGCTCAAGTTGATAGCACCGGGTGAATCGCCAAGGTTGAAATTCTTTGGGGTTTGGCTGTGGTGGGTTCGTGATGGTGGAGGTGGGTGTTGGGTTCGGTTACCGAGGTAAGACCTCGGTGATCTCCCTCTCTACCCTACCCCTTGCTCTGTGATGATGATGAACCGAGAGCTATACCGATTGTTCTCTTGATATCCTGGGTTGATTCTATTGAAATCGATGATTGATGATGTGCAAATGATGTGCATGATGATGGGTACCGGGTTACTCTGGATGATTTTAGGGTGGAAGAAGAGGGTTGCAGTCTTGGCTTTGTCCGTGCTCCCTCTGGGGCCCTTCTGCTGGTGCTCCCTCCTCCCGAGCCTCCCGGCTCCTGATGCTTCTTTCCCCTCTTGCTCCTGGTGCTGCTGCTTTCTTGGCTTGCCTTGGTACTGGTTGCGAGATCGATTGATGATGGTGATCGGCTTGGCTTGGCATGTTGATTTGCTCTGGACTTTGCTTTGGTTGCTGCTCTTGATTGCCTTGGTTCTTGCTTCGAGAAGAGATGGAAATGGGGTTGGTGAGGGAATTGGGCTGCTTTGGGAGGAATTGTGTTGCTTGCTCCCTCGGCTATGGGATGTGGTGCATTTGGGCTTGTGTGTCGGCTTTCTTTGGTTTTGCGATGAGTTGAGAAATCTCTGGAAAGGGGCCGTCTTGCCCTCAGTGTTTTTCGGCTCTGCTTTTTTGCCTTCGATTGGTGGTGGTGGTGCTTTGACTTGTGTGGTGGTGCTTGGCTTGGGGAGGCAAATGAGCTGTCATTGCAATTTGCAAATGAGGCTCATGCATTTGTGCTTATCCAGATGGCTCCAGATATTTTTGGGCTGGGGCATTTTTGGTTCATTGGCTAGCAATTCCTTATGCAATGGATTTGCGACAATTGAGGCAATTCAAGATCGTGAGGTTTTGGATTTTCCTAAATGCTTCGAATGATGAAAACTCACGGAAATAAGGCGGTCCGATTTACTTAGGTTAGTCTAGGTATCTTGGGTATCCGGTCGACTAATCTGGGTTAGCCTAGGTGACTTGAAAAGCCAAGATGCTTGGTTAACCCGAGTTGGTATGGGTAGTCGCGATACTCAAGGTGCCGACTAATCTAGGTAGATCAGGGAACCGCAATGATTCCTATGGTATACTGACGGCAATTTATTTTGTTCTAACTCTATTATACTGCTTTTGAACAACTAATGGTCTTTTGATTGGTTGGCGAACTATGGAGCTGCAAATGGTGTTTCGGATTGGGTCGAGGAAGATGATTTGGCTGGACAACGATGGACTGCAAGATTTCAAGGAAGGCTTTAGACGACACGAAATGCAAGTTTTATTTTAACATTTTTGTAAATTACTCAAAGTTGTAAAACATAATATGATCTGATGTAAATAAATTCTTGTTTTACTTGTATTGAGAAGATTGTTACTTATGATAAACATTGTAAGTTTTTAATTAAATTATTTCTCAGAGAATTTCTTAAGTATTTATGGTTGTCTCTCTTTGGAGCTGTGATTGGAGTTACCTATTAGACTTTGATTAGGATATTTACAAATGCAAAATTTATGCAAATGCTTCAGAAACAACAAATATAATATAAAATGCATATAATTACTGTTTATTAAAATTGGGGCTGTTACAAAATATAATCAAATAATAATTTAAAGAAGTGATTGATTTGGGCATTCAAGTGATTTCTCTTTTGGCTTACGTGGTGTTTATTTGCAAACTGCCTACTTAGAAAGTGGAAAGGTTTTCCTGATGAATCTTCAATTTTCGATTTGACTCGTTTGGTGGAGAGTTGGTAATGCGTGGTTGCAAAGAGAATCCTTCGATTTTCAGTTGGGTTCTTTTTGTAAGAGATACATTGGTTGGATAAGACAAGTTGTTTGTGCATCCCTGGTTAAAGGAGGTGCTCCTTGTTAAGGTGAAAAGATCGATTGAGAGATGGAACAAGAGTTCCGTGTGTTGTGTGCATGTTGTGTTGTTTGGTACCAAAAGGGGAAGTTTGGTTTAAGGTACATTGGTTTGTTTCTAGAAGTTGCGGGAATTTTGTAAGTTAGCGTTTCGCTAGGACCATCTTGAGTCCTCGCACCGTGGTACACAACATTTTTGTATGACCCGGTGTCAAGGGAATACTTGGGAGATCTAGAGTGTGGGATTTCGTTAGAGCCATTGACCAGCGAGTAAGACTTTACTTTCGAGTCCCGTCCATTGAGTGTGCCTGGAAAGGCCGAGACGAGTCTTAAGGCGTAAGACGTCAGTTTACGTCAAGGTGTTGTGATCGCATCAGTCCGAGAGAGAGACGACTTGGGAGTTGGAGTCTCGCATGCGCGAGCAATATCCAGAATAGTTCACGTTAGGTACGTGTTATCTGTTGTTTATTTTAGTTGTGATTGTTCTTTAGAGTGGAGCAGCGAGTAGAATTCGGGGTCGAATTCTATTTAAGGGGAGTAGAATGTAATATCCTTTTTTGTTTTAGAGAGGGTTATTGATTCAGAGAATGGATTTAACCAGATTTTAGAGGGTATTTTCGCTTATGTTGGAAAACCTGGGACGCGGGCTCTCGGCCCATGGCATTTCGTCCCAAGGGGGAGCCGGCCAGAAGAGTCCAGGGGAGGCACATCAAACCCTAGGCCTACCTCCCTTGCACCACCCCTCTCCCTCCTGCTGCAGCCGCCACACCCCCCAAGCCTCCTCCTGTGCGCCATCTTCTTTCCCTACAGCACCTGTTTGCATTGCCTTGGACAAGATAATGTTGCTTCATCTTTTGTATGGAGGCATGTTGGATTCTACGGTAGAAGAGAAAGGAGAAGAGGGAGAAGAGGAGGAAGAAAAAAAAAAGAGAAATCTCGCGGGAAAAATCATGGTTCATTTTTGTAGATCGTTTTGTTTCTGGGAAGATAACTCTGGAACATTTAGAAGTGCACATGGTTAATCGCTTTTCATTTTTTTTTAGATTGTTTCATTTTCAGGAAGGTAAAGGAACTTTCTGTCCAGATTCAGACGGATGAGGGCAGAGCATTGTGAGGGTGATTTGGGATAGTTAGACTCAGAATTAGAATTCAGTCTAGTTAAATAAAAGATAGGATTTTTCGTTAGCTTTCTTTAGATTACTGGATCATGAATTTTTGTTGGGTAGAATGCAAGTTAGGATTTTTGTAATTTATTTGTCTGATCAGTTCGCCATATTTTGGTAGCGTGAATAAACCTATAGATTAAAAATAGAAGATGAATTATTTTAGAGTTTTGATCTACATAAAAAGCTAGATAACAACTTAAGGATTCTAGATAGTATAAGATCATGATTTTTGGAGTTGTAGATCATAAGTTATGATTTTAGAAAGATAGTGTCTTATTTTGGATGAGCAAAGCGAGGAGGAAAAACATGGTTGTTTTGGGTTTTGATTAGGAGCGGTGTTAATTATTTATTTTGTAATATTATACCGCTCTTGGATATTTTTTAGTGTGTTTTATGAATGCTCAGGTGGTGCCGTGAATTAGGGGGCAATGCCTTCTACTCGTCATCCTTCGTCACACAGTTGAGGCAAGTGCAAGTAGTTGGTAACAAATATAGAAAAATATTCATGACTTGTTAATGTCTTATGTATATGAATATTTATTCATGTTTTTGTTGTTGAATATGTTGTGTGCTTCTGTTGATTAAGTAAAGCGCTAAATATTATTGGATGACGAAAATCATTTGCATCATTTCATTGATCCTTGAGACTTGATCTACGTGTGTAGCTAAGTTATGATAGTAATTGAGGTTTCCGTCATGTTTTAGACAGGCATGAGGTCCCCACACTTGTGGAGTGTGGGCTTGAGGTCCCTGCACTAGAAGGCACATGCTTGAGTATGCATCGACGGATGCATACTCCGCATTACCAGTAATTGCAAGAAGAAAAGAGAAGTGCATCTGTGACATTTGCATTGCATGAAAGTAAACATGAAAAATTATGAGACATATGTGAATGGATGTATGAGAGCCATATTTATGTTCAAAATATGTTCATAAACTTGTTTTTATCGTATTGGTTGTACTTTGCTGAGTCGAATACCCACACTTGTTGCTTATGTTTTTTTAGGTACTTCCTGTGAAGGCGGCATGCATGGAAATGGGATAGAAATTTGGAGCACTACGAATTGATATTCACCATGTCTAATAAATCAGTACTTCTAGTTTTAATTGAATAACCTTTACTAGTAAATTGGTTTTACGGTTGTGTTCACCCTTTGAGGTGAAGTTGTTTTTGATTATGTTTTAATTTTTGTAATATGGTTATCATGCTCGTATACATGTTAGATGATTTGAATTCCTTAAATAGTCAACATTTCAAAGGAAATGCTACCAAAATTTAGAGAAAAATTTATAGTTTAGTTTCTGTTCTGCTAGTTTAGTAGAGCATTCTTTTCTAATTGAGAGGGTTATACAAGCACGACCATACAAAGCTTCAAACGGTAACTTTTGCAGGTTGTTTTGGTAACTATTGTTGTCGAGAATTCTACATAAGGCAAATTCTTGTCTGACTAATAACATGAGCTAGAACATAAGCTCTCAATATTTCCTCCAACACTTGATTTAGTATTTTAGTCCGTCCATCCGTCCAGGGTGATAGGCGATACTAAAATTTAAATGAGTACCAAAGCTTCATGCAAACTCTGCCAAAAATGCAAGAACCGATATCCTCGATCTGACACTATATTTTTGGGCACACCATGCAAATTGACAATTCTGCTAGGAGATCTGCTGAATAAGTGGTTTTGACTCGCAAGAAATGCATAACCTTTGTTAAACGATCTACTATTACCCAAATAGAATCATAACCCGATTGAGTCCTAGGTAAACCAGTAATAAAATCAATACCAATCTCTTCACATTCCCACTCTAGAATTTTCAAGAGCTGCAATAGACCTACTGGTCTCTAATGTTTTGCTTTTACTCTTTGACACACATCACACGTGGCAACAAATCTACAACTTTCTGCTTCAGATTTGACCAAAAAAAATTATCTTTAACATTCTGATATATCTTGGTACTTCCTGGGTGAATTGAATAGATCGAATCATGAGCATCCTTTAAAATTAGCTATCTCAAACCATTACTGTCAGGTACACTGATATGTCCATTAATCTAAAGCATATCATGATCATCCTTGGTGAAATCTTTGAACTTTGCCTCTTACATCTTAAGCTTAATACCCTTGATCACGGGATCAACTAGTTGAGCTGCACGAATATGTTTTTCCAACGCAGACTTTACTTCCAAACTGGCCAAAAATCCTTCAGCTATAACTTCTAGTTTCAACTTCTAGAATTCTTCATGAAGTTCCAGACATCTTTCTTTTATCTCCAAGGCATACATTAGCTCCTGTGACTCAAAGCATCTGCCACAACGTTAGCTTTATCAAGATGGTAGTGGATTCCAAGATTGTAATTCTTTATTAACTCCAACTATATTCTCTGCCTCACGTTCAGATCAGACTGGGTGAAAATATACTTCAAACTCTTATGATCTGTATATATCTCACAGCAATTACCAATAAGACAATGGAGCCAAATTTTTACTGCATGAACAATGGCAGCTAATTCCAAATCATGAGTGGGATAATTCTCTTTGTGGATATCATGGGGATATGCTCCAGATCTTTGGGCGGTCGGACTGGCCTATGGCTGGTGGTCCGACCAAGCAAAGTGGCGGTCCGACCGCCTTAAAGGCGATCGGACCGGTTGTCACTTGAACGCCGTCCTTCGTGGTGGCGTTGTTCGTTGGTTAGGTCAAAGTCATGAGTTTCAGTGCATATGTATTGCATGATGCATGTTTTGACTAACATGGGTCAAGTTGTGAAGAACTTGTTCCCAAAATTGGTTTACTTGTCTATGGTTGTGCAGGTTGCTTGGTGGTCAACGACGGTCAACAGCGAGGAAGGTCTTACCTTCGATCCTCTTCTGATGAGTGTACCTGGAAAGTTCAAGTTGATTGTTAGGTCAGACGTCGCTTCACATCTTTGCTTTGTGGTTTCTCTCTTCCGAGAGAGAGGCCACTTGGGAGATAGAGTGCGGCATGCGCGGCGATATCGCACCGTTTGTTTCAGTGCGAGTTAAATCCGTTGATTTCAACTCCTTGGAAATTCGTTCTGGTATTAGTTGCCGGTTAGAATTCGAGGTCGAATTCCGTTAAGTGGGGTAGAATGTAATACCCCGAAGGTGAATCGGCTTATTAGAAGAAGTTCCGGAAGAGGGAGCTAATCGAAAAACTAGAATTATCTTTTCACCGGGGGGTTTTCTGTGATTTCACGGCAACCTGGCCTTTGGGCCACGGCCTAATAGGCCCAAGAGGGGGCCGGCCAAGGGGGGTGCCTCCCCCCAAACCCTAGCCGCCCCCTTCTCCTCTCTCCCTCACTTGGCCGCCTCCACTCCCCATCCCTCCCTCCTCAAGCCGCCACCCCCTCCTCACCTCTACCCGGCACCCCCACTGCCCCTTGGTGCCGCCTCCTCCCCTCGGTGCTGGTCCCCGGTGATCGCCGTCGTCGTCTCCCAAGCGCCGTGCAGTTCCTCCCAACCGGCCTCTCCTCCTCCCCTCGGTTTGGGTGGCCGATCCAAGGGAGAAAGGGAGAGGGAGAAAGGGGGATTTTGGTGGGAGCTTGATCTTCATCCCTCAGCGAATCTTCAAGGGTAACGAGATATTTTCCCTGCTGTTTGATGTTGATTAGTTGCGAAACCGATTAGTTTGATTGGTTTGATTTGGTGTTGTAGATAATCAGTTTCTGTCCAGATTGTTGCGCGTCCGTTATCGACCTGTTAGAGGCCGATTTGGAGGATCTCCCCTTCTATAGAATTGTAGCCACAACTCTTAGCTTTCCATAGCCACCGAGATCACGTGATTCCGAATTACGGTTTAGGAGATATGATTTTTTTAGTGCGCGCTGTTCTGTCTGTCTGACGAGAAGGATCTGTCGGCTTGATCCTAAGTTTTGATTTAGTTAGATGCATTTCCAGAACCTCCACCCAAATAAGTTATTGTAGACCTTTAAATTATCTTTCAAAGCTGATAAAGATCATCTCCATTGGATCTGTAGAATGAAAGTTATGATATTTTCTTTACCACTGTTCTGAATTCTGGGCAGATAAGTGTTAGTGTTTTCATCTATTGGTTAGACCACGGTATTGGCCGAATCAAAGGATCCCGCCAACTAGAGTTTCGTAGTGTTGTGCGTTATGTTTCACTGGGCAGTGGTTTCATGTCGTTTTGAGTTCCAGATAATTAAATATGTTTTTTCTCGTACCGCTGCTTAGAATGGCTGAAATCTGGCGGAATAGTTTATTTTCAATTTGGGTCTATGCGGTATATTGGATAGTCAGGGGTTATTGTAGAACACTGGTAGCAGTGTTATATCGTTGTTCTTATTTTGGGAACATGCTTGTGTAGGCGGCGAGGCATCATGTGTGGGAACACCTCCGTTGCCTGCTAACGAGTCACAATGAAAAGCAAATCTTGTATGTTAGCGGTGTTGAATTCAAAGGAATGCATAATGATATGTTGTTTACATGAATGTTCTTGTGCTTTGTTCATGGTGTTGATATATTGCAAGTGACTAGTGTGGCCTTATTGGTACATTATGTTGAGTGTGAATACATACTAATACTTGTTTACACATGTTGTTGAATGCCATGTGTCTTTTCCACTAATGTGTGATATTCATTCATACCATGAGAAATCATCATGTTCATTCATAAAATTCATTATGACCACGGAAGTAGATTCTTTTTGGTAAGTCCCATCAATTCCAGTATGGGCATATGAAAGACCCATCAATTCCAGTATGGGCATTTGAAAACCCATCAATTCCAGAATGGGTACGTGTGATCCACCATTCCAATGTGGGCCACGTTGGACTGCCGTATGAAACGTTCTTCATACGGTAACTTTAAGTGAACACCGACGGGTGATTCACTCGCTATCTTGGTATATCACGATCGATAAGTCCATACCTTCAATGCATTCTTACATTTCATCCATTCATGTATTCATTCCATACACACATGTATGTGTTCCAATAATTGTTCGTAATTCAACTGAATTGTGTTGTCCACTCCATGCTTGATTATTCTTGTTTAGTACTTGCTGAGTCTTCGACTCACCCTTGCTTTGTATGTTTTAATTAGGTAATTGAGGAGGACGACAAGATGATTTGGTGGGGTAGTTCGGCACACTACACTTCACTTTTATCCAATCAGAACAATTATTATTGCCATTCAGTCAAGCTAAATTGTTGAAATAAGTTCCAGATTGTAATAACCCTATGTTGGTATTGTTTGACTGTTCGTGGTATTATGACCGTTTATCCATTCTTTACCATGATTCTAGTGATCGTTCATTGTCATTCTTTAGGAATTTATGTTGATTGAATCTGGATAAATCTAGTTTTAATGCTATGCTTAGTAGTTTGATGGGTTTGCGTGACATTTGGCTTCCGAATAGCCAAGGTGTTACAAGGTCTCCATTATAAATAGAGGAGGGAGGTGGCTGCACCCCCTCAACCCCTTTATAATTTACAAACCCTAATTCGCTTAGGGAGAGGTTTTGGAGAGACTAGGGTTCTAGAGTGTTTTGATGTGATTTTGTGATCCAAGATTGTTCTTTGTTCTCCATTGAGGGAGATGCTGTAAGCCAAGATCATATCAAATCAATCAAAGGAAAGTTTGATCAAAGGTTTCATCTCTTTGCCTTCATTCTCTCTATTTGATGATTTTGGGTCTTTTTTTGATCCACGAGTTTTTGCTTGATATCATCATGTGGATTAGCTTGCTGTGTTGTGTGGGAACTCATCTAGGATCATCGTGATCATCAATCACCCACGAGCAATCGATTGGATCTAGTTTTCACTTTTGCTCAGTTTTAGAGCTTTCTCCAATCAGATCGTAAAGGAACTTTGTTTGTCCAAGAATTATCATAATTGTTGATTGGAATAGGTCCTTAATATCATAGAGAAAGTGTATACCAAGTTTCGTGAAGTTTGGAGTTGAGAATCAAAAGTTATATCTATTTGCAACTTCGTCATCGGGGCTGTTCTTACTGTTCTGGAGCCCAGCGGTCCGACCGCCCGAGGGCACCGGACCAACCGATTTGATCAGCGGTCCGACCGCCACTAACATAGCGGTCAGACCGCTAGTACTAATTTGTGTTTTAACTTGTTTTGATTTTTGTCGTATTATTTAGGGGGTAAATTGAATTCAATACTAGTCTTCGCTGTACTGGTATATTGATCTTCATAACTTCCTCATAGCTATTGGAGTGAAATTGTGTTGAATTCATAATTTGTGAAAAAGTGAGCGTGCTCCTATTCACCCCCCTCTAGTCGCCTTTTCAGTCCAACACTCTTCATGAGGTCTCAGTTGTCTCGATGCATAGGCAATAACTCTTCCTTCTTGCATCAGGACGCAACCTAATCCTTGACGCGAAGTATCACAATAAATATGAAAATCTATCCGAATATCTGGTAGTACTAGCACTAGGGTTGATGTCAGACGCTTGTTCAATTCCTAAAAAATTTCTTCATGGGCTGAAGTCCAAGCAAGCTTTTTCGCTTTCTTTAACAACTTCGTAAGTGGCTTAGCAATGGTGGAAAATCTTTCAATGAAACCACGATAATATTCTGCTATTCCCAAGAAACTGTGAATCTGAGTTATTGTCTTGGGTGGCTCCCAATATAACACTGATTTAACCTTACTGGGGTCAACTGCTACTCTTTAGCATACAGCTGATGCTCTATGAGTTTCCCAAGTATTATCCTCAAATACTCAGCATGTTCCTCTTCCATCTTGAAATAGACTAAAATGTTATCAATGAACGCTACCACAAACTTGTCCAAATATTTCATGAAAACCTTATTCATTATATTCATGAAATAAGCAGGGGCATTGGTCAAACCAAAGGATATAACCAAAAACTCATAATGTTTGTACCGCAAAGAGAAAGCAATTTTTGGTACATCCTTTGGACAAATCTTCAACTGATGAAAGCCTGATCGCATGTCGATCTTTGAGAACACTCCGGCTCCTTTCATCTGATCAAACAAATCATTTATCCCGTGAACTGGATACTTATTCTTGATGGTAACCTCGTTGAGGGCACGATAGTTGATACACATGCTCGTACTTCCATCATTCTTTCTAAACAAACAGAACTGACGCTCCCTATGGCAACGAAATAGTTCTCACAAAATCTTTCTCAAGAAATTCTCTAATCTACTTCTTTATCTCCACTAACTCATTGACTAGCATCCGATAAAGTCTCTTAGAAATTAGTGTTGTCATAGGTACTAAATCAATAACGAACTCGATGTCACAATCTGGCGGCATTCCGAGCAAATCTCCTAGAAAAACATCTGGATATCCTCTAACAACAGGGACACCCTCTAAAGATAATATCTTCAGATTATTGATAACCAAGTGTCCATCACGAACTGTAGTGGTTAGAAACTCTCCACTTTCTTTCCATTAGAACCTTCGATTGTTACTACTCTTTGGCCACAATCTAGCACAGCTGTGTGCTTTCACAACCAGTCCATACCAAGTATGACATCTAGGGTGTGGGTGTCTAAGATAATAAAGTTGGCTAGAAACTCAACTCCGAAAATGAGTAACTTAGCTCCTAAACATCCCAACTTAGAGCTTAACTCTGCTCTAGACGACTGGACTAACAAATTATGTTTAAATTCATACGGATCATTCTAGCTATTGCTGCATATTTCGACTATGAGATATGGCAGATGGATGTCAAAACGGCTTTCCTTAATGGAAACCTTAGTGAGGATGTGTACATAACACAACCTGAAGGCTTTGTCGATCCAAATAATGCTAGCAAAGTGTGCAAACTTCAGAAATCTATTATGGGTTGAAGCAAGCATCTCAGAGTTGGAATTTACGTTTTGATGAGGAAATCAAAAGGTTTGGTTTCATCAAGAACAAAGAAGAACCTTGTGTTTACATGAAGGTTAGTGGGAGCGTACTTGTAATTCTAATCTTATATGTGGATGACATATTATTGACTGGGGATGACATTCCTATGCTGGAATCTGTTAAGGCAACATTAAAAAATAGTTTTTCTATGAAGGACCTAGGAGAGCAGTATATATCTTAGGAATAAAGATCTATAGAGATATATCAAGAAGGCTAATTGGATTAAGCCAAAGTACTTATATTGACAAGGTGTTGATTCGGTTCAACGTGCAGAATGCCAAGAAAGGGTTCTTGCCTATATCACATGGCATAAATCTTACCAAGAGTTAGTGTCCTTCGACAACTGATGAGCGAGACCGTTTGAATGGTATTCCATATTCTTCGGCTATTCGATCTATCATGTATACCATGATATGTACTCGACCAGATGTATCATGTGCTCTAAGTGTTACAAGTAGATACCAAGCTGATCCTGGTGAAGGTCACTGGACAGCTGTGAAAAACATTCTTAAGTACTTGAGAAGGACTAAAGATGATTCATAGTTTATGGCGGTGATGAAGATCTCGTTGTAAATGGTTACACTGATGCAAGCTTCCAAACCGACAAAGATGATTATCGTTCGCAATCTGGTTTTGTATTCATTTTGAATGGTGGAGCAGTGAGCTGAAAAAGTTCCAAGCAAGAGACGGTTGCTCATTCTATGACGGAGGCCGAGTACATCGCAGCTTCTGAAGCTGCGAAAGAAGGTGTTTGGATAAGGAATTTCATTGCTGAGTTGGGTGTGGTTCCGAGTGCCTCATGCCTAATGGATCTCTATTGTGATAATAATAGATCCATTGCACAGGCTAAGGAGCCTAGATCCCATCCGAAGTCCAAGCATATACTCATGCTTATCATCTTATTCGCGAGTTGGTGGATAGAGGAGATGTTAAGATATGCAAAGTTCATACGGATTTAAATGTTGCTGATCCGTTGACAAAGCCTCTCACACAGCCAAAGCATGAGGCGCACACAAGGGCTATTAGTATTAGATACTTAAATGATTGACTCTAGTGTAAGTGAGAGACTGTTGGAAATATGCCCTAGAGGCAATCATAGAGATGATTATATTTCATTATGTTCATAACATTAGATAATATGTTATCTTGTTCCTAGAATAATATCAATAATATTTATTATCAAGCATGTGACTTGATTGTGAAACTCTATATTTATGTGATAATAATTCTTAAACGTTCCTTGGTGAGAAACATATGAGAACATATATGAATAGACTAGCATATGTATTGGTTGATGACTATGTTTCACAAGTCATGGATATGGAGATATCAAACCAATAATATGGACACATGTTAGGGAACATGGTGGTGGAAAAGACCCATCTTGAGACACTGTTGAGACTGTTATGATTCTATGTATCATTAGTTGGTCTCAAGTAATGATGATGTATAATCCTTAGACGTGATATCAGTATAGTTTTCTACATGTGTAATAGCACTCTTAGGGGTTGCCAAACGCTACTCGTAACTGGGTAGTTATAAAGGTATCTTTCGGGTATGCTATGAAATATGCGGAGGGATGTATTGGTCATATATGGATTTGCAGTCCTAACATAACAGAGAGGCGTCTGGGCCCCTCGTTGTGGTCGGATAAAGAAAGTGCATGGCCATGCCACTAGTGGTCGAAGTGTCGACCACATGAAGTTATTCTACACTTGATGGAGAAAGTATTGAACAGTTCATGGATGATACAACATCTCACCTGGAGTTCGACCAGACATCGCGAGGCAAAGGGAGAATACACGAGAAGGTCTTTCAGTTTGACCAGATACAGGCTAGTCATATGGAGAATACTGGTCGAACATGGTCACTAAGTGGTCAGAACCTGATCGTAAGGAGTTACGAATTGGTCTTGACCAAATATGAACTGGCCATATAGAGATACGAGCTGGTCGTTAGTGATGTGGACCTAATCATAGATCGTATTGCATTAAGGTTCGTCCAATATATTCTATGTGTGTTTGGGAATCATTATGTGCTGCTAGGTACCGCTAACGACTGGTGGTCGGAAAAGAGGTTCCGAGTCACAACCGATTACACATGAACCTATAGGGTCGCACACTTAAAGGGCTTGGATTTTGATTTGGATGGTTATCCGAATTCTTGTAGGCCTCGAGTTCGTAATGGGCCTCAAGTTCAAGACTCACTATGGATGCCTATGAGTAGAGGGGCGGTGGCAAGGGGTAAAGAAAGCTTTTGGAAGAACTCCCTAAACCATAATAGCCACGCCTTCCTCAACCACGCTGCTGGTGCTAGCACTCTAGCGTGTGGTGCTCCTGCCCCGTACGTGTGGATACCTTGGAGGTGTTATTGCGAAGCATCAGCACTAGGGCGATCCGCAACTCGTGACGATCACATGAGTCGGAGAAGAAGACGTGCGGCGAGTACGACTACTCGAAGGAGAAGACAAACGGCGAGTACGACTACGACCGCGTTAACTAACTACATCAACTCTACTTCCGCTACGAGTCGGCGTGTTTAGTGGTAATCTCGTGATCTATTACTAGCGGAGGTTCCTTGGTTGTGCGGTAAATTTTTTGTTTAGTGCTATCGTAGCCTTCCCGCGATCCTTCACACGTCGCTGAGGAAAAAGAGAGGGGCGGGAATCTCGCCAAAGGTGACAGTTTTTGTGGCGACGTGACGCGGGCATGCTCTCATTGGCAAGGGCGAACAATGGGGGGAGAAAAAGGTGAGCAGGAGGCTAACAGGCGGGGCTGATCGAAACCTGGTCAGAGGGTCTGGTTGAAACAGAGAGGGTGGTCGAAACTGAAAGAATGGTCGAAACCAAGTGGATGGTCGAAACCGAAAGGATAGTTGAAACCAAGAGGGTGGTTGAAACCGAAAGGTTGGTTGAAACCAAGAAGGTGGTCGAAACCAAAAGGATGGTCAAAACCGAAAGGATGCAGGAATAGGAACGGGCCGACGGGAATTCAGCCCAAACAGATAAAAGGAATTTCAATTAGGATTTTACTTTAAACCAAATTTGAATTAATTAAAGTTTGATTAATACATATTAAATTGTTTTTGTTTTCTAAAATTCCAAGTTAAGCATTAGCAACTTCAACAAAAATCAAATGGTTATTTTAGGGTTAACGCGTCAGACGCGTGGTCGACACGCGAGCGCCACATATGCGCGGACGCTGAGATGGAAGGCTGACATGGATGTCCATGTGGGCTGAATGCCGGTGAAACTCCAGCAAACACCGATCTGGAAAATGACAGCGATTTGGCAAAAGAGGAAGCGTACATCTGGGTGAACGCAACACGGGGAGTCTCGTGACGCGCTCAGATCTCACCGGCGACGACCACAACGACGGAGGTGATGCGACAAGTGGTGGAGCGGCCTAACTCAATAGAGTGTCGGTGTTCTAGGATTCATTTGACCAAAAGTGTGCACACATCAGGTAGCCCTCAACAGGGCAAACTCGAAAGAGGTGCTCGATGATGGCCGGAGCTCACCGACGGTGGCGAAATTCGACGAAGAGGTCCTCGGCGGTGCTAGGGCAAAAGCTCGGATTCCAACAAAAAGACGGTGAGCTAGGGTTTGTGGCTTCAAAGAAAAGGCGATGGGGTTGGATGCGATTCTCGTGACGTTGGTGTTGGTCCTTAAATAGGGGCCGGAGGGGATAGAGTCCGGGAGAAAGACAGCGGCACGCGCGCGACAAAATCAAAAACAAAATCGGTGAAGACGATGAATAGAAGATCCAGTGGCACCCACACGTCAGCAGCTGAGGCTTGACTGAGAACACGTGACCAAAGACACGCGTGTCATTGGCGCAGGGGATCAAGCACTGTGCGTAGCGAGAGCGTGAGAGGCGACATGTGGGGACCTCAAGTCAACTGAAGCGAGCACGAGCGTGGGCACACTGGGCCGCACAGTGCTGGATTGAGCCAGGAATAGGGTTCGGTTTCGGTCCATTTACTGTTTTTGAGATTTTAAAAGATTTTCCATTTTAGAAAATACCAAAAATGCAAATCGCAAATAGGAAATAGAAATTGACATCAAAAAACTTCTATAAAAATCAAGAAAATATATCCAAGCCCATAGAACCAAAATAAAATAGTTTTGATAATTATTGATGTTGAAATTAATCATATTAAATTATTTTGATACTGAAAGTCCATATTAAGCTTCATTAAAATTCAAATAAAATCTTGGGTGAATTTTCCAAGTACTAACTATTCAAAAGGTTTTTAAGGCTTATAAAATTGGCATGTTACAAATGACCTCAATCAGAGTTCGTATGAGGAAGAATGGGCTCTCAAAAAATTTAAATATAAGAAAACGAGAGAGAAAAATACTATTTTGGATTTTTGGAATTTCCTTTCTAAAGGAAATCCCAAATTATTGCATAAATAATAAATTTCAGAATTAAGAGAAAATCTTGAAGATATGAAATAGAGTCTAGTAGGTGGGACCCACAGTCTATGGATCGGGTCCATGCATTTCGGTCCATGGGTCTATGGTTAACGGATCTATAGCATAGTGCACTGTCGACATGTCATAGGCTAGGTCTACAGTAGACTTGGTTCATCTAGGGTTAGTATTAGGGTTTGCATAGGTATAGATGACGTGCCGTACGTGGCGCACACGTGGCTAACACGAGCCAATGACAGGGCGACACGTGAAAGGAGGTGGTGATGTGGCAGTAGCGCGATGCGAAGCTAGCAGGCACTGACGCAGTGGACACGCAAGCACAAGGCTGAGGTGGTGCTGACATGGCATACATGCGGCAACAGTAAGCGGTGGCAACGCGGAAACCGAGGGACAACAGTGAATGGTGGCTTTAGGAACTTGGAGAGACACAAAAGAACGAGCTCGTGACAGCGAACACACCGAAACAGGTACCTGGATGAGAGGATGACGGAGTTGACTAGCAATGAGATTTGAGCGGCAGCGGCACACGGTCTTCAACGAAGTGGAGGTTCCGGTGACGCTCAAGCGAAACAAAGGGAAGGGCGGTGTAGATCTGGACAATGTTATCTCAATGGAGGTGACGGTGAAGGACGAGGAACACCAACGACGACAGAAATCGACAACGACTTGAGCTCTACCGGTGGATTGGCGCCGGCTTTGAGGGCGGTGCTAGGGTTTCGAAGTGCGGCGCGATGCCAGGATGGAGAAACCGAGGGGCAATTTAAAGGCGGCAATGAGGTGTTCAGGACGAACATGGTGGCGGAACCGTGTCAGACACAAAGAAGGGAGTCGGGACCTAGCAGGACAAAGCTGACATGCAGGGCCCACTCGTCAGCGGTAGTAAGGCAAAGGCGACACGGAGATGAGACATGGCAGCGGTGGCGAGGCAGGATGGGCTGTTGCGCGCAGGGGAATGTCCCGGAAGCGAACGAATGAACGGGGGAAAAGGAAACCAGCCCATGGAAATTTCCTGGGATTTTAATTACTTTTTGTTTTTAGAAAATACAAGAAAATCAAAATAGCAATTTTGATATGACAAATGAACTCTGAAAAATTCTATAATTAATTGAGGTTCAGCTTAATCAGATTAAACTATTTTGACTTTAAAAGTCTCATTTAAACTTTCTTAAATTCAAATAAAATTTGGTGAAATTTTCCAAGGGACTAAACTACTCAAATATGTTTTGAAACTTCAAAAAAAAATTATGTTACACAGTGCCACACGAGAACTACACCCGCTGGAAACCTTACTCAGCCGAGAGCGGGCAAGACAAGGGAAAGGCAGTGATGGTGCCTAAGAAACTAGGGTGGTGGTGGAAGACTCTCAAACATCTCGCTGAGGACGCCCGTGTTGGAAATATGCCCTAGAGGCAATCATAGAGATGATAATATTTCATTATATTCGTAATTTTGATAATATGTTATCGTCTTCCTTGAATGAATGATTTCTTATAGATCAATAAGTACGTGACTTGTTGGTGGAACTCTTTAACTTATATGATGTCATTCTAAATGTATCCCTGGTTGGAGGTCACTGGTCGGAACACCAGTAACTCTATGACTAGCACATGTATTGATTGATGACCTTGTTTCACCGGTCATGGATATAGGTGTTGGAAATATGCCCTAGAGGCAATCATAGAGATGATGATATTTCATTATGTTCATGATTTTGATAATATGTTATCGTGTTCCATGAATGAATCATTTGTTATAGATCAATATGTATGTGACTTGTTGGTGAAACTCTTTAACTTATATGATGTCATTCTAAATGTATCCCTGGTCGGAGGCCACTGGTCGGAACACCAGTGACTATGTGACTAGCACATGTATTGATTGATGATCTGGTTTCACTGGTCATAGATATGGAGATATCGAATCAATAATGTGAGCACATGTTAGAGAACATGGTGTTGGATAGACCCATCACTGAGACACTATTGAGATTGTTATAAATCTTTGTGTCATTAGTTGGTCTCAAGTAATGATGATGTATAATCCTTAGACTTGAGATCAGCATGGTTTCCTACATGTGTAATAGCACTCTTAGGGGTTGCCAAACGCTACTCCGTAACTGGGTAGTTATAAAGGTAGCTTTCGGGTATGCTATGAAACATGCGGAGGGATGTGACTGGTCGAGATGGGATTTGCCCCTCCTAACATAATAGAAGAGATGTCGCTGGGCCCCTCGTGGTGATCGGATAAAGAAAGTGCATGGTCATGCCACTAGTGGTCGAAGGGTCGACCACATGATGTTATCCGACACTCGATCGAGAAAGTATTGAACAGTCCATGGATGACACATCATCTCACCTGAAGTTCAACCAGACATCGTGAGGCAAAGGGAGAATGCATGAGTAGGTCGCTTAGTTTGATCAGTTACGGACTAGCCGCATGGAGATACGTGCTGGTCGTAGACTGGTCAAACGTAATCACAGAATGGTAAGAACCTGGTCGTTAGGAGTTACGAACTAGTCGTGACCAATTACAACCTGGTCGTATAGAGATACGAACTAGTCGTAAGTGATGAGGACCTGGTCATAGATCATATTACATCAAGGTTCGTCCGATTTATTCTATATGTCTTTGGGAATCGTTATGTGCTGCTAGGTACCGCTAACGACTAGTGATCGAAAAAGAGTTTCCGAGTCATAACCGATGATTACAGATGAACCTGTGGGGTCGCACACTTAAAGGGCAAGGATCTGTTTTGGATGGTGATCCAAATTCGTATAGACCACGAGTTCCTAATGGGCCTCAGGTACGAGACCCATCATGGATGCCTATATAAAGAGGGGCGGTGGCATGGGATACATGTGTGAAGAGGATGATCTTTGGAGGAACTCCTGAAACCCTAATAGCCACGCCCTCTTTACCACGCTGCCGGAGCTAGCACTCCAGTGCGTGGTGATCCTGCCCCGTACGTGTGGATATCTCGGAGGTGTTGTTGCGAAGCATTAACATTAGGACGATCCGCGATTTGTGTTGATCACCGGAGTCGGAGAAGAAGTCGCGTGGTGGGTACGACCACTCGAAGAAGCGACGCGGCATCGAGTACGACTACTCGAAGGAGGAGACGCGTCGTGAGTACGACTACGACTGCATCAACTCGCTACAACGACTCTACTTCCGCTACGAGTCGGCGTGTCTAGCGGTAATCTCGTGATCTATTACTTGCGGTGGTTCCTTGGTTGCGCGGAAAATTTTTGTTTGTGCTATCGTAGCATTGTCGTGCATCCCAACAATAGGTATATCGAATCAATAATGTGAGCACATGTTAGAGAACATAGGGCTGGATGGACCCATCATTGAGACACTATTGAGATTGTTATGAATCTATGTGTCATTAGTTGATCTCTAGTAATGATGATTTATAATCCTTAGACCTGAGATCAGCATGGCTCCCTACATGGGTAATAACACTCTTAGGGGTTGCCAAACGCTAGTCGTAAATGGGTAGTTATAAAGGTACCTTTCGTGAGTGCTATGAAACATGTGGAGGGATGTGACTGGTCGTGATGGCATTTGCCCCTCTAACAGAACAGGAGAGATGTCTCTGGGCCCCTCGTGGTGATCAGATAAAGAAAGTGCATGGCCATACCACTAGTGGTCGAAGTGTCGACCACATGAAGTTACCCGACACTCTATCGAGAAAGTATTGAACAGTCCATGGATGACACTGCAACTCACCTGGAGCTCAACCAGACATCGTAAGGCAAAGGGAAAATGCATGAGTAGGTCGCTTAGTTCGATCAGTGACAGACTAGTCGTATGGAGATACGAGCTGGTCGTAGATTGATCGAACGTAATCACAGAATGGTAAGAACCTGGTCGTAAGGAGTTACGAACTGGTCGGGACCAAATACGATATGGTCATATGGAGATACGAACTGATCATAAGTGATGAGGACCTAGTCATAAATCATATTACATCAAGGTTCGTCCGATATATTCTATGTGTATTTGGGAATCGTTATGTGCTGCTAGGTACCGCTAACGACTGGTGGTCGAAAAAGAGTTTCCGAGTCATAACCGATTACACATGAACCTGTACGGTCGCACACTTAAAGGGCTAGGATTTGATTTGGATGGTGATCCGAATTCATATAGGCCACGAGTTCCTAATGGGCCTCAAGGTCGAGACCCATCATGGATGCCTAACTACTACGTCTGACCTAATACTCAACCCGGCCATTCAGGTACAATCATCAGAAAAGAATCAATGGTAAGACCCTACTCGATGGTCAACGTCTTTAACGACATCCCAAGCTTGGAATTGCTCAGTTATTCACTTAACACCCGAACACACCAAACGATGTGTACTTCGCATATGGACCCAAGACGGTTAAAGCGATATGCCAACTTCCTATTTTGGTACGAAAGCACACAAAATGCTCAGAATCGAATTCTTCATCTAACAAGGAGCACCTCCTTTAAACAAGAATGTGCAACAGAACTCGTTCTTAAACAACTATTTTGCAAAGAGAATCTAACTGAAATTAAAGAGTTCTCATCGCAACCACGTAATAATAACTCTCCACCAAAAGGGTCAAATCCAAAATTGACAACTCATCATGAAAGCAATTCCACTTCTAATTAGTCAATTTGCGAATGAACACCACTAAAGCCAAAGGAGAAATTCACTCGAATGCCCAAATAAAATATTTCGGATGTTTTTTACTTCTCCGAGAGAATAATAACCCTAATCCGTGTGTATGGTATTCTTGATGATCAAGTAAAAGGCTAAGAAAGAATCACACATGTCAAAATCAGCGTGAAGAAGTAGCTAACCCAAAATTGTGGAATACAATTACCGCGCCGGCTTCTTCGTCCGCAATTATCTGCAACTGCTCTGATTCTTTAATCAATTAGACCCACTACCGTAGGTTTGATTATAAGGTGGTCGAGTTTACCCGGTCGTAGAAGAACTTACGACTGTGTAGCAATGTAGAGAAGGACCTACAACTATGTAGTGGTCGAGAAGGACTTACGACCATGATATAGTCGTGAGCAAGACTTACAACCGTGGGGTGATTGTAGAAGAACTTACAACCTCTTATTGGGCTTCTTCCTTATAGATAAGGTATCTCTGGGACTATGTGACATCATATTTACCCATAATAAGAATTATAGATAAAAGATAAATGAGGATTATTAGATCCTCGCCATCTAGCCCCCAACTTCAAGTGAAAATAACTTACTTGGTAAAGGTTTCAGAATGGACTTACGACCTAGAGAATGTCGAGAATGTTAGTCGAAGGAAAAACTCTTCGACATTTGAGTGCTACTTTGACCGTAAATTTGCTTGGTCAGAAGGTTGCTTACGACTATCAAAAAGTCATAAAAACCCCTACGACCGCCCGATAGTCGTAGTAGGGAATCGGAGGAAAACTCTTTCGATTGATACTTCCTTCGACTAGAAAGACATGGTCAAGAAAGTAATTTTGCTTGAGGTGACAATACGCACTCTATTTTTTCTCGAATCTGACCATCCGGGAATTGCAACCGCCTCATAGACTTGTCCGATGAAGCGTTCTTCGAAGCGGTACAACCATCTCTCATAGGCCTATAGCCGAGACGGTTTCAAGCGGCGAGATCGTCTTGTTACAAAAACTTACCAGAGGTAGACTTGGGTTTTACCTTTCCCCAAATCACTCCGCCGTTCTTCGAGCTCTTGCTTTCTCCGCCTTCGACTAGGTTTCATCTTCTCCGCCACAACCCAAAAAACTTCTTGCTTCTAAGCGAAATGGCCAAGAGAGTTTCAATGGGAGGAATCGGAGATGGATGCGCTAAGATCAAGATTTTGGTCGATGCCGGAAGATTCCAGAAGGCTCGTGAAGTGGATTCGCCATCGGGCAAAGATCGCCATCGGGGAAAATGGGCAAATCCCGCCTTCCAAGCGTGACAGAGTGCGGCCTTCGATTGCTCGCCACCCCTTTCTTAAAGAGTACTCGAACACTTTGGGGTGGAACCGTGAACTTAGGTCCCAATTCCATTACCATGTTGAGTGTGTTCGTATCCGCATGAGGCGACTGGGATTCCGCGGATCTCGAGCTGCTCCAATATTATTATGGGATGGCTCGACAAACCGAATCGCTTAAGTCGTGGTTCAAGCTCTACGACTCAAGTCGAAGAGTACATTCGAGTTTCACTGGCTCCGTGGTCGAGCCGAGGAAGAGGTGGTTCTACCGAAGGTCACCTCAAGACACCTTTCTTTCGTGGGGAAGGTCATTGAAAAGAAATCTTCATGGATTCAACCTCAAGATATCAAATGGATTAGCCCTTATATTCAAGCCATTAAGGACTTAAAGGAAGAAGGGTTGATCGATGGCATGTGGTGAAGGATTTCATCACACGCTAATTAGTCCTTTGAAGAAACGAGCATCTCCTATGTGGAGGTACTGGGAGAGGAGACCCCACCGAGACTACGAGGAGGGTAAGCAATTGTCGACTTAGCTCTCCGCTTGGTCTTTCTCAACCTTGTCTAATATTTTTATCTGCTTATTATTGCATCTTCACAGCCGAGGTTGACTCCAGAGTCGACTCATCTCGTGAGAAGTCCCCGCCACCCGAGGGGCGGTTCTCGTCATTGCGGTTTTGTCCGCAGATGAAAGGATAGAGCGCCTAAAGGTAATCGTAAATCGATTCTTTCTTTAGGACTTTATAGTCGAGAAGATACTTACGACTAATGGTGATCGAGAATATCTTACAATCAAGAAAAGTCGAGAAAAACTTACGACTTGGTACTAGTCGAGAAAAACTTACGACTAATTAGTGATTCTTCTTTTCTCGCTTTGCTTTACGTAAAGTAGGCATGGAAAATCGCCAGACGACGAAGAAGTCGCTCGATGACTATTGGCGCCGGGTTGTCGAAGACAAAGGCTCGCGCCTCCTCAAGAGACGCCGACTTGTAAAATCACGACAAGGGGGAGCAAGTTCGAGTTCGGTCTTCGACCAAACCCTCTATGGACACCGCGGCACTGTAGTTGTATCTCGCCGAGGCCGCACTCGCCGGGCCGAGGAGGTTGAAGCAATTGAACCTCTCAAGCGCAAACCTCGCAAGGCTAAGGTACCTTCTATTATGACACTAATCTTTCGCAGCTGGTGCCACTCCTAGTTTTATTAAGCAACTTGAAAGGGAGAACCGGAAGGATTTTGTGTCTTTTATGAAGGACGATGTCAGACAAGACAACTCGCAATCGAGGGCGTTGTCGCTTCGGAATGGTCGAGACCGATCTCGCCCATCCAGAAGATCAGAAACCGAGCTCGTTCCTGTTTCAAACTCTACGACAGACGTGGGTCGAAGCCGAGCCAATTGTTGAACCTCACCGCACGTGGTCGTGGAGAAGAAAAGGTCCTCCGCTGGGAGGATTGCTCCAAAATTCTCGGTTAAGACCAGGTGCGAGGTATATGAAATGTACCAAGTGTAAGAACGACATTTACCTTTTTCTTTTCACAACCCGATTTGCTTTTCTTTATTTCAAATCCGACTCTTCAAATTTCGGAATGCTTCGTTGAGAAGTCCATTGCTATCCCTTCACCATCGGAGAGATAGCAATGGAGGTGGTCGGCATCACCCTTGGCCCTGTGGCCGATGAAGTCGAGACTCCTGCAGTGTCTCCCACATCTGCCAAGTCGTGAATTCACGACTCTTGAGGTAGCACAGCATCGTTGAGGTGGCCGCCACGACTCATCAAGTCGAGAAACAACAGAGGCAACTGGAAGCCTCTGGTCAAGGTGGTGACCACTGCAGACCGCCTGGGAAGGAAATCGAGGAGGCGTTCCTTCCCTACCCAAAGAGAAATCACGTAACCGTAAGGAGAAAATTTCAACTTCGTGGTGACTTCTTTGGGCCTTCCTCCGTCGAGGGTCTTCTCGCATAATCGTGACCGAGTCCCCATCCCAAAGATATTCCCAATACGGAGAATACTTTTGACAACGAGCGCCGAGAAGGTGTGGTGGGACAAAGTCGCGAGGATAGATAAGTCGCAGACACTGACCTTGTATATTCGATTTTTGCTAGAACGACTATGAATGTAAGTATCTTCGAATACTTATATATGTGGCTTCCTTCCCTCTCACTGCTTTCTTTTTGCGTAAAGCTCGAGTAAATTGTCGTTGTCGGTGAGTATCATCGACAACTTTTAGAGCTAAGACAAGAGAAAGAACTACTCAAGCAGAGGCGCAGAGGTGGTAAGTCACTTATCATTCATAGTTGTTTTTGACTTAAATACTGTAAAATGTTTCACGAGAATAGTCATGGAAGAAACTCATGATTTAAGTATCGATAAAAGAACTTACGACTATTTACGACCGTGTAGTGGTCGAGAAAGACTTACAACCATATCTTAGTCGCAGTAAAAATTTACGACTAGGTCGGTGGTTGTAGAAGTACTTACAACCATTCTAATGATGTTTATCTTCGCCTCGCTCTTTTGTAGGTTAAATAAGGATACGAAGATCTTAGTCGACTCACCGACCGTGGAAAAGAAGAGTCGAGGACGCTAAGGAACAAGTATTAGTTCTCTGATAGACCTCGAGAGACCTGCTCTCGTGATCTAAAAGATTGCGTGAAAAAATAAACAAAGAAGTTTCGAACTTAAGACTGCTTTTGATCTTTAACCTTACCCGACTCTCCTTTCTTCTCCGATAAAGAAAAAGAGATGCGAAGCCCGCATCAAGTTCAAGAAAAATCTTTGGTTATTCAGAGTTTTTCGTGATTACCGCTAATAAGGATCAAGAACTCGAGGGTTTTAGAACTCGATTAATGTAAGTAAATCTTTACCGTTATCCTTTTGAGTATTTTCCTTTTCTAATGCCAATTTCTTGTTCGTAAATTGTCGCCCAATTGAGAAGCCTCGAGGTCAAATCCAAGCAAAGACCTTAATCTGCAATGAGTCCGTCCGCATTGCTAAGATGAATGCAGAGGACATCGAGTATGGGAGCAAAAGCATGTCAAACTATTGCTTCCCATCGAGAAGAGGTCAAGAAATTGGATTCTCAATTAGTAGGTAAGAAAAGCTTTACCTATAATTATCTTTGTGTTATCTTCCTCTAGAAGTATATTTTTGTTTGACCGATATTATTTTTTTCGTAACAAGTGGTCGAAACAAGAAGTTATGAGGCTTCGACTTGTACCCAACAGAGATGGAGTCGATGAAGACTAGTCTTCAAGGCAACATCACTCTCCGAACAATGTGCTTAGTGAGCTACATTCGAGGGAAAACTCCTCGAGAAGATACCATAGTGCCTCACACAAGTACCATTGGGGAACAAGTCGAAAATTGCAAGAAATGGTGACCACTCAAGACTAATCAAGTCAATCAATAAGGGAAGCAATGAAGCCGCAGAAGTTACGCTTTTAAACTTAAAGCTCAAGACCCCGCCTTTAATGTTAAACCAATCGAAGCCGACTTGATCGTCTCCGAATCGAGGCAAGTCGTCCGATTGAGGAAATGCATCGATTGGTAAAAAGGTATGAGGAAATGCAGCTAGGCTCTCCCCCTTCAGAGTAGTCTTGTAACTACCTTGTAAGGCAGACAATTTTTGTTTAATGAGTAATATATGATCCGCCTCATTTCTTGAAAATCATCTTGTCGAGTAGTTAGTAACTCAAAAGATAATAAACGAATGAAAGACTAAGAAATGAAGTCAAATTAATAACTTTATCCTAGCCCCCGACTATTTGCTTAGATTGTTTAGACAATCTAAATAAATAGTGTCTAAAAATGGGGTTTCTGAAAACAAAGAGAGGTTTATTTAACTTATAGCTTTTGTTACGGTTATCAAGCACTGGTCGAAAAGAGTAGAAACGACTTGACACTAGGAAGTTCCTTCTAGTGGGCAGGACCACGTGCAGAGAGGAAAAACTTCGACTAGGTGATGTTCCCATCTCCGACTAGTTTAATCAAACCAAGAACAACAACTTGAGTTAAACAAACGTCTTAGAGTACTTTAGTCATTCGTTCGTCCCTTTTTGGTGGACTTCGATAAGTCTTTTCCAAAGAGCAAAAGTAGGAGACCGAGCGACACTAGGAAGTTTCCTTCTAGTGGGCAGACCACATGCAGAGAGGAAAGACTTGACTAGGTGTGTCTCTTCCTTCACCAGCTTAAAACAAATCAAGTACACCAAAGGTGGTCGAACAAATGTATAAAAGTGCACTCTGCTTAGAATATTTACTGAAAAAATAGACTAAGATTGAGAGAGTTGGCTTTGAGAACATTACGACTAGATAAAACCCGAGCTCTTTGTATTGGCGGTAAAAATGAGTAACGAGTCGATGCTAGGAAATTCCTTCTAGTGGGCGTAACCACATGTAGAGAGGAGAAGTTTCACCAGATGACGCTTTCGCTCGCCGCTGTAAAGAAAATCGGGTGTTTTCATATCATAGTCGAAAGAAAAAAAGCACTACTCAAAAAATAAGGAAAAAGAGGTAGAAAGAACTCGACTTTTATTGCCCGAGAAACTGGTCACACATAGAATTTATGTGAATCGGGTCGATGTTCCAAGAGTTTGAGAGAACTCGTCCATCTTCCATTGCTAGTCGTGATCACCTCGCCGAGTTACTTCGACCATCGTAAGGACCTTCCCATTTAGGGAAAGTTTATTCCGATTAGACTTGGATTGGCGAGCCTCAATACTAAGTCACCTACAAAGAAGGTCGCGAGGTTGACCTTACGATTATAGTATCTCGCGCAGGCTTGTTGGTAGACCGCCAACGGATTAAGGCTAGGTTTCTCCTCTCTTCGGTAGGTTAATGTCATCTCGCCAAGTCGCTCCTCGGTCCGAGTTGTTGAAGATTTCAACTCGTGTCGACCGCAATTTTAGCTCCGAGGAAGCATGGCTTCGCTCAAAACTAGAAAATGGTGTTTCTCCTGTTGCTTTCGATCGTGGTCGCATTTAACCGCCCATAATATAGAAGGTAATTCTTGTACCCAAGCCCCGAGCGCTAACAAGTCGGGTCAAGACTCGAGTTTTAATTCTCGCATTATTTGGCCGCTTGCACGCTCGACCGCCCCATTACTTTGGGGATGTGCAATGAAGCATAGCATAGCTTGGTACCAACTCGCCGCAAAATTCTCAAATTTTGCACTTATGTAATTGTTTACCATTGTCCGTAATTATCCGACTTAACTCCAAATCGACTAATTACGCTTCTCATCATGAACCTTTTTGTCGCCTTGTTATCCTGAAGCTATGAGTTCAGCCGATCCATTTTGTGAACGTGTCAATAGCCACAAAAGGAATTCAAACCTCCCGGAGCTTTGGGAAACGGTCCTAGGATATCAAGCCCCTGTGTCGCAAAAGGCCAAGAAAGAGGTATTGTTTGTAATGCTTGAGCCGGTTGGTGTATCTGTCTACCATGGAATTGACATCGACACACTTTTTAACCACCTCCATAGCATCAGACAGGTCAGAGGCCAAGAAAAACCTTGTCTAAAGGCTTTACTAACCAATGTTCTATAGAAGCATGCGCCCCACAGATGCCACTGCGTGTATATCGTGAAGGAGTGTTATTCTTCGCTTTTATGGAATGCATCGCATGAGTATTCCTTGGGTTCCTCGCTTATAGAGGACTCCTTCAACCAAAGTATACATTTTGGCTTTTTTTCTCAAGGCCCAGAGGAACCTCTTTGACTTGGTCGCTCGCTTGGTGCAGCTTTTAGGCTTCGACTTGCTAGTCGGTCGACTTTCATCTCGAGTTGGTATTTGACCAACCATCTCGAGGATCGACGGCCGCAGCCTATACGCCATCTTTTGTCACACCGAATGGTGATCACTCCTTTGGGACCCGCATCTTAAGACATTGATACCCGTAATGAGTAGCCATTAAGAATTTTGCCAAAGTTGGTCGTCCGAGTATGGCATTATATGCCGATCAAATCGACCACATCAAAGGAGACTTTCTTCTCTCCAAATTACTTGGTGAGCCAAATGTTAAAGGAAGAGAAACTTGGCCAATAGGTTTGGTCAAGACCCCGTGACAATTCCATGAAAGGAGTATCGCATCGCCTTACCTTTGTCCCGGTACTTGCATCTCGCCCAGTGGCATTAGTAAATAATATGTTCAAAGAATCGCCACCATCAACCAACACTGATTGACCCGACAGCTTGTTGATGGTGGGTTCGACCACAATCGGATATCGACTGATCGACTGTAGTGATCGGGCACCATCTTTCTCAAAAGAGATGGTAACTTCCACCACTTCGTAATTTATTGACGAGAGGAGTATGTATAGAATTTACCTCTCGTCCGCAGCCTTTAAGTTGTCGCTTGAGTCGATGTCGATGATCCTCCGTAGATGTGCTCAACGGTATGTTGTGGATCTTGGAACGCATCTCCTCATCATCCGACGACTTTTGGCCACTCGTATGTCCCACCCGCCGAGAGTAGGGAGTGGTGCTTTGTCGCTGTAGTAGTCCTCGAGCTTTCTTTGGAAAACTTCGGCAGCTATGGAGGTCATGTCCTTCCTTTTATGAAAAGGACACCACCTTGGTTTGTCGCTCCTACGATCGTATGCGCTACCTTTGCCTTGATCAGGTACGACTTGGTGGTTTGGGCTCTCCATATTTCACGGCTGAACCTCCTTGGAACCACTGGTTTGTGGTTTTGACTCTTTATTTTCTTCTTGACTTTTTGCTTTTTTATCCTTACCAACTTCACTGCTCGAGGAGTATATGTTTCTCGATCGATAGTGTTGTTCCACTCGACCGCCTCGTAAGCGCCAGATATCGATCGCCATCTCAAGAGTTCTAACAATGTTGTTGGGAGGATTTAGAGCAATGTCCTCCGTTATTCTTCATCGCGACTCCTTGCTTAAAAGCCCCGATCACAGAGGAATCGAAATTTCCTAATTGAGTTACGAACCCGACTAAAGCGCTTGATGAATTGACGCAAAGTCTCGTTGTTGTTCTGCTTTATCCGGCAAGTCGCCTTCTTTTCCGTATGTTGTATGTGCCTTGGAAATTCGCTCAGAAGATCACAGAGGTGTTGCTAAGAGTAGATCGACTCGAGTGGTTGGTTTAATAACCACGATCGAGCGGATCCTTCGAGCACACGGAAGGTAATTCGCCATTACATGCTCTCTCCTCCCGCCGCTCGGACATTGTTAGATAGATCTCAAGAAATTGATGGGATTTTGAGATCCATCAAATTTCTCCATGTTCACCGGTCGAAAATGAGGTGGCCAAATGAATCGCTCAAGGTCAGCGAAATGCCCTGATCCGAATCACTTCTTGACGCCTTCTTTGTAGAAAAGAAGGGTTAATGTCACCAGTGATCTTATACGACGATACCCTGAATAAAGTTGACTGTTTCGTAGTAGGCCTCGGTTCTACGAGGAGAATACCTCGATTCCACTGCTAGAATTTCTTTTTCAAGTGGTGATCGATCACTCCGAGGGGCTTCTTGATCTTCACCGATCGAAAGGTATTTCTCCGAATAGGGATCGATTCGACTTATGGCCGTGTCGATTCCTACGTGAGAAATATTCGATTGATCGGTAATGAGGAAGTCGTATTGCTACGACTACCGAATGTTGTCGATGAGGTACCTCGCCTTGTCATCACAACCAAGTATTTGCGTAATCTCTTCAAAGAAAGAGATCGTACTCGCGCTCGAGCAAGCTCTTGATCGATTCTCGAGCAAGTCGTTGATGTCCCGGAGTTCTTGTACCTCCGATCGATGTTGAATGCGCCTGTGCAAGTTCTTCCGATCGCAATTTTCTTTCTTCCGACGACATCAAAATCCTCCTCATCGTGTCTTTGAGGCCTTCTTAGTGGAGTGCGAGAATGTCGAGGATTTCTCGCTCATCGTAGTGTTGGTCCTCTCTCGCCAACGGTGGTGCCCTTGCCATTACCACGAGGGGCGCAGTGTGATCTTCGGGAGTGTTCTTATCTCGGCCTCCATGAGGTCGATTTCGATTTGGGGAAGGACGAAGACCTCCCGCTGATGATTTCACTTGCGCCGAGGCCTCCCGCTTGAGGAGTGCTCGAGGAACACCATCTCGCGATTTTGGAGTAATCCTCCGTAGGGGAACTCCGGTTATAATCGCCTCCGCTCGCAAATGAGATCTCGGGGAGATGGTCGAATTTGTAGGAAAAGCATGCTTGATCCCACCCTCTCCGAGTTATCCCGAGAGGATCACTAGATGCCGTGGAGTCCCGGAATGGTGGCTCCTGTAACTTGACTTACCAAGTCTGACCGCCTTAAGGGACTTGAACACTTGGAGAAAGAACTCGTCGTGTTGTGAGTCCTCCTGGGAGCGGTCCTGGTCGGATTGACCCTTGTCCTTTGAGAGAATTGGCTTCTCTGTTGGACGTATTGTTGTGGGGGATAAGGATCCCTCCTCAACTCCATTAATGGGATGGTTTCCTGGAGAACAATCTCCGAGGCAACATCACCATCACGGATGCATCACTCGGCCAGTAGTCGAAACCGCATCCATGTCGATGTCTCGCAGACCGCCAAGTCAAACCAGTTCTCCTCGCTCCATTCTCCCGCCATGATTGCATGAGATTGGAAAAAGAGAGTATGTTGACAAGAGATTACCAGAAGATCCCCACGGTCGGCGCCAACTGTCGGTGTATTAGAACCGATCTTACGTAAAGATTGTTTGATTCGGGGGGTCTCCTAGAGATAAGATCACGCAGAGTGGATTGACACGGGATGTTTAGACAGGTTCAGATCTTCTCCGGAGAGAATAATAACCCTAATCCTGTGTGTATGGTATTCTTGATGATCAAGTAAAAGGCTAAGACTATTACAGAGAATAGCACTTGTGTTCCTACTTGACTAGCTCTTGTTCGCCTCTCTCTATCTCTCTGATCGATGCCCTTATATAGTCGTGAAGAAGTAGCCATTTTGCCCTGCGGGAGATGCGCCTAATTAATCCAGTAACGGGCGCATGATGGCAGTAATTACCGGCGCCTCGGCTTCTTCACGCCGTCTCGCAATTATCTTCCAGAGATAATGGGATAATTACACACCATTAATAAGCGGAATAATAGTGCGTGCGCACTGCTCGATTCTTTAATCAATTAGACCCACTACCGTAGGTTTGATTATAAGGTGGTCGAGTTTACCTCGGTCGAGAAGAACTTACGACCTGTAGTAGCAATGAGAAGGACCTACAACTATGTAGTGGTCGTAGAAGGACTTACGACCATGATATAGTCGTAGCAAGACTTACAACTGTGGGGGTGATTGTAGAAGAACTTACAACCTCTTATTGGGCTTCTTCCTTATAGATAAGGGGTATCTCTGGGGACTATGTGACATCATATTTACCCATAATAAGAATTATAGATAAAAGATAAAATGAGGATTATTAGATCCTCATCAACATCAGTCAACAACACAAAGATCAAGCATGAATAAAGAAAACGCTTCACTACCCAAGAAAACATCCTTTTTATCAGTTTCTCTTTTAGGAATAAAGTTTCTCTCAAACCTTGGAATTCGAATTCATCGCATACCACACGAGCTTAAACCTCCAAATTAAACATCCTCAAATTATACTCAAATTGAAATACATCATCCACACCATTATGGAGAGGCTTTATTGAACACACCGAACACTCTACACAACTCATTCTACTGACGAAATTAATTGGATAGAAGGCACCAAAAGCATCACAAAATAGATCCCACACAATCACATTACCTCCAATTTTCAAGAACAACTCAAAATCCTAAGTACACATGCTCATGTACTACGTCAGAAGGGTTCTATCAGTGATCATTCCATTGCTCAGGAAACACCATTATTCTACTTTTTCTAAACATAATCATTGTGTGACCAAAAGTCTAGCATAAAAAAATGCAAAGCCTAGATTTAACCTCTAAGACCTCTACAACAAATTTCTCTTATAACAGATAGTAAAATCATCGGATTAAATATCTAACATTCCCACAATTCTAATATACTTACTCATTGACATCATCAGAAATCACCCACACAATCTCGCAATACTATCCAATTGCGTTACTCTATAAAATTAATCAAGGTTTACATACCTTCGATAATCCCTAACATTTCAACATGAACTAAGGTTCTGAAATTTCACTATACCATAGGTTCTACTCAGTCTTAACACTATTCAGATTTACTTCGAAACCAAATATTTTATGTGAATCAAATTTCCTCCAAGAGGTACAGATCAAAACCAATTCATCTTTTACTACTCCTCCAATAGCTTGGTAGCAAAATCTCACCACTAAAATTACTTAACCACCACCAAACAGTTGTCACTTTACGCTTTTTAAAACTTTGCAACACTAAACGGTTGATTCTTTCTCAAAAGAAAGAGGCGAACAAGGACAAGTTTCCTCACACGGGAAAATGTTACTCCTCACAGTGAGCACGAAACCAAAAGAAATATCCTAATAATGGTGATCTTGAAAAACAAAAGTTGAGTTCACAGTTGAGGGCACACATCCCTCAAAAGGGAATAGCAAAATAACGGCCGATAAGAAAAAGGCATTGCGATTCAAACACGACATCTCTTGAGCGGAAAGAGCAGAATGTTTAGGAACGATTCAAATAACCACAAAGTTACAAAACTTGACTCAAATTCTCAAATACTCATGCTGCACTATTTCCTTTAACACTGAAATTAATCCTTTGACTAACAATACTTTGCCACAATGAACAAGATATGGTCTTTAGTCCAAACCAAAAGATCTAATTAAGAATCAATAAAATTCTTCAACACGTCATATTTGCTCAAAACAGTTCAACTACACAAGAAACATGAGATCCAAATGATCTCAGGCACCAAACTCGAAACATTTTCATTCATGGATTTCCACGAAAAGCAAGCGGATTATTCTACTCTTGAAGGAATCAACATAATTTTCTTTGATTGCAACCTCACGTTGCCATCTCAAACCAAAGAGCCTTTAAGATTTAAAATCACACGAACCTCTTAAGAAGTAACAGGACAATCCCACACCTCAATTTATCCAAAATGATTTTAGTTACCAGATGATTCGTTAGTTCTAAAATATCACGAAAGTTAAACTTGTAATATTCTCATTTGAATGATATCACCAAAGACGATCAAATTACTACAAGTATTAACATCAATCTCATAACAACAATTAGAAAACACTTCGAAAGACCCACGTGAAAAGAGTGGGTTGATTCTTTCTCAAAAGAAGAGGCAAATGGAAACGATTTTCACCAACTAAAAAAATCATTTACCACTAGCAATGAACACAGGACCAAGGAGAAAACCAATTAAGCAATGAACTCATATAACATAAGTGGAGTCCACAGTTGAAAGTATATGCCTCAAAAGAAGAAAATATCAGACCTTAACAAATAAGAACAAACGAGCATTCAAGATCAAAACGCTCGCATCACTCAAGAACCATTATAACTTTGCAAAATATCGCTTTACTCGACAAACTTCGTTTACCCCATAAAGCTTGAACCCCCAAAATATCATGAACACAAAACTTGAAATTTTATAATTTTAGAAATATCACGAAAGGCGATCAAATTTCTTTCTCTATAAAAGAATCAACATTACCCTTACACTACTGAACATTTCATTAAGACCAATAACATATATTCCTGGTAACAATCAATTTACCTTACTATCACATCAATAAACCTTCTAAAGGAAACATGACAAACCGTGTCATAGAAATATCCAGCATCAAATGGGATTGTAATAACAACTTATTCTAGAAAAGAAACCTAGTGCGAAAACCACAAAGCTGAAACAAGTCTCTTTTTAACAAGCTCACTCTAGTACAAGACAAACTCATTAAACACACCAGATTAAATCACTTATTAGATTTCGCTCATTTACCCTTACTAATGCTCAACGCTAGTATAGCACACACTAATAGCACTCTAACCATTAACACTAACAACTGATGATTATCTAATCATGAAAGCATTCATAGTCCTACCTTTGTTCAGAAATTGGAATGAAATATCTTTAAACTATATTTATAAGACGAGGTTTCGGAAGTCAATACAACCACTCTCATCCATTACTTCATACATATGACAACAATTTAACATGGCAAAATCAGGTGAATCAAGTATTTGTACAAATTCTTCAGGTATCCAAATAGAAGACATATTTAAGGTTAATACTTATCAAGGCAAAATTAACTTCACTTTTGAAGACATTAACTAAGAGTCATTGGTTTGCACCAATATATTAACCCAACCTGATAACTCCTACCATACCAAATAATTCTTTTAAATAAAATCCCTTAGATAAAGTATGACAATACCTCACTAAAGGGTTTTAACATTCTCCTTCTCATAAGAAATGCATAAAACTTCAACTCTCAAATTAACCCAAAAGAAATATACAAGGTTAATGCACACACTTAATAAAGAACTTGTAAAAGAAACCTTCCACTGTCCGAAATTCCAAGCGAACAAATGAGTTAAATTTTCCAACAGGGGTAAAACAGAACTTCCGTGAAAAGATAAATCTTGCAATTTAACTACGCTCACGTGGAGCAGAAATATCACAATAGTCGAAAGAACAAATATTGTTTCAAAGAACGATTAGAGACCTATTGGAGCTTGCCTACTTCATTATAACCCCCATTCAAAAGAAATTCATCAACTGCAAGAACTACAACTAGGAAACCAGATACAAACACGAGAAAGACAACAACTTCATCAAAGAACTCATGCTCAACACATAACTATGGAAAGGGGTGTAACACCCCAGCCCAACACTGAGCCTGGAATGCCACTAAACTACTCTCTAAACTAATAAATATTGACACACTACAAAATTTCAGCAAGAAGATATCAACGGACATATCTCTGGTTCACAAACGAGCATCTATAATTATGAATCAAGCAAGAGTAAATAAGCAAGGCGAAATATAACCAGGTAAATAGTCCAAAATAGCATCAACCAATGAATCCAAATTATTGAAACAAATAGTCTAGTCCAAAACGTTGTCCTAAACTTTATTCAACCTCTAACATGACCAAGAGTAATCCAACATTGAATGAAAAGGTTCATATGGCAAATGATCATGTGATTGAAGGATGGATCTAATCCAGGTGCTCTACTCGCTCTCAATCACGGCGTTCTCGAAGATCACCTAAAGACAACAAAAGAGCAAGGATGAGTCCACGACTCAGCAAATACATTAATATACAACGAACAATAATAAATCAACAGTAATCAATAACTTCATTATCATCACATGCACTTCTATTAATATTCTCATGCTGTTAACTTCTCTTTGTTTCACACCCATTCATCTCATATCTCAATACAACTCTAATCTACATGTCCACATGCACTTCTTTCGCATATACCGGTATAGCATGAGTGAATGCTCGCGACAACATTCACTCTCAAGCCCGCCCCTCCTCAAGGATCGGGGACCTCCTCCACTCCCGTGGAGTTGTGATCAATCATGATCACCTTCTCATATGCAAAGATGCTTATGAATGCAAAAATACAAGATTCCATCATATTCATCATATCCAATTTTTCATCATGTCCATTAACATTATAAATTCATACCATTCCATTGCTTTCAATTAAATAAAATAAAAGCACAACAATAATGGTAATAGAAGATAAAGAAAACAGTGATCAATCATTGATCGATGTCTACTATGCACTTGCCTTTACTAGTTGCGACGCACGATTTGACTAGAAGATGGCAACAAGTACGACGCCTCTCCTACATTATATACACAAATTTCAATACAAGCTACAGCATCAAGAATAGCAATCAATAGACATCGCTCCTACACGTCCCCAAATCTACCACGCTTCTCCGGTACCGAAAAGTTACCCATTGCTGTCTTAGTACTAAAATGAACGTAACTTTTGACTCAAAAGTCCGATCACAACAAACCACCCAGTTCTGGATTCTACACAAAATTACCCTCATTTTCTTAGATTACAAAGTCTTCTAATTAAATCATCTAACCCTCCGTTTTTAGCCCAGAAAACCGATCTGTCCGCTTCGGAACAGCGGGTCTTACTAAATTCATAACTTTTGTTTTATCCAACCAAAATTCGAGTTTTTAGATTCTACAGAACCATTGGACAATTATCTACATCTTTCATGTAGATCAAAAACTCTAATTAGTGGATTTACTATTTTTAATATCTGATCTACCAAAACAGCGCCGAAAGACGACATCCACAAAGACAGCAGTCTTCCAAAATTCATATCTCGAATTCTACTTGTCCGATCGACATGATTAAATATTCTGTAGAAAGATATCGAAATTATCTACAATTAACTAGTAGATGATACTTTCCAAATTCGCCATTAAGGTATCCGAATAAATCGTTCAACAGAACAGCAAAGCAAACAGAGCTAATAATCGCCCCGAGACTAGAAAATTCTAAACCTCTCTAATTAATCTCAATTCTAATATCTAATTAAATTAAGAAATCAAACAAGAAATAGCCAGATCGTTACCCACGATTTAAAACCGAGATCCCAACTTCCTCCTAAATCTTCCTCTTCTCTTTTCTTTCTCTTGATTCTTCTCTCTCTATCTATTATTCAAGCAGCATGTATCCATGACGAATGTGCCGCACGTAGCTAGTGCCAAAAATTTAATAGCAACAGAAGGGCAAACCTTTGGAGCTATTGGCGATGTGCACTTCTGGCCTCCTTGAATTCGGGAATTAATGGCGACGTGCACAGCCGGCTTCACATGTTGGCAATCGTGGCCGTAGCTAGCACCGTTTGCATTCGGACGCATGGGCAGCAGCAGACCAAACTGGCCGAGGCGTCTCCACGCGGCAGGAACAGCAGAACGCTCACGCGCTGATCGCTTCACACACGCACTGGCCGGGGAAAACAAGCGGCTGATGGCGCTGCGTGGCCAGCCGGGCGACGTCTAGCGCATGGGCAGGCGACGATACGCAGGAAACAAGAAAAAGAACAGAGCGGCGGCTCGGCTAGGTGGAAAAAAAGAAAAAAATACGGCTAGGGTTTTCTAGAACTCCACTCCCACGATTTATATAGCTCTTAAAAAAAACTCTGAAATATCCTATTTTCACGTATCTAATTTCTTTAATTACGCACAAGCTCTTAAGACGTTATTATTAATATTATTATTTTCAGAATATTACACGGGGGTAAGTACTTCTCTATTTTCATACCACGAATAGTGGTGTAGCCTAGCAAAACCCAGGACAACAACCACGATCTCAACTTCTCAATGTCCATTACCAATACGCATAACCAATATAATCAATTATGAATATAAGGTCATCTCATAGTAATCATAGAGTAAATTCATAGATATAGAAGATCATAGCAGATCATAGACTAACAAAAAAAGAGTGATAGTACATAAACAATTCGACAACAGCTCATTAATTGAGTCACATCAATATAAATGTGGAAGCAATGAATTACCCATTCCCTCCCACTGTGCACAGTGTGTCATTTTAAGATTTTTCTACTAACCACGGACCTAAAGTACGCTCTGATACCAACTGTAACACCCTGGCTATTTGGAAGCCAAAATGTTACCTAAAGTATCTAACATACGACCACAATTCAGAAGTATTTTAAACAATAACTCATCTAAAGGCATAAAGGGATCATCATACAATAGAACCAATGCAGGAATAAAGACTAAACCCAATTGAGTATAATAAGGGGGTGATCAAGGACCACAAGAGGTACTTAAATAAACATATCATGGAGAGAAATATCAACCGCTTCTAACTTTATTTATTACAGTTCATCAATTGACGAATGGAAGACATAATAGAAACTTATTATTGAAAATAGAATATGGTGAACTGAGTGAAAAGTGCTTGTCTACTCCCTTCCAACATAGCTAGCATCAACAATCACCTAAATAAATAAAGAAAGCAAGAATGAGTCCAAGACTCAGCAAGTACCATAAATAATTGAACGAGACAACAACATTACGGAGTATGAACAAAACAATGAATGTATAAATGAATGGATGGAATGTATGGATGTATTGAAAGGAATGGACTGCACACATGCTCATACCGGTATAGCTAGTGACATACCCGTCGGTGCTCACTTAAGCTAGCATTTAACAAAATACGGGGATCCAAATCCCGTATGAAGAACATTTCATACGGGTGTCCAACTCTGCCCACATTGAAATGGTGGGTCTTACGTGCCCATACTGGAATTAATGGGTCTTTATAGTTCACTCCCGTGGATGGAACATGACAAGAGGTTCATGTTATGAAATATGAATAATGAATGAGAACATCTCTAATCATGGAAGTAGCACATTTGAAAGGAACAAAAAACATGAAATGTAATTATGGTTCATACAAATAACAGTATAAACACCAACACTCATCGTTCAACCATAAAGGATTACAAAGTACTTGCCTTCTACGTTGTGACGCGCTAGGAGGCAACGAAGGTGCCCCTAAATGCGACGCCTCGCTGCCGACACAAGTACGTACTTGAAATAAGAACGACATGGTATAAAATGCTACCGGAGACGCTCTACAACATATTCCTAAAAACCCTAGAGTTAACGAGTAGTATTAATCTGAAAACGGGCAACTCAATCGCCGGAATGAGTCTGGTCAGCAGCACGGAAAAATTCATATTTATTAATATGGGACTCGGAACGAGGTGAGGCCAGATCCTATGGAAACTTAACGAACTCATCTACAAAATTCTAGTTGACAAGATCACCTAATTCGGTGAAACTAAATTGCTAAACAGCGGATGAAAATACAAGACGGGTTCTGTCTAGATGAAAGGAACAACAGTAAAGAATATATTACAACTTTTAATCTACAACTCCGATTGGGGTGTTATTTATAAATCTGGAAAGAATATAAAATTTTCTACAATAACCTAGTTGGGTGAAAACCGTGAATCTGCCATTAACTTATTCATATTTTAAAAGACAACTAGAGAGTTCATTCTCGTTAGGCAGTCAGGACAGCGTGGAAAGAATATATCATAACTTTTGAACCATAGATCAGAATCTTGTGATCTTGGTGGCTATGGAAATCTAAGAACAGTGGATACAAATCTCTAGGAGGTGGAAACCTCCAATTCAGCATCTAACGACCCGAAATTGGCCGCGCAACCTACTGGACATAATCTGAATTTCTAACAGCACCTATTCAATCCAATCAAACTAATCGAATTCGCCACTAAACAACATCAAACAGCGGAGGAAACGCCTCGTTACCCTTGTAGAACCTAGAAGGACGATGAATGAGGCTTGGGGAAGATGATCCCCCTTCTCTTCTCTTCTTCCTCCCCTTGGTCGGCCACCACACGCAACACCCGACGCCCGGGGACAGCAGGAGGAGGGATCGGCAGGGGCACTCGTCTTCGGGGGAGGAGGAGCA
The DNA here is from genome assembly GCA_036346395.1 of Hsuehochloa calcarea. Lineage (NCBI taxonomy): Eukaryota > Viridiplantae > Streptophyta > Magnoliopsida > Poales > Poaceae > Hsuehochloa > Hsuehochloa calcarea. The sequence goes on from CM070604.1 coordinate 26,201,577, forward strand.
CCACCACCAGGGAGGGGCGGCAGCAGGGCAGCAGGGGAGGTGCCAAGATGGGTAGGGGGTGGCGGCTCGGGGTGGGAAGAGGAGGAGTAGGGGAGGCGGCTAGGGTTTGGGGCGCCTCCCCCTTTGGCCAGCACCCCCTAAGCCGGCTCCCCCTCTTGGGCCTCCTGGGTCGCGGCCCACGGCCCAGGTTGGCAAGAAAACACATAAAACCCCTCTTTGAATAGGAATTTCTAGTTCTTTATTTTTCTTTTCTCCCTCCGGCTTCCATTCAAATTACCCGATTCGTTTACAGGGTATTACACTATAGAAATAACGACATCGAATGAATACCAAGAAAAGCTAAAACATCAAATTGCTAAAAAATACATGAAATTTCTACAGTAGCCAGATGATGATTTTAGATGAATTTAGGTAAAATAATTATTGTGTTTGGAGTTATTATGTGAGAGTTATAGAAGTTTAAAAATTAGTTTTTGAAAAAATGCTGAAAAATTGAACTTCGGTCACTATTAATCTGAAACTTAACTTTTCGCGAAACTTTATAACAGTGGTGGGAATAAGGATTACATGGTTAGCTAGAAAATAAAAATTTATGCCCAAAATAAATTGGTTCATCTCATTTGGAGTTCGTAAACATTTCCTTTGAATTTTCAAAGTTAATAGCATTTCTAATGTAAAAATAATTCAATTTTGGATCATTTTCCAAAAATAACTTTTTCTATGATAGAAAAATATTTCAATGATGTTTAAAACTAAAGTACATTTAAAATAAAAATTTACAAAATTGGTTTGACTTGATTTGGAGTTAGTTTGAATTAGTATTAATTTTTTGAAGTTATTTGATTTTTGAGTGTAACAATAATTGTTTTTCCATTTTTCTAAAGCATTTAATACTTTTTACACTCAACTTAGCCTAGAATCTGTCATGACAAGTGGGGCCTATGTATTTGCTTTTTCTTTTTCATTTATTTTCTCCAGGAAAACATCTATACGGCATAATCAAGGTCGTCAATTCATCAAGTAATGTCCGAACTCACGATCTTCCAACTATACAACCTATCCGATAATTATACGAAATCCACCGACTTATGGGCATATTACCATGACTAACTCCATCAATTATTCTTCACTAGACTAATGAAACTAATACTAACTATCCAACTCTACTAGTCTCACCTTGGCAAATCATAATCGCATACACAAAAATCTCCACCGACCGAGGTTTATTTGGTTAACCGATACCTAAAGAGACTTAAAATTTAATTGCACATCTGACATCTAATGTCTCACTAATCGTCTACTCATATCCATACCATAGAACTTAGTCATGAACGACCTCTACCAATCCAATCATATATGTGCCTTTACGATCAACTAATAATCCTTTATCTAATAATTCAAATGAAGGTACTAATCTATCAACTTAGCACTTAGGACTTCACTACTAATTACAAGACAATCAAATATTTCTCCGCGGTCAAATAATCCATTCTACATCTCCCAATTCTAGCATATAAGATTCACATGACTATCAGTTAAGACATCTGATCAAACAATCCAAGAATGCACTTAATACGACATCCAACGAGCAATAATACACATAAATAATAGATATATCTTTAAACATCAACACATTCGTCATCCATCAAGTAATAAATTATAAAAATTCTTATGCGTCCTATCTACTAAAATTACTAATCCAACGTGAGGGAAAATCTCCAATTAATGTATTATCCAAAGATCACCACTAACTTCCATGCAACTTCAAAATAATATCGTTCGATCAAATAATCTAATCATATATTTAATCTAGCATCTACCGATCAATAATACACACATTTCACCATAATAATCTAATTATTCACATTCACCAATATATCGATACATAATCACGCTACGCACAAATACGACCTAACCGAACTATTATACTAGTCTTAAGCTACTAAATCATTTTTACAATTAAACATGCATAAATAGATGTCATGATCATGACTAATATGCAACATGTATGAAAATATCATAAACATGGTCACATAATTTTTGCTAAGAATATTACTACAGCACTAGGCGTGTGAAAATATCACCGGACGTCATCATCTTGGCACTCATGTGCGTCCGCCATAGCCGTCGCCATTTCCGCTTCCACTCGGCCTCTCGTCCGCATCCACCGTAGTCGTCGCCAAAACCGTACATGTCCGTGTGCTACCATAGTCGTCGCCGCTCTCCCTCTCGACTCCTCCGTTGATGCAACGTCCCCGAGCCGCTGGCCCCCGACTTCACCGTGCCGCAGCGAGCCAAGCCGTCGCGCCCTCGGTTTGGCTGTGTCACATGCATGCATGCCCACCGAGGTGCATGCGCCGCCACATGCACGGCTCTAGCCGCCGGCCAACATCACTTTGCACTACAGCGCCGCCGCATGCATGTGCTACATGCATGCATGGCAGCACCGCCAAGCCGCTTATCGGTGCCACACTGGCCGTGCCGACCTTCTTGCCACGGCGCCCGCGTCGATGCCGCTTCTCCGTCAGCCACTCGACTGTTGGCCCAGGAACCCGGCGAGACCTCACTCATAGTTTTCTCTCTTGGAGTTCTCATGGAAGAAGACGAACAGTAGAGTCGTTTTCTCTAATTCTCTATCATTCAACTCACCAAACTAACTACACGCACGCACACACACAGTGGACTAACTAAGGCCATAACCCACGCACGCACACAATGGACTAACTCCTGATCCTAAAACCTTGGATCATGACCACTTCATGCGCCACCAATAGAAACGACCACTACGCTTCTTCCAACTCCACATGCAAGCCAACAGCCCATCCTACTCTCATGGCCACATGACTCGGCCAAACACTATGGCATGCATGCAGCCTGCCACTAGCACATGCACGTAAGGCCACATCTCCACTACATGTAAACGCCACTACTCTACGGGACTCGGACAACACGTTGATGAAGTCTGGATTAACTCCAACATTCACCTCCCTAATCCTGACTTCATCACCCGATGCTCCTGACGCATCTCCACGGAGTTTTGCCGCCTTCTTGCTGACCATGCCGCCGGTGACATAACTTGCCGGTGTCTTTTGCTTCTACCACAACTCCGATTGTCTTTCGCCGGTACCATCGGCGACGGAGACTCGGACCGGAGCTTACATTAGTGAGTTCTTGGACACATCTACAAGAACTCATACTTTCTCGTGGACACAACTAACACGAGAGAACACTCTAGAGCTACACTGGAGTACGACGGAGAGAATCTCTATTCTCTTGTACAACTAAGCTCTATGAAGATGAAACACAGGGAACACCAGAGACACAACTCAACTTGTGTTGTTCTATTCCTATTCAACTTCGGGGGATCTCTTGACCCACTGTAGGCACCTTTGCATGCGTTGCTACTGGGCCGATGCTGCACCTGCATGCATGCATTGCTAGTGCAATGCTTCTTATTTCTCTATAAAACCTTACATCTCTTCCTCTTCTCCCATAGCAAGAACACTAGTGATACAGATGGTAAGAATTGCCGCTGTCTACCATCTGTTTCGACCATCGTGTTGGGTCTTAGCAACCTGCTGTGGCTGACGCACTCGGGCATCGTCATACTGCGCGCCATGAGCGACCTCCTTGCACGCCATGGCCCGTTGCTCACGCTCCGCATAGGCTCGCGGCTGGTGATCATCGTCGCCGACCGGCAGCTCGCCCACGCCGCCATCATCGAGCACGGTGCCGCGCTGGCCGACCGCCCGTAGTTCGCCTCCCGCGACATCCCGTGCGCGCGCCACAAGGCGCCACTCGCGCCATCGCAGCCTAAAGTCGCTCCGCCGCGTTTGGTAGCATCTCCTTGCTCTGATACCAATTATTGGCCCAGGCACCCGGCGAGACCTCACTCATAGTTTTCTCTCTAGGAGTTCTCAAAGAAGAAGACGAATAGTAGAGTCGTTTTCTCTAATTCTCTATCATTCAACTCACCAAACTAACTACATACATAAGCTTTATACACCACCGACCACAAAGGCCATAACCCACGCACGCACACAGTGGACTAACTCCTGATCCTAAAACCTTGGATCATGACCACTTCATGCGCCACCAACAGAAACGGCCACTGCGCTCCTTACAACTCCACATGCAAGCCAACAGCCCATCCTACTCTCATGGCCACACGACTCGGCCAAACACTATGGCTGTAATATCCCGATTTCGGTTCGGTAAATTGAAGAACTAGTCACGAGGAGAAAGAGGGCTTAAAAGGAATAGCAAAACCTGGATAGAAGAGGGGATTTTCCGCATTTGTTCGACAACCTGGGCGCGGGCCGCGGCCCAGGAGAGGCCCCTCTTGTGGCCGGCCAAGGGGGGGGGGGAATTCCCACCCCCCAAAACCCTAATGCCCAACCCCTCACCCTTTTTCCCCCTAGTGGCCGCCGCCTCTCCCCACCTCTCCCTGCTGTGCGCCACTGCTCGTTCGATTTGGGTACGTTGCGTTCATTTTCTGACCTGATTACCTCTTAGAAAGTTGTCGGTCTCGTCTTTATCTTTCTTTTGGCACTGAGATCATCTGATTTGGACGTACGGTTTAGGAGTTATGGTAGTTTTACCGCGACTGTCCAGGAGAGTTGACGTGAATTGGCAGATTGTCTTGTCTGGCCAATTTGAATTTTTTTGATGCCGAATCAGAAATGCCTCCCAAAATAAATGTTGTAGCTAATTCTGTAAGATTTCCAAGTTGATAAAGAACATTTTTTTTAGAGTTGCCAATCAAAAGTTATGCAAGTTTTACTATCGCTGTTTTCTGTCTGTCAGATTGTTAGGACAGAGATCTTCACCTGAACATTAGGACAAGTAGGAGGCCTAATCAGGGGACTTGCCCAACTAGACTATTATAACTGGTTTTGTCATGATTCCCTAGAGCCCAATATCACCCTGTTCCGAGTTGCGTATCAAAAGTTATGGTAGTTTTGGTGCTCTGTCCAGAGAACCCAACGTAAAAAATTGATATTCTGTAGATTGGCTTGGTAGGGATAGTTTATGGCAGAATCAGAAGGGCTCCCCAACTAAGTTTATTTAGGTAATTTAATTACCTTTCCAGAAAGTCTGAGAACACATAATTTGGATCCCGGTAGTGAAAGTTATGGATTTTGTAAGTTGACTGTCCACTGAGGGGACAGATCGACGTTTAGGATTTGGGGTTGGAATCGAGTTAGACCCTTTCTCGAGTTCGAGTAGGTTGTTATATTTTTTTTTTGCTTTGGTCCGCTACTGTCGCTTTAGTGTGTGTTAACTATTTATTCAGGTGGTGGACGGTCCCGGGGGCAGCGCTAGATGGCAAAGTATGGGCAAAGGTCCCTGTGCCAGATGGCACATGCATGGGTGTGCATCGACGGATGCGCACTTTGCATTACCAGTAAAATGCAAAAAGACAAAGAGCATAAAGAGCATATGAGCAGGTTGCAAGTCATGTGTATGTGGTTTATTCGGTGAATAGATTTGTGATGTATAGTTGATGGGTTTCTTTCTTATACTGTTGTTACCTATTATTATGCTTGCTGAGTCTTTGGACTCACCCCTTGTTGTTTGTTGTGTTTTAGGTACCTGTATGAGATCGGCATGCTTGGGAGAAAGGAAGGGCTAGAGTAGTTGCACGCTCGCACTATATACACACATGAGAATAAAAGGAAAATTAATTCAGTAGATGGATGAATTACCTAAAATTCTGCTTACGATCATTACTTGATTGGATTAGACTGTAATAAAGGAGTTTAAAAATTGGATACTTATGATCTACTTTCATATGTCTATTTGATAAAGATGAATAGCCTATGTGGGTTATGTTTGGATCATTTTTTTACTAGACTACCTCTTGTTATATTTGCTTGTGGGAACCTCCAGTATAGTAACTATACAAAGGAGGTTCTGCCGGAATTTGGTAAAGAGTTTTAGTTAATTATGTTTAACTTGTTATTTTAGTAGCATTCCAAGCTTATGTTGGGCTGGGGTGTTACAGATGGTATCAGAGCATCAACCTTCGCTGCACGGGTGCGTGCGGGACAGGGGCGCGGGCATATAGCGCATGGCACATGTGGGCCCGGAGTGGACACATGGCATGGCATATGTGCCGGCACTGAACACACGGACGTGTACCGAGGGTGGTTCTGGGCATTTGCCGCGTATGCCGTATGCTGTCGAGGGCATCAGCCCTTAAGGGGGGTGAATGTAATACCCCGGCCTACTCGTAGTTTGGCCCATGTGGCCCATGATGAGTTGTGTGGTGGGATTAGTCCCACATTGCTTGTCTGAAGTGAGTTGTAGTAGTATATAATGTCTGTTGGATCCAAACGAAGCACCTCCGGGTAAACCCTTTTACACGAAGCGAGGACGAAAGTGTAAGTGAGGTGCTATGTGTGCGCGGGTCCGCCCCACGGTGGGCTGGGCATTGAGCCGATTTTGGGTCAGGTGTTACAGTTGGTATCAGAGCGGGCTGTAGGTCCGTGGTAATTGAGAGCATTAATTTTGACACACTAAGCACAGTAGGTGGGTTTTGGGTTGCATTACATCTACGTTTCCGTTGATTATTTTAGTCGATTGTATGCTGAACGTTTGAATATTTGTGCTTGTTTGTGTTGTTTAGAGATGGCAAGGGGTAGAGGTCGTGGTCGTGGTCTTGGTCGGCAGGGTGCTGGACGAGGCCAGCAAAGGCTCTCCGCCCAAGTTCGTAACTCAGAGCTGTGGAGGCTAGTTCTGTGGGATCAGAAGAGGAGGTTGCTTCAGCGGTTCAGGGAAACCAGGCTCCTCCAGCTGCACCTGCTGTAGCGCCTGAGATGGTTCCTGCGGTAGTACCCCCGGTGGTTGCTATGGAGCTGCATCAGTGGAATGCCTTGTGGTTGGACACCTTTGATGGGCTGGGCACGCCGGTGGATCGCTAATCGGTCATGACACATAGAGAGGCATCCGGGAGCGCGGTTTGACTTCAGAGCCGAGGGTTCGGGCCGTGGCCTTTCAGTTGAAGGGGCAAGCGGATCTCTAGTGGGAAGGAGTCCTGTCAGCTAGAACCGCTGCCCATGGACCAGCAACTTGGGAACTTTTTGTGGAGCAGTTCAGGGAGGTTTTATCCTGCCTCATTTGTGGAGAGGATGGAGGTGTTTTTGAATAGTTTCAAGCAGGGTAAGATGTCGGTGACAGAGTACGAAGTGGGTTTCAACAACTTAATCCACTTTGTTCCAACTGTGGCTACCAATGAGGCGGAGAAGGCTAAGAGGTTTCGTAGAGGGCTCCGGCAGGAATTTCGTCAGGTGTTGGGGGCTTTGGAGCTGCGTGATTTTAGCTCCCTGGTAGAGCAAGCCAGGGGCATGGAGCTAGAGATGCAGCTTGGGGAAGAATTGTAAGGTACAGGAGGTACCATGGTTTCTGAGGGTACTGGTGGCAGTCAGAGGAAGAGTTTCGGAGGAGGAAGTGGTTCATCACTGAAGCCAGTTTCCAAGAAGTTCAAGGGCCCGCAGAATTCCTTCAAGTCCAGTGGTCTCAAAGCCACATCAACCTCCACTTTTCGACCACATCGAGTACTCCTAAAAGGCTCGTCCTGTGGCAAGGTATGAAGTGTTTCAAGTGTGGCAATGATCATCGTGCTTGAGAGTGTACTGGTCGGGTTCTTGTCGCCACCGTGGTCTGGATGGTCACAAGTCGCTGGTTTGTAGGCGTAATCCTACCAAGATATCAAGTGGGAGCCAATTCAAGAGTCAGCCCCAGTGCCAGCTGCTTCTTCTCGAGAGTCTGTGCAGATGCTTACAACTACTCCTACTCGGCCTTGATGCACTCACTCTACTACCCTACTCCTCGAGGGATTCCACCACCAGTGTATTTTTGGCCGCCTTCCTCGGCGGCAATGTCCCCTTTTGTGGCGCCTTCAGCACCTCCAGCAGCTACTGCACCACCATACCAGGGTGTTGGGGCTCTAGCCGCCCCAGCATCAGTCTCCTACGCCATGCCAACTGCTGAGTCAGTAGGTCGTCCTGATGTGGTGACAGGTACGCTTCTGGTAGATTCAGTTGAGGCTTATGTCTTGTTTGATTCCGGGGCTACTTTCCCTTTTGCATCATTAGAGTTTGCTAGCCGGGCAAATTTGAGTATGCAAAGATATAGCTCAGTCGTTTCTAGTCAATTCACTGGGAATTCTTTCTAGTTCCACATCTGTCTTGTTGTGTGATTTCGTTAGATGGAGAAGACTTTATTGCTAATCTAATGGTTATTAAGGTGGAACCATTTGACGTTATTTTGGGTATGGATTGGTTGCATAGTGTGGATATCGTGAGGATATGTGCATGATCTCAGGATGATGAGTCAATTGGCAATGGCGTTGTTGGTTTGCAAAATCTCGCTGGTTTGCTCCAAGGTCGTCAAAGCCACAGCGGTCTCGACCGGGCAGCCGGGCGGTCGACCGCCCGTGGAGCGATCCGACCGCCATGGTGGCCGGTCCGACCGCCACAATGAAATTTGGGTTTTGAGTGGGCCAAAATAGGTTGTGTAGGCAAGTGAGGAGTCTCCGGATGTGGTCCCATCATTTTGGAGCTCCCAACAAAAGTTCTATTCGCTTGAAATTTCCGGAAGGTTTCGGAATTTCTCGCTTGAATTTTGGCTAAGTCTTGACCGTCCGACCGCTGCTGTGGGAGCGGTCCGACAAGCATGAATCGGTCTGACCCGCCGTGGAAGGGATGACCGGCATCACTTGGAGGTGAGCCAAGTGTTGCATTGAGTTGGTTTTGATTGTGTTTATTATATGAACTTCAATGCTTTATTGAAGTATATTGCATTGCGGAACTGACGTGGGTCAAGTTGTGAAGAACTTGTTCCCGGAAACGATTTGTTTGTCTATTGTGCGTGTGGCTTGCGTGTCAACGACGTCAACGGTGAGTGGATCGACTACGCTGGAGAGCCGAGGTCCGTAACGATCATGGATACGGGTGAGGTCGTGTGACTCAAGCAGTGCGAGAATGGGCAAGACGGATCGAACGGGTGGTTCGACATATTGGTTGGATCAGCGGTGCGGATATCGGTGCGAGTCTCGGGAGGTTCGATGGGATTCGGACAAGAGAGGCTTGGCGACGCGATGAGAACCGCCGATCAACCTACACGTGGTGAAGCAAAGCGATTGCTTCAAGAGTTATTTGTGTGTGGGTCCCATGTGTAAGTGACCCCAAAAAGGGAAACCCTAGCTCTCTAGTATAAATAGGAAGGGGGAGATGGAAAGCTAAGCCAAGCATTCATTTTAGCCCCTTCTTCCTTTTCTAGGGTTTGGAGGAGAGGAGAGGAGAACTAGGGTTTGGAGTGTGCTCCTTGTTGACCTCTTGCCCTCCTTGTTGGAGAGGCTTTGTAAGCATCTTGTGTACTGAACAATCTTGTGATGCTCAATTGAAAGATCGCTTGCTCCCTTTTGTGTTCTTCTCCCTTTGGATGATTTTGGTGCTTCCTTGATTCAAAGGTTCATACTTGGTCTCTTGGCCTACTTTATCTTGCTTTGATGTGTGGGATTACTCCTAGAGTCATCTAGATCATCAACCCCCCACAAGCAAGTCTTGAATCAAGATTTTCATATTTCTAGGGTTTGTGCACTTCTTTGGTAAAATCTCGAGAGATCGATTCTGCTGAAGTGGATCGACGGATCGTCGCTAGAAATAGGTCTCTAATATCATTAGGAGGTGTGCTCAAATTTGGTCAAGTTTTATTGGTTGAATCAAAAGTTAGATCAAATTTCGTTTTGGATTTGGGTGGAGTTTTTCAGTACTGGACTCTACCGGTCCGACCGGTCCTTCAACGGCGGTCTGACCGCCCATGTTTTCATACCGCTGGTTTGCCGGGTCGAACCGTTGCCCACCGTCCGACCGCCGATTAGTTGCCGGCCGATCATGGTTGACCGTCGGTCCGACCGCCCGTGGTAGCCGGTCAGACCGCCAGTATCCAGTAAGGAACAGTGAGTTCTTTTCTCCGTTTGTGTCGTATGGTTGAGGGGTTTATCAAATCCAACACAAGGCTTCCGTTGTGTGCTTACTGATCTTCTTAGCTTTCATAGCTAAAGGAGTAAAGTTCGTGTTGGTTTTTGATTTAGGCGAGAAAGTTTTGAAAGCGCCTATTCACCCCCCCTAGTCGCCTTTCCGGTCCTACAAGTGGTATCAGAGCCGGTTAGCTCTTCTCATAGATCTTAACCGGTCTTTGGAGCCATGGCGACTGACAAGTACTCAACCAAGCCACACATTTTCGAAGGAGTTGACTTTGCATCTTTGGAAGGCTCAGATGCAAGCATATATCGAGGCTCAAGGGCACGCTATTTGGCTAAAGGTGAAAAATCCTTATGTCGTGCCAGCCGATGACGATACGATCACTCCAGATGTGGAGGTCAACAGCAAGGCTCGGAATTATTTGATCCAAGGCCTCAGTCGATCTGAGTTTGAGCGTGTTGCTCACTTGCGGTTCGCTTCACGAGATCCGCGACTCTTTGTGACTATCATGAAGGGTCCATCGCGATCAAGGAAGTGAGATGTAACCACTCAAGAAAGTATACTCAAAGATCGAACAAAGGCCCGTGAGTCTTTGATGGTGTGGGAAGATTCTCTAAGATTCTTCATGATCTCCGCTACCGTTGACTGGTATTTCGAACCGAGAATGCACGCCACTTCGGGTGCTCTTGATGTGAAGGTCTGGGAATGAAGATCACTTCCATCAATGACAACATCACATGAGTGAGCTTACCATGGACAAGCTTTACTCGAGGTTGAAGACGCATGAGATTGACTTTATCTCGCCTCCCCAAGACAGAGTCGATGGCATTAGTGGTCGACAAATCCAAGGGTTGTTCTTCGAGTCTCTTGATTGTAGCTCATCCGGTTTCTCATTATCCGCTTTACATTCTTTAAGTGATGAGCAACTAGAGAAATCGCCGAGGATGACTTAGCCTCCTTTCCACCAAATTCACAAGAGCGTATAACAAGGTGAGGAATAGGAGGAGAAGTGGACCTATCACATGCTTCAATGTGGTGAGCCAAACCACATTCGCTCCAGTGCCCCAAGCTAAAGGGCAAGGAGGAGAAGGAGACACGAAGACATCCCTGGAGAGGATGCTAAACCCAAGAAGACAAACTATCGAAGTTTGTCACCGGTCCTGCCGCCTTGAGAATGTAAATATGAGCGATGTGGACTCGGAACGGAGGACGACGAGAGACTCTCGTGGCAAGAAGAAGGCGCATGACTTCACCCGGCATGTGTTTCATGGCCAAGAACACCACGACAAATGACTCCTCCAACAATGAGGATCCTTTTAGTGATCCTGATGAGGTATGCCCTTCTATTGCTGACATGAAAAGGGCGTTGGTGCTTGCTGAACAGAAATTGCATAAGCAAGTAAAAATGATTAAGAAGCAGGACATTATGATTGATAATTTGAACCTAGAAGTGGTTAGGCTAAAATCTATTAATCCTGATGATTTTTGTGAATCCTGCACTAGCTTGCTTAATGACTTGACAAGCTTGAAATCTGCTCATTCCTCTGTCACCAATCAACTAAAAGATGCTCTCGATGAACTAGAGTCTCTCAAGTCTAGTTCTGCTTGCTTAGATGCCATTTCTCTTGATGTGACTGCCATGGAAGCTATCCCTTTAACTTGCTCAAATTGTGCTTTGCTTGAATTAAAACTGGATAGCTCTTTAAAAGAATTGCAAAAATTTGATGCTAGTCACACATGTTCTCATTGTAAGAATAATAGGATTAAGATGCAAGAGATGAAAGAAATGCTAGTTTACTCTAGAGTTGCATCTTGTGAAAATTGTCCCAAGCTTACAATAGAGATTGAAGCCTTAAACAAGACCCTTGAAGAAAAGGCTAAAATTGAAAGATCCATGTCTTTTACTGCTTCTAAGAAAGTTATTGATTCTAACTCTTGTGCTTTAAATGCTGAAGTTGAAACCATGATTAATCAGATTCAAGAGGCATTTAGAGTCAAATTTAAGGAGCAGTTGAATAGGATTAGAGAATCCTATTGTGTGTCTTGTGAGGCCTTCAAGGTGGAAGTGGCCCTTCTTAAGAGCAAGAGCAATGAGGTAATCAAGTCTAGCAAGTGCACTAGATGTGAGGGTTTAATGAAAGAGAATGATTACCTCAAGGTGACTCTTGAGAAGTTTTCAAGTGGGAAAAAGAAACTCAACATGATTCTTGATCAATCCAAAGTGAGTGTGAAAATAGTGGTCTAGGTTTCAATCCCTAGAGCATTCAAAGAAAAACCCACCTAGGATTGCTAGAGTTGTGAAGAATGGTTTGTTTGAGCTAGAACCTACTAAGCCATCCGGTAGTTTTCAACCATGGTTTTGCTCAAACTCTTTCTCGCAAGAAAGGTGCTTTCACTCATTCTGCATGCACCTCTCAAAAGGTCCAGACCATTGCACCTTCTCGCAAGAAAGAAGGCCATACTGCTGAGTTCCGCTCCAGGAGAGCAAAGCTTGAGAGAAAAGAGAGGATGAGCGCTCTAAGATCTATTAGAGGAGTCCCTTCTCCAGCTGTAGTCTCTAGAGCTAGGCAGCCTGTTTATCGCACCACACATAGGCCTAGATTTGTAGTGAACTTTGTAGACTCTTTTGGTGGGTCTAGGCAGTGTGTTGGATTAGGACATCGTGAGGAGAGACCACGGGTAGCACCTAGACAGGGGGAGTATCGATCTTTTGGTAGATCGTTTCGGAGAGGTCTAGGTGGTTCTCATGTGCATCCTTATGATTTTATTCCTGATCATGTTTCTGCTATTTCTACTGCTGCTCCTAAACATCGTGCCTCTCAGTACTGGATTCCTCGATCATTTATCACTAACCCCAAGACCGAGGCACGGATGTTTTCTTGATTGTGCTTTTAGGTCCGTCGTGCGAGGAAGGAGGACATATGGCTTGTTGACTCCGGGTGTTCTCGACATATGGTGGAGATTCTAGATGGTTCTCCTCCTCACACGTGCATCCGCAACGAATTGATTACATTTGGGGATGCTTCTACCGACCGTGGATCGCAAAGGGCACCGTGCGCGCCAACGACAAGTTCATGCTAAAAGACGTCGCTTTGGTAAGTAAGCTGAGGTATAATCTTCTATCTGTTTCTCAGCTGCTTGATGAGGGTCTAGAAGTGAGGTTTAAGAGAGGTGAGTGCAGAGTTCTAGATTCCTCAAGCGAGCTTGTTTTTGAGATCTCCAGATTTGAGAAGATCTTCTGTGCAAATTTCAGTATTTCTTCTGTTTCCAGTCCTAGGTGTCTTGTAGCCTCTGATTCTCATGACCTTGTTTTGTGGCATCGTAGACTTGGGCATATAGGTTTTGATCATTTGTCTAGAATCAGTTGCAAGGACTTGATTAGAGGTTTGCCTAGGCTGAAGGTTGTTAGAGATCTTGTGTGCTCACCCTGTAGACATGGTAAGATGGTGTCTGCTTCCCACCCACCTCTTACTTTGGTAATGACTGATGGACCTGGACAGCTTCTTCACTTAGATACAGTTGGTCCTTCTAGAGTTCACCACCGTGGGAAATGGTATGTGCTTGGTGGTTGTGGATGATTACCTGTATTCATGGGTTTATTTTCTTGCTTCTAAGGACGAAGCATTTGGATTCTTTAGAGATTTGGTCCTTAGAATTGCTGTTGATATACCTGGAGCTTTGAGAGCCATTAGGAGTGACAATGGGACATAGTTCAAGAATTCTTCTTTTTCTACCTTCTACACTGATAGGGGAATTGAGCATCAGTTTTCTTCTCCTAGAGTTCCTCAGCAGAATGGTGTTGTAGAAAGGAAGAATGAACCCTTGTAGAGATGGCTCTGACCATGCTAGATGAGCATTCTACTCCTAGGAGATTTTAATGAGGCGATCTCATCGCTTGTTATATTTCCAATAGGGTTTTCTTGAGATCTGTGGTTGGAAAGACTTCTTATGAGCTTAGATTTGGTCATTCTCCCAAAGTCTCTCATTTCAAGATTTTTGGTTGCAAGTGCTTCATTCTTAAACATGGCAATCTTGATAAATTTGAGTCTAGATGTTTTGATGGCATATTTCTTGGATATCCCGCTCATTCTCGTGGCTATCGTGTTTTTAATGTTGACACTAACAAAATTGTTGAGACTTCATGAAGTCACTTTTGATGAGGCTAGTCCTGTACTAGACCCGATGCTTGTGTACAGTGTTCTGAAATTCAAGGAAGCATTTTCATCGATGATGACTCGAGGATGAGGAACCAAACCATCCTCCACTACTTCGAGAGGGTGGAGAGCTCGCTACCACTACGCGGTTTTTGGTGAGCAACCTCCTCCTATCCCCACCGACGATCCGAGTGGCTCTGCTCCTACCTCCACAACTCATGAGGTAGAGGCCACGCCGCACCAGAGCACCACTTCAGATACAAATGACAACATCCACCGAGCAGATGATTGGGGATCTTCAAGAGCGAGTCACTCGCCTGTGTTTATTTCTCCGATTCTCATGCACATTCTCGCTTTTGTCGCTTCTTTTGAACCCCGAGATATCACCCATGCTTTATCCGATGCCTCTTGGGTCAATGCCATGCATGAAGAGCTTGAAAATTTTGAAAGAAACAAAGTCCGGGTTTTAGTTGAGCGACCTTCCGATTCTCATGTTATTGGAACAAAATGGGTTTTTAAAATAAGCAAAGTGAGGATGGATTGGTTGTTCGCAATAAGGCTAGACTTGTAGCTCAAGGTTATTCTGTGTAGAGGGCTTAGACTTTGAGGAGACCTTTGCTCCAAAGAGCTAGATTGGAGGCCATTCGCATTCTTTTAGCATTTGCAACATCCAAAGGTTTCAAGCTTTTTCAAATGGATGTTAAAAGTGCTTTCTTGAATGGCTTCATAGAAGAAGAGGTCTTTGTCAAGCAACCACTGGTTTTGAAAATCAAAATTCCTAAATCATGTTTTTAAACTCTAAAGCCTCAGATGGATTGAAACAAGCTCCTAGAGCTTGGTATGACAGCTTAAGAGTTTCTTGCTTGAAAATGATTTCAAAATGGGAATGGTTGATAAAACCTTGTTCACTCTCGTGCATGGCGTTGATTTCATCTTGGTTGATTTATGTGGATGATATTATTTTGGTGGTTCTTCTCATGCTTTGGTGTCTAGATTTTCAGATTCGATGAGCAAGTGAGTTTGAGATGAGCATGATGGGAGAGTCGACATTCTTCCTTGGTCTTCAAATCAAGCAACTGAAAGAAGGCACTTTCGCTCACCGAGTAAGTATACAAAGGACCTTCTTGGCGCTTCAATATGGGAAGCGAGAGGCCAATGTCTACTCCCATTGCTACAACCACCGTGGCTTTGGACCACGATGAGGATGGAGAGTCGGTGGACCGTATGAGTACCGCAGATGATTGGCTCTCTCCTCTATCTTACAATACGAGGCGGACATACAATTCGCCGTATGTCCGTGCGCGCCGCTTCGAGCTTCCTCGTGCTTCTCATCGTCAAGCAAGACGTCGCATATTGTGTATCTTCAAGATACGCTTGACTTTGGACTCGTATTATTCTTCTTGGCTCTTTCAATTCGAGCATTTTCTGATGCTGATTTCGACGGGTGTAGAGTTGATAGGAAGAGTACTTCTGGCACTTGTCATTTCTTGGGCACATCTCTTGTTTCTTGGTCTTCTAGAAAAGCAGTCTTACATTGCCTGATCATACCGAGGCCGAGTATGTAGTCGCTCTCGTGTTCTCTGGATTTTGTCCACGCTGCGAGACTATGGGTTATCCTTGGGAAGTGTTCCTCTTTTACGTGATAACACTTCGCAATTAATATTGCCAAAACCAAAGGCAACATTCCAGACTAAACACATTGACATTCGATTTCATTTTACGAGAGACCATGTTGAGAAAGGTGATGTTGTGCTTCACTTTGTAGAGTCCGAGCAACACTTGCGATATTTTCACTAAGGCTCTTGACTCTTCGCGTTTGTCGCTTATGGGAGAGTTAGGGGTTATTAGTCCTATTGGGCTGTTTTGAGGGGGAAGTTGCTCTTTTTGCATTCATTGTATCATAATGCATGTTTCAATTCATTTGTCTTGCATTGTATAATAAAATTAGTGGAGCTTTGATTATTATCCTTGTATGACTTGATTTCATCTTCTATACCTTGTCATATCAAGTGATAGTCTGCTAGACTTCTTTTATGGCTCTTCGTGTTTGGCTTAGCTTTTGCCTTGCTAGCTTTAGATCTGTGAGCAATTTGAATCAAATCATGTCTTGTTGGATCTTGTGACTAGTTTTGCTCTAGTGATCCTCTTATGACTCTCGCCATGTCTTACAGGTTGAATTGAGTCTTGAACTTATTCGAGTTGAAAATGAGCTTTTATCTTATTAAGTCAAGCAAATGAAAAATGAGATTTTCTCGTGAAAAAGCGATCTCACCAATCCTTTCTCATGAGACGGCTTGCCATTGCACTAGGCATGAACTCAGGGGGAGTTTTGGATGACCTAGATCATTCTTTTAAGCTTATCGCTTGAGATGGTCGCGGCAAGGCTTGAGATCTAGCACAAAAAAAAAAGGAAAAGGAATTGCCCAAAAAGGGCTAAGTGCTTGAGCTTTGCTTCAAAAGAATTCTCTTAATGCTCAAAAAGCCTCAATTCTTGTTTTGAGTCTCTTTTTACTTATAGACATGGCTTGACTCATTTTTGGTTACTTGGAGTGAATCTATGATATTGAGCAACCTTTCATGATTTTAATTCTGTTAATCTCAGATTGCTGCTATCTTGGTTTTAGCTTTGCAGTACATGTTTTGCCATGATTGAATATAGCGTCTACTCTTTATATGGCTTGGTATAATACTTGTACTGTCTCCATGTATAATGGTCATGGCTCCTTTTTATTAAAGTTCAAAATAAAGTCATTCCTTCATGCTCTTTCTTTTTCATGCATCTTGATGAATTCATTGTCAAAGGGGGAGAAAGATTGTGAAGAAAATGCTGTTGGAGCTTTTGGTTTCATACATAAAGAACACTCATAATAAAAAAAAACCTTTGAAAATTTGTGATCATGGTGAGTTGAGTTTCTGGGTTTCATTGTCTTATCTGATTTGATTTGCAATTGAAGAATACTCACAATGATCAAAGGTCAAATAGAAAAATTGCTTTTCATTTGGACCTAAGTGAGATTTTTGGCTACTTTCTGGAATTTGAATCCTTTTGTGCTTTCAATGCCTTATCTCACTTGCCTATACTATTGTGAAGCCAGCTTGGTCGGTTTCTAGGCTTTTTCTTGCTTATGGACCAAGTTGTGCCTTTATGCGAAAACAGCGAAGTTTTTACTTTTCATTTCGAAAAACCACATTTTCTTGAAAATTGCCAATGTGTTCATCAAGGGGGAGATTGTGGATATCGTGAGGATATGTGCATGATCTCAGGATGATGAGTCAATTGGCAATGGCGTTGTTGGTTTGCAAAATCTCGCTGGTTTGCTCCAAGGTCGTCAAGCCACAGCGGTGATCGGCCGGTTGTGCGGGCGGTCGAGCGCCCGTGGAGCGATCCGACGGCCATGGTGGCGGTCCGACCGCCACAATGAAATTTGGGTTTTGAGTGGGCCAAAATAGGTTGTGTAGGCAAGTGAGGGAGTCTCCGGATGTGGTCCCATCATTTTGGAGCTCCAGTCAAAAGTTCTATTCGCTTGAAATTTCCAAAAGGTTTCGGAATTTTCGCTTGAATTTTGGCTGTCTTTGGACCGTCCGACCGCTGTAGGGAGCGGTCCGATCGGGCATGAATCGGTCGGACCGGCCCGTGAAGGATCGGACCGCAATACTTGGAGGTGAGCCAAGTGTTGCATTGAGTTGGTTTTGATTGTGTTTATTATATGAACTTCAATGCTTTATTGAAGTATATTGCATTGCGGAACTGACGTGGGTCAAGTTGTGAAGAACTTGTTCCTGGAAACGATTTGTTTGTCTATTGCTGTGCAGGTGGCTTGCAGGTCAACGACGTCAACGGTGAGTGGATCGACTACGCTTGGAGAGCCGAGGTCCGTAACGATCATGGATACCGGGAGGTCGTGTGACTCAAGCAGTGTGAATGGGCAAGACGGATCGAACGGGTGGTTCGATACAGCTGGTTGGATCAGGCGGTGCGGATATCGGTGCGAGTCTCTGGGAGGTTCCGATGGGATTCGGACAAGAGAGGCTTGGCGACGCGATGAGAACCGCTGATCAACCTACACGTGGTGAAGTAGGCGATTGCTTCAAGAGTTATTTGTGTGTGGGTCCCATGTGTAAGTGACCCCAAAAAGGGAAACCCTAGCTCTCTAGTATAAATAGGAAGGGGGAGATGGAAAACTAAGCCAAGCATTCATTTTAGCCCCTTCTTCCTTTTCTAGGGTTTGGAGGAGAGGAGAGGAGAACTAGGGTTTGGAGTGTGCTCCTTGTTGAGCTCTTGCCCTCCTTGTTGGAGAGGCTTTGTAAGCATCTTGTGTACTCGAACAATCTTGTGATGCTCAATTGAAAGATCGTTTGCTCCCTTTTGTGTTCTTCTCCCTTTTGGATGATTTTGGTGCTTCCTTGATTCAAAGGTTCATACTTGGTCTCTTGGCCTACTTTATCTTGCTTTGATGTGTGGGATTACTCCTAGAGTCATCTAGATCATCAACCCCCCACAAGCAAGTCTTGAATCAAGATTTTCATATTTCTAGGGTTTGTGCACTTCTTTGGTAAAATCTCGAGAGATCGATTCTGAAGTGGATCGACGGATCGTCGCTAGAAATAGGTCTCTAATATCATTAGGGAGGTGTGCTCAAATTTGGTCAAGTTTTATTGGTTGAATCAAAAGTTGGATCAAATTTCGTTTTGGATTTGGGTGGAGTTTTTCAAGATCGACTCTACCGGTCCGACCGGTCCTTCAACGGCGGTCTGACCGCCCATGTTTTCGGAGCATTGGTTTGCCGAGTCGAACCGTTGTCCACCGGTCCGACCGCCGATTAGTGCCGGTCGATCATTGGTTGACCGTCGGTCCGACCGCGTGGTAGCGGTCGGACCGCCAAGATCCATGAAGGAACAAAGTGAGTTCTTTTCTCCGTTTGTGTCGTATGGTTGAGGGGTTTATCAAATCCAACACAAGGCTTCCGTTGTGTGCTTACTGATCTTCTTAGCTTTCATAGCTAAAGGAGTAAAGTTCGTGTTGGTTTTTGATTTAGGCGAGAAAGTTTTGAAAGCGCCTATTCACCCCCCCTAGTCGCCTTTCCGGTCCTACACATAGTTACCGTGCTGTCATATCATGCTTTTGGAGGACAGTAACTCTACAAGCTCCGTCGGGGCAGGAGATAGTTTTTCAGGGTGGTGCCCCCTCCTATTCACTCAGTGTGCTGACTAGTTTGTATCCTGGTAGTAGAGCAGCAAAGAGTGCATTTCTCTTGTCATTAGTAGAGACGCTGAGTTCGCATTTGATTGCAGGAAGTATCCCGGTGGTTCTGGAATTCTTGGACGTATTTCTGGCAGAGTTGCCCGGTATGCCTCCACCACGCCCAGTGGAGTTCAGGATTGATTTAGTGCCGGGCGCTCGACCGGTTTCTATGACCCCGTACCGTCTGGCACATCCTTTTCAGGAGGAATTAAAGAAGCAGTTGGACGATCTAAAGGCGAAAGATCTTATTCGTACCAATATGTCTCCGTGGGGAGCTCTTGTGTTATTTACCAAGAAGGATGGTAGTTGGCTCATGTGTATTGATTATCGTGCTCTCAACCAGCTGACCATTAAAAATAAATATCATTTGCTATGTATTGAAGATTTATTTGATCAGTTGAGAGGGGAAAAAGTATTTTCAAAGATTGATCTCCGGTCGGGATACAATCAGATTCCTGTCCGAAAGGAGGATATTGAGAAAACGGCGTTCTCTACAAGGTATGGGCATTTTGAATTTAAAGTTATGTCTTTTAGACTAACGAACGGCCCTACTGCTTTCATGGAGACAATGAATAGGATGCTGCATGAGTATTTGGATGACTTTGTAGTCGTCTTTATTGACGATATTTTGATCTACTCAAAGACTGAAGCAGATCATGGGCATCATCTGATGCTTGTATTGGAGACGCTAAGGGAGCATAAGTTTTATGCTAAGTTGAAAAAGTGCGAGTTCTGGACGTCTCAGGTGGGATTCTTGGGGCATGTCATCAATGAAAAGGGAATATTAGTTGATCCAAGTAAAGTTTCCACAGTGGTTGAATGGGGAAGGCCGACCAATGTCAAAGAGGTGAGAAGCTTCCTTGGAATGGCAGGATATTATCGGAGATTTGTACAAGATTTCTCCATCATTGCCAAGCCTTTATCTAGGCTCACTCAGAAGGATGTGAAGTTTCGGTGGGATGATGATTGTGAACGCAGTTTTCAGACCTTGAAAGAAAAGTTGGTGACCGCTCTTGCTCTCACGGTTCCTGAGCCCGGGAAGCGTTTCACGGTTTTCTCCGATGCTTATCGAGTTGGGTTGGGTTGCGTCCTAATGCAAGATGGTAAGGTTTTAGCTTATGCATCGAGGCAACTGAAGAAACATGAGTAGAATTACCCAACCCATGATTTAGAGTTGGCCACCGTGGTGTTTGCATTGAAGCTTTGGAGACACTACTTGTATGGTGAGACTTGTGATGTATTTATAGATCACAAAAGTATTAAGTATATCTTTACACAGAAGGATCTGAATTTGAGGTAGCGCAGATGGCTGGAGTTGATCAAGGATTACGATCTTACAATTCAGTACCACCCAGGCAAGGCCAATGTGGTAGCTGATGCTCTTAGTCGCAAGGCGACGCCTGCTACTCTGGATTGCCTTATTGCTGATTTTGACCGCATGGGGATATCCTATTGCTATGCGGGCACGGCACGTGTGGAGACACAGTTGATCTTAGAGTCAGCCATCCCAGAGCGTGTGCGGGAAGCACAGCAGTATGATCAGTTATTTCAGAGGGTCAAAAAACGTATGGATATGGGCAAGGAAGGGGATTTTAGTTTGGATGAGTCTAGTGCTTTGCGGTTTAAGGGTCGCCTTTGTGTGCCACAGAAGGCGGAGGTTAAAAATGACATCTTGAGGGAAGCACATCGCACCCCATATTCTGTTCATCCGGGTGAGACGAAAATGTACCGTGATTTGAAGCAAAACTTCTGGTGGAAAAGAATGAAAGTGGATATAGCTAACTATGTAGCCTCTTGTGGTGTTTGTCAACAAGTGAAGGCAGAACATAAACGACCTGCAAGGTTATTGCAGCCATTAGAGGTCCCTCAATGGCCTTGGGATGATATCTCTATGTATTTTGTGGTCGCGTTACCTCGATCGCCACGAGGAAAGGATGCAATTTGGGTGATAGTGGATCGATTCAGCAAGTCGGCGCACTTTGTTCCCATCCGCACGACCAATTCAGCAAGTGATTTGGCTCCTATCTATGTGCGGGAAATAGTGAGACTGCATGGGGTGCGTAAGACCAGTATCTCGGACAGAGATGCCAAGTTCGTGTCCAAGTTTTGGGAGAGTCTGCAGAGTGCCTTGGGCACACAACTTCGTCTTAGTACAGCGTTCCACCCCCAGACAGATGGACAGTCAGAGCGTACAATTCAGACATTGGAAGACATGTTGCGTGCTTGTGTTTTGTCGTGGAGGGGCAGTTGGGAGGACCAATTGCCACTTGCAGAGTTTGCCTACAACAACAACTACCATTCCAGCATTAGAGCTGCACCGTTTGAAGATCTATATGGGCGGAAATGCCGATCGCCCCTTTGCTGGGACGCAGTGGATTCAGAAGACAGTCGAGCGTGTGGCCATGGTGAGACAGAATCTGTTAGCAGCACAGAGCAGGCAGAAAAGTTATGCAGATGTGAGGAGACGTGACTTGGAGTTTGCGGTGGGAGACCAGGTGCTTTTGAGAGTGTCCCCCACCAAAGGCATTGTCCGATTCAGTACTAAAAGGAAACTTAGTCCGAGGTACGTTGGACCTTTCCCAATTATTGCAAGAATTGGGAAGTTAGCCTACCGCCTGGACCTTCCAGAGTCCATGCGGGGTGTTCATAATGTGTTTCACGTCTCGATGCTGTGGAAGTTTTTGAAGGACCCAGAGCATAAGATTTCATTGGAGCCACTGACGATTGAGCAAGACCTCACAGTTGAGTCTCGACCAGTGCGTATCTTGGAAAGGTCAGAGCGAGTGCTGAGGCACAAGACGTTGGTATACGTCAAAGTATTGTGGACCCACCAATCGAGAGGAAGCCACTTGGGAGTTGGAATCTCGCATGCGCGAGCAATTCCGAGTTGGAGTCCCGTCATGTTGATTACGGGCAATAGGTTCCCATGGTTAATTATTTACCATGTACGTGATACTTTGGTCCTAGTAGCTTCTACTTTGGCTGCAGTTAACCTTGGAAGAATTCGAGGTCGAATGTGGTCGGATAAAGAAAGTGCATGGCTTAAGAGGGGGTAGAATGTAATATCCTATGTGATTAAATCATCTAGCTATGTGAATAACTGTCATTTGCCAAAGGCATTGTCCGATTCAAGATTAAAAGGAAACTTAGTCCGAGGTACGTTGGACCTTTCCCAATTATTGCAAGAATTGGGAAGTTAGTCACCGCCTGACCTTCCAGAGTCCATGCGGGTGTTCATAATGTGTTTCACGCCTCGATGTCAGGAAGTTTTGAAGGACCCAGAGCATAAGATTTCATTGGAGCCATCGACGATTGAGCAAGACTCACAGCTTGAGTCTCGACCAAGGCGTATCTTGAAAGGTCGAGCGAGTGCCGAGGCACAAGACGCTGGTATACGCCAAAGTATTGTGGACCCACCAATCGAGAGGGAAGCCACTTGGGAGTTGGAATCTGCTTTGGGGTATAGATGCGCGAGCAATTCCTTAATTATTTACCACTGTGCACGTGATACTTTGGTCCTAGTAGCTTCTACTTTGGCGTCGTAGTTAACTAATATAAGATGTTACTTGGAAGAATTTGAGGTCTAATTGCTTAAGGGGGTAGAATGTAATATCCCGATTTTTGCAATAGCGTAGTCGATGTGCCTTTGCCTAATGCTGTGACCATGAACTGCGAGCTTGAAGCAATATGAGACGAGAGGCGCTTACAATATGATTGTAGATCTGAAGAGTATGCTTCAGAATCAAGCAAGAGGCGAGAGAGGTTTAACACCTCTAAAGCATTATTTTCTTGTAGGTATCGAGTAAGGTAACGATTAGTCCTAATGTGATCAAAATGATTGCTCACACTGAGATCTTGGAAAAGCTTAGTTTTCATCTTGTGGATATCATGGGGATATGCTCCAGATCTTAGGATGATGTGACAATTGGCAATGACGTTAATAGTTTGTCGTTTCACGTGTTTTCGACAAAGTTTGAGCTGTCGGTGTGACGATGATGCGGCGAGCCATGGCGGCGGTCGGACCGGTGGTGACAAATGTGTTAAAATGGTTTGGCCAAAAATAGAGGTGTAGGCAAGAGAGGGAATTCTATTGCACTTGGTCCCATAATTTTTGGAGTCTCCAGTCAAAAGTTCTATTGGTTTAAAGTTTCCAGTAGGTTTCGGATTTTCAGGAGTTGAAAATCGGCAAAGTCCTTTTGGGCGGTCGGACCGGCCTATAGCCTGTGGTCCGGCAAAGCAAAGGTGGTGATTAATGGCCGACGACGGCGAGTCGGACCGATTGTCACTGAGCGTCGGTCTTCGTGGCGGCGTTGTTCGTTAGTTAGGTCAAAGTCATGAGTTTGGGGTATATGTATTGCATAGCGCATGTTTTGACTAACGTGGGTCAAGTTGTGAAGAACTTGTTCCCGGATTCGATTTGCTTGTCTCTTGCTATGCGAGGTTGCTTAGTGGTCAATGACGGTCAGCGGCGAGGATGATCGGGACTAGGCTTGGAGGGTGGTTGAGCGATCGGCGATGCGGGTGGGATCAATGAACTCAAGTGTGGTCGGAGAATAGACAAGGATGACCAAGCAGACGATTCGGTCGCGGCCGGATTGATCAAGCGGCGCGGAGTCGGTGCAAGTGCCATGGTGGTTTCGGTGGGAGCGGGATGGGAGAGACTTGCCAGACATGGAAGGCAGTTGATCAACCTACGGCGGTGAAGCGGGCGGTGAAGTGCTTGGCGCAAATGGACTCGATCTTGGAGAATGGCCAGAGAAGGGGTATTTTAGTAATCTTACCAAATACCACCTTGTGACCTTTGCCAACCAGCGGCGCCAGGCAGCGCAAAGAAAGCGGTTTAGGTCAAAGTTTTTACAAGGCGGCGCTTTAAAATGCGTGTGCGTGTGACCCGTTTGTGTTGGGCCTTAGGAGGCCATTTTAGTTAATCTTCTAGAAGGTCTAAGCCTCCACTATAAATAGAGGAGGAGGTGGCTGCACCCCTTCAACCCTTTCATTATTATTTGAAACCCTAGTTTTGCTTAGGTAGAGGATTAGTGGAGGTTAGGGTTCTAGAGGTTTTCATTTGATTTAGTGCCCTTGGATTGAGCTTTGTCCTCCATTGATGGAGTGGTTTGTAAAGCCTAAACCCTATCAAATCAATCTAAGGAAAGTTTGCTCAAAGATGTGTCTCTTTGCCTTCCTTCTCTCTATTTGGTAATTTTGAGTCTTTCTTTGATTCGTGAGTCTTTGATTAATTTCTTCACGTGATCTGAGTTCTTTGTGACATGTGGGAACACATCTATGATCATCTTGATCATCAATCACTCACGAGCAAGTTTTTGGATCTAGTTTTTGTTTTGACTCGGTTTTGAACCATCCTCCTCTCAAACGGAAAAAAGGTCATAACTTTTCTAAGGATCTTAATGATCTTCAATTCGAATAGGTTCCTGACATATTAGAGAAGGTGTGTTCCAAGTTTCATCAAGTTTGGAGTTGTAGATCAAAAGTTACATCTATTTGCAACCGTTTTTGGGTTTGTTTTCTTGTTCATCGATGGAGGTCAGACCACCCAAGGTGACCGGTCCGACTGCCATTAACATAGAGGTCAGACCGCTCAACACTTAGAATTTTAGCCCATATTTATTTTGGTTATTTTGCTTCGGGGTTTAGATTGGATTCAATACTAGTCTTCCGTTGTACTAGTATATTGATCTTCATAGCTTCCATAGCTATTGGAGTGAAATTTGTATTGAATCTGATCTTGGTTGAAAAAGTGAGCATGCTCCTATTCACCCCCCCCCCGCCTAGTCGCCTTTTCAGTCCAACACATCTTAGCCAAGAGTTGGCTAATAATGTGATTCTCCAATCGCTCCCTACGAGCTTTGAGCCTATCATACTGAATTTTCATACGAATGGCATAAAGAAATCAATGACTGAGTTGCATGGCATGCTTAAGGGTACTGAGGAGAGCATCAAGAAAAGTTCAAATCATGTGATGATGGTTCAAAAGACTACTAGCTTCAAGAAGAAGGGTAAGTTGGGAAAGGGAAAGGGCAAAGGAAAGACTCAAGATGAGATTGAGAGTCTCAAGGCTAAGCTTAAGAAGCTCAAGCTGGGTTCTAAGCCTGAATCAGAATGTTACCACTATCATGGGACTAGGCATTGGAAAAGAAACTGCAAGAAGTACTTAGTAGAGATGAAAAAGAACAAGGGAAGTAAGACTTCCAATTCAGGTATAAATGTTATAGAAATTAATCTTGTCTCTTCTCCGACCAGTTCTTGGGTATTTGATATCGGATCGGTTGCCCATATTTCCAATTCGATGTAGGGACTAATAAGGAGTAGATGCTTGGCAAGAGGAGATGTTGATCTTTGTGTGGGCAATGGAGCAAGAATTGTTGCATTAGCTATTGACACTTTACCATTAGCTTTACCCTCAGGATTAGTTATGGAATTAAATAATTGTTATTACGTTCTTGTAATATTCTAAAATAAATAAATAAATAAATATTAACGTCTTAAGGGCCTGTGTGTAATTAAATAAAATAGTACATAAAAAAATAGAATTTCAGAGTTTTTAAGAGCTATATAAATAGATCGTGGGAACTCTAGAAACCCTAGCCATATTTTCTTTTTTTTTCTTTCCATCCAGCCGCCGCCGACTGCATCCTACTTGCAGCGCTTCGCGTCGTGGTGTATTCTTCCGTGCGTGACACTTGTCCGATTCAAGACTAAAAGGAAACTTAGTCCGAGGTACGTTGGACCTTTCCCATTATTGCAAGAATTGGGAAGTTAGCCTTCACCGCTGGACCTTCCGAGTCCATGCGGGGTGTTCATAATGTGTTTCACGTCTCGATCCGAGGAAGTTTTTGAAGGACCCGAGCATAAGATTTCATTGGAGCCATCGACGATTGAGCAAGACCTCACAGGTTGAGTCTCGACCAAAGGCGTATCTTGAAAGGTCGAGCGAGGCCGAGGCACAAGACAACACGTTGGTATCGTCAAAGTATTGTGGACCCACCAATCAGAGAGGGAAGCCACTTGGGAGTTGGAATCTCGCATGCGCGAGCAATTCCCAGAATTATTTACCACAGGTACGTGATACTTTGGTCCTAGTAGCTTCTACTTTGGCGTGTTAACCTTGGAAGAATTTGAGGTCGAATTCTGTTTAAGGGGGGTAGAATGTAATATCCCGATTTTGTTGATGCGGCATCTGTTGTTGCTCCTGTCGCACATCCACCGGTTCCTGAGGCGCGGATGTCACTTCGAGAGTGGATGGGGTTGAGGTTGGATCCGTTTGTGGTCGGGCACACGGTCGAGCAAATGGATGGGGTTGGTTGCGCTACATGGAGAGGCAGTTTGGAGCTTTAGAGATGTCTTCACCTCAGAGGGTCCGTTTTGTAGCCTTTCAGCTGAAAGGGCAAGCGGATATTTGGTGGGAGGGCGTGTTGTCTTCGAGGACCGCCACTCAAGGGCCAGTCACTTGGGAGGACTTTGTTGATCAGTTCAAGGGGAAGTTCTACCCCTACTCATTTGTTGAAAAGATGGAGGTTGCCTTGACGACCTTTGCTCAAGGGAAGAGGTCTATTGCTGAGTATGAGGCTGAGTTCAACAACTTAGTTCGCTTCGTCCCTTCGGTAGCGAACGATGATCTTCAGAAAGCCAAGAGGTTCCGTCGGGGTCTCAGTCGAGTGCAGACATGTGTTGGGAGCTACTCCACTCCGTGACTACTGACTTTGTTGTGGAGCAAGCTAGGGCATGGAGTTGGAGATGCGACTCACAAAGGGCAAACAAGCTCTGGTGGGTGGTTGCTTCTGGTGGTGACCAGAAGAGGAGCTCTAGTGAGGGAAGTGGGTCTATTCAGCGACCCGCTTTCAAGAAATTCAAGGGAGGACCGCAGTCTTTCAAGTCTAAGCAGTCGAGGCCGTTCTCTTCTTCGGCGCCTCGTCCTTTTGCAGGTACTCCAGCTCTTCGTCCTGTCCCAGGGCAGGGCATGCTTTGCTTTAAGTGCGGTGATGGACACCGCGCTGCTGAGTGCACTTGGACGGGAGATTGCCGTCAGTGTGGCCGACCGGGTCACAAGGAGCGGGTGTGTCGCCAGAACCCCGCTAGTGTGATCAAGTGGGAGCCTGTGCCATCTTCTTCTTCAGTGGGTCCTGCTCGAGGATCTTTCCAGATGATGATCGCTCCAATGCCGCCATTTCCTTGACTTGGGCGCCTCAAGAGGGTACTATCGCGCACCGCCACCTTCAACACCGCCAGTTGCACGACCGGCTTTACCGCACCGCCACCAGATTGTCGGGGCTCGCCGCCCGCCGTCGTCTTCTTCGCCATGGCGCCACAGAGGTACGCCATGCCCACAATGAGTCCGCTGGTAAATCCGACGTGGTAGCAGTACTTTGCTTGTGGATTCGTTTGATGCTTTAGTCCTTTTGATTGGGGCTACCTTTTCGCTTGTGTCGACGGCGTTTGCTAGAGAGCGAACTTGAGTATCTGATGGATTTCTCGATCGGTGTTAGTTAGTTCTCACGGGGTATTATTGCGAGTTCTACTATTTGTCCTGGGTGTTCTATTGTCATTGATGGAGAGAAGTTCACGGCGAATTTGATAGTTATTCAAATGGAGCCGTTCGACGTTATCTTGGGTATGGATTGGTTGCACTCTTATCGAGCCGTGATATCTGTTTCGTAGAGAAGTCTGCTGTGCGAGACCCGTGGGAGACTTTGACCTTTCAGGAGTGCGCCCCGCTCTCTTTCGAGATTACCGGATCGTTTCGCCGTCGTGCTGAAAATCGGCTTCTTTTAGCTCTTCTTTGAGAAACCGAGCGTGGCTTCGCAGATTGAGGAGTTTCGGTGGTTAGTGATTACCGGATGTGTTCCCGGTGAGCTTAGGGCTTGCCACCTGCGAGGCGTGGAGTTTCGCGATTGATCTTGTTCCGTACTCGTCCCATCTCGATGTCTCCATATCGATTAGCACGTCCGTTTCAGGACGAGTTGAAGAAGCAATTGGATGATTTGTTGGCTAAAGGTTTGATCAGGCGTAGCGTATCGCCGTGGGGAGCTCGTGTTCTATTCACAGAGAAGAAGGATGGGAGTTGGCGCATGTGTATTGATTACCGCGCACTTAATGCAGTCACAATCAAGAACAAATATCCATTGCCCCGCATTGAGGACTTGTTTGATCGGTTGAATGGAGCTCAAGTATTCTCCAAGATCGATCTCGGTCGAGGTATAATCAAATCCGTGTGCGTGAGCAGATGTAGAGAAGACTGCTTTCTCCACCAGGTATGGTCATTATGAGTATAAAGTTATGTCTTTTGGATTGACTAATGCACCTGCCATTTTTATGGAGACCATGAACAACATGTTACACGAGTATCTAGATGATTTCGTGGTGGTGTTTATTGATGACATTCTTATCTATTCCAAGACCAATGAGGATCATGAGCGTCATTTGAGGCTGGTTTTAGATACTTTGAGAGAGCACAAGTTCTATGCTAAGTTGAAGAAGTATGAGTTCGGATTTGAAGTGGGTTTTACGGGTCATGTGATTAACCTCGAGGTATTCTTTGTTGATCTGGTAAGGTCTCCACGGTGGTGGATTGGAAGAGGCCGACTAATGTGAAGGAGGTGAGGAGTTTATTGGGATTGGTGGTTATTATCGGCGTTTTGTGCAGATTTTCTATCATCGCCAAACCGATGTCTCGGCTTACTCAAAAGGTGTGAGATTCCAGTGGGTGATGAGTGTGGCGTAGTTTACGCATTTTGAAGGACAAAGTTGGTGACCTCTCCTATTCTCACTCTTCCGAGCCAGAAGCGGTTCTGATCCTTTCAGATCGTCTCGAGTGGGTCTTGGTGTGTTCTCATGCAAGGCGGTAAGGTGATTGCTTATACGTCGAGACAGTTAAAGAAGCACGAGCAGAATTATCCCACTCATGATTTGGAGTTGGCTGCGGTTGTCTTTGCTCTCAAGATTTGGAGGCATTATCTATACGGCGAGCCTTGTGATATTTTCACAAATCACAAGAGTCTCAAGTATATCTTCACTCAGAAGGATCTGAATTTGAGGCAAAGGAGGTGGTTGGAATTGATCAAGGACTACGATCTTACTATTCAGTATCATCCAGGCAAGGCCAATGTTGTTGCGGATGCTCTTAGTCGCAAGGCGACTCCTGCTACTCTAGATTGCCTCATTGCTGATTTTGATCGCATGGGTATATCCTATTGTTATGCGGGCACATCACATGTTGAGACTCAGTTGATTCTTGAGTCAGCTATTCCAGACCGTGTGCGGGAAGCACAACAGAGTGACCGGCTATTACAGGAGGTTAGGAAGCGTCTGGATGAGGGCAAAGAGGGTGATTTTAGCATGGACGATTTTGGTGCTTTGAGGTTTAAAGGCCGTCTTTGCGTACCACAAAAGGCGGAGGTCAAAGATGATATCTTGAGGGAGGCACATCGCACTGCATAATCGCTATTCATCTGGTGAGACTAAGATGTATCGAGATCTGAAACAGAATTTTTGGTGGAAAAGAATGAAGGTGGACATTGCTAATTATGTGGCTTCTTGCGGTGTTTGTCAGCAAGTGAAAGCTGAGCACAAGCGTCCTGCAGGGTTGTTGCAGCCTTTGGAGGTTCCCCAGTGGCCTTGGGATGATATCTCTATGGACTTTGTGGTGGCGTTACCTCGTTCACGCGAGGAAGGATGCGATTTGGGTAGTGGTGGATCGATTGACAAGTCTGCGCACTTCATTCCTATTCGCACGACAAATTCAGCGAGTGACCTAGTTCCTATTTATGTGCGTGAGATAGTAAGACTGCATGGTGTGCCAAAGACCATCATTTCTGACAGGGACGCGAAGTTTGTCTCAAGTTAGGAGAGTCTGCGAGTGCATTGGGCACACTGCCGCCTTAAGTCTGACCTTTCATCCTCGAGACGGATGGGCGATCGGGCGTACTATTCAGACTTTGGAGGACATGTTGCGATCTTGCGTTTTGTGACGCCCCCGGGATTATTAAGCTTATAATGATTAGTCACCACTTGACCCCATTATCATAAGCATAATAACTCGTGGCGCCGAGGAATGTATACTTCCAGTCGATATACACCCTTCACAAAAGTTCATGCATCAATTCCATTCAATCACATAGAACCGAAAGCACGAGAACAAAATAAAGACATACATAATAATATTCAAGAGTGATTACAACAAAGAGGCCAACCGCCAGCAGATAAATATTACGAGCAGTGGAAGCAAAAGTGCCATAAGATGGCGATAAACAAAGAGCCCAACGGTGTGCCTTTTACCCACAAGGCAACCGACTGTGCCATGACTAGCCGTCGAACTCAAGCACATCTCACGTAGTGAAGCCCTTGGGGCTCACCTTCTTCCTCTGCAAACAAAAGCGACCCGAAAAAAGTGGGTGAGTACTTTGAATGTACTACAAGATATATAAGAATGATATGAGATCTATACAATAACTATATGCAAGCTTATTTAAGTGGAGCGAGGATAGGACTCAAGTTTGTAAGCATAAAGCAAGTTTTATTTGCAATAATGTAATAGATTGAAGGCAATTTTGCAATCTGATTTTTTTGATAAAAGCAGTAGCAATCAAGTATCAATAACGAGAAAAGCAGATCCGAAGTGGCTAACCCAATAGCTAAACACAATAGCATGAATTACCCATTCATGCCAACCATATCAAATTTTAATTTAAAAGGTTGTAGTCTAGTTCTTGCGACCTTACCAAGCATGTCCATAACCTAGGGCGAGGCTATTCGAATAGATTTATCCTGCGCAGGTGTACCAACTTACCCACATGCCGCACCGCCTTTTGCCACATGATTAAGCACACTACCTTTGGTATCTGCGCAGCTAAGTCCTCTGAGACTTTTCCAATATTATGTATTACCTTGAGTCGCCTGTATGGATAGAAACCCATACGTTGTGTCGGGTCGTGGCC
Source organism: Hsuehochloa calcarea (assembly GCA_036346395.1). Lineage (NCBI taxonomy): Eukaryota > Viridiplantae > Streptophyta > Magnoliopsida > Poales > Poaceae > Hsuehochloa > Hsuehochloa calcarea. Next base: position 26,232,910 of record CM070604.1, read on the forward strand.
CACCTCGGACAACTACCCCTCACGGGTAAAGCCTCGGACAAGCTGCGGCGCCTCGAGGTGGAGAGTCCATCCGGAAACTCCACCACCGCACACCCAACACAAGAACACAATTCCTCTTTCACACACACACACAACGCTCCTCCTGCGACTCGGAGATAACACACTCCAAAGTACTAGGTCAAGAGGGTCCCATATAACCCTCATGTGGTTAGTACGCAAAGCGCTTGGCTTAGTGACACAAGTAACTCGGTCCTTAGGGACACAGGCACCTTTCCTTGTCACCCAACAATCACACCAACATGCCATTGTGCCCAAGCCAAATCATTTTGTTTCATTTTCGGCTTTTACAAAACAAAAGCATAAAGTGCTGAACCAAAAATAAACAAAATGATTTGTGTGATCAAGGTCATCGACTAAGTCGATAACAGCCCAATTCTACCTAGTAGCTAAGCATTTCTAAGCATGACATCGCAAAGACAGTAAAAGAGCATAATTAAATCACGGGCTCTAATTCACGGTGATGATAATAACTTATGGTTGTGGCGAGGGATAACATTTTAATGGCAACAATGCATTAGGAATAGCTACCTCTAAGCAGGCAAAAATAATTGGACACAAAAGCAATGCATACATATAGTTTGTAAACAAGATATTAGACTTTGAAAGTAATGGAACATTTATGATCAAATATCTTGCCTTTCTGAAGCTCATTGTTTTGCTGCAGAGGATCACTCTCGATATTATCAATATTATGCAACCTATCGAAAGAACCAACAAGAACCAATAAGGCGAGAAACATCAAAAGATGCAACAGCAAAACTCAGCAAAAGTTCTCAAATTTTTACAGTAGGAAGAACATAATTTTTATGAACTAAAGCAACAAGAACCAATTGATTTGGATTCTCAATGCAAAAGTTATGGCCAAAACAATTTCAGTCGGCCAGAAAAGGAAAAACAGCACTATTCACCTAAGCAATGATTTTAGTGAAATTTTCTAGGATGATACAGCTACTGAAATTTTTATGATAAAACAAGCACCTCATAAGATGAACAGCCCCACAGGATTCATCTCATTTGGAGCTTGCAATAATTAGTTATGAGTTTTCTAAGATTCACTATTTTTCTGTTGCAAAGATAATCAGTTTAATGCTTACTTTCAAAATAAATCTTTTCTGCTACCGAGATAAATGAGCAACCTATCTTGAAATAAGTTTACTAAGAATGAAAAATAAGGCACCTTTGGTTTTATCATTTTGAAGCTACTGAAAAATACTTATGAATTTTGGAAGATAAAACTATTTTTCGGTTGATAAATAACTCTACCCAGAAATATAACCGGATAAGCGGCGTGGAAGATCATGGGCGAAGATCATCGATCCAACAGCCCACACGCGACAGCAGGCGAGCTTAAGCGCCAACCCTAAGCATCGGCCGTTGGATGAAAGATGAGCGAACGGATGCCAAGGATGTCCGTGGTCGAGCGTTCACACGTCGTGAACCGTTGATCTTGGATCAACGGTCCACGCGGATCGAACCGTTCGGACGGTCGAACGTTCATCGGATCTGGACCGTTGATCGAAAATCGGACGGCCCGCGCGATGGCCTAGCGCGAGCGTCCGATCACGCCCAAGAATCCGAGCGATCGATCTAAAATCCTCGGCTCAAACTCAAGCGTTAGCGAAAGCTCTCTTTTCGTCCGACAACGAAGATCGACAAAAGAACAGAGGCAAAGCCCGACGATCGCCGCGACTCGAGCAAAAATAGTGAAATCTAAAGCTACTACGATGATCGCAATAGCATGGAGTACCTACGAAGCAAGGAATTGGGCAGATATGGACTTACGGAGTGGAGATGACAATAACCAATTTCCGGCGAAAGAGGAAAAACCAAATTGATAAGATTCCTGCGGCCAAATGTGAAATTGATTGAGGGCTAATGCGCTGAGAGATGAGAGTAAGCGGAGGAGCAAGGAATTTGAAAATGGTGCACTTACGAGCTAAAGAAGAAGATCACCTTTGCTTGGTTTGAAAGGAAACATAAATTGAGTGCTCTCTGCTGCCAAAAGCAAAACCGACGAGAGGTTAATACTCTTGAGAGGCTAAGCAACGGAGGAAGCAACGAGTTCGGATGAGAGGCCAAGAACACCACTTTCACCGAAGAACTTGGAGCTTCAACAATGGCGCCGAGAGCAATATTTCACCAAGGAGCTCACTCGATTGCACTAGAAGTGATCTTTGAAGCTCAAAGGTGTTCAAAGAATGCTAAGGGAGCAATGAAGAAGCTTATATAGGCCGAGAGGGCAAAGGATGGAGCAATGCAACTTTCGGTCAAAAGCTTGCTCATCCAAAGCGGCGAAGGGATGGGGCGAGTGCAGAGGTGAAGAGCGACTCAGCAGTCGGCGGCACTAGCTTTAATGCTCAAAGGCGTTGGCGAGCGATGGAGGTGACAATGCACCGTGGTTCTTTGATCTTGTGCACGTTCTCTGTTGACTTGGCCGGCCTTGCGTGGCGAGAGGAAGGCGAAAGAGGGCGGCCGTTCGATCACATAGGATTCCAATCGATGCGGCTACGGCGCTCGGCGCTTCGGCTATTCGGTCAGGGCCCGAGCGTTCCTCGTCGTCGCCACCGGATCAAGATCAACGTTGGTTCTCGGCCGCACTTCTCGGACGGTCCGAACATCCCCTTCCATCGCGGCCGTTGATCGAAGATCAAGCGACTAACAGCGCTTAAGTGAGTTCGTTCGGTCCGAGCGTTCACCGTAGCGTCGGCCGTGGATTTAGATCAAGCGGCTACGGATCGTAGCGCTGAGGCGCCCTAAGGTGCTATTAGTTGATCTGGCTGCACCCTTGAGCTCGAACGATGTCGGACCGGACGAGCAGCGGTGAAACTAATTTTCGACTTAATTGGCTGAGCCGACTTTAGAGAATTATTTGGAATAGCAAGCAAACTCCAAAATTCATGAAATTTTAACTAGAGATTTCTGACAGCAGGAGGAACCTTATATAAAATTTTCAGAGACTGTTATGCCTTTGCATGTTTCTCTAAAAATTCCGTAAAGCGATTTTAGGAGTTTGACTAATGTTTGACTTGTCTCAAAAATTATCAAATAATTTCTGAAAATTATGAAATAATTCTGAGGTGTTAAACATCACTCCTAGGTCCAATGAAAATTATTTTGAGTGGTTGGCACCAGATTTTCATTGAGGAGATTTATGACCTGAATTTAATTGGGGAAATTTTGAGTTTTAATTTCCACCAATTAAAGGAAAGAGGTTTCAAACACTGTAACTACACATGAGGCAACAAAAGTTTTAATTTATCCTTATTTTTATTACATTTGAAACACAAACCCGATTTGGGATGTTACAAAACCTCCCCCTTACGTAAATCTCGCTTGAGATTTGGCTCATTCGGCAAAGAAAGAGGGGTAGTCTGCACGCAGACGATCTTCCCTTTCCCAAGTGGCTTCATCTTCATAATGGTTTGACCATTGAACTTTGAGGAACTTGATGGCACGATTCCTCGTTCTTCGTTCAGCCTCTTCAAGGATGCGAACAGGGTGCTCCTTGTAGGTCAAATCTTCCTGAACATCAAGAGCTTCCAACAGAGCTTCCTCGGTTGGAGCGGAGGCACTTCTTGGTGGGATACATGGAACACATCATGCACCCCCTCAAGTGCAAAGCGAGCAACTCCAACTTATGGCGGCGGCTCCTTCTTCTCGACGACTCGGTATGGACCGACATATCGAGAGCCAACTTGCCCTTGACGCCGAATCGCCGATGACCCTTCAAAGGAGAGACTTTGAGATAAACAAAGTCATCGGCTCAAAGCTCAACTCACGGACGACGACGATCGCATAGCTCTTTTGCTCGGATGGAGCCATGCGCAACAATCTCGAATCAATGAACACGGCTCTCGGCTTCATTGATTGAGTGCAGGCCAAAGAATGGTCTTTCACGATTTGACCAATTCGTGAGTTCGCATTTTACGCCATACAAAGCCTCGAAGGTGCCATTCCAAGACTAGCTTGGAAGCTGTTATTGTAGGAGAACTCGGCGAATGGCAAACATCTCTCCCAATTCCTCCCATAGGAGAGAACACAAGCACGGAGCATGTCTTCCAATACTTGGTTGACTCTTTCAGTCTGGCCATCAGTTTGAGGATGATATGCGGTGCTAAAAGTGAATGGGTTCCCATAGCCTCTTGCACCCTTTGCCAAAAGTGAGAGGTGAAAAGAGAACCACGATCCGAGACAATTGTCTTGGGTACACCATGCAAGCTCACGATGCGGGCAATGTAGAGATCCGCCAAAAGACCTACACGGAGATCCGTCTTGACTGGAAGGAAGTGCGCCACTTTAGTTAGCCGATCAATGACAACCCGGATGGCATCATTGCCCTTGGAGGTGCGAGGCGGACCGGTGATAAAATCCATCCGATCGAATCCACTTCCATTCGAGGAATAGGCAACTACCTGGCGATCCATTGGGCCGATGCTCGGCCTTGACACGACGACATACGTCGCGCTCAAGCAACGAACCTTGCGATTTCCGCTTCATTGGGTCCACGTAATCTTTGGCGGAGATCTTGATACATCTTCGTGGCCCGGGATGAATAGACAGCGGAGAGTCATGAGCTTCGCGGAGAATTAAGTTCCGCAATTCCACGATCTTGGAACAACCAGCGTGATCCGAACCAAATGACGCCATGGTCGTCCTCGAAAAGCACTTAGCGGAGCCACTCTTGATATTTTCCTTGATCGACTCACACCGGCATCCGATTTATGCAGCCTTGATTTGGTCCTCCAAGGTTGGTTGCACAACCAAAGCAATGAGAGAACCTGCTCAACCATTCCCAAGTTGAGCCGCTGAAATTCTGCATGAAGGGTCGGTTCTTTGCTCCAAGACCATTAAGGAATTGCAATGAACCTTGCGGATCGAGAGCATCGGCCACAACATTTGCTTTTCGGATGATATTGAAGACCCATATCATAATCCTTGATCAATTCCAACCACCTTCTTTGCCTAAGGTTCAGATCTGGTTGGGTGAACAAGTACTTGGACTCTTGTGATCTGAATATACCATAGCGTTCTGGAGTGAGGTAATGCCGCCAAATCTTTAGTGCATGGATCACTGCGGCTAACTCCAAGTCATGGGTTGGATAATTAAGCTCGTGAGGCCGAAGCGCCTCGATGCATAAGCCACCACCTAGCCCTCTTGCATAAGAACACAACCGAGCCTGGCGAGAAGCGTCATAATAGATATCGAAGCCGGTGGACATCGGGAAGAACAAGAGCTGGGCGTGCGTCAACCTCCTCTTGAGTTCTTGAAAGCTCTTCTCGCAATTAGTAGACCACACATACTTCTGTCATTCGGAGTAACTCGGTCATTGGCTTGGCAATCTTGGAGAAGCCCTCAATAAGCGACGATAATATCCCGCTAAGCAGAAAACTCCGCGCCGATGGTGACTTAATTTGGACCCATGATAGCACATCATTGACCTTGGTAGGATCAACAATGACACCGGATCTTTGAAAGAACATGACCCAAGAATGCTACTTCCTTCAACCAAAACTCGCACTTCTTGAACTTCGCATAAAGTTGATGCTCGCGAAGTTTCCCAACACTAAGCCGGATGTTGACATGCTCCTCAACATCCCTCGAATAGATGAGGATATCATCGATAAAGACAACCACGAACTTGTCCAAATACTCCATGAATACCATGTTCATAAGATTCATGAAAAGAGCAGGAGCATTGGTCAAACCGAAGGACATAACGGTATACTCGTATAATCCATAACGAGTAGAAAGCCGTCTTGGAATGTCTTCCGATCTGATTCGGACTTGATGATAGCCCAACCTCAGATCAATCTTGGAGAATACCCCAGCACCGGTCAATTGATCGAAGAGGTCGTCAATCCGAGGCAGGGGATACTTGTTCTTCACCGTCACGGCATTCAACAGACGGTAATCAACACACATCCGTAAAGTCTTGTCTTTCTTCTTCACAAAGATAACAGGACAACCCCACGGTGATGAGCTCGGGCGAATAAAACCCTTCTCTTGAAGCTCGCCAAGCTGTTTCTTGACTCCTCCAATTCATTTGGAGGCATTCGATCTGACCTCTTGGAAATAGGGCGATGCAGGAAGCAACTTCGATGACATATTCAATGTCTCTTCTTTGGAGGCATCCCGGGCAGATCTTCGGGAAACACATCGCCGAACTCACACACCACGGGGACTTCATGAATCTCCATGGTTGGCTTGGCTTCAAGTGCATATAGGTGTGGTTCTTGCAGCTTCAGAAAAATTCCCACTTGACCGCCAGACGGGCTCGTGAGGGAAATGAACCTTCTGGCGCAATCGATTTGTCCCCTATGTTGAGACAACCAATCCATGCCAAGTATCACATCCAACTTTACTGAGTTGAGGAGAATAAGATTTGCCAAAAATCACTCCTCCAATTTCAATCAAAGCCCGGCATTCATTTTGACTCTCATCACCGACCGGAGAATGAATAATCAAAGGAACATGCAGGATCGGTGAAAGATCACTAAGTGCGAGAAAAGACTACGATATAAGCGAGTGAGAAGCCGGAATCAAATAAAGCAGAGCGGTGAGAGTTCACGAAAAGTGTACCCAACACAACGTCGGGTGCATCCTGAGCTTCCTCGGTCGAGATAAGGTTGACTCGGCCGCTTCCCACACTTGGGGCCTTCTGATCACGACCACTCCCTTGCCCGCGTCCTCCATTAGGGCGAGGGCGCTCGATCTTCTTAGGGCAATTATTAGCATAATGCCCCTTGTCGTGGCGAGAAGAAACATCGACATCCGCGGCGGGGTGGCGGATGCCTCTGGCTGTCCCGCAGTGCGTGGCGGGGCACGGCCTGCGGTGGGCGTGGAACGAACGCCGGTGGCCTCGGTGGTGCTGCAGTCGGGGAGGGACGCCCGCGGGCTGGTCCGCCATACGGACGAGGAGCAACGGCCCTGGATGCCTTCTGGGCCTCCCACTTACGCTTGCGAGAGTCGCCAAGTGCCCTCGCCTTATGCTCGGCGATGATGGCCTTGTCGACCAAGGTCTGGAAGTCGGGGAAGTCAACAATAGATAGCTTGTCCTGAAGCTCCTCAGACAAGCCATCCATGAACTTCTCCTGCTTTGCCTCATCTGTAGGCACATCCTCAGGAGCATACCGAGAAAGATGGTTGAACTCATGGAGGTACTCGGTAACTGATTTGCGCCCCTGCTTGAGCGCCAGAAATTCCTTCTTCTTCAACTTCATCAATCCAGCGGGGACATGAGCCCTCCGAAAAGCGGCGCGGAACTCCGCCCAAGTGATAGCCCGGCCCTCGTGCTGCATGGCGAGGAAGTTCTCCCACCATGAGAGTGCCGCCCCCTCCAGCTGATGGGAGGCGAACAGTGCCTTCTCGTGATCACGGCATCGGCGATGTTGAGCTTCCGCTCAGCGAGGCGCAGCCGATCATCCGCGTCGAGTGGGTCCTCGGACCTCGAGAAGGTGGGTGGTGAGTCGCGAAGGAACTCAGAGTCCTCCCCTCTGCGGGTGGCCACCTCCTCCCCGATCCGAGAGGCAGGAGGCGTTGGAGGTGTTAGTGCAATCACCTCCGGGATGCGTGTACGGTCCATACGGTTCCGCTCGATCGGCGAGAACCTCAGCCATGGTCGGGAGGTGGAAGTTCCTCATCCCGACCCTCTGGCTGCCCCTGGCTGCTACGAGTACGACCAGCCATCCTGTTGCATCAAGACGAGTTAGAAACAGAAATCTGAAAGCTATAACGAAGGGATAGCAAAAGATAAGCTATCCACTAGGGATTAGTGCATACAACCCTAAGCCTCATCTGTAAACACATAACCCGCAATAAAGCGAACTCCAAATAGTTGCAAAGAGGCATAAGATCCATGCAAAACTCATAAGACACAAGATCCAACTTCTCGATGCGACTAACTTGTATTGAATGAACAAGTAGTCGTTTTGAGAAGAAAATTTCAGAACACTACCAAAAGCTTATTGCATGGAAAAATCGGGGTAAAAACCAACTTAGAGAGGCATTAGTCACAAGATATAGGATATCACTTCTTACCCTTTTAGCCCCACAAATTTTAGTTGATTAAACTCTCATTTTCTACCCACTAGGAACCATCGAGCTTCTTTGTTCGGAAATTGAGGTTCTTTGTAGCGATTTTGCATCCAAGTTTCCAGTCGAAGTCTTCTATTCTAGAAACTTCAAAATCTGGCACACTTCAATTTGCCAAGCTCAGTGGTCCTATCAGAAACCATTGAGCCCGCTGTCTGGAAATTGAGGCGTGCTGTCCAGATTCCGCATCCAAGCCTCTAGCCGAAATCTCCAGTCGAAACTTCAAAAACCCTAAGCACTTCAATTTGCCAAACTCAGTGGCTCCCAAACCCATTTAATCGATAACACTATCTTTGAAGAGGAGATGAGAGGAAAACAACTTTTAAAACTCAAACTAGAGTAAGATGAGATGAGAAAGCTAAGATAGGTAAGGAGTAAAATCTGAGAACTCCTTAAGCTTTCATAAATCGTTTCATACTTCGAAAATAAGGTTTTCCAAAACATCCTAAAGGCGACCAAGCTAAGCGGCTTCTATGGTCGAGATGGCTCGATACCAACCTCTTGTGGCGCCTTGGGATTATTAAACTTATAATGATTAGTCACCACTTGACCCCATTATCATAAGCATAATAACTCGTCGTGGCGAGGAATGTATACTTCCCAGTCGATATACACCCTCTCACAAAAGTTCATGCATCAATTCCATTCAATCACATAGAACCGAAAGCACAGAACAAAATAAAGACATACATAATAATATTCAAGAGTGATTACAACAAAGAGGCCAACCGGCCAACAGATAAATATTACAGAACAGCGGAAGCAAAAGTGCCATAAGATGGCGATAAACAAAAGAGCCCAACGGTGTGCCTTTTACCCACAAGGCAACCGACCAGGCCGCAGCTAGCCGTCGAACCCGCAGCACATCTCACAGAAGTGAAGCCCTTGGGGCTCACCTTCTTCCTCTGCAAACAAAAGCAGCCCAGCAAAAGCTGGGTGAGTACTTTGAATGTACTCGCAAGATATATAAGAATGATAACAGATCTATACAATAACTATATGCAAGCTTATTTAAGTGGAGCAGGATAGGACTCAAGTTTGTAAGCATAAAGCAAGTTTTATTTGCAATAATGTAATAGATTGAAGGCAATTTTGCAATCTGATTTTTTTTTGATAAAAACAGTAGCAATCAAGTATCAATAACGATAAGCAGATCTGGAAGTGGCTAACCCAATAGCCACACAATAGCATGAATTACCCATTCATGCCAACCATGTCAAATTTTAATTTAAAAAGGTTGTAGTCTAGTTCTTGCACGACCTTACCAAGCATGTCCATAACCTAGGACGAGGCTATTCGAATAGATTTATCCCTGCAGGGTGTACCAACTTACCCACATGCCAGACCGCCTTTTTGCCACATGATTAAGCACACTACCTTTGGTATGCCGGCACGGCTAAGTCCTACGAGACTTTTCCAATATTATGTATTACCTTCGAGTCGCCCGTATGGATAGAAACCCATACGTTGTGTCGGGGTCGTGGCCCAGCCTCGGACAACTACCCCTCACGGGTAAAGCCTCGGACAACTGCGACGCCCCTCGAGGTGGAGAGTCCATCCCGGAAACTCCACCACCGTACACCCAACACAAGAACACAATTCCTCTTTCACACAACACACACAACGCTCCTCCTGCGACTCGGAGATAACACACTCCAAAGTACTAGGTCAAGAGGGTCCCATATAACCCTCATGTGGTTAGTGCATAAAAGCGCTTGGCTTAGTGACACAAGTAACTCGGTCCTTAGGGACACAGGCACCTTTCCTTGTCACACCCAACAATCACACCAACATGCCATTGTGCCCAAGCCAAATCATTTTGTTTCATTTTGGCTTTTACAAAACAAAAGCATAAAGTGCTGAACCAAAAATAAACAAAATGATTTGTGTGATCAAGGTCATCGACTAAGTCGATAACCGCCCAATTCTACCGGTAGCTAAGCATTTCTAAGCATGACATCGCAAAGACAGTAAAAGAGCATAATTAAATCACGGGCTCTAATTCACGGTGATGATAATAACTTATGGTTGTGGCGAGGGATAACATTTTAATGGCAACAATGCATTAGGAATAGCTACCTCTAAGCAGGCAAAAATAATTGGACACAAAAGCAATGCATACATATAGTTTGTAAACAAGATATTAGACTTTGAAAGTAATGGAACATTTATGATCAAATATCTTGCCTTCTTTGAAGCTCATTGTTTTGCTTTGAGAGGATCACTCTCGATATTATAAATATTGTGCAACCTATCGAAAGAACCAACAAGAACCAATAAGGCGAGAAACATCAAAAGATGCAACAGCAAAACTCAGCAAAAGTTCTCAAATTTTTACAGTAGGAAGAACATAATTTTTATGAACTAAAGCAACAAGAACCAATTGATTTGGATTCTCAATGCAAAAGTTATGGCCAAAACAATTTGATCGGCGGAAAAGGAAAAACAGCACTATTCACCTAAGCAATGATTTTAGTGAAATTTTCTAGGATGATACAGCTACTGAAATTTTTTGATAAAACAAGCACCTCATAAGATGAAGCGCCCACAGGATTCATCTCATTTGGAGCTTGCAATAATTAGTTATGAGTTTTCTAAGATTCACTATTTTTACATTGCAAAGATAATCGGTTTAATGCTTACTTTCAAAATAAATCTTTTACGCTACCGAGATAAATGAGCAACCTATACTGGAAATAAGTTTACTAAGAATGAAAAATAAGGGCCTTTGGTTTTATCATTTTTGAAGCTCTGAGAAAAATACTTATGAATTTTGGAAGATAAAACTATTTTTCACTTGATAAATAACTCTACAGAAATATAACCGGATAAGCGGCGTGGAAGATCATGGGCGAAGATCATCGATCCAACAGCCCACACGCGCGAAGCAACAGAGCGAACAGCGCCAACCCTAAGCATCGGCCGTTGGATGAAAGATGAGCGAACCGGATGCCAAGGATGTCCGGCGGTCCGAGCGTTCACACGTCGTGAACCGTTGATCTTGGATCCAACGGTCCACGCGGATCGAACCGTTCGGACGGTCGAACGTTCATCGGTCTGGACCGTTGATCAAAAATCGGACGGCCACGCGCGATGGCCTAGCGCGCGCGTCGATCACGGCCACAAGAATCCGGCGATCGATCTAAATCCTACGGCTCAAACGCAGCGTTAGCGAAAGCTCTCGCTTTTCGTCCGACAACGAAGATCGACAAAAGAACAGAGGCAAAGCCCGACGATCGCCGCGACTCGAGCAAAAATAGTGAAATCTAAAGCTACTACGATGATCGCAATAGCATGGAGTACCTTCGAAGCAAGGAATTGGGCAGATATGGACTTCCGGGTGGAGATGACAATAACCAATTTCCGGCGAAGAGGAAAAACCAAATTGATAAGATTCCTGCGGCCAAATGTGAAATTGATTGAGGCTAATGCACAGAGATGAGAGTAAGCGGAGGAGCAAGGAATTTGAAAATGGTGCACTTACGAGCTAAAGAAGAAGATCACCCTTTGCGGTGAAAGGGGAAAACATAAATTGAGTGCTCTCTGCTTTGCCAAAAGCAAAACCGACAGAGGTTAATACTCTTCAAGAGGCTAAGCAACGGAGGAAGCAGAGTTGGATGAGAGGGCCAAGAACACCACTTTCACGAAGAACTTGGAGCTTCAACAATGGCGCCGAGAGCAATATTTCACCAAGGAGCTCACTCGATGCACTAGAAGTGATCTTTGAAGCTCAAAGGTGTTCAAAGAATGCTAAGGAGCAATGAAGAAGCTTATATAGGCCGAGAGGGCAAAGGATGGAGCAATGCAACTTTCGGTCAAAAGCTTGCTTTGTCCAAGCGGCCGAAGAGATGGGGCGGTGCAGAGGTAGAAGAGCGACTCAGCAGTCGGCGGCACTAGCTTTAATGCTCAAAGGCGTTGGCGAGCGATGGAGGTGACAATGCTGCTGTGGTTCTTTGTCTTGTGCACGTTCTCTGTTGACTTCGGCCGCCTTGCGTGGCGAGAGGAAGGCGAAAAGAGGACGGCCGTTCGATCACATAGGATTCCAATCGTGCGGCTATCGCGCTCAAACGCTTCGGCTATTCGGTCAGGGGCGAGCGTTCCTCGCTTGTCGACCGCTGGATCAAGATCCAACGTTGGTTCTCGGCCGCACTTCTCGGACGGTCCGAACATCCCTTCCATCGCGGCCGTTGATCGAAGATCAAGCGACTAACGCGCAAGTGAGTTCGTTCGGTCGAACGTTCACCAGCGCGTCGGCCGTTGGATTTAGATCAAGCGGCTACGGATCAGCGCGCGAGAGCGCCCTAAGGTGCTATTAGTTGATCGTTTGCACCCTTGAGCTCGAACGATGTCGGACCGGACGAACAACAGTGAAACTAATTTTCGACTTAATTGGTGAGCCGACTTTAGAAATTATTTGGAATAGCAAGCAAACTCCAAAATTCATGAAATTTTAATGGAGATTTCGACGGCGAGAGGAACCTTATATAAAATTTTCAGAGACTGTTATGCCTTGCATGTTTCTCTAAAAATTCGAGAAGGCGATTTTAGGAGTTTGACTAATGTTTGACTTGTCTCAAAATTATCAAATAATTTCTGAAAATTATGAAATAATTACGAGGTGTTAAACATCACTCCTAGGTCCAATGAAAATTATTTTGAGGGGTTGGCACCAGATTTTCATTGAGGAGATTTATGACCTGAATTTAATTGGGGAAATTTTGAGTTTTAATTTCCACCAATTAAAGGAAAGAGGTTTCAAACACTGTAACTACACATGAGGCAACAAAAGTTTTAATTTATCCTCATTTTTATTACATTTGAAACACAAACCCGATTTGGGATGTTACACGTTTTGTCTTGAAGGGTAGTTGGGAGGACCAGTTGCCACTTGTAGAGTTTGCTTATAATAATAGTTATCATTCTAGTATTAGAGCCGCGCCATTCGAGGTTCTCTATGGGCGGAAGTGCAGATCGTCACTTTGTTGGGATGCAGTTGGAGAGAAGGTAGTTTTGGGTCGGATTTGGATTGAGGAAGACCGTTGAGCGTGTGGCCATGGTGAGGCATAATCATTAGCGCACTCGAGCGCAGAAAAGTTATCTTTGATTTGAGGAGGCGTGACTTGGGTTTGCGGTGGGTGACCAGTGCTCTTGAGTGTCTCCCACTAAAGGCATTGTCCGATTTGGTACCAAAGGGAAACTTAGCCCGAGGTACGTTGGGACCGTTCTCGATTATTGCGAGGAATTGGAAAGTTAGCCTACCGCTTGGACCTTCCCGAGTCCATGCGTGGGGTTCTAATGTGTTTCACGTCTCGATCTTTGAGAAAGTTTTGAGAGATCGAGCATAAGATTTCTTTGGAACGGCGTGACTATTGAGCAAGACCTCACGGTTGAGTCGCGTCGTGCGCGATACGGAGAGGTCGGAGCGAGTCTTGAGGCACAAGAGCGTTGGTATCGTCAAGGTGCTTTGTGGACACATCGATCGAGAGAGGCGACTTGGGAGTTGGAGTCTCGCATGCGCGAGCAATATCGAGTTGTTCACGTCTGGTGCGTGTTATTTTATTGTTTAATTTCAGCGATGTAGTTTTTATTTGAGTAGAGCGAGTAGAATTCGGGTCGAATTCATAAGAGGGTAGAATGTAATATTCGAAATAAATAAATAAATAAATATTAACGTCTTAAGGGCACTGTGTAATTAAATAAAATAGTACATAAAAAATAGAATTTGAGTTTTTAAGAGCTATATAAATAGATCGTGGGAACTCTAGAAACCCTAGCCATATTTTCTTTTTTTCTTTCCATCCACCACCATGATTGCATCCTACTTGCGCGCCGTCGTCGTGTGTTGCTTCCTCGCGTGACACCGGTAGGCGGGCGTGTCTTTGCAGGCCTTGCCGACGTCTTCTTCTTCTTCTTTGAATTCCTTGACGGCCGAGCCTGCTTTATTCTTCGCTGCGTGGTTTTCCTTGACGCGGCGAACGTCACCTGGCTGTCGCGTGAAGCACATGTGCATGCGTGTGGGAGCCGGCCAACCAAGCAATCGGTCGTGAAGCCGGTCGCCCTCCCGCGTTATTAGTTGGCAATTGTGTGGAGGCGTGCATACACAGGTGTGAGATCTGCTAGCATTAAATGCATGTTTTCCTCTGGTTTGCCGTTACTAGAAGTTGGGCTTCGGTAGTTACACAAGCTGTACGGGAGATAGAGATGAAATACATAATGCAAGATAGTGATTAACTAGTTTGGCTGCTAGCTTGATTAGAGTGTACTGCATGCATGTGGGCATTAGTAGTTAATTAGTTTTGTTCACATGGTTAGCTATGGTGATTAACTAATCATGCAAGGGTAGCTTAATTAGTTCTGTTAATTAATGGAGAGAGAAGAGCTAGCATGTTTGTAAGGGAAATTATTTAGCATGTTTTTAGTCGGGAAGAAATCGAAAAGTAGATGGGTTTAGTCTGATATTTTGTTGTACGATTTATTCGGATACCTTAATGGCGAATTTTGGAAATGTCATCTACTAGTTAATTGTAGATAATTTCGATATCTTTCTATAGCATATTTAATCATGTCGAGCGGACAAGTAGATATCGAGATATGATTTTCGGAAGGCTGCTGTCATTGTGGTTGTCGTCGTTCGGCGCTGTTTTGGTAGAATATAGATTAAAAATAGTAAATCCACTAATTAGAGTTTTTGATCTACATGAAAGATGTAGATAATTGTCCAATGGTTCTGTAGGATCTAAGAACTCGCATTTTTGTTTGATAAAACAAAAGTTATGAATTTAGTCAGACCTGCTGTTCCGAAGCGGACAGATCGGTTTTCTGGGCTAAAAACAGAGGGTTAGATGATTTAATTAGAAGTCTTTGTAATCTAAGAAAATGTGGAGAATCTTATGAAGAATCCAGAACAGGGTGGTTTGTCGTGATCGGACTTTCGAGTCAAAAGTTACGTTCGTTTTAGTACCAAGACAGCAATGGGTAACTATTCGGTACCTGAGAAGCGTGGTAGATTTGGGGACGTGTAGGAGCGTTGTCGATTGATTGATGTTCTTATGATGCTGTAGCTTGTATTGAAATTTGAATATTTAATGTAGGAGAGGCGTCGTACTTGTTGCCATCTTCTAGCCAAATCGTGCGTCGCAACTAGTAAAGGCAAGTGCATGGTAGACAGCGATCAATGATTGATCACTGTTTTCTTTATCTTCTATTACCATTATTGTTGTGCTTTTATTTTATTTAATTGCAAGCAATGGAATGGTATGGATTTAAATTGTTAATGGACATGATGAAAAACTGGATATGATGAGTTTTATGAAATTATGCATGTTTGCATTCATACGCATCTTTGCATATGAGCAGGTGGTCATGAATGATCATAACTCCACGGGAGTGGAGGAGGTCCCCGATCCTTGTGGAGGAACGGGCTTGAGAGTGAATGTTGTCGCGAGCATTCACTCATGCTATACCGGTGTACGCGAAAGAAGTGCATGTGGACATGTAGATTAGATTTGCATTGATACATGAGATTAACGGATGTGAATCAAAGAGAAGGTAACTGCATGAGAATATTAATAGAAGTACCTGTGATGATAATGAAGTTATTGAATGCTGTTGATTTATTATTGTTCGTTGTATATGGATGTGTTTCTTTGAGTCGTGGACTCACCCTTGCTCTTTTGTTGTCTTTAGGTGATCTTCGAGGGCGCCGTGACTGAGAGCGAGTAGAGCACATGGACAACACATGATCATTTGCCATAAGAATCTTTTCATTCGAAATTGGTTTACTCTTGGACATGTTAGAGGTTGAATAAAGTTTAGGACAACGTTTGAACTAGACTATTTGTTTTAATAATTTGGATTCTTTGGTTGATGCTATTTTGGACTAATTACCTAGTTATATTTCCCCTTGCTTGTTTATTATCGTTTGATCCATAATTATGCATGTTCTTTTGTGATCCATGGATATGTTTACTGTTGTTTTCCTGTTGTAATTTTATAGTGTGCTGATAATTATTAGTTTAGAGAGTAGTGTGGTGGCATTCTAGGCTCAGTGTTGGGCTGGGGTGTTACAGTTCTGCCTTAAGCAAAAATATTATTTCCACTTCATATTTAGGAGCAGAAGGTTATGAGTTCAGAATAAAGAACAATTGTTGTTCAATTTATTTTGAAGATATGCTTTATGGTCATACTCCATTGGTGAATGGATTGTATATTTTGAATCTTTAGGATGAGCCCATCTATAACATTAAAGCTAAGAGACTTCGACCTAATGATTTGAATCATATTTTTATTTGGCATTGTCATCTAGGTCATATAAATGAGAAGCGCATGATGAAGCTCCATAAAGATGGTCTTCTAAACTCATTTGATTTTGAATCATTTGAAACATATAAATCTTGTTTACTTGGTAAGATAACGAAGGCACCTTTCATGACTAGAGGTGAGAGGGCAAGTGACTTATTGGCCCTTGTACATACAGATTTATGTGGACCAATGAGCACTTCGGCTAGAGGTGGTTTTTAGTACTTCATAACTTTTACTGATGATTTTAGTAGATTTGGCTATGTCTATTTGATGAGGTATAAGTCAAAATCCTTTGAAAAGTTCAAAGAATTTCAGAATGAAGTGCATAATCAACTTGGCAAGACAATCAAATGTCTATGATCTGGTCATGGAGGTGAATATTTGAGCCATGAGTTTGGTGATCATCTAAAAAAATATAGAATTGCTCCACAACTTGCTCCGCGAGGATGCCTCAATGGAATGAGGTGGCTGAACGACAGAACCGAACATTGTTGAACATGGTTCGGTCCATGATGAGCCAATCTAATCTTTCATTGCAGTTCTATGAATTTGCTCTAGAAACAGCTGCTTTTACTTTAAATAGGGTTCCATCAAAAACTATAGGGAAGACACCATATGAGATATGGAATAGGAAAAGTCCTGGATTGTCTTTTCTCAGGGTATGGGGCTGTGAGGTATATGTCAAACGTTTGACGTCTGATAAACTCACATCCAAGTCTGATAAGTGCTTCTTTGTGGGGGTATCCTAAGGAAACTAAATGATATTATTTTTATAATCGGGTTGATAACAAAATGTTTGTTGCTCGTAATGGTATCTTCTTGGAGAAAGAGTTTCTTTCCAAAGGAGTCAATAGGAGCAAGATGAAAATCAAAAATTCAGGAACCATCTGAAAATGTTTCAAGTCCCAATGAACCTTTACAAGATGAACAAGATGTTGTTGAACCTATAAATGAGGCATCAACCCCACATAGATAAAAAGGTCACGTCAATTGCCTATAAGGTATGTACATGATGTTTTATTATTGAATAATGATGAGTCTAAGACTTATACGAAAGCGATGATGGGCTCAGACTCTGAGTTATGGCTTGAAGCCATGAGATCCAAGATAAAATCAATTTATGACAATCAAGTTTGGAACTTGGTTGATTCAACTGATGGTGTCACGACCATAGAAAGAAAGTGGATTTTTTGATAAAAAGATAGATATGGATGAAAATGTTCACATTCATAAGGCATGACTAGTCGCGAAGGGTTTCAAACAAATTCAAGGTGTTGATTATAATGAAATCTTCTCACATGTCGTCATGCTTAAGTCTGTCCAGATCATTTTAGCTATTGCTACATATTTCAATTATGAGATATGGCAAATAGATGTCAAAACGGCTTTCCTAAATGGGAACCTAAGTGAGGATGTGTACATGACACAACCTGAGGATTTTGTCGATCCAAAGGAATCAAGAAAGGTATGCAAGCTTAAGAAATCTATTTATGAATTGAAGCAAGCATCTCGGAATTGGAACATTATTTTTGATGAATTGGTCAAAGGGTTTGATTTCATCAAAAAAAAGAACCTTATGTTTACAAGAAGGTTAGTGGAAGCAAGTTTGTGCTTCTGATCTTGTATATGGATGACATACTACTGGTCGAAAATGACATTCCAATGCTTGAATCGGTTAAAACTTCATTAAGAAATAGTTTCTCGATGAAAGATTTAGGAGATGCAGCATATAGTCTTGGTATAAGAATCTATAGAGATATATCTAAAAGGCTAATTGGATTAAGCTAGGATGTATACATCAACAATGTGTTGAAACAGTTCAGCATGCAAGATTCCAAGAGAGGTTTCTTGCTCATGACACATAACATTAATTTTAGCAAGAGTTAGTGTCCTCGACCCTTTGTTGAGGAGATAAAATAAGTAGAATTCCATATACTTCGGCCATTGGATCTATCATGTATGCTATACTATGTAGACGACTAGATGTGTCGTATGCTCTAAGTGTTACGAGCCAAAGACTGAAAACGTCGAGAGCAAAGTCGAAGTCGGTCTCACAATAGTTAACCCCTTGGGGGGTCAACCTCCTTTGCAACAATTAAGCAAAGCAACTGAGTACAAAAAGTACTCGCGAGACTTACGAGTAACAAGCCTATACATAGCTACATGCAAGCTGAAACAAAGGAGGAGGTTATATGGTTTATTTGACGCATAAAGCAACATTCCATTTGTAATAAGTAATAGATTGAAAGCAATTTGATGAATCTATTTTTAATTGATTAAATAACAGTGAGACAACAATAATAAACATAAATAACAACCTAGAGGTGACTTCCCAACAGCCAGCACGACATAGCACGAATTACCCATTCGTATCACCGAAATCAAGTTTTATTGAAAACTGTTGAGTCTAACTCTTGTAGAGACCTAACCAAGCATGTCCATAACCAAGGACCTGGCTATTCGAATAGATTATACCCTGCAGGGGTGTACCAATGTACCCACACGCCAGACCGTCTTTTTGCCATGCAATAGAGAACACTTCCTTAGGTATGCCGGCAAGGCTAAGTCCTACGAGACACATTCCAATGGATTGCACTAATTACGAGTCGCACGTATGGGGGTTAACCCTCAGTGAACCGCCGTTACGGGATCCCACTAAGGACCCACACGTTGAGTCGGATGCACCGGCCCAGCTGAAGCAACTGCGGGTGCTCCTGGGTATGGCGAACCTAGAAAGGAACCCATCCATCTCAACCCAAACAAACATTCTATTTTTCGTTCCACCAGCGACTTCAATAATTAATACCGCCCAAAGTACTAAGTCAAGAGAGGTCCCATATCCCTCTCATGTGGTTAGCACGTAAAAATGCTTGGATCAGTGTTCAAGATATTCGGTCCTTGTTGACTCGGGCACCATTCACACACCCAATAACTACACCATCAAACCAATGTGCCCAAGTCTAAAATATTCCACTTTCAGTTTTAGTTTTCCAAATACAATTACATACATGAGTATCCATACTAAAATAATTATAGTGATGATAAAATGACCATCGCCGAGGCGATGATCCCCATTCTACCGTTCTAAGCATTGCTAAGCATGACATCACAGAAATAAGTAAAGTGATTAGAGTCCATCCATCGAACTCTAAATCACAGCGAATACATCCTAGGCTCAGTGGTAGAGGATGAACATATACCTACAGTTTATGCAACTCTAGGATCAACTACTCGATTGATAATTTAACAACAAAATAGAGCATGCATACATACACTTTGCAAACAAGATAATAGACTTTGAAAGTAATGTGATCAATATGATCAAATGGAAACAATTGTTTGCCTTGCTGGAGATAACTTTCTTGCTACAGAGGATCACTCGCGTAATCAATAAAGTCGTCAGAACCTATTCGAAAGAATCGAAAGTACAATAAGAACGAATAATACCGAAAAGACCTAAAAATACAATTTCGTCCAAAAATCATGAAAAGTTCACAGAAGATAGAGCATGATTTTAGATGAATTTAGCAATAACAATCAATTGATTTGGATATCCCATGCAAAAGGTATAGCAGTTTGAAAATCGATTTTCCAAAAAATCCAATAAATTGCTAGCTATCACTATTCATCCGAAAATAAAAGTTTTAGTAAAACTTTCCAGAGAGGTGGAGCACATGAAATTTTTATGGTATATAGAGCACAACATGAGATGATCAACGAAAAATTATTCACCTCATTCGGAGCTAAGATGAATTTTCTATGATTTTTCAAAGACAAGAAAGTACTGCACAAGATAATTATAAAATCAGATTTTTAGAGATAGCAACATGCTCAAAACCTATTTTACAAGAAAGTACAGTAACAGAGGAACATGACAAAATTGAGTTTACTAAAATTGGAGCTACAGAGAAATACTTATGCTTTTTTGAAGTTAAAACAATTTTTAAAGCAATAAAGGTATTAAACCTAAAGAAATTTTGCCAAAAGTATTTTCTGGAATAGTAACAAGGTTCAAACCATTTTTAGAATAAAGTACACGCAAAATGGAATCCAGCAAAATTTGAATCATCAAATTTAGAGG
The DNA here is from genome assembly GCA_036346395.1 of Hsuehochloa calcarea. Lineage (NCBI taxonomy): Eukaryota > Viridiplantae > Streptophyta > Magnoliopsida > Poales > Poaceae > Hsuehochloa > Hsuehochloa calcarea. The sequence goes on from CM070604.1 coordinate 26,253,444, forward strand.
TAAAATGAATTACTTATGCAATTTTGAAGTTAATGCATTTTTCAGTTCATAAATAAAGCATTTCGGATTTTATAAAACCATAAAAGACTTTTTACACCCAGCCGATCCTAGCCACGGTCGCTGACCAGTGGGCCCCTTAAACAGTGCATTTTCCATTTTTGAAACCGAATATAATTTTTGGCTGACATGTGGGGTCCACATGTCATACTCACGGCTCATAGCACAGTACATAGACTCACGGTCCCCGGCCGGTCCATGAGATTTCAGTCCGTGCGCTAAGCCCTATGGCCCACATGTCATACACTGTGATGACCGGGATTAAAACCTCGCTTACTGTGCTCGGCCCCACATGTCAGTCACAGAGCAAAACCGTAAAAGACAGCCATTAACTACTAAGCAATCATTAGCAGTTAATGAACGAGATTTGGTCTTAATGACCTTGCTACAGTTTTTTTGAAAATCCGACAATACCGTCCTGGCTTCGCCGGACTCTCGCCGGCGTTCCCGGCCACGGCGGCGCTAGCTAAGGGTATGGATGGGTTCACAATACTCTTGCGCACCCAACGGTGGCACTCACGGTGGCTGAGCCGACCCGAGGCGGCGGTGTACCGGAGAGAGGCGGCGGAGAGCTACGGCTAAACACAAACGACACAAGCAAGCTCCGCATTGTCCACGGAAGTGGGTGCCACAGCATCAACAAGGCACAGAGAGTCTACCTGAGCGAGAGAGAGACTCGGAGAAGGTCAGAGTCGAGCCAACGACGAGGAGGGTGATGGCGGCGCGATGCTTCACCGAGGAGAGCTCACTCTGGTGAAGGAGACAAGGAATGAGTGGTAGAGAAAGCTCAAGGGTAGTCCACAGATGGAGTACAGGCAAGGAATCGGCAAGGAGCTTACCACACCGGCGATGGGGAAGAACGGAAGCTTCGCGGTCGAAAATGGGTCAAACTCGGATTTCCCGGGCTCCTGTGAACCGACGGCAAAATAGAGTGAGGGGAAAGATTAAGCAGGCAAAGGCACGGCCGGTGACGCACTTGAACGAGGATGGGACTCACCGAACATAGAGTTGGCACGGCGGTGGCTCCGGGTGCGAGCTCTGCAGCCGAAGAGAGTTTGACGGTATTCCCGGAGCTACAAGCCAAGGCAAGGCCTCGCGTTAGAAAAAATGGAACCAGGGAGGAACGGAGATGGAGCAGGAGGCGGAAGCACGGAGCTTACCCGAGAGAGAGCCAAGATCTCGCATCCTTTCCCTCAGCCACTGAGAGGGAAAGTGAGAGTTAGCAGGCGAGGGAGACGGAGTTATAGAGCTCCAACGGCCAGGAAGGAGACGGCGTGAAGAGGAGACGCTCCAGGAGTGGTCAGCCGGGGCGGTGGATCCACGGCGTCAACGGAACCGGCGCAGAGCCTCTGCAGCGCGTGGCGAGTGATTCCTGAGCGCGAGCGAGCTGGAGAAGATGGGTCTGATGAGCGGGCCCCGCGGTGTCAGCGACTCACGGCGCAGCGTAGGAGTGGCCGGGTCCGGTGGATCTGGGCCGTTCGATTGGAAATGGACAGCTCGGATTGCGAAGAGAGAAGCCTAGAGTGGTTCGAACGGGTGCGAGATCTAGACCGGGGGATCTCCATCGGACGGCTCACACGCGATGCGGTTAGTTGGTTGGGCTGAACCGCGAGACTCGGGTCGGAGTTTGACTCGGGTTCGAGCCCGAGGAACAGTGATTCCAGATTTGGATTTAAAAGACTAAGATGATTTGGGAATTTACAGAGGTAGCTTCACAGCTCGAAAAATTCTGATATTTTTACTGAGTGATCCTGACTTCAAGCTCGACCGTTTGTAAATTTTCCAGAATTTTTCATGCAGTGAATTGCCCGCTAGAAAATTCACAAGCTGCTGGACAGAGAGTTTGACCAGGAAGACAATATATTTGACCAGCCCTTAAGAAATAGCAAATAATTTCTAAAAATTATGAAATTTCCCAGGGAGGTTACCAAGATGACCAAGAATTTAGGAAAAATATTTCCAAAGGATGATCACAATATTTGACTAGAAGATCTTGAATTGTAACATTTTGAGTCAATAAACTTAATTGAATTTGAAGTCCACATTTCAAGGAGATAAATTCTAGAGAATTCAAACGACGACAAGGATACATCCAAAAGTTTTAATTTATCCTCATTTTAATACATTTGAAACACAATCCCAGATTTGGGATGTTACAGGATCTCTATTGGGATAATAGTGGAGTCATTGCACAAGCTAAGGAGCCTAGATCACATCAAAAGTTCGAACACATACTTCGACGATATCGCATTATTCATGAGACATTGAAAGAGAGTGATATGAAGATATGCAAAATACACACAGATTTGAATAATGTTGATCTGTTGACAAAGCCTGTCCCGTAACCTAAGCATGAGGCGCACACAAATGCAATTGATATAAGATACCTATATGATTGACTCTAGTGCAAGCGAGAGACTGTTGGTGATATACCCTAGAGGCAATCATAGAGATGATTATATCATGTCTATATTTATGAATTATTGAATAAGTGTTATTTTGCTCCTTGAATGAATCATATGTTATATAGATTAACAACTATGTGACTTGTTGGTGAATCTCTTTTAACTTATATGATGCATTCTAAATGTATCCCTGGTCGGATATCATTGGTCGGAACACCAATAGTCCTATCGACCAGCACATGTATTGATTGATGATCATGTTTCACCGGTCATGGATATAGGTATATTGAATCAATAATGTGAACACATGTTAGAGAATATGGTGTTGGACTGACCCACCTTGAGACACTACTGAGATTGTTATGATTTCATGTGTCATAAGTTAGTCTCAAGCAATGATGATGTATAATCCTTAGACCTAATATCAGCATGGTTTTCCACATGTGTAAGAGTACACTTTGGGGTTGCCAAAGGCTACTCTGTAACTAGGTAGTCATAAAGGTAGCTTTCAAGTATGTTAAGAAACATGCGGAGGAATGTGATTGGTCGGATATGGGATTTGCCCCTACTAACATAACAGGAGAGATATCTCTAGGCCCCTCGATGTCGTCGAATAAAGAAAGTGCATGGCTATGCCTCTAGTGGTCGAAGAGTTCGACCACATGAAGTTATGTGATACTCGATCGAAAAAGTATTGAACAGTCCATGAATGACATTATATCTCACTTGGAGTTCAACCAGATATCGTGAGCCAAAGGGGTAATACTCGAGTGGTCATTGGTTCGATTAGATACGAACTAGTCATATGGAGATACGAGCTAATTGTAGGCTAGTCGAATATGATCTTTAAGTGGTCGAAAACTGGTCGTAAGGGGTTACGAACTGGTCGAGACCAAACATGAGCTGGTCGTAGGCTGATCAAAAACTGGTCGTGAGGAGTTACAAACTGATCGAGACCAAATAGGACCTGGTTGTAGATCATATTGCATTAAGATTCATCCGATATAATTCGTGTGTATTCGAAAATCGTTACGTCCTGCTAGGTACCACTAATGACACGTTGTCGGAAAAGGTTTCCGAGTCACAACCGAACTACACAAGAACCTACAGGGTCACAGACTTAACGGGTTGGAACAAACCAGTACGGATACGATTCGTCAAACATGTTCGGATAGAATCCGTCACGGGCACTGTATAAGGATGGACAGTATATAAGGAGATACTTGAGTCTATGGAGAGAAGAGTGTAATAGAGGAGACACATGACAAGGGTTGACGTGAGTTGCTCCAAACCCTAGCTGTCATCTTCTTGAGAGAGCCTTCCTGCGCGACTTGGTGCTAGCACACCGGCATACGACATTGCTACCCTGGATATGTGGATACCGTAGAGACGCTACTGCGATTGTTGTTGCGCTCGAGGACAATTCGCAACTTTGTAAAGAAAACGATTGATTGCAAGAACGCTGGACGATCGACTTGCGAGGATAGTGGACGATTGACTACGACCACTACATCAACGTACTCGATGTAGGGCGATTGACTACGAGCTCTTCATCGACGCGCTCTTCGTTGGATCAGGCTACTCTAACTCTTCTTCCACTGCACTGCGTTTCTGGTGGTAACTATCTGTGATCTCTTGTTTACATGATATTCTAATTTATATGATTTAATTTTTGAATTATCATCTAATATAGTCTATCTATATCCTTTCAGCGTACCCGCCCCGGACACGCATGCTGACTGCGACGCCGACGCCGCTACAAGTGCGCACTGACCGCACCGCTTTGGGGGAAGAAGTTGCGTGAGGAGGCAGCGGAGGGAATGGCTCTTGGCTGGAGTAAATAAATGGATGGAGATGGACAAGACTCGTTCGGCAGGGATGGAGATTAACAGGGAATGGGCAGTTGTTGGAGCTGAGTTCGGCTAGGGGCAAGAGAAATGGTCAGTGGCATGTGTGGTTTTGGTTGGTGAGCGAAAAGGAAATGGCAACACGAGGAGATGGGAAAGATAAATGGCAGGGGGTGAGTGGTACTTGATGGGGAATGGCAGTGGGGAGAGAGCTGTGCGGATGTGAATAAATAAATGGGCATGCAACAAGTGGCCTTGTTTGTTGGGAGGGGAAGAAAGTGGCTGAGGTAAATAAAAAGGAAGATGGCACGGGGATTTGGCTGAACTAAAGAAATGGGCGGTAAAGCTAGAAGAAATGGTTGCATGTAGTGGAAGTGAATAAAAAAAAACAAAGGTGGCAGTAGGGATTGCAAAAAAATGGAGATGGGTTAAGAAAAAAAAATTGGGAACACAGGTGATTTATCATCTACTTTTTTTGTTTCACGAAATTGTTCAACCTGCCTTGCATCCGAAAATTAATTATAGGAATGGATTGCTTAGGTGATGAGGAACAAATTTTACTGCATTTGAAAGATTTTTTGGAAGGAGAGAAGGTGGAGAGATGAACATGTTCTAACGTGTTTTGTTTGGTGACTAAAAGTGGCCTGTTGGGGGAAGAACGAACAGTGAGGGAAAAGAAGTGAGTTCGGCTAGGAAATAAAGAATGGGCAGTGGGGTTGGTCGAGTTGTTGCGTTGGCTTTGGTGTTGCAACGAGTGGAAAATAAATGGCTGGGATGAGAGGTTGGTTGGGGAAAAGAAATGGCAGTAAAAGGATGGGTCACCGAAAAAAAAAACAGTGATACTAATGAAAATAAAAAATAATATAATTAAAATTTTAAATACAGTCTTTCAAACGTTTCGATCTAATGTTACTTATTGTTATTATTATTGAGCAACTTTTTAAACAACTCAATTTAATTTAAATGTAACCTTTTAATTAATTCAATTGATTTCAAAAGAAACCTTTTTCTTAAACATGCAAAAAATTTAAAGCACGGTTAAATATTTATTAGATCACCAAATTAAATATTAATATCTCGATTCTGAAAATCAGGGTGTTACAGGTATGGTTTCCTATGTTCCTACTAAGCGATGGTTACTTTCAAAGAAATCCTACAAGTTCAGTATAGGGCTACCGTTGAGACTAGCCGTATCCATATGATACGAATCAACGTGTGTTGATGCGTAATGTGGCCCAATCTTTCACGGTACTTGTATTTCAATTCTGAATGAGCGAAACTCCCGCTTTTCTCTCTCTTGATTTGGCAAAATAGAAGAGCAAGTATATCTCCAAATCAAGTAACACTTGGTTGATGTTGAATCAATCCAAAGAGAGAAACAAAATCAAACCGGAAGAACAACACCAAACCGTGAGCAATTGAGGATGCTACAAATTGGTGAGATGATCCACAAGGAATCACGGATCTTGGAAGAACAACCTCCCTCCAATATTCACGCAATCACAAAACCCTAGATGGGAATTTCCGAAACGCATGTATTCCTTTTGCGCCACATAAACCTGTGACTTTTCTGTATTTTCTTCAACTCTAACTTGCTTACAATGGGGCTCTACCCCTAAATATATAGTCAATGAACAGTAAAACCGTCTCGGGTACTGTAGCATGAACAGTAAAACAGCTCTACCCGAAAGGTACTTTTATTGCGAACTCCTTTAATTCGAAATTTAAACTACTCTAATTGCTGAAAATAGATTAAACTATCCTATTACAAGTAATTTATAATTAACTTCTTTTAAAGAATGATCTGAATTGGAATTGCACCAATCCAAATCCATTTTGGATTCTTAGGTTGAAAATGTATTGATTTCGGAATAGAGTTTGAATTTGGTTCTTCTATCTTTTCTTGGCTGAATTCTCTTGTATACTTTGCAACATGCAAAGTCCTTTGTTCTTGTGTCTTCCCATGTCCGCTAAAGCTCCCCGGTCGGCATTCCTCCCTATCATTGCTCTTTGCCGAACCTGGTTCTTGTTTTTTTTTCTCCATTGATGCATAATAGGCTCAACTTGAGACTTAATACACACTTGCAGCTTAGGGATATTGACTACCGTAGTAGATGCACTTAGGGCCTCATCACCATAGGTCTGTAGGAAACATGGGAAAGACACTCATGGGCCCTTAAGACTGACTTCTTTCCGATCCACCAGTTTTTTCGATTCCAAAAAGGCGCATATATATTCTATATAGATCGGTTCGATGATTCATTCATGTTGTCGTTTGTACCGTACAAGTAATGGAACAAACAAATGCACGTAACAACCCTGCGTGCCATGTAATTCATGCCAACAGTACGAAGTCTTATTATCGCAATTAAAATATAATCTTTTAAATTTAATTCACAAATTATTCTCTATTTAATATTTCGTTCTCTTTTTCGAAAGAAATCGGTTACTCAAATACTACACTCGTAATAACATTGCAGATGCAATTAACCTAAGGGGTTTATCCACCCAGTCAACAAACTCCAGCTTCTTTCAAGCATCAGATATTACCAAAATAACTTAGTAAAATTTTGTAAAATTTGAAGCTGCATTCTGTCAAAATATAAATATAAATTTATTTCAACTTTTTCTACCAAAAAATAAATTTCAGGTTGACATCTGGTTTGGTGATAGAAATATGCCACCATTTCAAATGATAACTTGTTTCCCAATCGCTATTCCAAATAGCAACCGAAACATTTTATACTATTTAGTTGACACGGCTCCTATCATCAATCCAAGTGACAACAGGACTATGTCATTTTAAAAAAGCGACAAAAGCCTATTTTGTAATTTTATTAAACAAGCATTATGTAATTCTATTAAAAATGTATTATTTGAAAAAATCCATAATTTAACACTTTTGATACATGAAAGTTCCATCGTACTGTCATCTCAAGGCTACAGGCGAATTATACGAAGGTTCCATCGTGCTACTCTCACCTCAAGGCTACAGAATACAAACGAATTACCCAGGCGAACCCCAAAAAGCTCCACGGAAAACTCTCCTAGCCGTTAAGTTTCCATTTTTAATGGCTGCATATCAGTAGTGTTCATATCATTTGCAGCTTCGTTTCTTTCTTCAGCTGCTGCGTCTTCATTTGCTTCTTTCTGGGAAAGCATCTGCTTCAATCTTCTCAGCTCTATATCTTTAGCTTCTAACTCCTCTTGCAGAATGGACACCTACAGAATAATTGGCAGTGCAAAATCTTTAATGAACAGCAAGTAACCAATTTAGTAGCTGTAAAGACAACGAAACTTACCATTTCATTTGACCTCTCAACATCATTGGTTAGACCATCCATGTGTTTATACAATCCTGAAGACAGCAGAAGAAAAAGGTTAAACAGCTCCATATTATCATACTATAATTTCAGTAACAGACATTGGTCACTCCACTGGAAGATGTTTGGAAAAGTGAAATTTTCACCATTCTTTTTCATATAAAAGAAAACCTGAGTAACTAGTATCCAAGGTACCGTCCATACATCCACTAGTGTATCAAGCAATAAAATTTTGTGCAATCCGGCTAAGCTAATATCCAAGGTACAACACTAGACAGAAATGAGCATTTGATGGATTTGCCTTAAAATTCTTGTCTTGTTACTTCTGGACAGCTGGAAGTGATAACCAGGCAGCAACCAAGTTGTAAATCAGTCAAACTAGGTCATGTCTACGTGCCAGGTCTGTAATCCAGTCGAGGAAAACAGTCTGGTTCAAGGGATTTGATTCCTGTCTAAATGATTCCCATTTGTTATCTGAAATATTAGAGCAAACTCATGTCGACTATCCATTCCTTATCCAACACTCACTCTCTAAAAAATTATTTAGCCTCTTTTTAAAGGAGCAGTACGGTCCCACTGGTACAGTACATCCGCCCCTACAGGAGGTCAAAAAACCTCTCGGTCCTAGAGAAGAGTACAAAAAAATCGGCATTTGAACGCCCATTATGGACATTCCACCTGTACGCCTGGTCGAAAACAACTCAGGTCAGACTTTCATCTCACACTACAATAAGCTCCAAATTTTTCATGCTATCTCGTTTTTGTTTTCTTATCCTGTTTATGGAATTATTTTTGCGACTTCTTGTCGGTATCCCTATATATATGCATGCCTATTGTTTCTAGGCACATGTTTCTTTTTCCTTCCATCAATAGTGTTCCTGCTGTCGCTTCCACCATAGCCAACGCCCACATCTATGCCACACCAGAAGCCACATTCAACGCCATCTCCATCACCGTTTGCAAGCATGAGATCCCCATGTTCCTATAAAAACTCGTCGATCGGGACTTGTTCTTTTCAAGACCCTGTTTGAGTCTAACAAATGATAATAAAGCTGTCAGCTGTGAATCGTCAGGTTTCCCTGCAAAGCATTGATGCTTTTATGAACCTCTCAATTCCTATAACTTAGGATTGCCATCATCCAGGTCATGAGTAGTTCCATGTATCAAATCGTTTACCATAACGTAACAAGTGTTAAATAAAGGGAAGATCAAATACAAACTAGAAAGGAAACAGCGTAGCCAAAGATACTTCAAGTACTATTTCAAGCATTAATCAATTAGTAGTAGAAAAAGAATAAAAGGACTATTCAAAGTCGATGCCACTGAACACATACCATCGAATTGATTCCTGAGCTCATTGTTCTGGGACTTCAGAACTGCAATTTTCATTCCAAGTTCATGGATCTGTACCCAAAGATATTTTCATTAGCATGCGCTGCGACAGTAGTTGGATTAGAGGCTTTCACGCTCGTGCACGCGCGCACACACACAGAGCTATATTATTTACATTAATAAGCCACTACATAACTAGGGTACAGCTAATTTTCTGTTCTAATATGTTGATTGTTCAAAGAAAACGACCAATGATTCTTTTCCTTGAAAGTAGAGAAAAAAATTTGAAAGCATGTTTATTGCTCTATAGGACTTACTTTCCCTTCAGAAGCCATCGCTCCAATCTCTTCATTTTCCTCTTGCAATGTTCTACACTTGGCCATTAGCATTTTCCCAAGTTTGCTGGATGGAGTAAAATTGACTGCAGCAACATTGTCCTGTAGCTCCTTTATCTTTTTCTCTTTTTCCTCCACCAGATTCTGGACAAAAATAGGTGGTAAGATTTGATGCACATGTACAATTGTTGGCCTCAAGGAATTTAAGTTTTAGCTTTGCTAGGCTACTATATAAAACACAGGTTTCAAAATTTCGATTCACTCGAGAATTTCATAATCCTTCTCAAATTAAGGTGTCATTAGCATGTCTACTACATACAACAGATCTTGAATTACCCACCATTACTTTGACAATTTATAACTTAATGCATCTTTTATTCTTTTCACTTCGAGACATATTAACACATTTTTTGTGACATCTATATACAATTTGATGAAATGGTTTGGTGCCTTTCATACATATTTAAGAGGATTATAACCATTGGTTTAAGAGAAAACATGTAATATCTATTTCACTATATATTATTGATATCTGTATTTGGCTAATATTACAAAATATGGTGCAAAAAGGAATTACAAACATACTATTATAGTTCTTTTATATGTGAGGGCATCGTGCTTTCCATTTTCCAAACATACTGGTACAAAATAATATAACACAACAAGAATTGTCTGATTAAGCGGAATTTGGCTTACCTTTAAGCGTGTAAACTCCTCATGAATTGCTGGATCAAGCAATAATCGCCTTGTCTGTTTAGCATACAGAAGGCATGAAAGTAAGCTATCGAGAATGTCAACTTAGGGTTGAATATTATTAAGGCCCTGTGTTGGAGGGCTAGAGCTTCGTTTTAAAGCAACCAGAAGCTTAAGCCCCCCAGACAGGGTGCAACTACTTGGGCTTCTCAGGAAGCTTAAGCCTGTTCTTGTCCCAAAAAGCTAAAAGCCCTCTCCACTGGCTTCTCTAAGAAGCCAGCTTTCAGAACAAGCTAAGGCCCGCATAAAGGGACTCCAATTAAAAGGGTGATATCATAGACAAGATGTGGAAGGGGAAGATATTTATGTTAGAATAGGACTCCAATTTGTATTTCTCTAAGAAGCCAGCTTTCAGAACAAGCTAAGGCCCGCATAAAGGGACTCCAATTAAAAGGGTGATATCATAGACAAGATGTGGAAGGGGAAGATATTTATGTTAGAATAGGACTCTCTTTTGTATTTCTTATTTGTATACAGCAACTCCCTTGTACTATCTATATATATTGACCATTGGACCCTATTGAATATACACACAATATTCATAACTTGGTATCAAAGCTAGGGTTCTAACCTAGCTCCCTCCGCTGCCTTACTGTCGTCGAAGGCCGACACCGCTGCTGCTCCCGTCGCCCGTACCCGGACACTGCTCGTCGACAAGGACACCGCCCGAGGACGACGTGGGTCGAGCCGACGCCGGCCTCCGCCCAAGCTATCGCCGACCACCACCCGACGCCGCCTTTGCGGCGCCGGCTTCTACCCGACGCGCCCACGCCGCCCGACGCCCGCCTCCGACGCCGCCGACGCCAACCTCTGCCCGACGACCGGCCTCCCAACGCCGCACGCTCACTGAAGCCGCAGCCCACACTCGCCGAAGCTGCCGGATCCGCCGCCACCCCCGGATCGTGATCGTCTTCACCTTTATGACTTCGTCTGCCATCTACGCCCAAAGTTTGAGCCTGTCAGGTCTCAACTACTGAGCCGCTCACCACGACCGACAGTCATCGAGGCTCTTTCGACGGTTCGTGCTAAAGAGCTTCGCCGCGGGTTCGCATCACAGTTTGTTCCGGCTGTGTTTGCTAGCCCTTCTTCAACTACACCGACGGTTTCTGCTTCGACTACACTCCCTCCTCAGGTGTCTGTTTCTGCTCCTGTTTTTGCACCAACTGGTTCAGTGTAATTATTGCAAGAACTTCGAACACAACTACCAGCGTTGTGGGTGCGAAAAAAGCAGAACAACACGCGTGGTCGATCCAAAGGGGGCCAGGGAGGCCCTTCCTCGACGGGGGGACAGACCAGCAAGTCAGAACCTTCTCAACAAGGTGACTCTGTTTAGCAGTTTTGCTAGGCTCTACTTCAGCAGTACTCTCACAGCTCAGCAGGTTTTGCCAGTCTAGCTCAAACGACACCTCCAGGTACTTCTTGGGTTCTAGATTCTGGTGCCTCTTTCCACAAGACACCGGACTACACATCTCACTTCAATAGGACCTCCTGCTTTTCCTATCTCTGTTCAGACAGCTGACGGTACTCCTCTATCTGTCAACTGTCAGGGCACTCTTTGGCCCACTGACTTTTCTGTTCTAATAGTTTCTCATGTTTCCCAGCTTACCATGCAGCTTCTCTCGGTAGGTCAACTCATCGATCTTAGCTATATGGTTGGTTTTAACTCACACATGTTCCATCCAGGATCGACAGACAGGGACGGTACTTGAGAATAGTCGGCACCGTAGGGATCCTTAGGGTCTCTACACCCTTGATCGCCTCCACCTTCCATTCACTTCAGTTGCTCCTATCAACTACGTCTACTTCCACCGCCACTGCTGCCACCACCTCTGGAGTTTTTGCGCAGTGGCATCACCGTTTAGGTCGCTTGTGTGGGTCTCGCCTTTCTTCATTAGTTCGTCAGGGTATTGACACGGCCATGTTTTGTTAGAGTTGTAAGCTGGGCAAGCAGCTACAACTTCTTTATCGTTCTAGTGAGTCCTTGTCTTCTTGTCCTTTTGACTCAGTTCATTCAGATGTATAGGGACCTGCACCTATTATCTCTAATGGCGGGCATAAATCTTATGTTATCTTCATTAATGATTATTCTCGTTTTACATGAATTTTCCCTATGTCTAATCGTGATCAGTTTCTTACGATCTATCGTAGCTTTGCAACGATGGTTCGTACTCAATTTGATTCTACTATCCGTAATTTTCACTGCTGGCATTTTTCAACAGTTTCTTTCTAAGCAGGGGCACTCTTTACCAGTCTTCTTGTCCTGGTGCCCATGCTCAGAATGGGGTTGCTGAGCGCAAACATCTTCATCTGATTAAGACTATTCGCACTCTTCTTGCCTCTTACGTTCCACAACAGTTCTGGGCTAAGGCTGTTTCTACAGCTGCATATCTCATCAATATACAACCTTCTACTACTCTTAAGGGTGTCAGTCCTATAGAGCGTCTCTACTCTCAAGCCCCCTAGTACATTCACATTCGTGTTTTAGGTTGTACTTTTTTTGGTCTGTTGCAGCCTCGTGAGCGCACTAAATTATCGGCCCAGTCAGTTGAGTGTGTGTTTCTTGGTTATAGTTCTGAGTATAAGGGTTATCGCTGCTAGGATCCTTCTGCTCGACGGATCAGGATTTCACGAGACGTTGTCTTTACGAATCTCGACATTTCTATTCTCGAGATTCGGCTCCTCCTATTTCCACTATTGAGTCGATTTTATGATTCTCTTTCTGATTCTCCGCCCATTTCTCCACTATCACAATCTTTCCCTGGTCTGTCTCCAGTGGTTCCTTCTGTACCTCCGCCACCGGTGTTGTCTCCTGCAGCACCGCCTCTTGTTCCTACAACATCATCGTTCCGTTTCTCTGGTATTCACTACTCTAGGCATCCTCGTCCTTCACCAGTCTCCTCTCCTAGTATCTTGGTGACACCCACACTTGATCATGATGCTCCTTGTTACGTCCTTCGTGACCAGACACCCCTTCAACCTCCTGGTCGTCTTGGATTGCTCCAATAGCTCATGCTCTCTTTGTCACGGAGCTTAGTTTTTATCGTGAGGCTGCTCCTTATTCTGAGTGGCAGCTCGTTATGGCAGAGGAGCTTGATGCTCTTCAATGTACGGAGACTCGGGATATTGTACCGACACCTGTGCATACTCGTCCAATCACGTGCAAGTGGGTGTACAAGATTAAGACCCAGTCTAATGATACTATCGAGCGCTACAAGGCTCGTCTTGTGGCTCGCGGCTTTCAGCAGGAGTACAGTCGTGACTACGACGAGACTTTTGCTCTTGTTGCCCATATGACCACTGTTCGCACTCTTGTTGCGGTTGTTTCTGTTCGCCAGTGGTCTATCTCTCAGCTAGATGTTAAAAATGCTTTTCTTAATGGTGTTCTACATGAGGTCTACATGCAAACACCACCTGGGTATTTTGTTCCCGATGGTCATGTTTGTTGTCTTCGTCGTGCTCTTTATGACCTCAAACAGGCTCCTCGTGTCTTGTTTGCGCATTTTACCTCAGTGATTACTGCTGTCGATTTCACTGTCAGTTCCCATGATCCTGCTCTTTTTGTCCATGTCTCATCTCGGGGTAGGACACTGCTTCTTCTGTACGTTGATGATGTGCTCATCACTGGTGATGATTCCTCATTCATCACGTATGTGAAGAAGCATCTCAGTGAGCAGTTTTTGATGACTGATCTTGGTTCTCTTACGTACTTCCTTGGGATTGAGGTCTCTTATATGCCTGAGGGCTACTACGTCTCCCAGCAGAAATATGTCCAGGATCTCCTTGATCGGTCTGGTCTGACTGACACTCGCACTGTTGAGACTCTCATGGAGCTATCCCTACAGCTTAGTGCCACTGATGGTGATCTTCTTGAGGATCCTACTCGCTATCGCCATCTTGTTGGGAGTTTGGTGTATCTTGTGAGCAATCGTCCTGATATTGCTTATGTTGTTCATATCTTCAGTCAGTTCATGGCTCGTCCTACCCATCTTCACTACAGTCACCTTCTTCGTGTTCTTCACTACTTGCATCGAACTATCTCTCGTCGTCTGTTTTTCTCTAGCTCTACCTTACTACAACTTTAGGCGTACTCTGATGTGACCTGGGCTAGTGATCCTTTTGATCGTTATTCTCTTTTGCTTACTGTGTTTTTCTTGGCTCCTCCCTAATTGCCTCGAAGATTAAGACGCAGACTGCAGTTTCCCGTTCGAGTGCAGAGGCTGAGTTGAAAGCTATAGCAGCAGTGACAGCGAAGGTTACTTGGTTGAGGTGACTAATTGCAGATTTTCGAGCACCTGTAGTGGGACCTACGACTCTTTTGTCTGAAAGTACAGGTGCTATCAGTATTACCCGAAACCCAGTGAAGCATGAGCTTACCAAGCACATTGGTGTGGATGTTTCATACACTCGCTCACAGGTGCAGGAGAGAGTACCTGCTTTACAGTTTATGACATCAGAGTTATAGGTTGCTAACTTCTTCACGAAGCTACAGACTAGGGTATAACAATTGTATTTTCTCTCCAAACTCAGTGTGTGTGATCCACCATGAGTTTAAAGGGGGGGTTTAGAATATGACTCTGTTTTGTATTCCTTATCTGTATATGGCTACCCCCTTGTACTCTCCATATATATTACTCATTGAGTCCTTTTGAATATACACATAATATTCATAACAATTTGAACAAAAATATAGGCGCTTCCTTTCAAGATGCAAAGAAATTATACAGGGAAAGCTAGAATAAAAGATAAGGCACCATTTGTTTTAAGTGGAACTGTTATCTTACTATTTGCAAAACACAAGACTATGGCAGTGAGGCTCATGTTATTGGAATTTGGACCAGATATCCAACAAAATCCTTCCTTCTGCAAATATTAGGAAGTTTGGTCCAATGCAGAAACTTGTATTTACTACCGAAAAGATCATCTTTCAAACTGGAGAGGATGCAATTTATCATCATTGAATATCTCTTTTTTTAATACTAGATCCAATATAATGTATGTCAAATAATGAACCAACTGCTTTTCAGTAGTGCTTGAATAGAATATGACTGAAACAGACCTTGGTTTACTTCAACCAAATTTGCACCTACACAGTGGTATCAACTTTAGTACTTTACATGGTAGCATACTACAGATGTTCCTTGCCTGTACCCTCCCTTTTTTGTATATGTTAGTCCATGTCCCTCTCTTTAGGATATGTGGATCAGTGGAATCACATGTTAACTAGTGTAGATCATGGAGGCCCATATGTCATAGAAGAGGAGACACACATCGGCACATAGTAACACGGTTTACACTACAGCCTTGCATGTTAAAGCTATATAATTGGCATAGTATTGGTGCCAAGTGCAAACTAGATTGAAATCATCCAATAGTAATCAGGGTTTAAATATTAAAGTAATAACCATCACGATAAATTACAATGTGCAGAAAAAAATGATGATCAAGTTCAAAATAGGTCATTAGCTATTTAGCCTTACTTTTCCTTTTGCAGTACATTCCATCTAAATCAACAAAAAGGTACAAGCAACTTGTAATAAAAAATAAGTCATTCAAACTTCAAATAAACGACACAATTGGCACAAAACCAGTAACATAAGAAGCATTATGTTTACCTGCATTGACGGTGGCCTTAATTGTGTTTTCAAGTCCCTAACTGCAGACTGCAAATTGGTAGAAATTTTTTTACCACAATCAGCAAGAAAAAGGACAGTACAAACTGATTAATTGAAATTGAAATTACAAAAATTTAATATCCAGCATCCATATTGAAATGTTTCTCCTCAATGGAAAAGGAGGCTGTCGGCGGGTACCTTCAGTTCTGAAATCTCCTGTTCTCGTTTTGCAAATGTTACAATAAAAGCAGCCTCTCTTTTCTTCGCTTTCTCCAGCTGAGTATATAATGAAAGAGAACAGTCATATTGAAGCAAAGCCGAACTATTTTACCAGTTCCCCTATCGAAACATGAAAAAAGGACCAACCTGCTCCTTCAAAGATTCCTCTGATGACTTCAGGTTATTGACATAAGTAACCACTGAAACAGGTTCTATATTTGAAGTAAATTAATTTTTTTGCTCAGTCATTACCAAAAATTGAAGGATTTCCATTTAACTCGCTAACCTGGATTGGTTCCTGCAGGTACAGCTGGAATGTTCTGAAATGCTGAATGCCACTTTTGGATTTCCGATTTAACAGCATCCAGTTCCACCTGTGATGCATGTAAATGCAACATTAACTACATCTCCCATTTCAATGACACCCATTTCATACTTCTATGACAATTTTTATAGAGAATTTATCTGTTCAGTGGGTAAACTTTTTGTTGAGGGCTGTTACCTTACTGTTTCTAAGATGTCTAAACTTTTAGTTTCGATATGTTTGTCTTTTAAGTTTATGCATCTTTTATATGGTAGGCTCTTGCATATATGATTAAGTAGTTAAAAATTGAAAGTTGCACTACCACAATTCCTCGGAACAGTATGAAACTACAAATCATTTGGATCTACAATTAACTTAATATTAAGTCATTCACAGTCAGCATTCGAGAATATAGAAGTTTTGTGGAGATATAATCATACTTTTAACTAACAATAGATTGCAGATATTATATTTCCTTGTGGAACAAAAACCAATGTGATTTATACAGCATAAGCACAAGAAAAAGACAGCAACATATCTTGCAGCCTTGCCTTAAGGTTCTTTTTTCCACTGTTGACAAAGTCGGTTGCAAATATCTTCTAACAAATTAAGCAATTACATAAAAAGTGATTACAGAGTGAATGGTAATTTACAGTGATCATCTTATACCAAAACTAGGGAATAGCAGAGATTTGTCTAATTGAACTCATTACACGTTAAATATCCAGCTCAACAACATTGTAACACACTACACAAATCAAAACAGCAAAGAAAGTAACTAAATACACACCTGGCATGATGCAAGATTATCTTTGCAGTTCTGCAAACTTCAAAAGGGGAGAAATACTCAGCACCACCATGTTCACAATTAATAACATAACCACTGCTATTTTCTTAAAGAAAAGTAATATCTGAAACATAAGAAATATGATGTACCCTTCCCGGAGAGACAGAATCATTCCTGTGGCAGCACCTGGTGCACTTTCCTCCACCTTTGTCTTTCCCTGCACCACAAATTACTGGCTTAAACGCAATTCTTGTTGGTTGAAACAGCATAACCTCATGTCTTATACAGCACAATTAGGCAAGCAAGAAGAACTACATCCAACAAAATACTAAAAACAGGTTGTATTTTCTTGCTGGCTGCATAACTTCAGACCAGTACAACACAGTTACATTATTCAATTTCAAACCCAAAACCAAGGTACATAGCATCTTTCCATAATCCAACAAACTATTTGGTTTCCTAATCTCACATCTGATGGGAAAACGACCATACCATTTTAGTAGCTTCTCATGCACCGCACCGCACGAGGAGAGAAACAATTACACCAAGACCAAAGTGCTAAGCGTTTTCCCATATTCCATTATTGCAAACCCTAATGGTAATAGTAGTTTTCGCAATAGGAAATCCGTCTGAAGCATAAAATTTTCTACGAAAATTTGTTCAACCCCAAGAAAAAAACAAAATATTTTGTAACAATACGAAAAAGAACAAGTACCTTCTTGGAAGCGAAGACGTCGTCATCATCGTCGTCCAGATCGCCGAACGGCCTCTTCTCGCCTGAAGAGAAGCAGCAGCAGCAACAAGCACCATATGAACCAGGCAGTTCCCATTAGCCAAAGCTCGAACACCATTAACAGAAAAGGCGGCGGAGAAGAGATGGAAGAAAGAGGGAGAGACCGGAACGGGCGGGGGCGGCGTTGGGGGAGGGCGAGGTGTTGAAGTCGCGGCCGAAGGCGTCTTCTTCATCGAGGCGAGGGGAAGGGGGGTCCGCCATGGCCTCCACCGCCGCCGTCCGAAGGGCTAAATCCTAGCGGAAAGCACGGACGCTCCGACCGCCGAGGAAGTGGTGCTGCGACGGCGAGGGTTTGGGTTTGGGGCCGGAGGGACGGGACTGGGGAGGGAAGGGGTGGAAGGGGCTTCTGCTTGTGGGCCTTTGGCAACAGGCAACGCACGGCCTTTCTTCCGCTTTTCTTTTGTTTTCTCGGACTGCATGGACAAGGAAGTCGGATCCTCCGCGAGTTATACCATACGGAAAACTTTTTCCTCTCAAAAAAAAATTCCTTAGACCCTGTTTGGATGAGGAGTAATTCCTTGAAATATTTTGAGATTTAATTCAAATTTAAACTGATCCTAAAACTTTCCAATGAAATACCCTTAATCCAAACAGCCCTTAGGACCTGCTTCGAAGCACTGAAACTTTTTTCCACCTGTCAAGAGCTTACACTTTATTTTTATGGGCACAAAAAAAAACCGTTGGAATATCACTGGAATTATTTCCGGTTGTGAAACCCTTTGATATTCAGTGCGGGTACGAATGTAATTGAAGCAACATTGCCCTTATGTGTTTACATATCTTTACTACTTTAAAAGATTCCAGTGGTGGTGAGTGATGCATTTTTCCTCAATCCGTTCCTGCTGGATCGGCAAGATAGATGACCGAGAGTTTAGATCGCTCGCGCATCAACAACCCTAGCGCTAGCACGCCCCGATCCCCACCGTGCCACCTCACTCGTTCTCTCTCTCTCGCATCTCCCTCGTGACGCCCTCCCGTCTCTCCTCGCTCTTTTGTTCTGCTCCACGTGCCTCCGTCCCCTCCCCCGCTGCTGCAGCCTCAGCGTCGTGCGCTCTGCCCCCTCCCCTGCTGTAACATCCTAATGTGAGTAAATCAAATTCCGACTAAATAAAAAAATGGTTTTATTTGATTTTCTGGTTTTATATTGGATTTCCTTTTTCCTAGACCTTGTTGTTATTTTCGTTGAGTTCTTTCTGTTTCTTTTTGGCTTTCCCGAATTTCGAAGGCTTTTTGAAGCTTTAAATTTTTTTAAAAAAGAACCATTTAATTGATCTTCATTTGTTAAAAGCTTAAAATGATATTCTCAAAAATTTAAAAATATTTAATATGAATAAACCAAACTTCAATTAAAATCAAAATTGATTTCTTGGATTTTTGTAGACTTTCTTGGATTTTCTTTCTTTTCTTCCTTTTCTTTCTCTCTCTCCTATTTTTATTCCTCCCTTCACGAGAGCACCTTGCCTATCCCCTGGCGCCCCAGTCTCCTCCCCTTACCTGCCCTAGAATTTGCCGCCCCTGTCCATGACTTGGCTTTCCTACTCCCACACCACTTCCATCCCTTGCCCATCTCCTGTCCCCTCCCATGTTGTTGCTGCTGCTGCACGTCACTACGCCCGGCATCCGACTCCCTGTGCTGCCTCCTCCCGCTTCGTTCCGCGCCCCCTTGCTTTCTCTCCTGTTTCCTTCCCGAGGACGCCATGCCCCTACTTCCCCTGACAGCCCATGCCGCCTCCCTTTTCCCCCATGCCATACATCCTTTTTCCCTTCGCCTGCACCCCTACCCCGTCCCTTCCTCCGCCTACCCCGGTCTTCTCCCCACCTGCCGCCTGCCATCTCCACACCGTCGCTGATGCCTCCCGTGCACAAGCTGGCCTCACCACCGCTGCAAATTTGGCGTCCCCGGTGCAAATCCCGCCCCAATTTTCCTCAACAGCGTGTATATTTAATTGCTCATCTTTCACCGCACCCACCCCCTCTATTCTTTCTCCTCCCCACCTGCTCCCATCTTGTCCCCGTCGTGTCACCATTGTCCCGGCCGAAACACCCCGCACCCTTGTCGTCGAGCTTCGCCCCTACACCTCTCCATCTCCTATAAAGAGGAGCACCAAGACCCCCTTGTTCCCCTCTTGCTTTCCCTACAACTCTCCCTCTCTCGCTAGCCGGTGCTCGCACCTCCACCTCTAGCACCGCCGTTGAAGCCCCTCCACTGTCTTGGTCACCTTCGTTGGCTTCGCAAGGGCACGTTCGACCTCAAGCGCACCTCCTCGTCGCCGAAGTGTCGTTGGAGCTCTAGCACCACCGCAAGCCAGATCTCACCACCATTCTTCCTCTTGCCGCTGGTCACTCCGTCGAGCCTCACCGCTGAAACCGTGCGTCGTGGATTTGCCTTGCCCCCCCTCTCCCCATTGCTACCTTCACTGCCGCTTGCCGTGGCGCGTAGCGCCAGCAAGCCATCGGGCCCGAAGAGCCCTAGCTCTAGACTTTTTATCGCGCTATTGCTCTAGGCTGTGGTCGAAGGCTCCTTTCGACCATGTGATCAAAACCTCCTTCCAACGGTTTGGTTGAAGCCTCCTTCCAACCATGTGGTCTAAACCTCCTTCTGACTGTGTGGTCGAAGGCTCCTTCCGATTGTGTGGTCGAAGCCTTCTTCCGACGGTGTGATCGAAACCTCATTTCGACCTTCTGTAGTCAAAACCTCCTTCCGACTAGGTAGTCGAAACCTCCTTCCAATCAGTTAGTCGAAACCTCCTTCCAACCACCTGTAGTCGAACCTCCTTCCGCTACAGGCTATGGTCGAAACCTCCTTCCTAGAGCTCGTTCTCCTTCATTCGAGCTCCGATTTGAGTGATTAAAATTTCTAAATTCATCTAAATTCAGTACCTTTATTTTGGTTCTAATTTGGTGATTTTTGGATTTTGTTTGGAATTGTTTTATTTATTTGGCTCTTTTTGCACACATAGATTCCGACGTTTCCGAAGAATTCTTAGACCCGACGATTGAAGCGTCTCAACTCTTCAACGAAGGAAAGTCATAGATCTTTGATCATATTGAACCTATTTTATAAAATTATATTATTTTTATATCAGCATGCATTGCTAGTTTTATAATAATTGCTTTCGGGAATAGCTAAATATCTAATTGTGATTACGCCACCTTGAATAATTGTTATTTACATGTTCCGTTGAATGACATAAATCCTTAGACACCATAGGTTGAGTTAATTTTAGTTGGACATATTTATTTACCAACATGGGTACCATATTATGCTTAGTCATGCTTTAGTTGTGATGGGATTCATGATCATGCTCATAAATGATTAGTCTTGACTTAACGACATATGGAATTGTGGCGAGGCCACTATTATTTAATTTTGTGGTGCCATGGCAAAGGGTTGTCATTTGGTCGGGTTGAACCATAAATAATTTCATACTCTAGCAATTAATCGTGTAGTAAAGGGGATGATTTTGGGAAGTGGTTGACTCTCTTGAGTAGTTACTAAGGACTTAACTGTAATACCCCGGCCTGCTTGTAGTGTAACATCCTGATTTTCAAAATCGGGATGTTAATATTTAATTAAGCGATCTAATTAATATTTGGCATTGTTTTAAACTTTTCCCATGTTTGATTAAAAATATTGTTTCTAAAATCAAATTTGTTTAAGAGATGCATAAAAAAAAAACAATAATAATCATAACCAATATTTAATCAAATTATTTGAGCGACTGAAACTAAATTAAATATTTTGTTTCTCATTTCCGCATGCACTTCAAAAATCATGATGCATACATTAGTATCGCCGTTCTTATTTTCGAATTCGATCGACCACGGGCGAAACGACCGCGTGTCCCTTCTTTTCCGGTCATCTCTTCTATTTTCCGACCCTGCTAACTCTTGTCGTTTCTCCCCTTCAAATCTCAGCCGAAACTTCAAAACCAAACTATGCATGTCATACTACCGCGATCGTCATCGCACGAGCAACCCGTTTCTATAATTTGTTTTCGCATGCATAGCAGTTTGAGTGATTTCCCAAAATGGAGAATAGAATTAGCAGATGAAATACCTGCGTGTCCATTCTTTATTTTTCCAACTTCTCTCCTCGCAATCACAACCAAAAACTAAAAATCATGCAACGCATGTTTTGTCATCGTGATCGTTGTCTCGAGGACATTCCGTTTCTATAATCGGTTTACTCGTGCAAGGTCGTTTGGGCGACGTAAAAGAAAAAGAGATGAAAAACTATACTGCTAATCATTTTCCACGCAAACAGTAAATTTAAAGATTTTTAGAGAGCAGCACACTTTGGATAAATTTCTGAAATTTTTACCTGAGCATATTCTTTATGTCAGGAACCTCTCCTAAAAATTTCTTAATTTTTGGAGCTAGGAAACTATATCTAAAAATTATCTGAGCAACTGCTGCCATTTCTGAAAAACACTGTTCATCCGATTTTCGTTTTTGTATCAGCCTAATCATCCTACCTTCCCTGCCATTTCTCCCCGTCCCAAGGACTGAAGCCACTGCCCCTTGTTTTTCTTTCTTTCTATCAGCCATAGCCACACACTTCATCCACTGAATTGTCCCAGCCGAACAGTCCCTTTTCTTTCTCCCCACTGCCAGCACAAGTCACCTCCCACTGCCATTTTCTTTTCTCACCCACTCACAGTCATCTCCCCCTACTTTTCTTTACTCCATCTCCACTGCCATCTTCCCCTTTTCTCTCCCCCACTACCAAATCCTTTCACTGCCTCTTTCCTCCTACAGAGCAACACTTCTAGTCACCAAGAAAGCAACAACGTTAGTGCATATTCATCTCCCATACTTCTCTCCTTCCATTCTCCCCTGAAAACTGGCAATCGAGCTATGCATGTCACACCTTCGGATTCCTCATCTCATAAGCTTTCAATTCATACCACTAGATTTTACATGCATAGTCTTTTGGGCATCTTGCAAGAAGAGAGAAGGGAGAAACGCACTGTAGCATGAGCTATGCTTCAGTTGGCACCATGCAACCACCAGTAGCCGGCAGTTCGGCAGCAGCACTGAGTAGCAGCTGCATGCGGCGGCAGTACTGGTGCTAGCAGCGGCAGTGCACGATTCGACGAGCGCATGCAGCAGCTTCGGCTCGGTAGTGCGACAGATCCATGGCGTCGGCACAAGCGCAGCAGCTCCCTGGCTGGACATGCAGCTAGCAGCGGCAGGCGCCTGGGAGCGGCAGTGCAGCAGCTCGGCGAGCTGGCCGGAGGCTGCGGCCGGGAGCGAGCAGCAGCAGCAGCGACGCCTGGAAGCTCGGCACAACAGCAGCTCCATGTAGCCTCGGGCGGCGCTGTCCAGCGGCTCGACGAGGTGGTGGCCAGCGGAGCTTGGCAGCACACGGCGGCCGCAGCAACACGACGTCGACGAGCGACGGCCCCGACGGTGGAGCAGCGGAGGACGGCGATGTCAAGGCGGCGCATGCATGCGACGGCCGGCATGCATGGCACGGCTCGCAGCGGCGCGACGCCGAGGCAAAGGTAGCCGTGGCGAGGAGGTAAGGCAGCGGGTGAGCGGCACGGCCGTGGATGAGGACGCCAAGGCCCGACCGAGCCGAGGAAGAGCCGCGGCGGTGGATAGCGAGGCGGCACAAGGACGATCGACATAGATGTGGACGCGGACGAGAGGCCGAGTGGATGCGGGAACGGCGACGACTACGGTGGACGTGGACGCATAGCCGATAAGACGTCCGGTGATATTTCGCACGTCTAGTGCCGCGGTAAAATATTTAACGTCAAATTGTGCTTACGATATTAGTTGTGCATGATGAATATTAGTCATGAGCATGGCATCTATTTTTACATATATATTTATAAAAATGTTTTGATAGCTTAGGAACGGTATAATTATTCAGTTAGGTTGTATTTGTGCGTAGGCGTGTTCATGTGATGTATATCGGTAGGTACAAATAATGTTATCGTCGTAGCGGAATATGAGTATTATTGATCGGTGGATGCTAGATTAAATTTATGAGTTGATTATTTTGATCGGCCGATATTAATATAAAGTCGCACGCAAGCTTGTGGTGATATTAGAGGATAAATTAATTGGAGGTTTCCCTCACGTTGGATTAGCATTTTTAGGAGATAGGATGCATAAGGAATTTATGAATTATTACTTGAGGGATAGGTCTTGTGATGATGATTAAGGAAATATGAATGTTGAATCGGACAATTTATTTAATCGTGAGTAAGTTGGTTGGATGGCTTAATTAATATCTATGTGAGTTATACATGCTACAATTGGGAGAAGGTATGATTGGATTATTTGATTTCGGATAAATATTTGGATTACCGTGTATGTAGTAGTTAAGTCCTATGTGTCGAGTTGATATATTTGTACCCTTAATTGGATTACTAAATAAAGGATTATTAGTTGATCGTAGTGGCACATATATGATTGGATTGGTGGAGGTCGTTCAAGAATAAGTTCGGTGGTATGAATATGAGTTGATCGATTTGTGAGCTATTAAGTATTGGATGTGCATTTAAATTATAAAGCTCATTAGGTGTCGGTTAGTCAATTAAACATCGGTCGGTGGAAATTTTGGATGGATGCAAATATGAATTACCGATGCGATACTAGTAGAGCTAGATAGTTAGTATTAGCGTAAATAATATATCAGAGAATGATTGATGGATTTAGGCATGGTCTTATGCCCATAAGTCGGTGGATTTTGTACAATTATCGAATATGTTGTATGGTTGGGAGAGCATTAATCAGGGCATTGTGTGGTTGGATGGCCTACTTTGATTATGACAGAGGCTAGGTTAGATTGAGTTAAAAAGTATTTTTATGTTGTAGAAATTTCAGAAAAAGAAGTACTTTTACACTACAAAGTGCTTTTAACTTTGAAAATTCATAACTAATTCATTTGAACTCTAAATGAGTTGAACCAATTTATTTTGGTCATAAAATTTTAACATATATTTATATATGTAATCATTTTCTTCACCACTGTTCTACAAATTTGTGCTAAAAATTGGATTTCGGATGAACAGTAACCGAAGCCCATTTTCAGTATTTTTCCCAAAACCAATTTTCAAACTGTCATAACTTTCACATACGAAATCCAAATGAAATAATTCTTTCACCTAAATTCATATAAAATCATAATCTAGCTACTGTGAAAATTTCATTCATTTTGGAGAACTTTGAATTTTTCGCTTTTCTCGGTGTTCATTCGGTATCGCTATTTCTATAGAGTCCAAGTTGTCGCAAATGAACAACTACGTAACCGAGAGTGAGCAAGTGAACTCCCAGCAAGGCAAGCATCATTTGAACTTTCTTTTGCATCATATTTGATCCCAGTTTTTGTTAAGTTAGTGCAATGATATTTGCTTGCATGCTATTTTATTAATGTCGCTATTTTTGTGTGGAATAGTTAGATACACCCTATTGTTTTGTCATTGTGGTTATCCTTGAATTACTCCAGTACTGAAATGCTTAGGATAAGTTGTGTGACTTACGTGGTATGTGTTGCTTAGCCATGCAAGTCTAGAACGATAGTTTGATTGGCGGGAATAACCCGACAGTCTTGGGACATACAAACTTTATAACTTTTTGGTTTATTTCAGATCTTCGTATCTGTTTCAAAAGTTAAAATTTTGTTATTTAAAATGAGATTTGGGTCCGGACAAGTGGATGCTAGTGAAGGTGCCTTCGTGCACGAGATTGGGTATGAGGATTGTCTTGTCTAGACCAACAAGGACCGAACTTTGGTAACGTCGTTGATTCAAGTACATTCGTGCTATCACATGCGGGTGGGAGCCGTATGGTTAAGTAGGGGAAGGTTTTGTTGTGTTGAGCCCCACGGTGGTTTTGTGAGGCCATAGGGCCGTTAAACCCTATGTTCCTTTATGGCCGATAGGGCATATAGACCGTAACGCCTTATGTCGCCTAGAAGCCCAAGGTTGAGGGACTTAGCATAATGAAATTTTCTTGCTAAAATGACCATATCTTGATTTACCCGGCCGGCATACCATAGGAAGTATGCTATTTTCGGAGGCATCCGGAGGCTTAACGGGCTAATCAAGTCGTGTGGGTAAAGTAGTACACCTCTGCAGGTATAAATCTATTCGAATAGCCTCGCCCTAGGTTATGGACAACACTTGAGTTCGGAGTTACTATTGTTAGACTTTGACATATTTGTTTTGTGGAAAAACTTGGGATTGTCACGAATGGGATATTCATGCTTGTGTTGTAGCAAAGTGGACATCCATTTTGTTAAATTGTGTACTTGTTGTTGTATCAAAGTGGACCGCCACTTTGACACTTTTATGATTCATTTGTGATCCATGTTATTACTTATTCATGAGCTTTACTTCTACTTCAAATCTGATTTATAAATGGGCACTTGGAAACTAGTATGTGTAGGTTGTTAATTGTTGCGTCTCTTTTGCAAAACTAAGCCAATATGAGCCATCCTTTGGAACAACCTCTAGCATACTACTTTTTATTTGTGTAAGACTTGCGAGTGCACTTGTACTCAGCCAGATGTTGGCTGGCCTTTTTGTTTTTCTTTTCAGGTGAGGTCGATATCGAGCCCGATGAGCTCGTCAGTGCCGATTTAGGCGACACTGACGAGTAGTGCTATCTTTTAACTCCCAGTCGGTTGCCGATGGGTTATGGGCATACCTTGCTGGACTTTTGGTTTATTTATCTTGCTTCCGCTGTTATTTATTACTCTTATTTGAATTTGGCCGGTCGGCCGTTTTGTAATAGTGTAGACTTAACTATTATGTTGTATGTCTTTTGGATTGTTAATGTACGTTGTTGTATGGATGTGATCAACGTTGAATGAGAGTATGAGCGTGTTGGTCGCTGATCCTGGGAGCCAACACGGCCTCATACTCGCTGTTATGAATCCCACTTTAACTTGTCTAAGTGTTGGCTTTGACCGTTTGGAGAACCGATAATCATGTAGTGCTTGCAGAGGGGCAACGCGCATGATCACCGGGGCTCTAGTTTCGGTCGGGCTCCTCACTTGGATGGAGTTAAGGTGGAATTCATTTACTTGAGGTCCAGAGTTATTTCCTTAAGACCAGGTAAACCTCGGTCTTACGGAAATAACCCTGGGCGGACCCGCGCACACATAGCAGCTCACTTACACTTTCGTCCTCGCTTCGTGTAAAAGGGTTAACCCGGAGGTGCTACGTTTGGATCAAACATGCATTATATACTACTACAACTCACTTGAGATAATCAATGTGGGACTAATCCCACCACACAACTCCTCATGGGCCACACTACGAGCAGGCCGGGGTATTACATTCACCCCCCTTAAGGGCTAACGCCCTCGGCAGCATACCGCATACGCGGCAAATTCCCAAAACCACCCCTCGGTACACGTCCGTGCATCCAGTGCCGGCACATATGCCATGCCATGTGTCCACTCCGGGCCCACATGTGCCATGCGCCATATGCCCGCGCCCTCCCGCACGCCGCCGCGGCAATAAGGTTGATGCTCTGATAGCATCTGTAACACCCTGACCCAAAATCCGCTCAATGCCCAGCCCACTGTGCGGCGGACCCGCGCAGACATATCACCTCACTTACACGTTCGTCCTCGCTTCGTGTAAAAGGGTTAACCCGGAGGTGCTACGTTTGGATCAAACAGGCATTATATACTACTACAACTCACTTGAGACAAGCAATGTGGGACTAATCCCACCACACAACTCCTCATGGGCCACATGGGCCACACTACGAGCAGGCCGGGGTATTACATTAACTTTGTGCACCATTGATCTGGACCTCACCGTACAACCACAAGTCTATTTATGGGGTGGACCTGGCCAACTAATTAGTAATGTTTTGATTTGGTTTTGTTTTGGTTTATTATGGCGCAAGAGGGGCCCAGCGTGGTGAAACTATAACAAGCAGCACCGAGTCAAAACGGAGCTTTGTAAAAGCCTTGTGATAGTCTCTTCTTGATTCACATGTCTAAGGAAATATGTGTTTTTTTTATCAAGATGATTATCTCTTTTGTGTCAAGTTGTACAACCTCTTCAGAGTGTTAAAAAATTATTCGAATAGCCGTCTCCCCGGTTATGGATAATGCCTGATGATTTCACACAAGAGGTAGATTTTCATAAAAATATTGGAATGATGGTTGGGAAGTGATATGATTGTTGGTTGTTTGTTGGAAAGTGAATGAGATGTTCACTAGTTGTTTCAAAGAACTTGTTTACTTATGTACTTAATTTTTTAAATTATGCTCTTCAATCTATTTAATGTATTTACTATCAATACTGCTTTCAGCAAAATAGTCATAAAACTATTCTTGTCAAGCCTTGTATGAATACTATTTGTATACATTTCCCTACACTTGCTGAGTACTTTATGTACTTATGGCTATATGCCATTTGTTGATTAGTCCCCACAGAAGAACCAGTGAACACAGACTTCTACGAGGAGGAATATTTTGAAGACTATGCGAACAAGTCGCGTTCTCTACTCGATTTCCTGTTGGTATGTCGGATGGCTACCACGAACTATTTCATTCCGTTGCAAGTTTACTCTGTTGTCTTAAGCCCGGCATGGCAAACTTTGTAAGACTTGACCATAAAGTCCTTTTGCCACTAAGTAATATTATTTTGTTTGCTTCTTAGCTACTTCGTTGTATGGATATGATTTTATCAATATTGCAAACTGTGTGGACTAGCTACTGATCATGGGACTAGTTCAGAATACACAGAAAGCTCAGGTCCAACAGCCTAGGGCCGCGACACCTGCCACCACTTCCACCGACCAGATCTGGTCGGGCCCATCTAGATCCGACTAGATCTGGTCACCCCCATTGGCCACGCCGCTCCCCCATTGCGGGATCTCCTCCCCTACACCTCCACCAATGCCCTCACCCCTGTCGGCCACCACACATTCAAAACTCGAGCGTTTTGCTTGCTGGTCTCTTGTTCGGCAACCGCTCTGCCCACTCCCCTCCACGATCCACAATAGCAACAGGAAGGCATCAACTCCTCCGATTTATCCTCTTCCTTCAACTAATTTCTCAAATCCTAAACCACTCGTCCACTCCCTCCCGTTGTCCTCTTCCAATCCCCTCCTTTCTTGCAACGGTGGGGGCACAACGACTAGTGGAGGCCGAGGCCCCTAACCTTGTGGTGCGCTCGGGATGACCCTCTGGGGTGCACTGGCCATGGTTGGGGCTCCCACGCTCACTAGCTCGCTCGCGATGACCTGTTGCCGCCCCTATTGCACCCTAGGCCATCAATGTTGTTCATCCCCGCGCAACTGGTTGAAGATGGTTTTTGTGTCCTCAACCCCTTCGTGGATGATCCCCATGCGTCAATCTGCCATCTCCAGCACCCTACTATCATGTGCTTGATCAATGTGAAACCCCCTCTGACGAGGACATCCTTCGCATTATTCCATATATTGTATTTAATCTTTACTGTACTTCAGAACAACATGAACTTACCAAAAGACATGAAACTTTTGCAAAGAAGTATAACATTGAGGTGAACTCGTTTCTATCTATTCCTAATGATGTTATTTGTGAGAATGAAATACTACCTATTGGACCGAAAAGGCGACTAGAGGGGGGTGTGAATAGGAGCACGCTCACTTTTTCACAAATAATAGATTCAACAAGATTTTACTCCAGTAGCTGTGGAAGCTATGAAGATCAATATACCAGTACAGCGAAAGACTAGTATTGAATCCAATTTAACCCCTTAAGCAATACAATAAAAATCAACACAAGCTTAAGAAACACAGTGCTGGGCGGTCTGACCGCTGGGTCAATGGCGGTCTGACCGGTGGCCCTGGCGGTCTGACCGCCAGCCTGAAGAACAGATCAAAACAGCCCCACGAGCGAAGTTGCAAATAGATGTAACTTTTGATATACAACTCCAAACTCGATGAAACTTGGAACACACCTTCTCTATGATGTCAAAAACCTATTCCAATGGAAGATTGTGAAAAATCTTGGAAGAATTACGATCCTTTCCCGTTCGAGACGAGGAAGGTTCAAAACCGAGTCAAAACGAAAACTAGATCCAAAATCTTTCTCGTGGGTGATTGATGATCAAGATGACCCTAGATATATTCCCACATGTCACAGCAAGCTAGATCATATGAAGAAATCAAGCAAAAACTGACAGATCAAAGAAAGACTCAAAATCATCAAATAGAGAGAAGGAAAGCAAAGAGACAAAACTTGATCGAACTTTCCTTGGATTGATTTGATATGATTTTGGCTTACAGCAACTCCATCAATGGATGACAAAGCTCAATCTATGAGCACAAAATCAAATTAAAACTCTCTAGAACCCTAGCCTCTACATCTCCTCTCCCTAAGCAAATTAGAGTTTCAAAATAACAAAAGAGGCAAAGGGAGGTGCAGACCACATCCCTTCTCTATTTATAGTGGGGGCTTAAACCTTCTAGAAGTTTTACACAATTGGGCTCCCGTTAAGGCCCAAAACAAACGGGTCACACACGCACACATTTTAGTGCGCTGTCTTAATCGCCTCTTGACCTAATTGGCTTCACTTTGCGCCATCTTGCTCCGCGGGTTGGCCAATAGGTCAGCCCTGTCCATCTTACACCACGCTTGAATTCATTGCCTCACCCGGCATCATCGACCATTCTGAACCTCAGCTCTCCAAGCCTAGTCCCGATCATCCTCGTTGTTGACCGTCGTTGACCACCAAGCAACCTGCACAACAATAGACAAGCAAACCGAATCCGAGAACAAGTTCTTCACAACTTGACCCATGTTAGTCAAAATATGCATCATGCAATACATGTGTACTGAAACTCATGACTTTGACCTAACAACCAAACATCGCTGCCACGAAGAACAACGACATAAGTGAAAACCGGTCAGACCGCCCCCATGGCCGGTCTGACTGCCCACCCTGGCTGGTCTGACGGCCACCCTGTGAGACCCCGGTTTATTCAGCTTGTAATGCTTAACCATCCATTCGGTCCTAGCGTCACAAATCAGATAATCCGAGACTCGAGGCATGTATACTTCCCAGAAATGCAGTATACACACCCCTTTACAAAGTTCATGCATCAATTCCATTCATTCACATAGAACCAAGCAAGAAATGTAATGTGGTTATCATAAACGAAAGATAGATATTACAAAAGAGAGGCCGACCGGCCAAAGGACATATACATAAGGAAATTTAACAGCGGAAGCAAAAGTGCCAAAAGATGGCTATAAACAAAAGAGCCGACCAGCGTGCCTTTAACCCACAAGGCAACCGACCGGACCGCCAAGCTAGTCGTCGAAACCACATCACGTTTTACAAAAGTGAGGCCCTTGGGGCTCACCTTCTTCCCCTGCAACAAAAGCAGCCGGCAAAAGCCGGTGAGTACTTTGAATGTACTCGCAAGACTTACAGATGGTGTAACAAACCTGTACATATGCTACATGCAAGCTCATAGAAGTGGAGGCTGTATGTTTTAGTTTTAGCATAAAGCAATTTTCCATTTGTAATAATGTAATAGATTGAAAGCAATGTTAATCAAATCTGTTTTTAATGTTCAAATAATCGCAAAAGATAACAATATAACAGTAGATAGGGAACAGCAACAATCCTAGAGGTGACTACGACCAGTAGCCACCACAACAATAGCATGAATTACCCATTCATACCACCCATATCAAATTTTAGTTAAAAGGTTGAAGTCTAACTCTTGCAAAACCTAACCAAGCGTGTCCATAACCTAGGACGAGGCTATTCGAATAGTTTTATCCCTGCAGGGTGTACCAATTTACCCACACGCCAGACCGCCTTTTTGCCAAGCTATTAAGCACACTTCCTTAGGTATACCGGCACGGCTAAGTCTTACGAGACGTTTCCAATATTGTGAATTATTCACGAGCCGCCCGTATGGATAGAAACCCATACGTTGTGTCGGAGTCATCGTAAAGCCTCGGTCAACTACCCTTCCCGGGTAAAGCCTTGGACAACTACGACGCTCCTCGAGGTGGAGAGCCTACCCGGAATCTCCACCACCGCACACCCAACACAAGAACACGACCACATATCATGTTTCACACGACACACACAACCCCCTCCTGCGACTCGGAGATAACCCACACCAAAGTACTAAGTCAAGAGAGGTCCCATATCCCTCTCGCGTGGTTAGCACGCAAAAATGCTTGGAGAGTGTGACACAAGATGTTCGGTCCTTGTTGACTTAGGCAAGACAACCACAAACCCAATAACCCACCATCCGACCACTTGCCCAAGTCCAAATCAGTTTTCCATTTTCAGATTTTGACTTTACAAAATAACAAAGCACAAGTGCTGGTCGTAATGACATAATACTTAAATGTGTGATCAAGATCATCGACTACAACCGATGATCGCCCAGTACTACCGAAACTAAGCATTTCTAAGCAATTTCAAATCGAAAGCTACTAAGTGACCAGAGTCCATCCATCGAACTCCGACCATAGCCAATAACCTAAGCTCATGGTAGTAGAGGATAAACAAGTCCTACAGATTATGCAACTATAGGATACTAACCATAATTTAACAACAAAATAGCAATGCATACATACGAGTTGGAAATCAATATATTAGACTTGAAAAATAATAGGATCAACATGATCAAACTGCTTGCCTGCTTGGTGCGGGTCAAGATGTAGCTGGGGATCACTGATGTTGTCAATGTGTTCTTCGGATCCTAACGAGAAATCGGAAAGCAACCGATAAGAATGAATAAAACGCAAAGACTCAACAGCAAACGTTCTCCAAAAATTCTGAAAAGGTTACAGTAACATGAGCATAATCTATAAAGAATTTAGCAATAAGAACCAATTGATTTGGATTCTTAATGCCAAAGATACGACCGAAAGAAGGTCTTACGACCAGGTAGTGGTCGTAAAAGAAACCTACGACTATGACGTAGTCGTAGCAAGTCTTACGACTAAGTTCCAGTCGTGGAAGAACTTACGACCAGTTAAGGGTCGTAGAAGAACTTACAACTAGGTACAAGTCGTAATGGAACTTACGACTGGGTACTAGTCGTAGAAGGACTCATGCCCCTGGCATAGTCGTAGTAAGACCTACGATCACTTATACGTCGTAGTAGAGCTTACGACTAAGCTAGGGTAACTGGTCGGAAATCCGACCACGAGGTAACGCCTCCCGCACGCTTTACCAGCGGCTCGGCGGCGTTCTCCGACTACAGCGGCGCCAGCCAAGGGCAGGGATGAGTGTCCCAAAAGTTGAATGGTCCTACCAGCGGTCAATACTGGTCGGAGTATGGCTGCGATGGCGGTACGACCACGGAATGCGGCCGAGTAGGTATGGCTCGGGAGGACTCCCGAACGAACAATACCAAAAGAAAAACGAAAACACGCCTAAGCTCCTACAGGTCAATGCGACTCACCTGAGTTGAAGAACGATCAGAGACCCACGGAGTGGCTCCAGCGACGAGCGACCGAACGGCGGCGGTAAGGTTCTCGCTAGGCCACAGCGACATGGGCACAGAGAGAACCAAACTGCGTGAGAGTTAAGCTCCAAAGAGTAAAGGGGAAGCAGAGGGGGCAAAATCTTGAAGAAGAAAACCCCCGCTGCACCGCCTCCACCGAAGCTCCACACTCAACAATGGCGGCCGAAGAGATTGCGAGGGACTGCAGCTCAAGCAAGCGGGTGAGTGCTAGCTGGAGTTGCGGAAGTACTAAAGGAAGCCAAGGGTGAAGCAAAGGAGTTTAAATAGAGCAATGGCAGTGAGCAACGGCCGGGTTTTCCAGTCGGGTCAACACTGCCATGAGAGCACTTGAGAGCGATGGGAGCAGTTGAGTCATGGCCCTCTGAGGGACGAGCGCGACAGGCATTTAATGCGCTCAGAGCTAGCCGTTTAAATGTGGACATAGAGTGGACTGCACGCCACTGCTTTTCTCCTCCGCGCACGCCACGGCAGAGCTCACGCGCGCGTGGACAGAGGAAGGAGACGACTCGTTGGTCGTCGGATTGAAATCGAACGGCTGGGCTGGATCGCGCGGATCGAAACGATCCCATCGTTCGACTGGTCGAAGATCGTTCGATGCCGATCCAACGGCTCACGACCCTGGCGCCCGAACGACCGAGTTGGTACAGTTAGTGGACTGGACCGAGTTCAGTGGCTCTAGCCCGAGTCCGACATCGAACCGAAGGAATAGTGAAACCAGTTAGGGTTTGAATTTGAATAACTGATTTTTGAAGAATTATTTAAGGTGGCAAACAAACTCCAAAAATTATGAAATTTTAACTGGAGATTGCTGACCGCAGGAGGAACCTCCCACAAAACTTTCTAGAGATTTTCCAGCACCGAATTTTCTCCCAAGCAATTCAAGAAGAGAAGAATAGGGTTTGACCAAGCTTTGACTCGCCTCCAACAATTATCAAATAATTTCGAAAAATCATAAGATAATTCAGAGGTGTTGCCAAGCCTCCCTAGAACTCAGGAGAAACATCTCCAAGGGTTAGGCACAAGATTAATGCCAAGGAGGTTTTTGATTGTAGTCAATTGAGGATTCTGATGGTGATTTCCGTAATTCCTTAATCAAGAATTACAGAAATGATCTATGACTTCAAGATGCAAGAAAAGTTTTAATTTCTCCTGATTTTCTCACATTTGAAACACAAATCCATTTTTGGGATGTTACAAAACCTCCCCCCCTTACAAAAATCTCGTCCCGAGATTTGGCTCACTCGGTAAAGAAAGATGGATAGTCTGCGCGGAGACGATCTTCCCTTTCCCAAGTAGCCTCATCTTCCGAATGGTTCGACCACTGAACTTTAAGGAATCTGATGGTTTTATTCCTTGTTCTTCGTTCAGCCTCATCGAGTATGCGAACAGGGTGCTCGCGATAGGTCAAATCTTCTTGGACATCGAGAGTTTCCAACAGAGCTTCCTCTGTTGGAACACGGAGACACTTCTTTAATTGGGACACATGGAACACATCATGTACCCCCTCGAGTGCAGCTGGCAATTCCAACCTATAGGCAACAGCTCCTTTCCTCTCGATAACACGGTAAGGACCGACATATCGAGGAGCTAATTTGCCCTTAACGCCGAAACGCTGATGGCCCTTCAAAGGAGAGACTTTGAGATAAACAAAATCATTAGGCTCAAAGCTCAACTCGCGACGACGGCGATTCGCATAGCTCTTTTGCTTGGATTGAGCCGTGCGTAAACGTTCACGAATAAGCTGGACTTGACTCTCGGCCTCATTGATCGAGTCCGGACCAAAGAAAGATCTTTCGCCCGTCTCCGACCAATTCAACGGGGTTCTGCACTTTCTCCCGTATAAGGCCTCAAAAGGTGCCATGCCGAGACTGGCCTGAAAGCTGTTGTTGTAGGAAAACTCGGCAAATGGCAAGCACTTCTCCCAATTCTTTCCATAGGAGAGGACACAAGCACGAAGCATGTCTTCCAACACTTGGTTGACCCTTTCGGTCTGTCCATCAGTTTGGGGGTGATATGCTGTGCTAAATATGAGGCGGGTTCCCATCGCCTCTTGCAAGCACTTCCAAAACCTGGCGGTAAAAAGTGCACCGCGATCCGAAACGATCGTCTTCGGTACACCATGCAAGCAGACGATACGGGAAATGTAGAGGTCTGCGAGTAGGCTCACACTAAGGTTTGTCCGCACTGGCAGAAAATGGGCTACTTTCGTCAATCGATCGATGACAACCCAGATGGAATCCTTGCCCTTGGATGTTCGGGGCAGACCGGTGATAAAATCCATCCCGATCGAATCCCACTTCCATTCAGGAATAGGCAAAGGTCAAGCGATCTGTTGACGCGATGCTCGCCTTGACACGACGACACACGTCGTGACTAAGAACGAACTTCGCATTTCCCTCTTCATTCGGGTCCACCAAAATCTCACGGAGATCTTGATACATCTTTGTGGCCCGGATGAATAGACAAAGGCGAATCATGGGCTTCACTGAGAATCAAATTCGCAATTCCATGTCCTTCGGAACCACAAGGCGTTGCCCGAACCTTACAACACCATGCTCATCCTCAGAGAAGCACTTGGTTGTTCCGTTCTTGACATTCTCCTTTATGCGGCTCACCCCAGCATCCGATTGCTGAGCGACCTTAATCCGATCCACCAAGGTTGGTTGCACAACCAAGGCAGCGAGGGAACCATGCCCAACCAAACCTAAGTTGAGACGCTGGAATTCCTTCAGAAGGGTGGGTTGATGCCCCTGGAGCAACAAGGCATTGCAATGCGCTTATGATCGAGCGATCGGCAACGACATTAGCCTTGCCCGGATGGTAGTGAATACCCATGTCATAATCTTTGACCAACTCCAACCATCTCTTTTGCCTGATGTTCAGATCTGGTTGGGTGAACAAATACTTTAGGCTTTTGTGATCAGAATACACTTCACAACGATTACCGATTAGGTAATGTCGCCAAATCTTAAGCGCATGAATCACAGCAGCCAATTCCAAGTCATTGGTAGGATAGTTGAGTTCATGAGGTCTCAATTGCCTTGATGCATAGGCCACTACCTTGCCTTCTTGCATAAGGACACAACCGAGCCCTCGACGAGAAGCATCACAAAAGATATCGAAGCCTCGATGAATATCGGGAAGAACGAGGACGGGAGCGGTGGTCAAACACTTCTTAAGTACTTGAAAGCTTTCCTCACAAGCATCGGACCACAAGAACTTCTGGTCCTTCTTAAGCAACTCCGTCATCGGCTACGCGATATTGGAGAAGTTCTCGATAAAACGGCGATAATATCCTGCTAAACCAAGAAAACTCCGCACTTCGGTTACCGAAGTAGGTTGAATCCATGAAAGAACATCGCTGACCTTGCTAGGATCAACGGCTACGCCTCCTGCTGAAAGAACATGACCCAAGAAGGCCACTTCCTTCAACTGAATCGCGACTTGCTGAACTTCGTGATACAACCGGTGCTCACGGCTTGCCTAATACAAGCCTCAGATGCTCATCATGTTCCTCCTCATCCTTGGAATAGATGAGAATATCATCGATGAAGACCACGACAAACCTATCCAAATACTCCATGAATACCGAATTCATGAGGTTCATGAACAAGGCGGGAGCATTGGTTAAGCCAAATGACATGACGGTGTACTCATACAAGCCGTAGCAAGTAGAAAAAGCCGTCTTTGGAATATCGTCAGGTCGTATCCGAACTTGATGATATCCCATTCTCAAATCAATCTTGGAGAATACTCGAGCTCCAGCTAATTGATCAAAGAGATCATCAATGCGGGGCAATGGATACTTGTTCTTTACCGTTACCTCATTAAGCGGACGGTAATCAACGCACATGCGCAAGGTACTGTCCCTCGAATGTGAAGGTTAACTCAGATATAAACCATCAAAAGTTCTTAACTCAAATTTATCTAGGTTTCCTGTTTTGAGAATTATTGGACCGAAAAGGCGACTAGAAGGGGGGGGGTTGAATAGGAGCACACTCACTTTTTCACGAATAATTAATTCAATAAGATTTTACTCCATTAACTATGGAAGCTATGAAGATCAATATACCAGCACAGCGGAAGACTAGTATTGAATCCAATTTAACCCCCTAAGCAATACGACAAAAAATCAACACAAGCTAAAGCAAAGCGATTGCATCAAGCGGTCCGATCCGTGACCTTCTGGCGCCTCGATCGGTGGTCTAACCACCGCCTCAAGAATAGAACAAAAAGCCCCGATGCGAAGTTGCAAATAGATGAAACTTTTAATCTACAACTTCAAACTCGATGAAACTTGGAACACACCTTCTCTATGATGTCAGGAACCTATTCCAATCGAAGATTGTGATAATTCTAGGAAGAATACCTATCCTTTTCCGTTTGATTGAAGAAGGGTTAAAAACAAGTCAAAACAAAAACTAGATCCAAAATCTTTCTCGTGGGTGATTGATGATCAAGATGATCCTAGATATGTTCCCACATGTCACAGCAAGCTAGATCACATGGAGAATTCAATGAAAAACTCGCGGATCAAGGAAAGACTCAAAATCATCAAATATAGAGAAAGAACGCAAAGAGACAAGACATTGATCAAACTTTCTCTAGATTAATTTGATATGATCTGGGCTTACAGCCACTCCATCAATTGAGGACAATGCTCAATCGAAGAGCACGAAAATCACATTAAACTCTCAAGAACCCTAGCCTCTACAAAAGTTCTCCCTAAACAAATGAGGGTTTCTCAAATAACAAAAGAGGCGAAGAAGAGGGGGCAACAACCACACTCCTCTATTTATAGTGGAGGCTTAGACCTTCTAGAAGTTTGACTCAATTAGGCTCCCGTTAAAGCTCAAAACAAACAGGTCACACATGCACGCATTTTAATGCGCCGTCTTTATCTCGTCTTAACCTAATTAGCTACACCTTTCGCCATGTTGCGCCGCAGATTAGCCAATAGGTCACCCTTGTCCATCTTGCACCACGCTTGAGTTCATTGACCTCAACCGGCATCGTCGATCATTCTGGACCTCAGCTCTCAAAGCCCAGTCCCGATCATTCTCGCCGTTGACCGTCGTTGACCACCAAGCAACCTGCACAACAATAGACAAGTAAACCAAATTTAGGAATAAGTTCTTCACAACTTGACCCATGTTAGTCAAAACATGCATCATGCAACATATGTGCCCTAAAACTCATGACTTTGACCTAACAACCGAATATCGCCGCCACGACGGGCGACGATCCAAGTGAAAACCAGTCAGACCGCCCCTAGAGCCGGTCTAACCACCCACCCTGGCCGGTCTGACCGCCACCTATTGGCCGGTCAGACCGCTAGTTGGGACTTAGCCGATTTCAACCTCTGAAATAAGTTCTTTTTGTTTTGAGGAATCTCCTCCTCCTTGTCCTCCTCGCTCCCGGAGTCCACATCGCTTAAGGATTGTTCCTCAAAAGCGGCAAGAACCCAGTGAGCGCTCTTCGTTAGCTTGGCAGCATCATACATTGATTTGTTCCATTGAGACTTCTTCCAAGCTGACTTTCCCTCCTTATGGTTGCTCTTTCCTTTCAGCTTGGAGCAATTTGCCCGGATATGATTAAGCTCACCACACTCATAGCAAGTCACGGGACCTCCTCTATTTCTGTTTCTCATATGGTTATAAGCTCGTGTGACCTTTTTGACTATGATGGCCAACTCAGCCTCAGAAAGACTCTCAAACTCCTCTTCATGAATTACAGATAAACTAGCAAGTGAAAATTCAGAAGAAGACTCATAAGACCCATCAGAAGTTCTCTTGAGCAGGTCTGCTACCAAAGCTATATTTTCCTTCCTGGGATGATCAATCTTCTCGATCTCATGAGTCTTGAGCTTGCCATAGAGTAGCTCCAAAGTCAAATCAGAGAGGTTGGCATTCTCCTCAATGGCAGTAGCCTTTATCTCCCACTCCTTGGTGTTGATTGCAGCCAAGACGTGGTGGCATTTTTAGATTGAGAATATTCAGTACCAGCAGATTTCATCTGATTAATCACTTTATTAAAGCGACTGAAAATGTCATCGATGCTTTCTCCAGGACGCATCACGAATTTGTTATATTCACGCTTATAGACTATTTGGCATACTTTCTTGAGTTGGGACGAACCCTCATGATAGGTTTCGAGGGTGTTCCAAATCTCGTGCACAGTCTCAAGATTGTAAATCCGATCATACTCCTATCTACCAAGCCCACCACATAAGAGATTTTTTGCCTTATTGTTGTTAGCCAAGAGTGCTGCTGAAGCCGGCGTAGAAACTTCGGGAATAACGAGCGGGGCTCGAACAACCTCCCATATAGCTCGTCCTTCGCTCTGAAGAAAGACTCGCATGCGATTCTTCCAATAGGCATAGTCGTGCCCATCGAAGATATGCAGCTTGGTGGGGTATTTATCCATCGCCAAGTTCATTGACCGGTTAAGATCAAGATTGAACTAACCGGGCTCTAATACCACTTGTTGGACCGAAAAGGTGACTAGAGGAAGGGGGTGAATAGGAGCACGCTCACTTTTTCACGAATAATTAATTCAATAATATTTTACTCCAGTGGCTATGGAAGCTATGAAGATCAATATACCAGTACAGCGGAAGACTAGTATTGAATCCAATTTAGCCCCCTAAGCAATACGACAAAAAATCAACACAAGCGAAAGCAAAGCAATGCACAGCGATCGACCACTGGTCTTTGTCATCGTCTGATCACGACCGGGCGATCGACCGGTGGTCCCGATCGTTGATCGGCACCAAGAATGTAATGTAAAGCCCTGATGACGAAGTTGCAAATAGATAAAACTTTTGATCTATGTGGATATCGTGGGGATATGTGCATGATCTTAGAGTGACGAGTCAATTGGCAATGACGTTGTTGGTTTGACGAATCTCGCATTTTTGAAAAACTTCAGTGCTGTCAGGTCATTGGCGGTCCGACCAGCCAAGACGCCGGTCAGACCGGCCGTGTGGCAGTCCGACCAGCGATGCTTTCCGGTCCGATCGGCCACAGTTCAAAGTGGAGTTTGGGGCTAGGCCAAAAATAGGTTGTGTAGGCATCAGAGGGGAGTCTCCTGGATGTGGTCACATAATTTTTCGAGCTCCCAGTCAAAAGTTCTATCCAGTTGAAAATTCCAGAGAGGTTGTGGGTTTTCAAGTTGAAATTTGGCTAAGTCTTTTGGGGCGGTCAGACCGCCGTTATGGAATCGGTCCGACCGCTGGGAAATCAGTCCGACCGGCTTGGTAGGGCGGTCAGACCGGCTTCCACTTGGACTTCGGCCATTTTGGCTTTGTTGTGTTTTGATGATATCTATTGTATGAGTTTCAATGCTTTATTGTTGCATATTGCATTGTTGAGCTAATGTGGGTCAAGTTGTGAAGAACTTGTTTCCGAAGACGATTTCTTTGTCTATTGCTGTGCAGGTGGCTTGCAGGTTAACGACATCAACGGTGAGGTGGATCGGGACTAAGCTTGGAGAGCTGAGGTCCAGAACGATCATGGATGCCGGGTGAGGTCGTGTGACTCAAGCATGGTGCAGAATGGATAAGATGGATTGAACAGGCAGTTCGTTGCAGCTGGTTGGATCA
This sequence comes from Hsuehochloa calcarea, assembly GCA_036346395.1. NCBI lineage: Eukaryota > Viridiplantae > Streptophyta > Magnoliopsida > Poales > Poaceae > Hsuehochloa > Hsuehochloa calcarea. Next base: position 26,294,288 of record CM070604.1, read on the forward strand.
AGCGGCGCGGGGGTCGGTGCAAGTGCCTGGAGGTTCCGATGGGATTCGGACGGGAGAGACTTACCGACATGATGAGAGCCGCTGATCAACCTACACGTGGTGAAGCAGGCGATTGTTTCAACAGATTTGTGTGTGTGTGTGTGGGTCCCATTTGTGTTAGGCCTTAATGAGAGCCCATGAGACAAACCCTAGCCTCTCCTATAAATAGAAGGGGGAGATGGAAAAACCCCCCAAGCACCCAAGCACTCATTTGCAAAAACCTAGTTAGGGTTAGTGTTTGGAGAGGAGAGGAAATTTGTGTGTGCTCTAGGATTGAGCTCTTGTCCTCCTTAAGGGCGTGGCTTTGTAAGCAACATCTTGAATCAATCAATCTATTGATGTTTGCTCAAGGGTGAAATCTCATTTGCCTTCTTCTCTCTTTTGATGATTTTGGTGCTTCCTTGATCCGGGTGTTTATGCTTGGTCTCTTGACCAATTTTATCTTGCTATGATGTGTGGGAATACTCCTAGAATCATCTAGATCATCAATCCCCCACAAAGCAAGTTTTGGATCAAGTTTTTCATATTTCTAGGTTTTGGAACACTTCTTTGGTAAAACCTTAAGAGTTCGATTCTTTGAAGTGGATCTGGACGATCGTCGCTAGAAATAGGTCTTAGATATCCTTAGAGAGGTGTGCTCCAAATTTGGTCAAGTTTCATTGGTTGAATCAAAAGTTGGACCAATTTTCGTTTTGGATTTTGGCTTTGTGCGCTGCCTCTGGACTAAATCGGTCTGACCGATTTCTCAGCGCCGGTCCGACCGCCCGACAATCAGACCGCCAATTGAGCGCCGGTCCGACCGCCAGGCAGTCAGACCGCCATCACTACACCGGTCCGACCGGTCCAGTTAGATCAATTCTCCATTATTGTGTCTTGTGGTTAAGGGGGTAATCGAATACAGCACAAGGCTTCCTCTGTGCATTTACTGATCTTCTTAGCTTTCACAGCTAAAGGAGAAAAGTGCGTGTTGAATTTGATTAAGGCGAAAAATTGAGAAAGCGCCTATTCACCCCCCTCTAGTCGCCTTTACGGTCTTACAATCTACAACTTCAAACTCGATGAAACTTGGAACACACCTTCTCCATGATTATTGGAAGGCCCGAATGCAGGCCTACATCGAGGCTCAAGGGCACGCAATTTGGCTTAAGGTAAAAAATCCTTATGTCATGCCAGCCGATGACGACGTGATCACTCCAGTTGTGGAGGCCAACAGCAAGGCTCGTAATTTTTTGATCCATGGCCTTAGTCGATCGGAGTTTGAGCGTGTCGCTCATTTGCGGTCTGCTCATGAGATCTGGCGGACTCTTTGTGATTATCACGAGGGCTCCACTACGATCAAGGAAGTGAGACAGAACCAGCTCAAGAAAATATACTCCAAGATCGAGCAAAGACCTAGTGAGTCTTTAGATGAGCTGTGGGGAAGATTTTCTAAGATTCTTCATGATCTCCGCGCTGTTGACCTCGTCTTCACTGAGTCAGAAAATGCACGTCAGCTTTTGGGTGCTCTTAATGTGAAGGTCTGGGGAATGAAGATCACTTCCATCAACGACAACACTGTCATGAGTGAGCATACCATGGATAAGCTATACTCGAGGTTGAAGACGCATGAGATTGATTTTATCTCGCGTCTCCCCAAGACAGAGTCGATGGCTTTAGTGGTCGACCATTCTAAGGGTAGCTCTTCTGATTCTTTGGATGTTAGCTCATCGGGTTTTTCTTTATCAGCTTTGCATTCTTTGAGCGATGAGCAACTTGAGAAACTACCTGAAGATGATTTAGCCCTCCTATCCACCAAATTCACGAGAGCATACAACAAGGTGAGGAACAGGAGGAGAGGTGGCCCTATCACTTGCTTTGAATATGGTGAGCCAAACCACATTCGCTCTAGGTGCCCCAAGCTGAAGGGCAAGGAGGAGAAGGAGTCACACAGGCATCCTCAAGCGAGAGATGCTAAACCCAAGAAGACAAACTATCGCAAGTTTGTCAGCCGGGTCCTTGCCGCTCTAGAGAATGTGAACATGAGCGATGTGGACTCGGAGACGGAGGACGACGAGAGTGACTCCCGTGGCAAGAAGAAGGCCCATAACTTCACAGGCATGTGTTTCATGGCCAAGAACAACCACGGCACTGACTCCTCCAATGATGAAGATCCTTTCAGCGATCCCGATGAGGTATGCTCTTCGCTTGCTGATATCAAAAGGGCTTTGGTGCTTGCTGAACAGAAATTGCATAAGCAAGCTAAAATGATTAAGAAACAGGACACTATGATTGATAATTTGAACCTAGAAGTTGTTAGGCTCAAATCCATTAATCCTGATGATATTTGTGATTCCTGCTCTAGCTTGCTTAAAGAATTGACAAGCTTAAAATTTGCTCATTCCTCTCTAGTGAATCAATTAAAAGATGCTCTTGGTGAACTAGAATCTCTCAAGTCTAGTTCTGTTTGCATGGATGCCATTTCTCTGGATGTGACTACTTTGGAGGCTATCCCTTTAATATGCTCAAACTGTGCTTTGCTTGAAATAAAATTGGATAGCGCCTTGAAAGAATTGTAAAAATTTGATGCTAGTCACACTTGCTCTCATTGTAAGAATAATAGGATTAAAATGCAAGAGATGACAGAAATGGTTGTGTATTCTAGATTTTCTTTATGTGAAAATTATCCAAAACTCACAATTGAGATTGAAGCTCAAAACAAGACTCTAGAAGAAAAAGCTAAAATTGAAAAATCCATGTCTTTTACTGCTTCGAAGAAAGTTATTGACTCTACCTCTTGTGTTTTGAATGCTGAAGTTGAATCAATTGTGAGTAAGATACAAGAGGCTTTTAGAGTTAAATTTAAGGAGCAGTTGAATAGGATTAAGGATTCCTATTATGTGTCTTGTGAGGCTTTGAAAGTGGAAGTGGCTCTTCTTAAGAGTAAACATGATGAGGCAATCAAGTCTAGAAAGTGCACTAGATGAGAGGTTTTAGCTAAAGAGAATGACTACCTCAAAGTGACTCTTGATAAGTTTTCTAGTGGGAAAAAGAAACTCAACATGATTCTTCACCAGTCCAAGGTGAGTGTGAAAAATAGTGGCCTAGCTTTTAATCCCCTAGAGAATTCCAAGAATCACCCACCTAAGATGGCAAGAGTTGTGAAAAGTGGTCTGTTTGAGGTAGAACCTCCTAAGCCATCCAAGGTTGTTTTCAAATTTGCAGGTTTTTCTTAAACTCTTTCTAGCAAGAAAGGTGCTTCTATTTCACCAGTACAGACCCCTCAAAAGGTCAAGTATCATTGCACTTTCTGCAAGAAAGAAGGCCACACTGTTGAGTTCTGCTTCCGGAGAGCAAAGATTGAGAGAAAAGAGAGGATGAGCGCTTTGAGAACCATTAGAGGAGTCCCTTCACCTGTTGTAGTCTTTAGAGCCAGGCAACCTGTTTATCGTACTACATCTAGGCCTAGGTTTGTGGAGAACTTTGTTGACTCTTTTGGTGGGTCAAGGCAGCATTTTGGTTTAGGATATCGTGAGGAGAGACCACAGGTAGCATCTAGACAGGGGGAGTATCGATCTTTTGGTAGATCGTTTCGGAGAGCTCTAGGTGGTTCTCGTGTGCATTCTTATTATTTTGTTCCTGATCATTTTTCTGCTACTTCTACTGTTGTTCCCAGGCATCGTGCATCTCAGTACTGGATTCTTAGATCTTTTATCACTAACCCCAGTACTGAGGCACATATGTTTTCTGCTTGTGCTTTTTAGGTCCGTCGTGCGAGGAAAGAGGACATATGGTTTGTTGACTCCGGGTGTTCTCGACATATGACCGGAGATTCTAGATGGTTCTCCTCCCTCACACGTGCATCCGGCAACAAATTGATTACATTTGGGGATGCTTCTACCGGGACCGTGATGACAAGGGCACTGTCTTGCGTCAACAACAAGTTCATGCTTAAAGACATCGCTTTGGTAAGTAAGCTGAGGTATAATCTTCTATCTGTTTCTCAGCTGCTTGATGAGGGTCTAGAAGTAAGGTTTAAAAGTGGTGAGTGTAAAGTTCTAGATTCCTCGGGTGAGCTTGTCTTTGAGATCTCCAGATTTGAGAAGTGTGCAAATTTCAGTATGTCTTCCGCTTCCAGTCCTAGATGTCTTGTAGCCTCTGATTCTCATGATCTTGTTTTGTGGCATCATAGACTTAGGCATATAGGCTTTGATCATCTGTCTAGAGTCAGTTGTAAGGACTTGATTAGAGGTTTGCCTAGGCTGAAGGCTGTTAGAGATCTTGTGTGCTCACCCTGTAGACATGGTAAGATGGTGTCTGCTTCCCATCCACCTCTTACCTTAGTGATGACTGATAGAACAGGACAGCTTCTACACTTAGATACTGTTGGTCCTTCTAGAGTTCAGTCAGCTGGTGGGAAATGGTATGTGTTTGTGGTTGTGGATGAATTGTTCAGGTATTCATGGGTTTATTTTCTGGCTTCTAAGGACGAGGCGTTTGGCTTCTTTAGAGAATTGGTCCTTAGACTTGCTGTTGATATTCCTGGAGCTTTAAGAGCCATTAGGAGTGACAATGGGACAGAATTCAAGAATTCTTCCTTTTCTACATTCTGCTCTGATAGGGGAATTGAGCATCGTTTTCGCACCTAAAGTTCCTCGTGAATGGTGTTGTAGAGAGGAAAAACAGGACCCTTGTAGAGATGGCTCGGACCATGTTAGATGAGCATTCTACTCCTAGGAGATTTTGGGCTGAGGCGATCTCTACTGCTTGTTATATCTCTAATAGGGTTTTCTTGAGATCTGTGATTGGGAAGACCTCTTTTGAGCTTAGATTTGGTCATTCACCCAACGTATCTCATTTCAAGATTTTTGGTTGCAAGTGCTTCATTCTTAAACATGGCAACCTTGATAAATTTGAATCTAGATGTTCTGATGGCATATTTCTTGGATATCCTGCTCATTCTCGTGGCTATCGTGTATTTAATGTTGACACTAACGAAATTGTTGAGACTTGCGAAGTCACTTTTGATGAGGCTAGTCCTGGTACTAGACCCGATGCTCCAGGTACATAGGTTCCTGAAATTCAAGAAAGCATCTTCGTCGATGATGACTCTGAGGATGAGGACCCGATACATCCTCGAGTCACTTCTGAGAGGGTTGAAGAGCCTTCTACTACTACTCCAGTTTCAGCTGAGCAACCTCCTCCTATCTTCACCGACCACTTGAGTGGCTCTGTTCCTACCTCCACAGCCCTTGAGGTAGAGGTCACTTCTGCACCAGGAGCTCCTCTTCATATTCAGCGACTGCATCCACCTGAGCAGATGATTGGGGATCTTCAAGAGCGAGTCACTCGCTCTAGGTTTATTTCTCCTGATTCTCATGCACATTATGCTTTTGTCGCTTCTTTTGAACCCCGAGATATCACCCATGCTTTTTCTGATGCTTCTTGGGTCAATACCATGCATGAAGAGCTTGAAAATTTTGAAAGAAACAATGTCTGGTCCTTAGTTGAGCCTCCTTCTGATTGTCATGTTATTGGAACAAAATGGATTTTTAAAAATAAGCAAAGTGAGGATGGATTGGTTGATCTCAATAAGGCTAAGCTTGTAGCTCAAGGTTATTCCCATGTAGAAGGCTTAGACTTTGAAGAGACCTTTGCTCCTGTAGCTAGATTGGAAGTCATTCGCATTTTACTAGCGCAACATCCAAGGGTTTCAAACTTTTTCAAATGGATGTTAAAAGTGCTTTCTTAAATGGTTTCATAGAAGAAGAGGTCTTTGTCAAGCAACCACCTGGTTTTGAAAATCATAAGTCCCCAAACTATATTTTTAAACTCTCCAAAGCCTTGTATGGATTGAAGCAAACTCCTCGAGCTTGGTATGATAGGATTAAGAGTTTCTTACTTGAAAATGATTTCAAAATAGGTATGGTTGATAAAACCTTGTTCACTCTCTGGCATGGCAGTGATTTCTTATTGGTTCAGATTTATGTGGATGATATCATATTCGGTGGTTCCTCTCATGCTTTGGTGTCCAGATTTTCAGATTCTATGAGCAGTGAGTACGAGATGAGCATGATGGGAGAGTTCACATTGTTCCTTGGTCTTCAAGTTAAACAACTGAAAGAAGGCACATTCGTCCACCAGAGTAAGTATACAAAGGACCTTCTTCGGCGCTTCAATATGGGAAGCAGTAGGCCAATGTCTACTCCCATTGCTACAACCACCGTGCTGAACCTTGATGAGGATGGAGAGCCCGTGGACCAGAAGGAGTACCGCAGCATGATTGGCTCCCTCCTCTACCTCACAGCGTCGAGGCCGGACATACAATTTGCTGTATGTCTGTGTTCTCGCTTTCAGGCTTGCCCTCATGCTTCTCATCATCAAGCAGTACGTCGCATCTTCAGGTACCTTCAAGATACTCTTGACTTTGAACTCTGGTATTCTTCTTCTTCTGCTCTCTCAATTCGAGTATTTTCTGATGCTGATTTTACGGGGTGTAGAGTGGATAGGAATAGTACTTCTGTCACGTGTCATTTTTTAGGCACATACCTTGTTTCTTGGTCTTCTAGAAAACAGTCTTCTGTTGTGTGGATATCGTGAGGATATGTGCACGATCTCAGGATGATGAGTCAATTGGCAATGGCGTTGTTGGTTTGCAAAATCTCGCGTTTTCGGGTTTGCTCCAAAAAGGTCGCCCATTACACAGCGGTCCGACCGGTTGTGTCGGGCGGTCAGACCGCCCGTGGGGAGGTCCGACCGGCCATGGTGGCCGGTCCGACCGGTAAATTGAAAAGTCATTTTTGGAGCTGAGCCAAAAATAGGTTGTGTAGGCAAGTGAGGGGAGTCTCTTGGATGTGGTCCCATCATTTTTGGAGCTCCCAGTAAAAAGTTCTATTGAGTTGAAAATTCGTAAGGTTTGGATTTTCACGCTGAAATTAGCTAAGTCCTTTGGGCGGTCCGACCGTTGTTGTAGGATCGGTCCGACCGGCTGAAATCGGTCTGACGGGTTTTGTGAAGCTGATCGGATCACCGATGACTTGGAGGTGAGCCAAGTTTGCATTGAGTTGTATTGATTGTGTTTATTGTATGAACTTCAATGCTTTATTGTTGTATATTACATTGCGGAGCTAACGTGGGTGAAGTTGTGAAGAACTTGTTCCCGGAAACGGTTTTGTCGGTGTATTAGAACCGATCTTACGTAAAGATTGTTTGATTCGGGGGGTCTCCTAGAGATGAGATCACGCAGAGTGGATTGACACGGGATGTTTAGGCAGTTCGGGCCTTCTCGAGAGAATAATAACCCTAATCCTGTGTATATGGTATTCTTGATGATCAAGTAAAAGACTAAGACTCTTACAGAGAATAGCACTTGTGTTTCTACTTGACTGGCTCTTATTTGCTGTCCCTCCCTTTATCCCTCTGATTGATGCCCTTATATAGTCGTGAAGAAGTAGCCGTTTTGCCCTGTGGGAGATGCGCCTAATTAATCGATGCTTGGGCGCATGATGGCGAGAATTACGGCGCCTCGGCTTCTTCACGCCGTCCCGCAATTATCTTCCGAGATAATGGGGTAATTACACACCATTAATAAGCGGAATAATAGTGCGTGCGGACCGTTCGATTCCTTAATCAATTGGACCCACTACTTTGTAGGTTTGATTATAAGGTGGTCGTAGTTTACAGTCGTAGAAGGACTTACGACCGGTAGCGATCGTAGAAGGACTTACGACTATGTAGTGGTCGTAGAAGGACTTACGACCATGATATAGTCGTAGCAAGACTTACGACTATGGGGGTGATTGTAGAAGAACTTACAATTACTTGTTAGGCCTCTCCCTTATAGATATAAGGGGTACTTCTGGGACTATGTGACATCATATTTACCCATAATAAGAATTATAGATAAAAGATAAAATGAGGATTATTAGATCCTCGTCATCTAGCCCCCCAGCTTCAAGTGAAAGTAACTTACTTGATAAAGGTTTCGTAAATGGACTTACGACCATGAGAATGTCGTAGAATGATAGTCGAAGGAAAAACTCTTCGACATTTGAGTGCTGCTTTGACCAGGAATTTGCTTGGTCAGGAAGGTTGCTTACGACTATCAAAAAGTCATAAAAACCCCTACGACCGTCTGGTGGTCGTAGTAGGGGAATCGGAGAAAAAACTCTTCCGATTGATACTTCCTTCGACTAGAAAGACTTGGTCAAGAATGTAATTTCGCTTGGAGGTGACAATACGCACCTATTTTTTTCTCGAGCGGACCATCGGGAATTGCAACCGCTCTCATAGACTTGTCCGATGAAGCGGTTCGGCGGTACAACCATCTCTCATAGACCTATAGGCGAGACGGTTTCAAGCGGCGGAGATCGTCTTGGTTATAAAAACTTACGGGAGGTAGACTTGGATTTTACCTTTCCCCAAATCACTCATTTGTTCTTGAGCTCTTGCTTTCTCCCTCCTCGACTAGGTTTCATCTTCTCCGCCGCTAACCCAATTAAAAAACTTCTTGCTTCGGCGAAATGGCCAAGAGAGTTTCGAATGGGAGGAATCGGAGATGGATGCGCTAAGATCAAGATCTTAGTCGATGCCGGAAGATTCGAGAAGGCTCGGTGAAGTGGATTCGGCTATCGGCAAGATCGGCCATCGGGAAAATGGGCAAATTCCGTCTTCCAAGCGTATTGAGTGCGGCCTTCGATTGCTGCCCACCCCTTTCTTACAAAGAGTACTCGAACACTTTGGGGTGGAACCGGTGAACTTAGGTCCCAATTCCATTACCATGTTGAGTGTGTTCGTGTATTTGTGCGGCGTGCACTGGGATTAGGCGGATCTCGAGTTGTTTCAATATTATTATGGGATGGCTCGACAAACCGGAATCGCCGGAAGTCGCGGTCTCAAGCTCCACGACTCAAGTCGAAGGAGTACATTGAGTTTCACCCGGTCTTCGTGGCGAGTTTGGAGGAAGAGGTGGTTCTCTTGGAAGGTCACCTCTGAAGACACCTTTCTTTCGAGGGAAGGTCGCTGAAAAGAAATCTTCATGGGACTCAACCCCTGAAGATATCAGCCGGATTAGTCCTTATATTCAAGCTATTAAGGACTTGAAGGAAGAAGGGCTGACCGGATGGCATGTGGTGAAGGATTTCATCACACGCCGAATTAGTCCTCTGAAGAAACGAGCATCTCCTATGTGGAGGTACTCGGGGAGAGGAGACCCACCGAGACTACGAGGAGGGTAAGCAATTGTCGACTTAGCTCTCCGTTTGGTCTTTCTCCATCTTGTCTAATATTTTTATCTGCTTATCTGAGATCTTTCACAGCCGAGGTTGACTCAGTCGACTCATCGTGAGAAGTCTCCGCCACTCCGAGGGGCGGTTCCTCAAGTCATTGCGGCTTTGTCCGCAGATGAAAGGATAGAGCGCCTAAAGGTAATCAAAAATCTGATTTTTTTCTTTAGGACTTTATAGTCGTAGAAGATACTTACGACTAATGGTGATCGTAGAATATCTTACGATCAAGAAAAAGTCGTAGAAAAACTTACGACTTGGTACTAGTCGTAGAAAAAACTTACGACTAATTAGTGATTCTTCTTTTTTTGTTTTGCTTTACAGAAAGTAGGCATGGAAAATCGTCAGGACGACGAAGAAGTCGTTCTGATGATTATTGGCGCTGGGTTGTCGAAAGACAAAGGCTCGGCTCCTCCCTCGAAGAGACGTCGACTTGTAAAATCTGTCGATAAGGGGGGAGCAAGCTCGAGCTCTGGTCTTTCGACCAGACCCTCTACAAAGCCTGCGGCGGCTGTAGTTGTATCTGAAGCCGAGGCCGCAGCCGTCGAAGCCGAGGAGGTTGAAGCAGCTGAACCTCTTAAGCGCAAACCTCGCAAGGCTAAGGTACCCTTCTATTATGACACGGAATCTTTCGCAGTCGGTGCCACTCCTAGTTTTATTAAGCAACTGGAAAGGGAGAACTGGAAAGATTTTATGTCTTTATGAAGGGCGATGTTGCATCAAGACAACTCGCAATCGAGGCGATCTTGCTACGGAATGGTCGAGACCGATCTCGTCCATCCGGAGGATCAGAAACCGAGCCACGATCCTGTTCAAACTCTACGACACGGCACGTGGTCGAGGGGCCAATTATTGAACCTCGACCGGCGTGGTCGTGGAGAAGAAGAGGTCCTCCGTAGGGAGGATTGCTCCAAAATTCTGGTTAAGACCGAGTGGTGAGGTATGTGAAATGTACTAAAGTGTAAGAACGACATTTACCTTTTTCTTTTCACAACCTCGATTTGCTTTTCTTTATTTGGTCGACTCCTTGGCCAGGGAATGCTTCTCACGAGAAGTCCATTGCTATCCCTTCATTCACCGGAGAGGTATCAATGGAGGTGGTCAAGCATCACCCTTGACCCTGTGGCGATGAAGTCGAGACTCCGAGTGACTTCCACATCTGCCGAGGTCGTAATTCACGACCCTTGAAGTAGCGGTATTCTTGTTGAGGTGGCGCCTCGACCACCGAGGTTGTGGAAATAACGAGGCATTTGTGGAAGCCTCTGGTCAAGGTGGTGACCGACTGCGCACCGCCTGGGAAGGAAATCGTAGGAGGCGTTCCTTCCCCTACCCAAAGAGAAATCACAGAACCAGAAGGAGAAAATTTCAACTTCTGTGGTGACTTCTTTGGGCCTGCCTCCGTCGTAGGGTCTTCTGCTTACAGATCTCGTGACCGAGTCCCCCATCCCAAAGATATTCCCAATACGGAGAATACTTTTGATAACGAGCGCCTTGAGAAGGTGTGGTGGGACAAGGTCGCGAGGATGGATAAGTCGCAAAACCGGACCTTGTATATTCAATGTTTGCTAGGGCGACTATGAATGTAAGTATCTTGAAAATACTTATATATGTGGCTTTCCTTCTCTTCTCACTATTCTCTTTTTGCAGAAAGCTCGAGCAAATTGCTGTTGTCGGTGAGTATCATCGACAACTTTTAGAGCTAAGACAGGAGAAAGAACTACTCTGCGCAGAGGCAGAGAGGTGGTAAGTCACTTATCATTCATAGTTGTTTTTGACTTAAATACTCGTATAATGTTTTACGAGAATAGTCATGGAAGAAACTCATGACAAAGTACTAGTCGTAAAAAGCTTACGACTACTTACAACCAGGTAGTGGTCGTTGAAAGACTTACAACCATATCGTAGTCGTAGAAAAACTTACGACTAGGTCGGTAGTTGTAGAAGTACTTACAACCATTCGACTGATGTTTATCTTCGTTCCTGTTCTTTGTAGGTTAAACGGTGATACGAAGACCTTAGTGACTCACTCGACTATGAAAAGAAGAGTCGAGGAGGCTAAGGAACGAAGTATTAGTCCTCTGATAGACTTGAGAGACATCTCTCGATCTAAAAGATTGCAGGAAAAAATAAACGAGAAGTTCGAACTTAAGACCGCTTTTGATCTTTAACTTTACCCGACTCTCCTTTCTTCTCCGGATAAAGAAAAGAGATGCGGAAGCTCGCATCAAGTTCAAGAAAAGCTTTGGTTATTCAGAGTTTTCCGCATTCACCGCGAATAAGGATCAAGAACTCGAGGGTTTTAGAACTCGATTAATGTAAGTAAATCTTTACCGTTATCCTTTTGAGTATTTTCCTTTTCTAATGCCAATTTCTTGTTCGAAATTGCTGCCCAATTGAGAAGCCTCGAGGCTGAAATCCAAGCAAAGACCTTAATCTGCAATGAGTCCGTCCGCATTGCTAAGATGAATGCAGAGGACATCAGAGCATGGGAGCAAAAGCATGCTGAAACCGTTGCTTCCCATCGAGAAGAGGTCAAGAAATTGGATTCTCAATTAGTAGGTAAGAAAAAGCTTTTACCTATAATTATCTTTGTGTTATCTTCCTCTAGAAGTATATTTTTGTTTAGTAGATATTATTCTTTTCGTAACAAGTGGTCGAAAACAAGAAGCTTCATGAGGCTTCGACTTGTACCCAGCAGAGGAGATGGAGTCTTCAAGGCAACATCACTCTCCTGAACAATGTGCTTAGTGAGCTACATTCTGAGGGAAAAACTCCTCGAGAAGATACCATAGCTGCTCACACAAGTACCATTGGGGAACAAGTCGGAAAATTGCAAGAAATGGTGACCACTCAAGACTAATCTGTCAATCAATAAGGAAGCAATCGAAGGCTGCAGATAAGTTACGCTTTGGCGAAACTTAAAGCTCAAGACCCCGCCTTAATGTTAAACCAATCGAAGCCGACTTCGATCGTCTCCGAATCGAGGCAAGTCGTCGATTGAGAAAATGCTGATCGATTGGTAAAAGGTGGCGGAGGAAATGCAGCTAGGCTCTCCCCTTCGAGTAATCTTGTAACTACCTTGTAAGGCGCATAATTTTGTTGATGAGTAATATATGATCCGCCTCATTTCCTGAAAATCATCTTGTCGAGTAGTTAGTAACTCAAAAGATAATAAACGAATGAAAGACTAAGAATTGAAGTCAAATTAATAACTTTATCCTAGCCCCCGACTATTTGCTTAGATTGTTTAGACAATCTAAATAAATAGTATTTAAAATGGGGTTTCTGAAAACAAAGAGAGGTTTATTTAACTTATAGCTTTTGTTACGGTTGTCAAGCACTGGTCGAAAAGAGTAGAAACGACTTGACACTAGGAAGTTCCTTCTAGTGGGCAGGACCACGTGCAGAGAGGAAAGACTTCGACTAGGTGATGTTCCCATCTCCGACTAGTTTAATCAAACCAAGAACAGCAACTTGAGTTAAACAAAGGTCTTAGAGTACTTTAGTCATTCGTTTGTCCTTTTTTGGTGGACTTCGATAAGTCTTTTCCTTCTAATGGGCAGGACCACATGCAGAGAGGAAAGACTTCGACTAGGTGTGTCTCTTCCTTCGACCAGTTAAAACAAATTGAGTACACCAAAGGTGGTCGAACAAATGTAAGAAAGTGCACTCTACTTAGAATATTTTTTGAATTTACTGAAAAAATAGACTAAGATTGAGAGAGTTGGCTTTGAGAACATTACGACTAGATAAAACCCGAGCTCTTTGTATTGGCAGAAAAAGTGAGTAACGAGTCGATGCTAGGAAATTCCTTCTAGTGGGCAGAACCACATGCAGAGAGGAGAAGTTTCACGGATGACGTTTTTCTCTTTTGGCCAAAGGTAAAGAAAAGCGGGTGTTTTCATATCATAGTCGAAAGATTAAAAAGCACTACTCAAAAAATAAGGCAAAAGAGGTAGAAAGAACTCGACTTTTATTGCTCGAGAAATGGTCACACATAGAATTTGCGTGAATCGGTCGATGTTCCAAGAGTTTGAGAGAACTCGTCCATCTTCCATTGCTAGTCGATCGACCTCGCCGAGTTATTTCGACCATGTGTAAGGACCTTCCCATTTAGGGAAAGTTTATTCCGATTAGACTTGGATTGGCAGAGCCTCAATACCAAGTCACCTACAGCAAGGCTGCGAGGTTGGACCTTACGATTATAGTATCTGCGCAGGGCTTGTTGGTAGACTGCCGAACGGATTAAGGCTAGGTTTCTCCTCTCTTCGAGTAGGTTAATGTCATCCGCCGAAGTTGTTCTCGGTCCGAGTTGTTGAAGGTTTCAACTCGTGTCGACCGCAATTTTAGCTCGGAGGAAGCATGGCTTCTCCCAAAACTAGAAAAATGGTGTTTCTCTGTTGCTCTCGATGGTGGTCGCATTTAACCGCCCATAATATGGAGGGTAATTCTTGTACCCAAGCCCCGAGCGCTAAAGTCGTGGTCAAGACTCGAGTTTTAATTCCTCGCATTATTTGGCCGTTTGCACGTTCAACCGCCCCATTGCTTTGGGGATGTGCAGCGAAGCATAGCATAGCTTGGTACTAACTCGCCGCAAAATTCACGAAATTTTGCACTTGCGAATTGTTTACCATTGTGCGTAATTATCCGACTTAACTCCAAATCGACTAATTACGCTTCTCATCATGAACCTTTTGTCGCTTAGCTGTTATCGATTCTGAGTTCGGCTTGATCCATTTTGTGAACGTGTCAATAGCCACAAAAGGAATTCAAACCTCCCGGAGCTTTGGGAAACGGTCCTAGGATATCAAGCCCCTGTGTCGCAAAAGGCCAAGAAAGAGGTATTGTTTGTAATGCTTGAGTGGTTGGTGTATCCGTCTACCATGGAATTGGCATGGACACACTTTTTAACCACCTCCATAGCATCGTCTGAGTCAGAGGCAATAAAAACCTTGTCGAAAGGCTTTACCAACCAATGTTCTCAGAGGAAGCATGCGCCCCACAGATGCCTTTATGTATATCGTGAAGGAGTGTTATTCCTTCGTTTTGGAATGCATCGCATGAGTATTCCTTGGGTTCCTCGTTTATAGAGGACTCCTTCAACCAAAGTATACATTTTGGCTTTTCGGGATAATCGACCGCCTCAAGATCATCTTGGTCTGGAACCCTTGTAAAGATACTCGTAGATGGGAGTCATCCGTATCCTCGTAATCTAATGAGGCCATCTCAAGAGGAGGTGTTTCGGTTCTTCGACGAGAGGCGGTTTTGGAGTTGCTCCAAGAAAACTCCTTTGGTACCGTGGATCGGGAAGAAGCCATCCGAGCAAGTTGGTGCATGAGGAAATTATCCTTCGAGGGATAAATTGTACCTCGAAACCTAAAAATGTTTTTCTAGCTTACGATTCGATAAGTACCGAGCCATTGTTGAGTTAGAGCACCGTACTCTTTCCCGATTTGATTCACGACTAGTTGAGAGTCTCCTCTCACGAGTAGTCGATTTAATTGAGAGTGCTTTGCGGCTCGTATGCCGCCTAGCAAACCTTCGTACTCTGCCACATTGTTAGTAGCCCGAAAGTTTAATTGTATGGCATACTTTAAGGTTTCTCGGTAGGAGATACCAGACCACCTGACCCGAGCCACTTAAAGTAAGTGACCCGTCAAAGTACATCATCCAGCGGTCGTGGGAATCGATCGGGATCCCGAGCGAGTTCAGATTTGTCCATTCGGCGACAAAGTCCGCCAAGATCGGGATTTTATGGCCGTCGACACGAAATGGAGGTCGAACTCCCAAGTTCGACCGACCATTTTGCCATGCGCCCCATTGTTTCCTTATTATGGAGGATTGCTCCCAAAGGAAACTCGGGCAACCTGACTATTTTGTGCGCTGAAAATAATGCCGCATTTTCTCGAAGACATGAGGAGGGCATATAGAAGTTTTGGACTCGAGGGTAACGCTCCCTAGGCCCGTGTAAAACTTCGGCGACGAGTAAACCCGGTCGTTATGCGTTTTCACGTTCTACGACCCAAGATCGCGCTTTTTTGCGTGGCGTGGCGCCTAGGTAAATTAAGAGCGTCTCTTACGGCTTTGGAGAAACCGAGCAGAGCACTCGAAAGATACCTCTTGACATCCTCAAAGGCGCGTTTGCCTCGTTCGACCACTCAAAACCTTCATGTCTCCCGAGAAGTTTAAAGAAAGGTAGTCCTTTTCTCCTAGTCGTGCAATGAAACGACTTAAAGCCGCCATGCACCCAGTGAGTTTCTGGACTTCCTTTTTTGTGTTTGGAGGACGCATCTGGAGGATGGCTTTTATTTTTTCAGGATTTGCTTCGATTCCTCGTTCAGATACTAGGAATCCAAGCAATTTTCCTGAAGAAATTCCAAACACACACTTCTCTGGATTGAGTTTTAAGCGGTGCTTTCTGAGGTTGTCGAATGTCTCTTGTAGGTCGGTGATATGATTAAGTCTCTTAATGCTTTTACGACTAGATCATCAACATAGGCTTCCAAATTCCGGCCTAATTGAGATGAAAAAGTCGATTGCATTAGGCGTTGAAAAGAAGCACCGCATTCTTTAGACCAAATGGCATTTTGACATAGCAAAAGGTACCAAATGGAGTAATGAATGCGGTCTTTTCTTCATCGTTTAAACACATATTGATCCGTGGTATCCGAATATGCATCTAAAAACTTAATATCTCACAACTGCGCAGCTTGAATCAACCAGCTGATCGATACGAGGTAAAGGGAAATCATCTTTTGGACAAGCTTTATTAAGATCAGTAAAGTCCACGCACATACGCCATTTGCCGTTTGACTTTTTGACCATTACAGGGTTAGCCAACCACTCTGGGTGGTTGACTTCTCTTATAAAGCCTGCTTTAAGTAGCTTATCCAACTCTGATTTAATAGCATCTCGTCGATCAGGGGCAAATCTCCGTAATTTTTGTTTTCTGGTACTTTATCGGCCGTAAAGCTAGCCTGCTCGCTCGACCTCCACAGGGACTCGGGCATGTCGGATGCTTGCCACGCAAAGACATCTGCGTTAGCTCGGAGGAAGGTAATGAGGCGTCTTCCTATTTGGGGTCGGAAGTCTCCCGATGCGAGCAGTCTTGAGGGTTCTTCAAGGCGTCGGAGGAACCTCTTTGACTTGGTCGTTCGGCTTTGGTGCAGCTTTAGGCTTCGACTTGCTAGTCGAAGGCTGACTTTCATCTCGAGTTGGTATTTGACCAACCATCTCGAGGATCGACGATCGCAGACTATCGCCATCTTTTGTCACATGAATGGTGATCACTCCTTTGGGACCCGCATCTTAAGACATTGATACCCGTAATGAGTAGCCATTAAGAATTTTGCCAAAGTTGGTCGTCCGAGTATGGCGTTATATGCCGATCGAAATCGACCACATCAAAGGAGACTTTCTCGTCACGAAATTACTTGGTGAGCCAAATGTTAAAGGAAGAGAAACTTGGCCAATAGGTTTGGTCAAGACCCGAGACGATTCCATGAAAGGAGTATCGCATCGCCTTACCTTTGTCCCGGTACTTGCATCTCGTCCGTGTCATTAGTAAATAATATGTTCAAAGAATCGCCACCATC
Organism: Hsuehochloa calcarea; assembly: GCA_036346395.1. NCBI lineage: Eukaryota > Viridiplantae > Streptophyta > Magnoliopsida > Poales > Poaceae > Hsuehochloa > Hsuehochloa calcarea. Next base: position 26,311,182 of record CM070604.1, read on the forward strand.
AACCAACACTCGATTGACCCGACAGCTTGTTGATGGTGGGTTCGACCACAATCGGATATCGACTGATCGACTCGTAGTGATTGGGCGATCATCCTTCTCAAAAGAGATGGTAACTTCCGACCACTTGGTAATTTATTGACGAGAGGAGTATGTATAGAATTTACCTCTCGTCCGTGACTTTAAGTTGTCGTTTGGAGTCGTATCTCGATGATCCTCCGTAGATGTGCTCAACGGTATGTTGCGGATCTTGGAACGGCATCTCCTCATCATCCGACGACTTTTGGCCACTCGTATGTCCCACCCGCCGAGAGTAGGAGTGGTGCTTTCTTGTTGTAGTAGTCCTCGAGCTTTCTTTGGAAAACTTCTAGCTATGGAGGTCATGTCCTTCCTTTTATGAAAAGGACACCACCTTGGTTTGTCGCTCCTACGATCGTGGCGCTTACCTTTGCCTTGATCGAGTGCGACTTGGTGGTTTGGGGCTCTCCATCTTTCACGGCGAGAACCTCCTTGGAACCACCGGTTTGTGGTTTTGACTTTTTATTTTCTTCTTGGACTTTTTTGCTTTTTTATCCTTACCAACTTCACCTGGCTCTCGAGGAGTATATGTTTCTCGATCGATAGTGTTGTTCCACTCGACTGCCTCAGAAGCAGTTGCATATCGATCGGCCATCTCGAAGAGTTCGGCAATGATGTTGGGAGGATTGAGCAATGTCCTCCGTTATTCTTCTCTGCGGACTCCTTGCTTAAAAGCCCCGATCACGGAGGAATCGAAATTTCGAATTGAGTTACGAACCCGACTAAAGCGTTTGATGAATTGACGCAAAGTCTCGTTGTTGTTATATTTTATCCGGTGCAAGTCGTCTTCTTTTCCAGGGCGGTTGTATGTGCCTTGGAAATTCGCCTGTAGAAGATCACAGAGGTGTTGCCAAGAGTAGATCGACTCGAGTGGTTGGTTTAATAACCACGATCGAGCGGATCCTTCGATCGGAAGGTAATTCGCCATTACATGCTCTCCTCCTCCCGCCGCTCGGACATTTGTAGATAGATCTGAAGAAATTCGATGGGATTTTGAGATCCATCAAATTTCTCCATGTTCCCGGTCGAAAATGAGGTGGCGTGAGCGAATCGCTCAAGGTCGGCGAAAATGCCCGGCATCCGGTAATCACTTCTGAGCGCCTTCTTTGTAGGAAAGAAGGGTTAATGTCACCAGTGATCGATACGACGATACCCTGTAACAGTCGACTGCTCGTAGTAGGCCTCGCTTCTACGAGGAGAATACTCCTCGTATTCCACTCGTTAATGAATTTCTTTGTCGAAGTGGTGAATGATCACCTCTCAGGGGCTTCTTGATCTTCACCGATCGAAAGGTATTTCTCGAATAGGGATCGATTAGCCTTATGGCCGTGTCGATTCCTACGTGAGAAATATTCGATTGATCGTAGCCGAGGAAGTCGTATTCTGCGACTACCGAATGTTGTCGATGAGGTACCTCGATCTTGTCATCACATTCGAAGTCTTTGCGTAATCTCTTGAGAAAGAGATCGTACCACTGGCGTTCGAGCAAGCTCTTGATTGGGATTCTCGAGCAAGTCGTTGATGTCCCGGAGTTCTTGTACCTCCTCCGATCGATGTTGAATCTTGAGCAGGTTCTTACGACGCAATTTTCTTTCTTCCGACGACATCAAAATCCTCCTCATCAGTCTTTGAGGCCTTCTTAGTGGAGTGCGAGAATGTCGAGGATTTCCTCGCGTTCATCAGTGTTGGTTCTCTCGCCAACGGTGGTGCCCTTGCCATTACCACGAGGGGCGCGGTGTGTGATCTTCGGGAGTGTTCTTATCTCGGCCTCCATGAGTGTCCACGATTGGGGGAAGGACGAAGACCTCCGTTGATGATTCTCACTTGCGCCGAGGCCTCCCGCTTGAGGAGTGCTCGAGGACACCATCTGGCGACTTGGAGTAATCCTCCGTAGGGGAACTCCGGTTATAATCATCTCCGTTCGCAAATGAGATCTGCGGGAGACGGCCGAATTTGCAGAAAGCATGCTTGATCCCACCCTCTCTGGAGTTACCCCGAGAGAGGATCACTAGATTTGGTGGAGTCTGGAATGGTGGCTCCCGAACTTGACTTACCAAGTCGGACCGTCTTAAGGGGACTTGAACACTTGGAGAAAGAACTCGTCGTGTTGTGAGTCCTCTGGGAGCGGCCCTGGCCGGATTGACCCTTGTCCTTTGAGGGAATTGGTTCCTCTGTTGGGCGTATTGTTGTGGGGATAAGGATCCTCCTCAACTCCATTAATGGGATGGTTTCTGGAGAATAATCTCGGAGGCAACATCACCATCGCGGATGCATCACTCGGCTCGTAGTCGAAACCGCATCCATGTCGACGTCTGCGTGACCGCCAAGTCAAACCAGTTCTCCTCGTTCCATTCTCCCGCCATGATTGCATGAGATTGTAAAAAGAGAGTATGTTGACAAGAGATTACGGAAGATCCCCACGGTCGGCGCCAACCGCCGGTGTATTAGAACCGATCTTACGTAAAGATTGTTTGATTGGGGTCTCCTAGAGATGAGATCACGCAGAGTGGATTGACACGGATGTTTAGGCGAGTTCAGCCTTCTCAGGAGAGAATAATAACCCTAATCCTGTGTATATGGTATTCTTGATGATCAAGTAAAAGACTAAGACTCTTACAGAGAATAGCACTTGTGTTTCTACTTGACTGGCTCTTATTTGCTGTCCCTCCCTTTATCCCTCTGATTGATGCCCTTATATAGTCGTGAAGAAGTAGCCGTTTTGCCCTGTGGGAGATGCGCCTAATTAATCCAGTAACGGGCGCATGATGGCAGTAATTACCGGCGCCTCGGCTTCTTCACGCCGTCCGCAATTATCTTCGAGAGATAATGGGGTAATTACACACCATTAATAAGCGGAATAATAGTGCGTGCAGACCGTTCGGATTCCTTATCAATTGGACCCACTCGCCTGTAGGTTTGATTATAAGGTGGTCGTAGTTTACCTGGTCGTAGAAGGACTTACGACCAGGTAGCAGTCGTAGAAGGACTTACGACTATGTAGTGGTCGTAGAAGGACTTACGACCATGATATAGTCGTAGCAAGACTTACGACTATGGGGGTGATTGTAGAAGAACTTACAATTACTTGTTAGGCCTCTCCCTTATAGATATAAGGGGTACTTCTGGGGACTATATAAGGGGTACTTCTGGGGACTATGTGACATCATATTTACCCATAATAAGAATTATAGATAAAAGATAAAATGAGGATTATTAGATCCTCGTCAGGTTTGTTTGTCTATTGCTGTGCAGGTGGCTTGCAGGTCAACGACGTCAACGGTGAGGTGGATCGGGACTACGCTTGGAGAGCTGAGGTCCAGAACGATCATGGATACCGGGTGAGGTCGTATGACTCGAGCATGGTGCAGAATGGGCAAGATGGATCAAACGGGTAGTTCGGTACAGCTGGTTGGATCAGGTGGTGCGGATATCGGTGCGAGTCTCTGGGAGGTTCCGATGGGATTCGGACAAGAGAGGCTTGGCGACGTGATGAGAACCGCTGATCAACCTACACGTGGTGAAGCGTGCGCGATTGCTTCAATAGTTATGTGTGTGTGGGTCCCATGTGTATTTGGGTCCCAAAAGTGAAACCCTAGGTCTCTAGTATAAATAGAAAGGGGGAGATGGAAAACCCTCTCAAGCATTCATTTGGCCCCTTCTTTCATTTTTCTAGGGTTTGGAGGAGAGGAGAGGAGAACTAGGGTTTGGAGTGTGCTCCTTGTGTGAGCTCTTGTCCTCCTTTGTGGAGAGGCTTTGTAAGTATCTAGTGTGATCAAACAATCTTGTGATGCTTAATTGAAAGATCAATTGTCCCCTTTGTGTTCTTCTCTCTTTTGGATGATTTTGGTGCTTCCTTGATTTAAAGGTTTATGCTTGGTCTCTTGGCCTATTTTATCTTGCTTTGATGTGTGGGAATACTCCTAGAGCCATCTAGATCATCAACCCCCACAAGCAAGTCTTGAATCAAGATTTTTATATTTCTAGGGTTTGTGCACTTTTTTTGTAAAACCTTGAGAGATCGTTTCTGCGGAGTGGATCTAAAGGATCGTCGCTAGAAATAGGTCTCTAATATCATTAGGGAGGTGTGCTCGAAATTTGGTCAAGTTTCATTGGTTGAATCAAAAGTTGGATCAAATTTCGTTTTGGAGTTGGACTTGATTTTCAAGATCGGTGAACCGGTCGACCGGTTAGTAACGGCCGTCCGACCGCCCGCGTTTCAGACCGCTAGTACTGCCGGGTTGAACCGATATCCACCGGTCCGACCGCCAGCTAGTAGCCGGTCCGACCGCTGATTGACTGTCGGTCAGACCGCCCGTGGTAGCCAGTCAGACCGCCAGTACCCAGTTCAGAACAGTGAGTTTGTTTCTCCATTTGTGTCGTGTGGTTGAGGGGTTTATCAAATCTAACACAAGGCTTCCAATGTGCGCTTACTGATCTTCTTAGCTTTCATAGCTAAAGGAGTAAAGTTCGTGTTGTATTTGATTTAGGCGAGAAAGTTGAGAAAGCGCCTATTCACCCACACCCCCACAACTAGTCGCCTTTACGGTCCTACAAGTGGTATCAGAGCCGGTTAGCTCTTCTCGTAGATCTTAACCGGTCTTTGGAGCCATGGCGACTGACAAGTACTCAACCAAGCCACATATTTTTGATGGAGTTGACTTTGCATATCGGAAGGCTCGTATGCAAGCATATATCGAGGCTCAAGGGCACGCTATTTGGCTTAAGGTGAAAAACCCTTATGTCGTGCCACCGATGACGATATGATCACCCGGATGTGGAGGCCAACAAAGAAGGCTCGTAATTATTTGATCCAAGGCCTTAGTCGATCCGAGTTTGAGCGTGTTGCTCACTTGCGGTCCGCTTCATGAGATCCGTGGACTCTTTGTGACTATCACGAAGGGTCCATCGCGATCAAGGAAGTGAGACAGAACCACTCAAGAAAGTATACTCAAAGATCGAGCAAAGGCCCGTGAGTCTTTGGATGAGTGTGGGAAGATTCTCTAAGATTCTTCATGATCTCCGCGCTGTTGACTTGGTATTTTCTGAGTCTGAAAATGCACGCCAGCTTTTGGGTGCTCTTGATGTGAAGGTCTAGGGAATGAAGATCACTTCCATCAATGACAACACTGTCATGAGTGAGCTTACCATGGATAAGCTTTACTCGAGGTTGAAGACGCATGAGATTGATTTTATCTCGCCTCCCCAAGACAGTCGATGGCATTAGTGGTCGACAAATCCAAGGGTTGTTCTTCCGATTCTCTTGATTGTAGCTCATCTGGTTTTTCATTATCTGCTCTGCATTCCTTAAGCGATGAGCAACTTGAGAAACTACTCGAGGATGACTTAGCCCTCCTATCCACCAAATTCACGAGAGCATACAACAAGGTGAGGAATAGGAGGAGGAGTGGACCTATCACGTGCTTTGAATGTGGTGAGCCAAACCACATTCGCTCCAGTGCCCAAGCTAAAGGGCAAGGAGGAGAAGGAGACACGAAGACATCCCTCAGAGAGGATGCAAAACCCAAGAAGACAAACTATCGCAAGTTTGTCGGTAGGGTCCTGCCACTCTAGAGAATGTAAATATGAGCGATGTGGACTCGTAAACGGAGGGCGACGAGAGTGACTCTCTGGCAAGAAGAAGGCTCATGACTTCACGGGCATGTGCTTCATGGCCAAGAACGACCACGACAATGACTCCTCCAACGATGAGGATCCTTTTAGTGATCCTGATGAGGTATGCCCTTCTATTGCTGACATGAAAAGGGCTTTGGTGCTTGCTGAACAGAAATTGCATAAGCAAGTAAAAATGATTAAGAAGCAGGACATTTTGATTGATAATTTGAACCTAGAAGTTGTTAGGCTTAAATCTATTAATCCTGATGATATTTGTGATTCCTGCACTAGCTTGCTTAAAGATTTGACAAGCTTGAAATCTGCTCATTCCTCTGTTACTAATCAACTGAAAGATGCTCTCGATGAACTAGAATCTCTCAAGTCTAGTTCTGCTTGCTTAGATGCCATTTTACTTGATGTGACTGCCATGGAAGCTATTCCTTTAACTTGCTCAAAATGTGCTTTGCTAGAATTAAAACTGGATAGCTCCTTAAAAGAATTACAAAAATTTGATGCTAGTCACACATGCTCTCATTGTAAGAATAATAGGATTAAGATGCAAGAGATGACAGAAATGCTGGTTTACTCTAGAGTTGCATCTTGTGAAAATTGTCCCAAGCTTACAAATGAGATTAAAGCCTTAAACAAGACTCTTGAAGAAAAGGCTAAAATTGAAAGATCCATGTCTTTTACTGCTTCTAAGAAAGTTATTGATTCTAACTCTTGTGTTTTGAATGCTGAAGTTGAAACCATGATTAATCGATTCCAAGAGCATTTAGAGTCAAATTTAAGGAGCAGGTTGAATAGGATTAAGGAATCCTATTGTGTGTCTTGTGAGGCCTTCAAAGTGGAAGTGACCCTTCTTAAGAGTAAGCGTAATGAGGTAATCAAGTCTAGCAAGTGCACTAGATGTGAAGGTTTAATTAAAGAGAATGATTACCTCAAGGTGACTCTTGAGAAGTTTTCAAGTGGGAAAAAGAAACTCAACATGATTTCTAGGTTTCAATCCCCTAGAGCATTCCAAGAAAAACCCACCTAGGATTGCTAGAGTTGTGAAGAATGGTGCATTTGAGCTAGAACCTCCTAAGCCATCAGGGTTGTTTTCAAACCATTGGTTTTGCTCAAACTCTTTACGGCAAGAAAGGTGCTTTCACTCATTCATGCATGCACCTCTCAAAAGGTCCATACCATTGCACCTTCTCGCAAGAAAGAAGGCCATCTTTGTTGAGTTACGCTTTCGGAGAGCAAAACTTGAGAGAAAAGAGAGGATGAGCGCCCGAGATCCATTAGAGGAGTCCTTCTCCATTTGTAGTCTCTAGAGCTAGGCAGCCTGCTTATCGCAACACGTATAGGCCTAGATTTGTAGAGAACTTTGTAGACTCTTTTGGTGGGTCTAGGCAGCATGTTGGATTAGGACATCGTGAGGAGAGACCACGGGTAGCACCTAGACAGGAGGAGTATCGATCTTTTGGTAGATCGTTTCGGAGAGGTCTAGGTGGTTCTCATGTGCATCCTTATGATTTTATTCCTTATCATATTTCTGCTATTTCTACTGCTGCTCCCAGACATCGTGCTTCTCAGTACTGGATTCCTAGATCATTTATCACTAACCCTAGTACTGAGGCACGGATGTTTTCTTATTGTGCTTTTTAGGTCCGTCGTGCGAGGAAGGAGGACATATGGCTTGTGGACTCCGGGTGTTCTCGACATATGACCGGAGATTCTAGATGGTTCTCCTCCCTCACACGTGCATCCTAACAACGAATTGATTACCTTTGGGGATGCTTCTACCGGACCGTGGATCGCAAAGGGCACTGTGCGCGTCAACGACAAGTTCATGCTTAAAGACGTCGCTTTGGTAAGTAAGCTGTGGTATAATCTTCTATCTGTTTCTCAGCTGCTTGATGAGGGCCTAGAAGTGAGGTTTAAAAGTGGAGAGTGTAGTGTTCTAGATTTCTCGGGTGAGCTTGTTTTTAAGATCTTTTGTGCTAATTTCAGTATCTCTTATGTTTCCAGTCCTAGGTGTCTTGTAGCCTCTGATTCTCATGACCTTGTTTTGTGGCATCGTAGACTTGGGCATATAGGTTTTGATCATTTGTCTAGAGTCAGTTGCAAGGACTTGATTAGAGGTTTGCCTAGGCTGAAGGCTGTTAGAGATCTTGTGTGCTCACCCTGTAGACATGGTAAGATGGTGTCTGCTTCCCACCCACCTCTTACTTTGGTAATGACTTGGCTGCCACGCACGCGAAAACGATGAGGTGGCGCTGAGGTGGCAGAGCCACGTTGGCGCCGGAGAGGGGAGGAGCTTGGGTTCCAATGGTACCGGCGAACGGCGGCGCGATGAGCTCCGGTGAGGTGCGCAAAAGATTCAGGGAAAGACACTGAGGCGAATGCGCTACCTGGCGGCGGTGGAGAGTGGCCGGAAGGTCGCTTCGGCGAGAGCAAAGCGGCGCGAGGTTGATCGTTGGCGGGAGGGTGCTCGGTGGCCCGAGGGTGGAGGTGCGCACCAGGTCCGCGGTGCCGAGGCAAAGCCGGTGGTGCGATCGAGGCGGCCGGAGGTTCACCGGTGGCGGCGCTAGAGGCAATGGAGCACAGCTCGGCCGGCGAGAGAGAGAGGCCAAATGCAGGCGGCCTGGGGCGAGGAGACGAGGGAGCTGGGCGAAGCTTGAGGGAGGAGAGGCGCACCCAGTGCTCCCTTTATAGGGCGAGGCGAGGCGGGAGGTGGAGATCGTGGGCGTGATAATGGCGGCGGCGACGGGCGGGGCGCGCACGGGATTAAGAAGGGCGGTAGAGGCGGGAATGAGTGCGGTGGGAACGGCCGCTTTCATTGCGCGTGATGGCGAGAGAAATGGGGGAGTAAATCTCGGAATTGAAGAACTCCCGAGGTGCGGCCATGGCGGCGGAAGCGACGGTCGCGCGAGGAAGAAGGCGGGGAAGGAGACGACGGTGGTGGGGCCACCGTCGGCGAGACAGAGAGGAGAGAGAGGCGCGGATGGATTGGTGTCTACCGTCCGATTTCGATCGGACGGCCCCGTTATTTCAGCGCTGGGAGAAATGGGTCGAGACGCGCAAGGTCGGGCTTCGCCCAAGATCTTGTACAAATGGATTTTAAAACTTTTTCAATTGATTTAATTCGTAAATTCAAATAGGCTTTAGAAAATAGTAAATGAAGTCCAAAATTTTGAGAAAATTCACAGAAATTTATGAGGCATTCGGACTTAAATAAAATAATTCCAACTTTTAGTTGGTAATAGATTTTGCACATAAATTATTTTAGCTTTAAGATACTTTAGAGAAAAGTTTTTAAAATTTCCAGAAAATCCACAAAAATTAATAAAGTCTTATGTTTAACTGAAATTGAAATTTTGGGCTGTTACAAACCTACCCCCCTTAAAGGTAATCTCGACCCCGAGATTCAGATTTGGTCAGCAAAAAGGTAGGGATACTCGGCTCTCAAAACTTCTTCTCGCTCCCAGGTAGCTTCTTCTTCGAATGATTGCTCCATCGAACCTTACAAGAACGAATGACTTTGCTTCGTGACGCTGCTCGCCACATCGAGAATCTTGATTGGTTGCTCCACATAGGTAAGATCTTCCTGAAGATCGATGCTCTCAAGCGGTGTTTCTTCTGTTGGTACTCTGAGACATTTCTTTAACTGGGATACATGGAAGACATTGTGAACAGCTGACAGAGATGCTGGTAGTTCCAACTGATAAGCAACTTCACCTCTTTTTGCCAAAATCTTATAGGGTCCGACAAATCTGGGTGCGAGTTTTCCTTTAGTCTGAAATCTCTTCACTCCTCGGAGTGGAGTTACCCTGAGATAGACAAAATCTCCCATCTCGAAGGATAGTTCTCTCCGACGATTATCGGCATAACTCTTTTGTCGGGTTTGAGCTACTTTCAGACGTTCTCTTATTGCTTTTACCTTACTTTCAGCTTCTTTTATCAATTCTGGTCCGAAGAATTGGTGTTCTCCTACTTGATCCCAAAGGAGAGGGGTTCTACACTTTCTACCATACAATGCTTCAAATGGCGACATCAGAGGCTAGCTTGAAAGTCGTTGTTGTAGGAAAATTCTGCATAGGGCAAATTCTTATCCCGCCTTCTTAGTAATCTATAGCACACGCCAAGCATATCTTCTAGGACTGATTTACACGCTTGGTCCGCCATCCGCTTGGGGATGATATGTTTGTCTTTGAAGTTGAGTCTGGTTCCCAAAGCTTCATGTAGACTCGCCAAAATTTTGAAGTGAATGCGAACCTCTCGCGGACACAATTTTCTTGGGTATACCATGTAGACAGACGATCTCGCCATGTACAATTACGCTAACTTATTGCTTCGTAAGTGGTCTTGATCGACTAAAATGAGCCACTTTTGTTAATCGGTCAATTATTACCCAAATGGAATCACAACCTGATTGGGTCCTAGGTAGTCCGTGATAAAATCCATACCAATCTCCTCCCATTTCCACTCGGGAATTGGTAATGGTTGTAATAATCCGTGAGTCTCGATGTTACGCCTTAACACGACATACATCACAACGTGCAACAAACTCAGCGATCTCTCGCTTCATACTAACCCACCAATACTTGTATCCTTGATACGTCGGTCTTTCTTCAAAGTCCAAGTGCTGCATCATCTTCCAGAGAACGGCCGCCCAATGACCAAAGCAAAAACAACATGGGAAATGGCATTGAACTTGACCATCTACAATTTTTGAAAAGGAGATGAGTTAGTAAATAATTTTTCAAGAGAAAAGTTGAGGAATGACTCGTAAGACCAAGTTATTTTAATTTTCAAAATAAATCCTTAAGGGTTTGATTTCCTTCTAGGTCACGACCTCGATCGATATGGCTCGATACCACTTTTGTCGAACCCGGAACGAAGGATCCCGAATTCTCGTATTCATACACTAGTCCAGATTTCCAAAGTGTACACAATACAAAAATGTTATCACAAACATATCCAAATGTATTTATTAATAAGCATAGAGTTTATTACACTTTGGGCCCGAGGCCAAATAAAACATTAAGCGGAAGCAAAATATAATGGTAAGCCACACGACACGCCACAGTAATCGCCTAGAGGTCATTGCCTAATCGCCCCGCTCCTCACCTTCCGGATAGCAGATCTTCTCTGAATAATAATATTCAAAGAAGAGTGAGCACTACAAGCGTGCTTGCAAATTACACCCAATCTGTAATTTAGAATGCATGCATAAGTTTATCAAAGGAGGGTTATAGGGTTTATTTGCGTAAATCAGCCTTTTTGGTTTAAATATTTAGACTAAGTTTCAAGGCATATTTTTATTCCATAGCTAAATTCAAATTTGAAGTTCATCATTTTATAGTGGATAACCTCCATATGAAATATGGTGAAGGATACCCTCCTATCACAAGGCTACCCGCCTAATTTTACCACAAGGATTAACCATCCTCAAATCATGTCCAAAGTTATTTTAAAACCAAAAACAAATCTAACTTAGAGTGGCTTTTCTCAGCATGTCCATGACCGTGGACACGGTTATTCGAATAGATTTACACTCTGCAGAGGGGTACAACTTTACCCACACGAGATAATTTGCCCGTTATGTCGGCCAATACACGCTTCCTTAGGCGCGTGACTGGGCAATTATCACAAGGCGTTTCCAATGTATTACCTCAATACCAATATGCCCGCTAAGGTTTCACTTCCATTAGGCTAACCACCTGCCGGAAACCCCCTCTTGCGCCAAGTGGGAATAAAGTCTAACCGACACCCACACAACAAAAATGGCATAAACAATTGTGGATATCGTGAGGATATGTGCATGATCTCAGGATGATGAGTCAATTGGCAATAGCGTTGTTGGTTTGCAAAATCTCGCGTTTTCGGGTTTGCTTCCAAGGTGTCCAGCATCAGCGGTCTGACCGGTTGTCCGGGCGGTCGATCCGCCGTGGAGCAAATCCGGCCGGCCATGGTGGCGGTCCGACCGCCACAATGAAATTTGGGTTTTGAGTGGGCCAAAATAGGTTGTGTAGGCAAGTGAGGAGTCTCTGGATGTGGTCCCATCATTTTGGAGCTCAGTCAAAAGTTCTATTCGCTTGAAATTTCCGAAGGTTTGAATTTCTCGCTTGAATTTTGACTGTCCTTTGGACCGTCCGACCGCCGTTGTGGGAGCGGTCCGGCCAGCATGGAATCGGTCGACCCATACGTAGGTGCTCGGACCGGCGATCACTGGAGGTGAGCCAAGTGTTGCATTGAGTTTGTTCTGAGTGTGTTATTATATGAACTTCAATGCTTTATTGTTGTATATTGCATTATGGAACTAACGTGGGTCAAGTTGTGAAGAACTTGTTCCGGAAGCGGTTTGTTTGTCTATTGTCGTGCAGGTGGCTTGCAGGTCAACGACGTCAACGGTGAGTGGATCGGGACTACGCTTGGAGAGCTGAGGTCCAGAACGATCAGGGATACCGGTTGAGGTCGTGTGACACAAGCATGGTGCAGGATGGACAAGATGGATCGAGCGGTGGTTGATGCATTTGGTTGGATCAAAGGTGCGGATATCGGTGCGAGTCTCGGGAGTTTCCGATGGGATTCGGACAAGAGAGGCTTGGCGACGCTGATGAGAACCACGATCAACCTACACGTGGTGAAGCGGCGATTGCTTCAAGAGTTATTTGTGTGTGGGTCCCATGTGTAAGTGACCCCAAAAAGGAAACCCTAGCTCTCTAGTATAAATAGGAAGGGGGGAGTTGAAAACCAAGCCAAGCATTCATTTAGCCCCCTTCTTCCTTTTTCTAGGGTTTGGAGGAGAGGAGAGGAGAACTAGGGTTTGGAGTGTGCTCCTTGTTGAGCTCTTGCCCTCCTTGGTGGAGAGGCTTTGTAAGCATCTATTGTGAGTGAACAATCTTGTGATGCTTAATTGAAAGATCAATTGGTCCTTTGTGCTCTTCTCTCTTTTGGATGTTTTGGTGCTTCCTTGATTCAAAGGTTCATGCTTGGTCTCTTGGCCTACTTTATCTTGCTTTGATGTGTGGAATTACTCCTAGAGTCATCTAGTTCATCAAACCCCCACAAGCAAGTCTTGAATCAAGATTTTCTCATTTCTAGGGTTTGTGCACTTCTTTGGTAAAATCTCGAGAGATCGATTCTGCAAGTGGATCGACGGATCGTCGCTAGAAATAGGTCTCCAATATCATTAGGGAGGTGTGCTAGAAATTTGGTCAAGTTTTATTGGTTGAATCAAAAGTTGGATCAAATTTCGTTTTGGATTTGGGTGGAGTTTTTCAAGATCGACTCTACCGGTCCGACCCTTTCAACGGCGGTTCGACCGCTCGTGTTTTCATCACCGGTTTGGTTTGCGGTCAAACCGTAAATCCACCGGTCCGACATTGGTTGACCGTCGGTCCGACCGCCCGTCGTGGTAGCCGGTCAGACCGCCATCCCTGAAGGATCGGTGAGTTCTTTTCTCGGGTTGTGTCGTGTGGTTGAGGGTTTATCAAATCCAACACAAGGCTTCCGTTGTGTGCTTACTGATCTTCTTAGCTTTCATAGCTAAAGGAGTAAAGTTAGTGTTGGTTTTGATTTAGGCGAAAGTTTGAAAGCGCCTATTCACCCCCCCTAGTCGCCTTTCCGGTCCTACAAGTGGTATTAGAGCCGGTTAGCTCTTCTCATAGATCTTAACCGGTCTTTGGAGCCATGGCGACTGACAAGTACTCAACCAAGCCACACATTTTTGAAGGAGTTGACTTTGCATACTGGAAGGCTCGTATGCAAGCTTATATCGAGGCTCAAGGGCACGCTATTTGGCTAAAGGTGAAAAATCCTTATGTCGTGCCGGCCGATGACGATACGATCACTCCAGATGTGGAGGCCAACAAAGAAGGCTCGAATTATTTGATCCAAGGCCTTAGTCGATCTGAGTTTGAGCGTGTTGCTCACTTGCGGTCTGCTCACGAGATCTGGCGGACACTTTGTGACTATCACGAAGGGTCCACTGCGATCAAGGAAGTGAGACAGAACCAGCTCAAAAAGGTTTACTCTAAGATCGAGCAAAGGCCTGGTGAGTCTTTGGATGAGCTGTGGGGACGATTCTCTAAGATTCTTCATGATCTCCGTATTTGTTGACTTGGTATTTTACGAGTGCGAGAATGCACGCCACACGGGTGCTCTTGATGTGAAGGTGCGGGAATGAAGATCACTTCCATCAATGACAACATCTTGTCATGAGTGAGCTTACCATGGATAAGCTTTACTCGAGGTTGAAGACGCATGAGATTGACTTTATCTCGCGTCTCCCCAAGACAGAGTCGATGGCATTAGTGGTCGACAAATCCAAGGGTTGTTCTTCAGAGTCTCTTGATTGTAGCTCATCTGGTTTTTCATTATCGCTTTACATTCTTTAAGTGATGAGCAACTAGAGAAAGCGCTCGAGGATGACTTAGCCCTCCTTTCCACCAAATTCACAAGAGTGTATAACAAGGTGAGGAATAGGAGGAGAAGTGGACCTATCACATGCTTCGAATGTGGTGAGCTAAACCACATTCGCTCCAGTGCCCCAAGCTAAAGGGCAAGGAGGAGAAGGAGACACGAAGACATCCCGGAGAGGATGCTAAACCCAAGAAGACAAACTATCGAAGTTTGTCGGTAGGGTCCTTGCCGCTCTTGAGAATGTAAATATGAGCGATGTGGACTCGGAACGGAGGACTACGAGAGTGACTCTCGTGGCAAGAAGAAGGCACATGACTTCACCGGCATGTGTTTCATGGCCAAGAACAGCCACGACAGCGACTCCTCCAACAATGAGGATCCTTTTAGTGATCCTGATGAGGTATGCCCTTCCATTGCTGACATGAAAAGGGCGTTGGTGCTTGCTGAACAGAAATTGCATAAGCAAGTAAAAATGATTAAGAAGGTGACATTATGATTGATAATTTGAACCTAGAAGTGGTTAGGCTAAAATCTATTAATCCCGATGATTTTGTGAATCTGCACCAGCTTGCTTAATGACTTGACAAGCTTGAAATCTGCTCATTCCTCTGTCACCAACCAACTTAAAGATGCTCTCGATGAACTAGAATCTCTCAAGTCTAGTTCTGCTTGCTTAGATGCCATTTCACTTGATGTGACTGCCATGGAAGCTATCCCTTTAACTTGCTCAAATTGTGCTTTGCTTGAATTAAAACTGGATAGCTCCTTAAAAGAATTGCAAAAATTTGATGCTAGTCACACATGCTCTCATTGTAAGAATAATAAGATTAAGATGCAAGAGATGAAAGAAATGCTAGTTTACTCTAGAGTTGCATCTTGTGAAAATTGTCCCAAGCTTACAATTGAGATTGAAGCCTT
Organism: Hsuehochloa calcarea; assembly: GCA_036346395.1. Lineage (NCBI taxonomy): Eukaryota > Viridiplantae > Streptophyta > Magnoliopsida > Poales > Poaceae > Hsuehochloa > Hsuehochloa calcarea. The sequence continues at coordinate 26,326,203 of CM070604.1, forward strand.
AAACAAGACCCTTGAAGAAAAGGCTAAAATTGAAAGATCCATGTCTTTTCTTCGCTTCTAAGAAAGTTATTGATTCTAACTCTTGTGCTTTAAATGTGAAGTTGAAACCATGATTAATCGAATCAAGAGGCATTTAGAGTCAAATTTAAGGAGCAGTTGAATAGGATTAGAGAATCCTATTGTGTGTCTTGTGAGGCCTTCAAGGTGGAAGTGGCCCTTCTTAAGAGTAAGAACAATGAGGTAATCAAGTCTAGCAAGTGCACTAGATGTGAGGGTTTAATGAAAGAAAATGATTACCTCAAGGTGACTCTTGAGAAGTTTTCAAGTGGAAAAAGAAACTCAACATGATTCTTGATCAATCCAAGGTGAGCGTGAAAAATAGTGGTCTAGGTTTCAATCCCTAGAGCATTCCAAGAAAAACCCACCTAGGATTGCTAGAGTTGTGAAGAATGGTTTGTTTGAGCTAGAACCTCCTAAGCCATCAGGGTTGTTTTCAAACCACTGGTTTTGCTCAAACTCTTTTGGCAAGAAAGGTGCTTTCACTCATGCTGCATGACAGCCTCTCAAAAGGTTCGATACCATTGCACCTTCTCGCAAGAAAGAAGGCCATCTTGCTGAGTTCTCCTTGGAGAGCAAAACTTGAGAGAAAAGAGAGGATGAGCGTCCTAAGATCCATTAGAGGAGTCCCTTCTCCAGCTGTAGTCTCTAGAGCTAGGCAGCCTGTTTATCGCACCACACATAGGCCTAGATTTGTAGAGAACTTTGTAGACTCTTTTGGTGGGTCTAAGCGGCATGTTGGATTAGGACATCGTGAGGAGAGACCACGGGTAGCACCTAGACAGGGGAGTATCGATCTTTTGGTAGATCGTTTGGAGAGGTCTAGGTGGTTCTCATGTGCATCCTTATGATTTTATTTCGATCATGTTTCGCTACTTCTATCGCTCCTAGACATCGTGCTTCTCAAGATCGATCCTCGATCATTTATCACTAACCCTTGAGATCGAGGCACGGATGTTTTCGATTGTGCTTTTAGGTCCGTCGTGCGAGGAAGGAGGACATATGGCTTGTTGACTCGGGTGTTCTCGACATATATTTGGAGATTCTAGATGGTTCTCCTCCTCACACGTGCATCCGCAATGAATTGATTACATTTGGGGATGCTTCTACGGGACCGTGGTTGCAAAGGGCACCTGTGCTTGCGTCAACGACAAGTTCATGCTAAAAGACGTCGCTTTGGTAAGTAAGCGAGGTATAATCTTCTATCTGCTTTCACCGCTTGATGAGGGTCTAGAAGTGAGGTTTAAGAGAGGTGAGTGCAGAGTTCTAGATTCCTCGGGTGAGCTTGTTTTGAGATCTCAGATTTGAGAAGATTTTCTGTGCAAATTCAAGATTTCTTCATTTCCAAATCCTAGGTGTCTTGTAGCCTCGATTCTCATGACCTTGTTTTGTGGCATCGTAGACTTGGGCATATAGGTTTTGATCATTTGTCTAGAGTCGGTTGCAAGGACTTGATTAGAGGTTTGCCTAGGTGAAGGTCATTAGAGATCTTGTGTGCTCACCTCAGAGACATGGTAAGATGGTGTCCGCTTCCCACCCACCTCTTACTTTGGTAATGGTGATGGACTGGACGACTTCTTCACTTAGATACTGATTGGTCCTTCTAGAGTTCAACATCGGTGGTGGGAAATGGTATGTCTTTGGTGGTTGTGGATGATTACTCTAGGTATTCATGGGTTTATTTTCTTGCTTCTAAGGACGAAGCATTTGGATTCTTTAGAGATTTGGTCCTTAGAATTCTTTGTTGATACACTGGAGCTTTGAGAGCCATTAGGAGTGACAATGGGACAGAGTTCAAGAATTCTTCTTTTCTACCTTCCAGACCGATAGGGAATTGAGCATCGTTTTCTTCTCCTAGAGTTCCTCGTGAGAATGGTGTTGTAGAAAGGAAGAACAGAACCCTTGTAGAGATGGCTCGGACCATGCTAGATGAGCATTCTACTCCTAGGAGATTTTAATGAGGTGATCTCTACTGCTTGTTATATTTCCAACAGGGTTTTCTTGAGATCTGTGGTTGGAAAGACTTCTTATGAGCTTAGATTTGGTCATTCTCCCAAAGTCTCTCATTTCAAGATCTTTGGTTGCAAGTGCTTCATTCTTAAACATGGCAATCTTGATAAATTTGAGTCTAGATGCTTTGATGGCATATTTCTTGGTTATCCTGCTCATTCTCGTGGCTATCGTGTTTTTAATGTTGACACTAACAAAATTGTTGAGACTTGCGAAGTCACTTTTGATGAGGCTAGTCCTGGTACTAGACCCGATGCTTCAGGTACACAGGTTCCTGAAATTCAAGGAAGCATTTTCGTCGATGATGATTCTGAGGATGAAGAACCAAATCATCCTCCAGCTACTTCTGAGAGGGGTGGAGAGCCTGCTACCACTACGTCAGTTTCAGCTGAGCAGCCTCCTCCTATCCCCACCGACGATCTGAGTGGCTCTGTTCCTACCTCCACAACTCATGAGGTAGAGGCCACGTCTGCACCAGGAGCACCACTTCGCATACAGCGACAACATCCACCTGAGCAGATGATTGGGGATCTTCAAGAGCGAGTCACTCGCTCCAGGTTTATTTCTCCTGATTCTCATGCACATTCTGCTTTTGTCGCTTCTTTGAACCCCGAGATATCACCCATGCTTTATCTGATGCCTCTTGGGTCAATGCCATGCATGAAGAGCTTGAAAATTTGAAAGAAACAAAGTCGGTTTTTAGTTGAGCGACCTTCCGATTCTCATGTTATTGGAACAAAATGGGTTTTAAAAATAAGCAAAGTGAGGATGGTTTGGTTGTTCTTAATAAGGCTAGACTTGTAGCTCAAGGTTATTCCAGTAGAGGCTTAGACTTTGAGGAGACCTTTGCTCTAGTAGCTAGATTTGAGGCCATTCGCATTCTTTTAGCATTTGCAACATCCAAAGGTTTCAAGCTTTTTCAAATGGATGTTAGAAGTGCTTTCTTGAATGGCTTCATAGAAGAAGAGGTCTTTGTCAAGCAACCTCTGGTTTTGAAAATCAAAATTCCCAAATCACGTTTTTAAACTCTCTAAAGCCCTCAGATGGATTGAAACAAGCTCCTAGAGCTTGGTATGACAGCTTAAGAGTTTCTTGCTTGAAAATGATTTCAAAATGGGAATGGTTGATAAAACCTTGTTCACTCTCGTGCATGGCGTTGATTTCTTGTTGGTTGATTTATGTGGATGATATTATTTTGGTGGTTCTTCTCATGCTTTGGTGTCTAGATTTTGATTCTATGAGCGGTGAATTTGAGATGAGCATGATGGGAGAGTCGACATTCTTCCTTGGTCTTCAAATCAAGCAAGCGAAAGAAGGCACTTTCGTTCACGAGTAAGTATACAAAGGACCTTCTTGGCGCTTCAATATGGGAAGCGAGAGGCCAATGTCTACTCCCATTGCTACAACCACCGTCTTTGGACCACGATGAGGATGGAGAGTCGGTGGACCGAAGAATACCGCATGATATGATTGGCTCCTCCTCTATCTTACGGCGTTGAGTAGGACATACAATTCGCCGTATGTATAAATGCGCTCGCTTCGAGCTTCCTCGTGCTTCTCATCGTCAAGCAGGACGTCGCATATTCAGGTATCTTCAAGATACGCTTGACTTTGGACTCTGGTATTCTTCTTCTTCGGCTCTTTCAATTCGAGCATTTTCTGATGCTGATTTCGCCGGGTGTAGAGTTGATAGGAAGAGTACTTCTGGCACTTGTTATTTCTTGGGCACATCTCTTGTTTCTTGGTCTTCTAGAAAAGCAGTCTTACATACGCTGATCTTGGTGAGGCCGAGTATGTAGCTGCCGCCAGTGGTTGCTCTCAGGTTCTCTGGATTTTATCCACGCTGCGGGACTATGGGTTATTTTTGGGAAGTGTTCCTCTTTTCTGTGACAACACTTCTGCAATTAATATTGCCAAAAACCCAGTGCAACATTCCAGGACTAAACACATTGACATTCGATTTCATTTTACGAGAGACCATGTTGAGAAAGGTGATGTTGTGCTTCACTTTGTAGAGTCCGAGCAACGACTTGATATTTTCACTAAGGCTCTTGACTCTTCGCGTTTTCTTTGCTGCGGGGAGAGTTAGGGTTATTAGTCCTATTGGGCTTTTGAGGGGAAGTTTCTCTTTTGCATTCATTGTATCATAATGCATGTTTCAATTCATTTGTCTTGCATTGTATAATAAAATTAGTGGAGCTTTGATTATTATCCTTGTATGACTTGATTTCATCTTCTATACCTTGTCATATCAAGTGATAGTCGCTAGACTTCTTTTATGGCTCTTCGTGTTTGGCTTAGCTTTTGCCTTGCTAGCTTTAGATCTGTGAGCAATTTGAATCAAATCATGTCTTGTTGGATCTTGTGACTAGTTTTGCTCTAGTGATCCTCTTATGACTCTCGCCATGTCTTACAAAGTTGAATTGAGTCTTGAACTTATTACGAGTTGAAAAATGAGCTTTTATCTTATTAAATCAAGCAAATGAAAAATGAGATTTTTCGAAAAAGCGATCTCACCAATCCTTTCTCATGAGACGGCTTGCCATTGCACTAGGCATGAACTCAGGGGGAGTTTTGGATGACCTAGATCATTCTTTTAAGCTTATCGCTTGAGATGGTCGCGGCAAGGCTTGAGACCTAGCACAGCAAAAAGGGGAGGAAAAGAAAATTTGCCCAAAAAGGGCTAAGTGCTTGAGCTTTGCTTCAAAAGAATTCTCTTAATGCTCAAAATGCCTCAATTCTTGTTTTGAGTCTCTTTTACTTATAGACATGGCATGACTCATTTTTGGTTGCTTGGAGTGAATCTATGATATTGAGCAACCTTTCATGATTTTAATTCTGTTAATCTCAGATTGCTGCTATGTTGGTTTTAGCTTTGCAATACATGTTTTGCCATGATTGAATATAGCGTCTACTCTTTGTATGGCTTGGTATAATACTTGTACTGTCTCCATGTATAATGGTCATGGCTCCTTTTTACTAAAGTTCAAAAATAAAGTCATTCCTTCATGCTCTTTCTTTTTCATGCATCTTGATGAATTCATTGTCAAAGGGGGAGAAAGATTGTGAAGAAAATGATGTTGGAGCTTTTGGTTTCATACTAAAGGTTTAATATAAAAGAACTTCATAAAATAAAAATTTTGAACCTTTTGAAAATTTGTGATCATAGTGAGTTAAGTCTTGTGGTTCTATTGCCTTTTCCTTATTTCATTTGCAATTGAAATATACTCACAATGATCAAAGGTCAAATAGAAAAATTGCCTTTCATTTGGACCTAAGTGAGATTTTTGGCTACTTTCTGGAAATTGAATCCTTTGGTGCTTTCATTGCCTTATCTCACTTGCCTATACTTTTCTGAAGCCAGCTTGGTCGGTTCCTAAGTTTTTTTCTTGCTTTTGGACCAAGTTGTGCCTTTATGCGAAAACGGCGAATTTTTACTTTTCATTTCGAAAAACCACATTTTTTTGAAAATTACCAATGTGTTCATCAAGGGGGAGATTGTGGATATCGTGAGGATATGTGCATGATCTCAGGATGATGAGTCAATTGGCAATAGCGTTGTTGGTTTGCAAAATCTCGCGTTTTCGGGTTTGCTCCAAGGTTGTCGGACCCATGGCGGTCTCGATCGGTTGTCCGGGCGGTCGACCGCCGTGGAGCGATCCGGCCGGCCATGGTGGCGGTCCGACCGCCTAATGAAATTTGGGTTTTGGAGTGGGCCAAAAATAGGTTGTGTAGGCAAGTGAGGAGTCTCTGGATGTGGTCCCATCATTTTGGAGCTCCAGTCAAAAGTTCTATTCGTTTGAAATTTCCAGAAGGTTTCGGAATTTCTCGCTTGAATTTTGACTAAGTCCTTTGGACCGGTCCGACCGCCGTTGTGGGAGCGGTCCGACCGGCATGGAATCGGTCGGACCGGCCCTGTGGGGCGGTCAGACCGGCAGTCACTTGGAGGTGAGCCAAGTGTTGCATTGAGTTTGTTCTGAGTGTGTTATTATATGAACTTCAATGCTTTATTGATGTATATTGCATTGCGGAACTAACGTGGGTCAAGTTGTGAAGAACTTGTTCCCGGAAACGGTTTGTTTGTCTATTGCTGTGCAGGTGGCTTGCAGGTCAACGACGTCAATGGTGAGTGGATCGGGACTACGCTTGGAGAGCTGAGGTCCAGAACGATCAGGGATACCGGTTGAGGTCGTGTGACACAAGCATGGTGCAGGATGGACAAGATGGATCGAACGGGTGGTTCGGTACAGCTGGTTGGATCAGGCGGTGCGGATATCGGTGCGAGTCTCTGGGAGTTTCCGATGGGATTCGGACAAGAGAGGCTTGGCGACGCGATGAGAACCGCTGATCAACCTACACGTGGTGAAGCAGGCGATTGCTTCAAGAGTTATTTGTGTGTGGGTCCCATGTGTAAGTGACCCCAAAAAGGAAACCCTAGCTCTCTAGTATAAATAGGAAGGGGGGAGTTGAAAACCAAGCCAAGCATTCATTTAGCCCCCTTCTTCCTTTTTCTAGGGTTTGGAGGAGAGGAGAGGAGAACTAGGGTTTGGAGTGTGCTCCTTGTTGAGCTCTTGCCCTCCTTGGTGGAGAGGCTTTGTAAGCATCTATTGTGAGTGAACAATCTTGTGATGCTTAATTGAAAGATCAATTGGTCCCTTTGTGCTCTTCTCTCTTTTGGATGTTTTTGGTGCTTCCTTGATTCAAAGGTTCATGCTTGGTCTCTTGGCCTACTTTATCTTGCTTTGATGTGTGGGATTACTCCTAGAGTCATCTAGTTCATCAAACCCCCACAAGCAAGTCTTGAATCAAGATTTTCTCATTTCTAGGGTTTGTGCACTTCTTTGGTAAAATCTCGAGAGATCGATTCTGCAAGTGGATCGACGGATCGTCGCTAGAAATAGGTCTCCAATATCATTAGGGAGGTGTGCTAGAAATTTGGTCAAGTTTTATTGGTTGAATCAAAGTTGGATCAAATTTCGTTTTGGATTTGGGTGGAGTTTTTAGATCGACTCTACGGTCCGACCGCCTTTCAACGGCGGTTCGACCGCCGTGTTTTCAGATCACTGGTTTGCCCGGTCAAACTGTTGTCCACCGGTCCGACCGCCGATTAGTCGGTCGGGATCATTGGTTGACCGTCGGTCCGACCGCCTGTGGTAGCCGGTCGGACCGCGATCCCAAGAAGGATCAAGTGAGTTCTTTTCTCCGGTTGTGTCGTGGTTGAGGGTTTATCAAATCCAACACAAGGCTTCCGTTGTGTGCTTATCGATCTTCTTAGCTTTCATAGCTAAAGGAGTAAAGTTAGTGTTGGTTTTGATTTAGGCGAGAAAGTTCGAAAGCGCCTATTCACCCCCCTAGTCGCCTTTCCGGTCCTACAACAATAATGAGGTAAGACAAATTATTAAGCCTGATTCTGCCCATACAGAACATGTGGTAGTACGGTGGAGCTTTTGCAAGATGCGGCTCAAAGACCGGTCCTTAACCTACTTGGGCAACTTTCAATAAAAACCCTGGTCTCGCCCCTAACAGACGAGCAGGTGCATAAACCTCGCACTCCCAACGGTCCATGTTTGCCCAAGTACAAACCATTTTTCTTTTATTTTTTTTATAATTTTCAAAGACATTTGCAAAAGTCCACCATGACAAAGCAATGTCATAGGCTTTTTATCAATTTATGAAGTTTTGGCTAAATTCTCCCAAAATCAAATATTTCATGGTCTAAGCATTTGCTAAGCATATATTTATTTTTAAATTCATTTGACTAAGGTTACAAGGAATTGATAATACAACAATCAAATTTGGCTATACAAAGGAATTGGAATAATTAAATATTTAAAACAGGAATTTAAAATAATTAAATACAATTATGCATGCAATAATAATTTAAAACATAAATTAAATAATTTTAAATATTGGGGGCAAAATGGTCAATGGTGTAACTTGCCTTGTTCAAAATCTTGGTATTCTACTTCTTCAATAGGGTCAAGCTCTCCGGAGTCGTCAAAATCTATACGCGAGAATAATCCAAATTCAAACAGGATTCAAAAGAATTCAAATAAATTCAAATGAAAATACAAATTAACTCCAAATTAAATAATTTTGGTTTAGTTAGCTAGATCTTGATTTTATACAAATTTAGAAATTTGAATCACCTAAATCGGAGTTTGTATGAAGAAATACGAGCTCCTAGAAGTTTAAAACCTAAATTAAATCCTAAAATCAGAATTTCTGAATTCCCAAATTAAATTTCTAAAGAAAAATCCAATTATTGCGCAAGCATGCGTCAGCGGTACTGTTCACAGAGACTGACATGTGGGCCCGAACAGTATGGACTGAGTCCACAGCGAGGCGCAAGTCCACGGTGGACTCGGCGCAAGACGCATGTGAAAGAAGGGCTTGTATTTAGCGCGTACACAAGGCACTTAGCCAAAGCGGCGCCGACTTGGCCGCCACGCACGCTTAAACGATGAGGTGGCGCCGAGGTGGCAGAGCCACGCTGGCGCCGAGAGGGAGGAGCTCGAGTTCCAATGGTACCGCGAACGGCGGCGCGACGAGCTCCGTGAGGTGCGCAAAGATTCAGTGGAAAGACACCGAGGCGAATGCGCTACCGCGGCGGTGGAGAGTGGCGGAAGGTCGCGGCGGCGACGAGGGCAAAGCGGCGGCGAGGTTGGTCGTTGGCGGGAGGGTGCTCGGCATGCCCGAGGGGTGGAGGTGCGCACCAGGTCCGCGGTGCCGAGGCGAAGCCGGTGGTGCGGTCGAGGCGGCCGGAGGTTCACCGGTGGCGGCGCTAGAGGCAATGGAGCACAGCTCGGCCGGCGAGAGAGAGAGGCCAAATGCGGGCGACTGGGGGCGAGGGAGGCGAGGGGAGCTGGGGCGAAAGCTTGAGGGAGGAGAGGCGCACCCGGTGCTCCCTTTTATAGGGCGAGGGCGAGGCCGGGAGGTGGAGATCGTGGGCGTGATAATGGCGGCGGCGACGGCGCGCGGCGCGCACGGGATTAAGAAGGCGGTAGAGGCGGGAATGAGTGCGGTGGGAACGGCCGCTTTCATTGCGCGTGATGGCGAGAGAAATGGGGGAGTAAATCTCGGAATTGAAGAACTCCCGAGGTGCGGCCATGGCGGCGGAAGCGACGGTCGCGCGAGGAAGAAGGCGGGGAAGGAGACGACGGTGGTGGGGCCCACCTGTCGGCGAGACAGAGAGAGGGAGAGAGGGCGCGGGATGGATTGGTGTCGGCCGTCCGATTTCGATCGACGGCCGCAAGCATCGCTGCGATGGGGAGAAATGGGTCGAGATCGCAAGACAAAGGTCGGGCTTCGCCCAAGATCGCTGCAAATGGATTTTAAAACTTTTCAATTGATTTAATTCCGTAAATTCAAATAGGCTTTAGAAAATAGTAAATGAAGTCCAAAAATTTTGAGAAAATTCACAGAAATTCTATAAGGCATTCTGGACTTAAATAAAATAATTCCAACTTTTAGTTGGTAATAGATTTTGCACATAAATTATTTTAGCTTTAAGATACTTTAGAGAAAAGTTTTTAAAATTTCCAAAAAATCCACAAAAATTAATAAAGTCTTATTTTTAACTGAAATTGAAATTTTGGGCTGTTACACTGCGAGACTATGGGTTATCTTTGAGAAGTGTTCCTCTTTTCAGGACAACACTACTGCAATTAATATTGCCAAAACCCAAAGGCAACATTCCGTGACTAAACATATTGATATTCGATTTCATTTTCTTAGAGACCATGTTGAGAAAGGTGATGTTGTGCTTCACTTTGTCGAGTCTGAGCAACAGCTTGCAGATATTTTAACTAAAGCTCTTGATTCTTCTCGCTTTGTCGCTTATGGGAGAGTTAGGGTTATTAGTCCTATTGTGCCGCTTTTGAGGGGAAGTTGCTCTTTTGCATTCATTGTATCATAATGCATGTTTAATTCATTTATCTTGCATTGTATAATAAAATTAGTGGAGCTTTGATCATTATCCTTGTATGACTTGATTTCATATTCTATACCTTGTCATATCAAGTGATAGTCTGCTAGACTTCTTTTATGGCTTTTCTTGTTTAGCTTAGCTTTTACATTGCTAGCTTTATATCTGTGAGCAAATTGAATCAAATCATGTCTTGTTGGATCTTGTGACTAGTTTTGCTCTAGTGATCCTCTTATGATTCTTGCCATGTCAAATAGGTTGAATTGAGTCTTGAACTTATTTTGAGATGAAAAATGAGCTTTTTATTTTATTAAGTCAAGCAAATGAAAAATGAGATTTTCTGTGCGAAAAAACTGATCTCACAAATCCTTTCTCATGAGACGGTTTGCCATTGCACTAGGCACGAACTCAGGGGGAGTTTTGGATGACCTAGATCATTCTTTTAAGCTTATCGCTTGAGATGGTCGCGGCAAGGCTTGAGATCTAGCACAGTGAAAAAAAATCCTTTTAGGAAAATGCTCAAAAAGGCTAGGTGCTTGAGTTTTGCTTCAAAAATGTACTCTTAATGCTCAAAATGTCTCAGTTCTTGTTTTGAATCTCTTTTTACTTATAGATATGGCTTGACTCATTTGTGGTTGCTGTTAGTGAAACTATGATTTTGAGCAACCTTTCATGGTTTTAATTCTGTTAATCTCAGATAACTGCTATCTTGGTTTTAGCTTTGCAGTACATGATTTGCCATGACTGAATATAGCGTCTACTCTTTTTATGGCTTGGTATAATACTTGTACTGTCTACATGTATATTGGTTATGGCTACTTTTTACTAAAGTTCAAAAATAAAGTCATTCCTGCATGCTCTTTCTTTTCCCATGCATCTTGATGAATTCATTGTCAAAGGGGGAGAAAGATTGTGAAAAAAAATGTTGTTTGGAGCTTTTGGTTTCATACTTAAGGTTTAATATAAAAGAACTTCATAAAATAAAAAATTTAACCTTTTGAAAATTTGTGATCATAGTGAGTTAAGTCTTTTGGTTCTATTGCCTTTTCCTGATTTCATTTGCAATTGAAGAAGACTCACAATGATCAAAGGTCAAATAGAAAATTGTCTTTCATTTGGACCTAAGTGAGATTTTTGGCTACTTTCTGGAAATTGAATCCTTTGGTGCTTTCATTGTCTTATCTCACTTGCTTATACTATTCTGAAGCCAGCTTGGTCGGTGCCTAGGCTTTTTCTTGCTTATGGACCAAGTTGTGCCTTTATGAAGTTTTTACTTTTCATTTCGAAAAACCACATGTTCTTGAAAATTGCCAATGTGTTCATCAAGGGGGAGATTGTGGATATCGTGAGGATATGTGCACGATCTTAGGATGATGAGTCAATTGGCAATGGCGTTGTTGGTTTGCAAAATCTCGCGTTTTCGGGTTTGCTCCAAGGCTGTCAGACCACAGGCGGTCTGACCGGTTGTGTCGGGCGGTCGATCGCATTGGAGGTCCGACCAAGCCATGCCGCCGGTCCGACCCAGAATTGAAAAGTCTTTTTGAGCCGAGCCAAAAATAGGTTGTGTAGGCAAGTGAGGGGAGTCTCCTGGATGTGGTCCCATCATTTTTGGAGCTCCCAGTCAAAAGTTCTATTGAGTTGAAAATTCCAGAAGGTTTCGGATTTTCACGCTGAAAATTTGGCTAAGTCCTTTCGGGCGGTCCGACCGCCGCTAGGGATCGGTCGGACCGGCTCAAATCGGTCGGGACCGCCTTGTGGGGCGGTCAGACCGCCAATGACTTGGAGGTGAGCCAAGTTTGCATTGAGTTGTATTGATTGTGTTTATTGTATCAACTTCAATGCTTTATTGTTGTATATTGCATTGCGGAGCTAACGTGGGTCAAGTTGTGAAGAACTTGTTCCCGGAAACGGTTTGTTTGTCTATTGCTGTGCAGGTGGCTTGCGTGTCAACGACGCCAACGGTGAGGTGGATCGACTACGCTTGGAGAGCCGAGGTCCGTAACGATCATGGATCTGGGTGAGTGAGGACGTATGACTCGAGCATGGTGCAGAATGGGCAAGATGGATCGAACGAGTAGTTCGGTACAGCTGGTTGGATCAGGTGGTGCGGATATCGGTGCGAGTCTCTGGGAGGTTCCGATGGGATTCGGACAAGAGAGGCTTGGCGACGTGATGAGAACCGCTGATCAACCTACACGTGGTGAAGCAGGCGATTGCTTCAATAGTTATGTGTGTGTGGGTCCCATGTGTATTTGGGTCCCAAAAGTGAAACCCTAGGTCTCTAGTATAAATAGAAAGGGGGGAGATGGAAAACCCTCTCAAGCATTCATTTGGCCCCTTCTTCCATTTTTCTAGGGTTTGGAGGAGAGGAGAGGAGAACTAGGGTTTGGAGTGTGCTCCTTGTGTGAGCTCTTGTCCTCCTTTGTGGAGAGGCTTTGTAAGCATCTAGTGTGATCAAACAATCTTGTGATGCTTAATTGAAAGATCAATTGTCCCTTTGTGTTCTTCTCTCTTTGGATGATTTTGGTGCTTCCTTCATTCAAAGGTTTATGCTTGGTCTCTTGGCCTATTTTATCTTGCTTTGATGTGTGGGAATACTCCTAGAGCCATCTAGATCATCAACCCCCCACAAGCAAGTCTTGAATCAAGATTTTCATATTTCTAGGGTTTGTGCACTTCTTTTGTAAAACCTTGAGAGATCGTTTCGGATGCGGAGTGGATCTAAAGGATCGTCGCTAGAAATAGGTCTCTAATATCATTAGGGAGGTGTGCTCAAATTTGGTCAAGTTTCATTGGTTGAATCAAAAGTTGGATCAAATTTCGTTTTGGAGTTGGACTTGATTTTCAAGATCGATCGAACCGGTCCGACCGGCAGTAACGGCGGTCCGACCGCCGCGCTGCACCGCTAGTATCGCTGGTCGAACCGATATCCACCGGTCCGACCGCCACTAGTAGCCGGTCCGACCGATTGATTATTTGTCGGTCGACCGCGTGGTAGCCGGTCCGACCGCCAAGACCGAGCCTGTAAAGTGAGTTCGTTTCTCCATTTGTGTCGTGTGGTTGAGGGTTTATCAAATCCAACACAAGGCTTCCAATGTGCGCCATCGATCTTCTTAGCTTTCATAGCTAAAGGAGTAAAGTTCGTGTTGTATTTGATTTAGGCGAGAAAGTTGAGAAAGCGCCTATTCACCCACACCCCCACACCTAGTCGCCTTTACGGTCCTACATGTTGCATAGTCCACAGCCGAGCCCGAGTATGTAGCTGCAGCCAGTGGTTGCTCTCAGGTTCTCTGGATCTTATCTACGCTGCGGGACTATGGGTTATTTTTGGGAAGTGTTCCTCTTTTCTCTGACAAAACTTCTGCCATAAACATTGCCAAAAACCTAGTGCAACATTCAAAGACTAAACACATTGATATTCAATACCATTTTGTGAGAGACCATGTTGAGAAGAGTGATATTGTGCTTCACTTTGTAGAGTCAGAGCAACAGCTTGAAGATATTTTCACTAAAGCACTTGATTCTTCTCGTTTTGCTACTTTGCTGGGAGAATTAGGGGTTATTAGTCCTCTTGGGCTGTTTTGAGAGGGAGTTTGCTCTTTTTGCATTCTTTGTATCATAATGCATTTTAAAATTCAAATTTCTTGCATTGTGTTATAAACTTGTGGAGCTTTGATTATTATCCTTGTATGGCATGTTTTCATACTTTATAACTTGTCATGTCCTGTGATAGTCTACTAGATTTCTTTTATGGCTCATCTTGTTTAGCTTAGCTTTTGCCTTGCTAGCTTTATATCTGTGAGCAAAATTGAATCAAATCATGTTTTGTTGGATCTTGTGACTAGTTTTGCTTTAGTGATCCTCTCATGATTCATGCCATGTCATATAGGTTAAATTGATCCTTGAACTGAGTTTGAGCTGTAAAATGAGTTTTGTTAATTCTTAAGTCAAGTAAATGAAGAATGAGTTTTTATGTGCGAAAAAACTGATCTCACCAATTCTTTCTGATGAGACTGCTTGCCATTGCACTAGCCCTGAACTCAGGGGGAGTTTTGGATAACCTAGACCATTCTTTTAGGCTTCATGCTTGAGATGGTTGCTGCAAGGCTTGAGATCTAGCACAATGCTATATAAAAATATATATATATATATATATATATCATTTTCAGCAAAATGCTCAAAAATGCTAAGTGCTTGATTAAATTGCTTCGTATTTGAACTCTTAATGCTCAAAATGCCTCAGTTTCTGGTTTCTGGTCTCCACTTTACTTATAGACATGGCTTGACTCATTTTTGGATACCTAGGTGAAACTATGATATTGAGCAACTTATCATGGTATCAATTCATTTAATATCATATTATTGCTATTTTGGTCTTAGCTTTGCAGTACATGATTTGCCATGATTGAACTTAGCTTCTTCACTTAATATGGCTTGGTGTAATACTTGTACTGTCTTCATGGATAATCTTCATGGCTCCTTTTGCTAAAGTTCAAAAACTAAAATTTAGCCATTCCTTCATGATCTAGCTTTTTCCTTGCATCTTGATGAATTCATTGTCAAAGGGGGAGAAAGATTAGAGAAAATGTGGTTTTTAGAGCTTTTTGGAGTCATAAAGGGAAATAAATTTTCTGGAAATTGGTTATCATTGTGAGTGGATTCTCTTGGTTTTATTGCCTTTTCTGATTATATTTGCAAATCTAGAAGACTCACAATGATCAAAGGTCAAATAGAACATTTGTTCTTTCATATGGACCGAAGTGAGATTTTTGGCTACTTTTTGGAAATTGAAGCTTTTTGTGCTCTCTTTGCCTTATCTCGCTTGCCTATGCTATTCTGAAGACACCTTGGTCATTTCCTAGGCTTTCTTTTGCCTATGGACCAAGTTGTGCCTTTGCACGAAAACGGCGAGTATTTTATTTTTCAAACCACTTAACTTCATTTTCTGGTAAATTGCCAATGTGTTCATCAAGGGGGATATTGTGGATATCGTGGGGATATGTGCATGATCTTAGAGTGATGAGTCAATTGGCAATGGCGTTGTTGGTTTGACAAATCTCGCGTTTTCGGAAAACTTCAGTGCTGTCAGGTCATTGGCGGTCCGACCGGCCAAGACGCCGGTCAGACTGGCCGTGTGGCAGTACGACCGGCGATGCTTTCCGGTCTGACCGGCCACAGTTCAAAGTGGAGTTTGGGGCTAGGCCAAAAATAGGTTGTGTAGGCATGAGATGGGAGTCTCCTGGATGTGGTCGCATAATTTTTGGAGCCCCCAGTCAAAAGTTGTATCCAGTTGAAAATTCCAGAGAGGTTGCGGATTTTCAAGTTGAAATTTGGCTAAGTCTTTTGGGGCGGTCAGACCGCCGTTATGGAATCGGTCCGACCGCTGGGAAATCGGTCCGACCGGCTTGGTAGGGCGGTCAGACCGGCTTCCACTTGGACTTCGGCCATTTTGGCATTGTTGTGTTTTGATGATATCTATTGTATGAGTTTCAATTCTTTATTGTTGCATATTGCATTGTTGAGCTAATGTGGGTCAAGTTGTGAAGAACTTGTTCCCGGAGATGATTTCTTTATCTATTGCTCTGCAGGTGGCTTGCAGGTCAACGACGTCAACGGTGAGGTGGATCGGGACTAAGCTTGGAGAGCTGAGGTCCAGAACGATCATGAATGCCGGGTGGGGTCGTGTGACTCAAGCATGGTGCTGAATGGACAAGATGGATCGAACGGGCAGTTCGTTGCAGCTGGTTGGATCAAGCGGCGCGGGGGTCAGTGCAAGTGCCTTAGAGGGTCCGATGGGATTCGGACAGGAGAGACTTGCCGACATGATGAGAGCCGCTGATCAACCTACACATGGTGAAGCAGGCGATTGCTTCAATAGATTTGTGTGTGTGTGGGTCCCATTTGTGTTGGGCCTTAATGGGAGCCCATGAGAGAAACCCTAGCCTCTCCTATAAATAAAAGGGGGAGATGGACAAACCCCCCAAGCACCCAAGCACTCATTTGCAAAAACCTAGTTAGTGTTAGGATTTGGAGAGGAGAGGAGAGGAGAGGAGAGGAAATTTGTGTGTGCTCTTGGATTGAGCTCTTGTCCTCCTTGAGGGAGTGGCTTTATAAGCAATATCTTGAATCAATCAATCTATTGATGTTTGCTCAAGGGTGAAGTCTCATTTGCCTTCTTCTCTCTTTTGATGATTTTGGTGCTTCCTTGATCCGGGTGTTTATGCTTGGTCTCTTGACCGATTTTACCTTGCTATGATGTGTGGGAATACTCCTAGAATCATCTAGATCATCAATCATCCACAAGCAAGTTTTGGATCAAGTTTTTCATATTTCTAGGTTTTGGAACACTTCTTTGGTAAAACCTTAAGACATCGATTCTTTGAAGTGGATCTGGACGATCGTCGCTAGAAATAGGTCTTAGATATCCTTAGGGAGGTGTGCTCCAAATTTGGTCAAGTTTCATTGGTTGAATCAAAAGTTGGACCAATTTTCGTTTTGGATTTTGGCTTTGTGTGCTGCTTCTGGACTAAATCGGTCTGACCGATTTCTCAGCACCGGTCCGACCCTCCCAACAATCAGACCGCCAATTGAGCGCCGGTCCGACCTCCAGGCAGTCAGACCACCAGGCAGTCAGACCGCCATCACTACACGGGTCCGACCGGTCCAGTGAGATCAATTCTCTATTATTGTGTCTTGTGGTTAAGGGGGTAATCGAATTCAGCACAAGGCTTCCTCTATGCATTTACTGATCTTCTTAGCTTTCATAGCTAAAGGAGAAAAGTGCGTGTTGAATTTGATTAAGGCGAAAAATCGAAAAAACGCCTATTCACCCCCCTCTAGTCGCCTTTACGGTCTTACAATCTACAACTTCAAACTCGATGAAACTTGGAACACACCTTCTCTATGATGTCAGAAACCTATTCCAATCGAAGATTGTGACAATTCTTAGAAGAATACCGATCCTTTTCCGTTTGATTGAAGAAGGGTTCAAAACCGAGTCAAAACGAAAACTAAATCTAAAATCTTGATCGTGGGTGATTGATGATCAAGATAATCCTAGATATGTTCCCACATATCACAGCAAGTTAGATCACGTGAAGAATTCGAGAAGTGCCTAGGAAATGACAAGTGCCCGAGGTACTCTTCCTATCTAGCCGACAGCCCGCAAAATCAGAATCATAAAAACCCTAAATGGACAAAGACGACGAACATGAATATCAAATGCCATACAAGAGGGTAGAGTGTAAATACGTGAATATGCGCTTAACGGCTTGGTGATGGAAAGTTATCGGAGACGCCTGAAACCTCGCACAGAGGAAGACCGTGAAGTGGATGTCCGGTCTTGATGCGTTGATCCACGGTTTCTCCTTCCTCATCTGGATCCAAAACAGTCGAAGTCGCCATGGGAGTGGTGATTGGCCTGCAGTCACCAATGTCGAAGCGTTTGAGTAGATCCTTAGTGTACTTCGTCTGATGGATGAAGATCCCTTTCTTGCATTGCTTGATTTGAAGCCCCAAGAAGAAATTGAGCTCTCCCGTAATACTCATCTCAAATTCCCTTGACATAGTCTCAGAAAAACTGGAAACAAGAGCATTAGAAGAACCACCAAAGATAATATCATCAACGTAAATCTAAGCAAGCAGGAAGTCATTACCACGCCTAAGAATGAACAAAGTCTTGTCTACCTTACCCATTTCAAAATCATTCTTAAGTAAGAAGGTCTTAAGTCTATCATACCAGGCTCTAGGGGCTTGCTTAAGACCATACAAGGCTTTGGATAGCTTGAACACATGATTTGGGTACTTGGGATTCTCAAAGCCTGGGGGTTGCCTAACATGCACTTCCTCCTCTATGAAACCATTTAAAAAGGCACTTTTAACATCCATCTGATATAATCTAAAGCCCTTAGATGCAGCAAATGTAAGCAGAATACGAATGGCTTCTAGTCTAGTAATAGGAGCAAAGGTCTCGTCAAAATCTAACCCCTCAACTTTGCTAAAACCCCGAGCTACCAACCTAGCCTTGTTTCTATTTACAGAACCATCCTCATTTTGTTTGTTTTGAAAACTCAGCGGGTTCTATAACATTATGACCACTAGGAGGTTCTACATGGTTCCAAACCTTATTCCTTTCAAAATTCTCTAACTCCTCATGCATGGTATTGACCCAGCTATAATCCAATAAAACATGTGATATATCGCGGGGTTCAAAAGAAGCAACAAAAGCAGAATGAGAGTAGATGTTTGGATCATTATACCTGGAGCAAGTGAATCGCTCATGGAGATTACCTATCATCGATCCGAGGGTGCCGCTTTGAATGTGAAGTGGTGCACCGGAGAGGAAATCATCTCTTCGACCTCGCAGTATCATGCTGATGATGAAGATGCAGAGGAGCCTCATCTGAAGGCGAAGTAGCCACAAAAGGTTTTTGTACTGGAATAGGAGTGTCAACAGCAGCACGTGGAAGAACATCATCGGGTCCTTCATCATCTTCCTCTATAAATATGCTCCCTGTCACTTGTGTATCACCTGAAATATCTGATCTAGCTCCAGGGCTAGTCTCATCAAAAGTGATATTGCATGTCTCCTGAACAAGGTTAATTTCAGCATTAAAAACTCGAAAGCCCCTCGAATGTGCAGGTTAACTCAGATATAAACCATCAAAAGTTCTTGACTCAAATTTATCTAGGTTTCCCGTTTTGAGAATTGTTGGACCGAAAAGGCGACTAGAGGGGGGGGGGGGGGTTGAATAGGAGCACACTCACTTTTTCACGAATAATTAATTCAATAAGATTTTACTCCATTAACTATGGAAGCTATGAAGATCAATATACCAGCACAGCGGAAGACTAGTATTGAATCCAATTTAACCCCCTAAGCAATACGACAAAAAATCAACACAAGCTAAAGCAAAGCAGTGCACTGGTGGTCTGACCGCTGACCCCTGGCGGTCTGACTGGTGGTCTAACCGCTGGCCTGAAGAACGGAACAGAAAGCCCCGATGCGAAGTTGCAAATAGATGAAACTTTTAATCTACAACTTCAAACTCGATGAAACTTGGAATACACCTTCTCTATGATGTCAGGAACCTATTCCAATCGAAGATTGTGATAATTATAGGAAGAATACCTATCCTTTTCCGTTTGATTGAAGAAGGGTTAAAAACAAGTCAAAACGAAAACTAGATCCAAAATCTTTCTCGTGGGTGATTGATGATCAAAATGATCCTAGATATGTTCCCACATGTCACAGCAAGCTAGATCACATGAAGAATTCAATGAAAAACTCGCGGATCAAGGAAAGACTCAAAATCATCAAATATAGAGAAAGAACGCAAAGAGACAAGACATTGATCAAATTTTCTCTAGATTGATTTGATATGATTTGGGCTTACGACCACTCCACCAATGGAGGACAATGTTCAATCCAAGAGCACGAAAATCACATTAAACTCTCAAGAATCCTAACCTCCACAAAAACTCTCCCTAAACAAATTAGGGTTTCTCAAATAATAAAAGAGGCGAAGAAGAGGGGGCAGCCATCACCCTCCTCTATTTATAGTGGAGGTTTAGACCTTCTAGAAGTTTGACTCAATTGGGCTCCCGTTAAGGCCCAAAACAAACGGGTCACACACGCACCTCTCAACCTAATTAGCTACACCTTGCGCCATGTTGAGCCACGGATTAGCCAATAGGTCATCCTTGTCCATCTTGCACCACGCTTGAGTTCATTGACCTCACTCGGCATCGTCGATCATTCTGGACCTCAGCTCTCTAAGCCTAGTTCCGATCATCCTCGCCGTTGACCGTCGTTGACCACCAAGCAACCTGCACAACAATAGACAAGTAAACCGAATTTGAGAATAAGTTCTTCACAACTTAACCCATGTTAGTCAAAACATGCATCATGCAACATATATGCCCTGAAACTCATGACTTTGACCTAACAACCGAACATCGCTGCCACGACGGGCGACGATCTAAGTGAAAACCGATCAGACCGCCCCCAGGGCCGGTCTGACCGCCACCTATTGGCCGGTCAGACCGCCAGTTGGGACTTAGCCGATTTCAGCCTCTGAAATTCCGAAACCTACTGGAAATTTAAAACGTCTAGAACTTTTGACTGGATACTCCAAAAATTATGAGACCAAGTGCAATAGGATCCCCTCTTTTGCCTACACACTCTATTTTTAGCCCAGCTCAAAACCTCACATTCTGAAGTTGGCCAGTCCGATCACAGATATGGCTGGTCGGACCGCCCTTAGGCCGGTCTGACTGCCACCCTGGCCGGTCAAACCGGTTATAGCCTGACAACACTGTTTCTTTGCCGAAAACACGCAAAACGACAAACCTTTAACACTATTACCAATTGTCACATCATCCTAAGATCTAGAGCATATCCCCATGATATCCACAAGAATAAAACACTTGGATTCAAAAACTCGAAAGTGCGAGACAGAGGGTTTTCTACAAAAACGAAGCTCATAAGGAGTGTTGCCAAAAGATGGTATCAAAAAGACATGATTTGCAATATGGCAAGCAGTAGCTACAGCTTCGGCCCAAAACCTCCTCGGTGTGCTATACTCATCTAGCATCGTCCTAGCCATCTCGACTGGGTCCTGTTCTTCCTTTCCACAACGCCATTTTATTGAGGGACGTGTGGAGAAGAGAACTGATGCTCAATTTCACGCTCAGCAAAAAAGAAGGAAAAGTGGCATTCTTGAACTCTGTGCCATTGTCACCGCGGATTACTCTCAGGGCACCCGGAAGTTCAGAAGCCAACCGAAGAACAAGATCATGATAATGCTCAAAAGCTTCATCCTTGCTATCCTCGATTCTATTTGAAGTTCTGTTATGAGCAATGATTAAATTAACATGAGAGATATCCTATCTAGGAGCATGATGATGAGCATGTGACACAAATCCTAAATCAGGTTTCTTCTTTTCTATGTTACCATGTCTCATAAAAGCTCTAGGTTGATTGGATGAAATTCGAGCAAAAATTTTCTTATCATTTTCAACCTACGCCAACAGAACTCAACCAAATGCCCATCCTTTTTACAATAGGTGCAAAGATACTTGATACCACTGGGAGAAGCACCCTTTGACTTAACAGATGGTTGGTCAAAATCTGCAGATTTAAAAATAGTTTTTGCAGGCAGAGTTTTGAGTTCAACTAACCAATTTTCCAAGACTTGAGTAACTTTTGGGTTAGAATTATTTTGAACAGAGTTGTATCCTAATACTTGCTTCTTATAAGGAATTTTAGACTTGTTCAGAATATTGTTTAATTGTTTCTTATCTTTAGAGAATTTTTCTAAGGTATCCTTAAGATAAGCATTTTCTTCTTCAAGATTAACACATGATTAACAGGTTTTACCATTAATGGCTCTAGCATATTTCTCCTTATATAAAACAGCTTGAAGTTTAAGAGCAGGACATGTGTAGGACCGTAAAGGCGACTAGAGGGGGGTGAACAGACGCTTTCTCAATTTTTCGCCTTAATCAAATTCAACACGCACTTTTCTCATTTAGCTATAAAAGCTAAGAAGATCAGTAAATGCACAGAGGAAGCCTTATGCTGAATTCAATTACCCCCTTAACCACAAGACTCAATAGCGGAGAGTTGATCTCACTGGGCGGTCGGATTGTCAGAGAGTCAAGGTCGATCGCTCTGGCGGTTGGACCGGCGCACAATTGGCGGTCTGACTGTCGGGCGGTCGTACCGGTGGTGAAAAATCGGTCAGACCGATTTAGTCCAGAGGCTACTCACAATGCCCCAATCCAAAACAAAAATTGGTCAAACTTTTGATTGAACTAATGAAACTTGACCAAATTTGGAGCACACCTCCCAAGTGATATCTAAGACCAACTTCAAAGAATCGATCTCTTAAGGTTTTACCAAAGAAGTGTACAAAACCTAGAAATATGAAAATCTTAATCCAAAACTTGCTTATGGGGGATTGATGATCTAGATGATTCTAGGTGTATTCCCACACATCATAGCAAGGTAAAATCGGTCAAGAGACCAAGCATAAACACCTGGACCAAGGAAGCACCAAAATCATCAAAAGAGAGAAGAAAGCAAGTGAGACTTCACCCTTGAGCAAACATCCATAGATTGATTGATTCAAGATGTTGCTTACAAAGCCACTCCCTCAAGGAGGACAAGAGCTCAATCCAAGAGCACACACAAATTTTCCTCTTCTCTCCTCTCCAAACCCTAATCCTAACAAGGGATTTTGCAAATGAGAGCTTAAGTGCTTAGGGAGTTTTTCCATCTCCCCCCTTTCTATTTATAGGAGAGTCTAGGGTTTCTCTAATGGGCTCCCATTAAGGCCCAACACAAATGGAACCGACACACACACATCAATCTGTTGAAGCAATCGCCTGCTTCACCACGTGTAGGTTGATCAGCGGCTCTCATCATGTCGGCAAGTCTCTCCCGTCCAAATCCCATCAGAACCTCCAAGGCACTTGCACCGACCCCTGCGCCGGTTGATCCAACCAGCTGCAACGAACTGCCCGTTCGAACCATCTTGTCCAATCTGCACTATGCTTGAGTCACACGGCATCCATGATCGTTCTGGACCTCAGCTCTCCAAGCGTAGTCCCGATCCTCCTCGCCGTTGACGTCGTTGACCTGCATGCCACCAGCACAACAATAGACAAACAAATCGTCTCCGGGAACAAGTTCTTCACAACTTGACCCACATTTGCTCAACAATGCAATATGCAACAATAAAGCATTGAAACTCATGCATTAATCACAACAAAAACACATCAATGCCAAAATGGCCGAAGTCCAAGTGGAAGCCGGTCTGACCACCCTACCAAGCCGGTCGGACCTATTTCCCAGCGGTCGAACCAATTCCAGAACGGCGGTCTGACTGCCCCAAAAGACTTAGCCAAATTTCAACTCGAAAATCCGCACCCTTTCCAGAATTTTCAAACTGATAGAACTTTTGACTGAGAGCTCCAAAAATTATGTGACCACATCCAGGAGACTCCCCTCTCATGCCTACACAACCTATTTTTGGCCTAGCCCGAAACTCCATCAACTCATGTGGCCGGTCTGACCGGCGGCTTGGCTGGTCGGACCGCCAATGACCTAACAGCACTAAAGTTTTCCGAAAAACGCGAGATTCATCAAACCAACAACGCCATTGCCAATTGACTCATCACTCTAAGATCATGCACATACCCCCACGATATCCACAACATGAAGCACATGTAGCAGACACAATACTGTCCTTAAGTTTGGCATATTTAGCTTTAACTGCTTCTAAGTTATCTTTGACTTCATGTTCGCGTTCTAAGCAAAAGTGCAAATGCTAGAATCAACCACTCCAGAAGCAACCAACTTGCTAGAGTCTAAGCATTTTTCACATGGAGCAGACCTCCTCGCTCCTAGAGTCCACATCGCTTAAGGATTGATCCCCAAAAGCGGCAAGAACCCAGTGAGCAGCCTTCGTCAGCTTGGCAGCATCATACCTTGATTTGTTCCATTGAGGCTTCTTCCAAGCTGGCTTTCCCTCCTTATGGTTGCTCTTACCTTTCAGCTTGGGGCAATTTGCCCGGATATGATTAAGCTCACCACACTTATAGCAAGCCACGGGACCTCCTCTATTTCTGTTTCTCATATTGTTATAGGCTCATGCGACCTTTTTGACTATGAGGGCCAACTCAGCCTCAGGGAGACTCTCAAACTCCTCTTCATGAATTGCAGATAAACCAGCAAGCAAAAATCCAGAAGAAAACTCAGAAGACCCATCAGAAGCTCTCTTGGGCGGGTCTGCTACCAAAGCTATGTTTTCCTTCTTGGGATAATCAATTCTCTTGATCTCATTAGTCTTGAGCTTGCTATAGAGTAGCTCCAAAGTCAAATCAAAGAGGTTGACGTTCTCCTCAATGGCAGTAGCCTTTATCTCCCACTTCTTAGTGTTGATTGCAGCCAAGAGGTTGGTGTCATTTTCAGACTGAGAATATTCAATACCAACAGCTTTCATCTTATTAATCACTTTATTAAAGCGACTGAAAATGTCATCGATGCTCTCTCCAGGATGCATCTCGAATTTGTTATATTCACGCTTATAGACTGTTTGGCGTACTTTCTTAATTTGGGAAGAACCCTCATGGTAGGTTTCGAGGGTGTTCAAAATCTCGTGCGCATTATCAAGATTGCAAATCCGATCATACTCCTGTCTACCAAGCCCACCATATAAGAGATTTTTTGCCTTGTTGTTGTTAGCCAAGAGGGCTGCAGAAGCAGGCGTAGCAACTTCGGGAATAACGAGCGGATCTCGAACAACCTCCCACATAGCTTCTCCTTCGCTCTCAAGGAAGACTCGCATGTGATTCTTCCAATAGGCATAGTCGTGCCCATAGAAGATATGCGGCTTGGTGGAGTATTTATCCATCGCCAAGTTCAGTGACCGGTTAAGATCAAGATTGAACTAACCGGGCTCTGATACCACTTGTTGGACCGAAAAGGCGACTAGAGGGGGGGTGAATAGGAGCGCGGTCACTTTTTCACAAATAATTGATTCAATAAGATTTTACTCCAGTAGCTATGGAAGCTATGAAGATCAATATACCAGTACAGCAGAAGACTAGTATTGAATCCAATTTAACCCCCTAAGCAATACGACAAAAATCAACACAAGCTCAAGAAACACAGTGCTGGGCAGTCTGACCGCTAGGTCAATGGCGGTCGACCGTGGCCTCTGGCGATCCGATCACTTTCAAGAACATATCAAAACAGCCCGACGAGCGAAGTTGCAAATAGATGTAACTTTTGATCTACAACTCCAAATTCGATGAAACTTGGAACACACCTTCTCTATAATTCAGGAACCTATTCCAATCAAAGATTGTGAAAACTCTTGGAAGAATTATGATCCTTTTCCGTTTGAGACGAGGAAGGTTGAAAACCAAGTCAAAACGAAACTAGATCCAAAATCTTTCTCGTGGGTGATTGATGATCAAGATGATCCTAGATATGTTCCCACATGTCACAGCAAGCTAGATCATATGAAGAAATCAAGCAAAAACTCACGGATAAAATAAAGACTCAAAATCATCAAATAGAGAGACAGAAAGCAAAGAGACAAAACTTGATCAAACTTTCCTTGGATTGATTTGATATGATTTTGGCTTACAACCTTACAACCACTCCATCAATGGAGGACAAAGCTCAATCTATGAGCACAAAATTAAATCAAAACTCTCTAGAACCCTAGCCTCCACATCTCCTCTCCCTAAGCAAATTAGCGTTTCAAAATAACAAAAGAGGCGAAGGGAGGTGCAGCCCACCTCCATTCTCTATTTATAGTGGGGGCTTAAACCTTCTAGAAGTTTGACTCAATTGGGCTCCCGTTAAGGACCAAAACAAACGGGTCACACACGCACACATTTTAAGACGCCGTCTTTATCGCCTCTTGAGCCATCTTGCGCCGCGGGATGGCCAATAGGTCACCCTCGTCCATCTTGCACCACGCTTTAGTTCATTGACCTCACCTGGCATCGTCGATCGTTCTGGGACTCAGCTCTCCAAGCCTAGTCCCGATCATCCTCGCCATTGACCGTCGTTGACACCAAGCAACTTGCACAACAATAGACATGCAAACCGAATCCGAGAATAAGTTCTTCACAACTTGACCCATGTTAGTCAAAACATGCATCATGCAATACATATGCACTGAAACTCATGACTTTGACCTAACAACCAAACATCACCGCCACGAAGAACGACGACATAAGTGAAAACCGGTCGATCGCTTCATGGTCGGTCTAATCGCCCTACTCGCCACCGACCGCCACCTATAGGATGGTCAGACCGCCAGCTGGGACTTAGCCCAATTTAGCCTCTGAAATTCCGAAACCTAATAGAAATTTAAAACGAATAGAACTTTTGACTGGAGACTCCAAAAATAATGAGACCAAGTGCAATAGAATCCCCTCTCTTGCCTACAATCTCTATTTTTGGTGTGAGACCCCGGTTTATCCGGCTTGTAATGCTTAACCATCCACTTGGTCCTAGCATCACAAATCAGATAATCCGAGACTCGAGACATGTATACTTCCCAGAAATGCAGTATACACACCCCTTTACAAAGTTCATGCATCAATTCCATTCATTCACATAGAACCGAAACAAAAACAACAATCCAGAAGATAACATAAATAAAGGATAGTCATTACAAAAGAGGGGCCGACCGGCCAAATGACAAATACATAAAGAAATTTAACAGCGGAAGCAAAAGTGCCATAAGATGGCTATAAAACAAAAGAGCCAATCGGTGTGCCTTTAACCCACAAGGCAACCGACGGACCGCCAAGCTAGTCGTCGAATCCACAAAGACAACTCACAAAAGTGAGGCCCTTGGGGCTCACCTTCTTCCTCTGCAAACAAAAGCAACCAAACAAAAGCGGGTGAGTACTTTGAATGTACTACGCAAGATATATAAGAATGATAATGATCTATGCAATAACTACATGCAAGCTTATTTAAGTAGAGCAGGTTAGGACTCAAATTTTTAAGCATAAAGCAAGTTTTATTTGCAATAATGTAATAGATTGAAGGCAATTTTGCAATCTGATTTTATTGGATAAAAACAGTAGTAATCAAGTATCAACAACAATAAAAGCAGTCCGAAGTGACTAAACCATTAGCCACCACAACAATAGCATGAATTACCCATTCATGCCAACCATGTCAAGTTTTAATTTTAAAACAAAAGCAGTTGTTGAAGTCTAGATCTTATGGAAATCCCCAAGCGTGTCCATAACCTAGGACGAGGCTATTCGAATAGTTTTATCCCTGCAGGGTGTACCAACTTACCCACATGTCAGACCGCCTTTTTGCCACATGATTAAGCACACTTCCTTTGGTATCTGCAAGCGCTAAGTCCTACGAGACATTTCCAATATTGTGTATTAACTACGAGCCGCCCGTATGGATAGAAACCCATACGTTGTGTCGGAGTCATTGTAAAGCCTCGGTCAACTACCCGTCGCAGGTAAAGCCTTGGACAACTACAATGCTCCTCGAGGTGGAGAGCCTACCCGGAATCTCCACCACCGCACACCCAACACAAGAACACAGAGAACACATATCATGTTTTACACAACACACACAACCCCCTCCTGCGACTCGGAGATAACACACGCCAAAGTACTACGCCAAGAGGGGTCCCATATAACCCTCATGTGGTTAGTACGCAAAAGTACTTGGATCAATGGCGCAAGCAACATTTTCGGTCCTTAGGGACCTGGGCACCTTTCCTTGTCACACCCAACAATCACACCAACATGCCATTGTGCCCAAGTCAAATCATTTTGTTTCATTTTCGGTTTCTACAAAACAAAAGCATAATGTGCTGAACCAAAAATAAACAAAATGATTTGTGTGATCAAGGTCATCGACTAAGTCGATAACCGCCCAATTCTACCGGTAGCTAAGCATTTCTAAGCATGACATCGCAAAAGCAGAAAAGAGCATAATTAAATCAGGGCTCTAATTCACCAGCAATGATAATAACTTAGGGTTGTGGCAGGGGATAATATTTTAATGGCAACAATGCATTAGGAATAGCTACCTCTAAACAGGGCAAAAATAATTGGACACAAAAGCAATGCATACATATAATTTGTAAACAAGATATTAGACTTTGAAAGTAATGGGACATTTATGATCAAATATCTTGCCTGCTTGCTGTGGGTCAAGGTGTTGCTGAGGATCAACAATATTATGAATGTGCTCTTCGGGTCCTAACGAGAAAGCAAAAAGCAACCGATAAGAACGAATAAAATGCAAAGACCCAATAGTAAACTTCCTCCAAAAATTCTAGAATTTTTACAGTAGCAAGGTCTTGATTTATAATGAATTTAGCAACAAGAACCAATTGATTTGGATTCTTAATGCCAAAGATATGGCCAAAACAATTTTGCTCAGCTTTTATAAATCAAGAATGCTACTATTCATTAGCAAAATTTTCTGGAGCTATACTGAGGTTGGAAACATTTTTAACTTAAAGATGAGTTGAAAACATACCCAACAAAATTTGAATCAACCGAAAAGGATTTGAAATGAATTAGTTATGCATTTTACAAGTTATCACATTTTTCAGTTGATAAATAAATCCTCTCGGGAAATTCAGAAATCAAAACGACGTGGCCGAACCTGGGACGTTGATCCTGGATCCAACGGCCCAAGCTCCGGCTACTGACTGCTGCTAAACCTCAACGCCAACCGTTGGATCTGGATCCAACGGTTCACGTGGCCCAGAGCGTTCGGTGGTCCGAACGTTCACGCGCACGCGAGCCGTCGATCTTGGATCCAACGACTCCCACGCGCGGCAACAGAACGACGCGCCACCCTACTCACCAGCCGTTAGATGAAAAACTAACGGATGAGATGCTACGGGAAGTTCGGCGGTCCGAACGTTCACGCCGATCTGCACCGTTGATCTTGGATCCAACGGATCACAGACCAAGGCGCGCGCGACGGACTCAAATCCTCGGCGCGATCTCGAGCCGCAGATCTTAGGATCGACGGTCCAAAATGACGCACGTTCAAACCAACGTCCTGTTTTCGTCCGGCAAAAATGTCGGAGGAGAACGGCTCGCCGCCGGCGGCTCTGGCCGCGGCGGTGCGAGCAAACGCCTAAAATGAGTCCTTAATACTCTTGCGCACCCAATGGTACCAGCGGCGCTAGCTGCGGTGGTCCAGAACGCCGGCAAGCCGGAGAGAACCGAGGTGAGCAAAAGTGACCGAAAACGAAAAATGCAAACGGCTCAGCTGCGGTCCACGGGAGCTGGTGCCAGGCCACAAGGGACTAAAGAGGGTTACCTAGGCGCAAAGGACGCACCGAGAAGAGTCGATCCGCTCGGGCGAAGAAGAATGGCGATTTCGGTAAAAGGGGAAGTCCGAAATTGAGCTGCTCCTTTCTGTCAAAAGCCAAATTGACAGAGGGTTAAGCTTCAGTGCGTAGAGGGAGAGCAGAGGGAGCAAAGACTTGTGGAAGAAGACCCCCGCTGCACCGACTTCACCGAAGCTCCAAAACCGTCAATGGCGGCCGAGAGCTTCCCGAGAATCTGTGGCTCCAGCGGGCTTGTGAGTGCTGGCTAGAGCTGCGGTGTGGCTAAAGGAAGCTAAGGGAGAAACCGAGGAGCTTAAATAGCCGGGGATGGCAGAGGGCAACGGCGATAACCCGCTCGGGTCAAACCGGCCGTTTGAGCGCGAGAGAGCGACGGGAGCGGTTGGAGAGGGGACGCCTGAGGGAGGAGCACGACGAGCAATAAATGCGCGCAGAGAGAGACGTTGAAAAGCGACCGGGGAAGGGACGGCACGCCGCGACTTTTCCCTCTGCGCACGCCATGGCCATTGCTGACGCGCGAGCCGGACGGAGGAAGGAGACGACGCGCTGACCGTCGGATTGAAATCGAACGGCTGAGTTAGATCGCGAGGATCCGTCGCTCGGTTGGTCCAGGACCGTTCGATGCTGATCCAACGGCTCGCAACGCCCGCGCCCGATCGACCGCGCCGGTGCGTTTAGTTGGTTCGACCGAGTCAAGCGGCTTGAGCCCGAGTCTGGTTCGAACCCGAGGAACAGTGCAAACCAGTTTAAAATTTGAATTTTAGACATCTGATTTTGAGGAATTATTTGAGGTAGCAAACAAACTCCAAAATTTATGAAATTTTAACTGGAGCTTGCTGAATGCAGGAGGAGCTTTCCATAAAATTTTCAGAGATTTTCATGCACTGAATTATTCTACAGAAATTCCAGAAGAGAGGAAAATGGGGTTTGACCAGTTTGACTTGCCTCCAAAAATTATCAAATAATTTCGAAAAATCATGAGATAATTCAGAGGTGTTAAACATCAACCCTAGACCCAATGAAAATTATTTCCAGAGATTGGGCACAAGATTTTCATGGAGGAGGTTTATGACTTGAGTTTAATTGGAGAAATTTGGAGTTTGAATTTCCACCAATTACAGAAAGAGGTTTCAAACACTGCCACAATACATGAGGTAGCAAAAGTTTTAATTTATCCTCATTTTTATTACATTTGAAACATAAACCCAATTTGGGATGTTACAAAACCTCCCCCCCTTACAAAAATCTCGTCCCGAGATTTGGCTCACTCTAAGAAAGAAAGATGGATAGTCCGCACGAGACGATCTTCCTTTCCCAAGTAGCCTCATCCTCGGAATGATTCGACCACTTCGAACTTTAAGGAACTTGATGGCACGATTCCTCGTCCTTCGCTCGACCTCTTCAAAGATGCGAAACAGGTGCTCCTTGTAGGTCAAATCTTCACGAACATCAAGAGTTTCCAACGAGCTTCCTCGGTTGGAACACGGAGACACTTCTTTAGTTGGGACACATGAAAACATCATGTACCCCTTCAAGTGCGGTGGCAATTCCAACTTATAGGCAATAGCTCCTTTCTTCTCGATAACACGGTAAGGACCGACATATCGAGGAGCTAACTTGCCCTTGACGCCAAACGGCGATGGCCCTTCAAAGGAGAGACTTTGAGATAAACAAAATCATTGCGCCAAAGCTCAATTCACGACGACGGCGATCCGCATAGCTCTTTTGCCTGGATTGAGCTATGCGCAAACGATCACGAATAAGCTGGACTTGACTCTCGGCCTCATCGATCGAGTTCGGGCCAAAGAAAGGTCTTTCGCCCGTCTCCGACCCATTCAACGGGGTTCTGCACTTTCTCCCGTATAAGGCCTCGAAGGGTGACATGCCGAGACTGGCCTGAAAGCTGTTGTTGTAAGAAAACTCGGTAAATGGCAAGCATTTCTCCCAATGCTTTCCATATGACAGAAAACAAGCACGGAGCATGTCTTCCAAC
The DNA here is from genome assembly GCA_036346395.1 of Hsuehochloa calcarea. Taxonomy (NCBI): domain Eukaryota; kingdom Viridiplantae; phylum Streptophyta; class Magnoliopsida; order Poales; family Poaceae; genus Hsuehochloa; species Hsuehochloa calcarea. Next base: position 26,357,071 of record CM070604.1, read on the forward strand.
ACTTGGTTGACCCTTTCGGTCTGACCATCAGTTTGAGGATGATATGCTGAACTGAAAGAAAGACGAGTGCCCATAGCTTCTTGCAGACCATGCCAAAACCGGGAGGTAAATAGTGAACCACGGTCAGAAATGATCGTCTTTGGCACACCATGCAAGCTTACAATCCTGGAGACGTAGAGCTCAGCTAGACGATCGCACGAAGCTTGGTCTTGATCGAAGAAAATGTGCCACTTTGGTTAATCGATCAATAATTACCCGGATAGCATCATTCCCTTTGTGACGTGGGCAGACCGGTGATAAAATCCATCCCGATCGAATCCCACTTCCATTCTGGAATAGGCAAAGGTCAAGAAAGCTCTTTGACGCCGATGCTCGGCCTTGACACGACGACACACGCCGCACTCGACAACGAACTTCGCAATCTCCTCTTCATTCGGTCCACCAAAATCTCTGACGGAGATCTTGATACATCTTTGTGGCCCCGGGATGGATAGACAAAGGCGAATCATGGGCCTCGCGGAGAATCAAATCCCGCAGTTCCATGTCCTTTGGAACCACAAGGCGCTGCCCGAACCTTACAACACCATGCTCATCCTCGGAGAAGCACTTGGTCGTTCCGTTCTTGACATTTTCCTTGATGCGGCTTATTCCAAAGATCCGATTCGAGCGACCTTAATCCGATCTACCAAGGTTGGTTGCACAACCAAGGCAATGAGGGAACCACGCCAACCAAACCTAAGTTGAGGCTGAAATTCCTCCGAAGGGTGGGTTGACATCCCTCGAGCAACAAGGCATTGCAATGCGCTCTGCGATCGAGCGATCGGCAGCTACATTAGCCTTGCCCGATGGTAGTGAATACCCATGTCATAATCTTTGACCAACTCCAACCACCTCTTTTGCCCGAGGTTCAGATCTGGTTGGGTGAACAAATACTTTAGGCTTTTGTGATCCGAATACACCGCGCAACGACACCGATTAGGTAATGTCGCCAAATCTTAAGTGCATGAATCACAGCACCAATTCCAAGTCATGGGTAGGGTAGTTGAGTTCATGAGGTCTCAATTGCCTTGATGCATAGGCCACTACCTTGCCTTCTTGCATAAGGACACAACCGAGTCCTCGACGAGAAGCATCGCAAAAGATATCGAAACCGATGAATATCGGGAAGAACAAGGGCGGGAGCGGTGGTCAAACGCTTCTTGAGTACTTGGAAGCTTTCCTCACAAGCATCGGACCACAAGAACTTCTTGTCCTTCTTGAGCAACTCACATCGGCCGCGATCTTGGAGAAATTCTCGATAAAGCGGCGATAATATCCCGCTAAACCGAGAAAACTCCGCGACGGTTATCAAGTAGGTCGACTCAAGAAAGAACATCTCGATCTTACTAGGATCAACGGCCACGCCTCGCCTGAAAGAACATGACCCAGAAGGCCACTTCCTTCAACCGTAACGCGACTTATCGAACTTCGTGATACACCGGTGCTCACGGCTTGCCTAACACGAGCCTCGGATGCTCATCATGTTCCTCATCGTTCTTAGAATAGATAAGAATATCATCGATGAAGACCACGACAAACTTATCCAAATACTCCATGAATACCGAATTCATGAGGTTCATGAACAAGGCGGAGCATTGGTTAAGCCAAATGATATGACGGTATACTCATACAAGCCGTAGCGAGTAGAGAAAGCCGCCTTTGAATATCCTCGTGTCGATCCGAACTTGATGATATCCCATTCTCATATCAATCTTGGAGAATACTGAGCTCCAGATTAATTGATCAAAGAGATCATCAATGCGGGCAATGGATACTTGTTCTTACCGCTACTTCATTGCTTGACGGTAATCAACGACATGCGCAAAGTATTGTCCTTCTTCTTTACGAAGATGGTGGACAACCCCACGGAGATGAGCTAGGTGAATGAATCCTTTCTCTTACAGCTCATTCGATTGCTTCTTCAATTCCACCAACTCGCTCGGTGGCATCCGATAGTGCCTCTTTGAAATCGGCAAGACGGAACCAACTCAATGACAAACTCTAGGTCTCGAACCTGGTGGCATCCCCGAAGAGCTTCAGAAAGACATCAACGAAGTCACAAACCGTGGGGACTTCACTAATATCTAGAGCGGCTTTGCTTCAGCGCCAAGAGATGCGGACCTAGCAACCGGCTAAAAGCTTAACCCGCTCACGGAAGACTAGATAGAGAGACGCACTTCTTGGCGCAATCGATTTGTCCCTTATGCTGAGACAACCAATCCATACCAAGAATTACATCTAGACTTGCTGAATGGAGGAGGATAAGATTCGCAAGGAATCTCACTCCCGCGATTTCAATTGGGACATCCCTACACTCGATTGGCTCTCAACTCCGAACCGGAGAGCGAATGAGCAACGGGACCAACAATGGAGTAAAGAGGAGCTCACTAATAGCAGCAAAAGACTCAGAAACAAAAGAATGAGATGCTCCTGAATCAAACAAAACAGTAGCAGAATGATAGTTAACGGAAAGTGTACCCAGCACGACGTCGGGTGCCTCCTGTGCCTCCTCCGCTGAGATGAGGTTGACTCGACCACTACCCACGCCTTGGGTAGTAGGGACTATCTTCAGGTCCTGAGAAGAACCACCTCCTGGCCCGCGTCCTCCATTAGGACGAGGGGCTGCTCCTGTCTTCTTGGGGCATTGGTTCGCATAATGCCCCTTGTTGTTGCAGAAGAAGCAGGTGACATCCGCGGCTGTGCGGAGGCCTCCTGGCTGACTCGCAGGTGCACGTGATTGGGGCACGGCCTGCGAAGGGCGAAGAACAGGTGCTGACGGCCTCGGGGGTGCTGAAGGCGGAGGACGGGACCGGAGACCGCCTAAACACGAACGGAAAGAGGCGGCTGCGGCGACTTGTGGGCCTCCCATTTGCGCTATGGAATCCACAAGTGCTCTCCCGCGTGGTCAAGAACGATGGCCTTGTCCACCAAGGCCTGGAAATCCGAAAAGTCAACGATGGATAGTGATGCGGGGTGCCCGATCTTCTCGACGTAGGACCTCTCGATAACTTGTGTACCCTGACGAACCACCAGCTGATCCCCCGCGCCAATGCACGGACTTGCAACTCTATGGAAAATTCGCCAAACACACACTTGATTGGATCCTCGTGACCCTGGCGAAGATCGCCGAACCTCAATTCCCAGCGGAAAAGCAAGAACGACCCTTGTTCTCAATGACCAATTCCCTCTGTTTTGGCTATAAGCACAACAGAGAATCAAGCAAAAGCTTTGAAAATATATTAAACGTGGTGCGAGGTTACAATGGGGTCTACCCTCTATATATAGTGCTCCTACTCCTCCTCATGGCTGGCCAAGAGGCCCTACTCCTATTCTAATTCGGATTTGGAGTCCTACTCCAATTCCGACACATTCCAAAACAGAAAAGGAAACTCTGATTTTCAACCGTCACATTGATTCGATCATATCTTTTGATCCAGAAGGAATTTCGGAGTGAGGGAGGATCCGTTGGATCGGGCTTGAAGTTAGCTTTCCAACAAGCCCAAGAACACTCGAATCGGACTCCGTTTGTAAAAGTTATGGCCGGTTTTAATCCGGACTGTCCTGCTGATTCCGAATCCGAATTTGAGGCTGATTCCGAATCCGAATTGAATTATGAGTTGATTCCGAATTTGAATTTGGTTGGGCTTGTGGAAGTTTCGAATTTGACTTGGATTCTTGGACTTCTCTTCCTTGCTTGTCTCCTACGAGCTTCTCCTCCATTGTGATGACCTTTCTTCAAGAACAACCTCATATCCTTCATCTCCGTTCATTATTGAATCTTCCAATCTGAGCACAAGCAAAACACTAGTTTTAGGTAGTATGAAATTCTCAACTAATTTAAAAGTAAATTCAATGAACAGATTCACCTGTTGGATAAGCTTCTCTTGTTTTTCAACTCTCTTAGTAAGCTCATGTTGTTCTGAGGTATTTAATGAATTCAAAATATTATATGAAACAACATAGCTAAGGATGTCCGCATCATCCTCCCTTTCTTCAAAAAAAGCCGTCCTCGGCTTTTGATAGCATGAAAATGTGCTAGACGAAGAAAACAATGTATATGCATGGTATATGTATTTATCATCCAAACAAGTTCCGTGTAGCGCATGATGATTTGCCGAACATGTATTAAACAAAGAGAACAACGTATATACGTGATATATGTATGAATCAATTGTTGTGTTATTCGCGTTGTTTTGTACAATCGATAGCTCTAATCACATTTCAAATTGCACAATCGACTCATATGATAAAATTTCACCTTCCCAATACCAAAGTCAAGTAAAGTGGGTGAAAACCAATTGATACCATTCCATAATTCAATCAAGGCTACTATGATTAGTTATACATTCAAGAGATAAACAAGTTGGCATCATGTTGCATTCTAAACAATAGACACTTGTATTTAAACCCATCTTAAAGATATCATGACATTGCTTAATAGATGGTTTATGCAAAACATGTGATTGTAAATCAACAAGATTATCATAGGTAATGTATATTTGATAAACTTGAAACATGTTGTCTACACCAACATCACCAATCAAATTGAATTTATATGTGTGTATGTAGCTATTTACTAGTGATCTTAAGTGTGAAATTTCAAGAACCTTCTTAATCACACTAGATACATGTTTAGGACTATCGAATATGATATAACACAAAGAATTATTAATGTGTATTCTACTAAGAACTTCTTTTGAGTAATCAATTTCACATTATGCAAATTAAGCATATCAAATTTAGAACGTGGAACCATCAAATGAATAATGGAGTTCTCGCTTTCGCACCTTGTTTTCATAAACGACCAATTCAAGACAAGTAGTGTTACCTTGATCTTGGTATTCCTCTCCATCCATGGTTAGCTCTTTATCTTTCTCTTCCAATGGTGAGGGCTCTTGAATCTCCAACTCCTTATTTGCTTGGTCCACCTGCAGAATGTGGGATACAACACTAGAAATAGAGGGTAAGTTGTTAGGTTCAAAAATAATCTTATTTATCCTATCATCTATATCTCCCTTTTCTTTTGGTGTATCTCTCACACTCTCAATTGGGATGCTCTCAACCTCGCGTATGGTGGACTCACACACCTCACTCTTTTATCACTCTCACTCAATTTGGCTATGTGGCTCTCATTCTCACATGGGTTTTGATACATCTCATCCTTGTAAGACCGTAGGCGGCAAGGGCACAACTACCACCAACCACGACCTCCTCACGTGTTGCGGGTTGTGACGGGCAAGACTACTCATCACCTCGGTCGAAGAAAAATTCGATGCTCGATCTTCTTCTCAAGTGACACACCAAAGGATGAATTAGAACTAAAGAGCCGCGCAGATTTAATTGATGTGCTTGAATGTGTTTAAGTCTCTTTTACGCCTTCATAGCAAATTTCACAAGATCTTGCGGACTACGAAAATATTCATCTTGAAGTGCAAAGAACGATTTGATAATTCAAGCTCGCTTTGAAGTATGTCTTTTCTTGATATGGACTAGTGATATTGGCACGGCGCATTGCATGATTCAACTCAATATAGTAATCTTTGACAACTTTGCATCCTTGTTTAATGCTCTCCACGTGTCGTAGTAGTTCCCGCCATAATAGGATGGAACAAATTCTCTTCTCATGACGCTTTTAAACAAGACCAAGATGTAATGAATCGCTTTCCACTTAATTGTTGCCACCAACTAGAGGCATAGTCCAGTAAAAACAAAGTGGCCACTCTCACTTCCTTGGCTTCGATTCAACTTATGGGATTCAAGCTCGAACTCCATGTCTTGTACCCACTCAAGATACTCCTCCGGATCATTACTACCATAGAAGGGAAGATACGATACCGCGATCCGCCATTGTTAGCAAACAAAGCAAAGAATATGTATGTAGGTGTATGTGGATATGTAGAGGTCACTCAACTCACAATCCTAACAAGGTGAAGTTTCTTTACCGTTAAGAAGGAATTAAGATCAACAATACTTACACTTCAGTGGCAGGAACCACAAGGTGATGTGTGGCGAATTTCAAGAGCAAGTCAAAGCACGACAACGGGTGTTTTGTGGAGTTTGGTATGGATACCTACTTAATTTGAAAATTCTAGGTATTGTAAGGCTAAGTAAATATCCAAACTAGAATTCAATGCCTAGTTGCCGATCACAAAGATATAAGTGAAAATCCAAACAACTCACACGCAAAGATATTGGAACTTTAGTGCAATCAAGGAATGAGCTATGTAAGATATAAGTGAAGAACAAAATAGCTCGTATTGCACAAGTTATAGAAAGACGCTAGCTAGTTGCAAATAATGAAACTAGGGCACAAGATTGCACAAAATATTGATATTCTAACAATTGAATCAAGAATGAGTGGGGATTTTCGCTCAAGTTTATGGTTCGGCTATTCGTTTTCTTTTTCCTTTTCTCTTTTCTCTTTTCCTTTTCTCTTCCTCTTTTTTTTTCTTTTCTTTTTCCTTCCTTCTTTTTTTTTGAACTATTGCCAAAATTCTTGTTCTACCAAAAATGAGCAAAAATTCTTTCCCACCTTTTGATCTTTGAACAATTACAAGAACACAAATATTAATATGCAGCCCTAAGCAACGATTTAGCTAGTCTTAAATAGGTTCAAAGTATTCGCAAAAGATTGAAAGGTTCACAAAGGATAAATTGATGTCTCACTTCTTTTTTTGTTTTTTTTTATAGACACGACTAAAAAAATCAAACTAGGCTCAAATAAAAAGCAACGCAAAAGAATTCAAGATCAGCAAACCAAACTTGATTCTAATGGACAAAAACTTAACAAAACTCACTAGAATAACAAATTAAATACTACAGCTGAATTTTTTTTTGTATGGCTTTTTCGTGTATGGGAAAAAAAGATAACTGGATAAAGATCCTACCGAGTCAACGGAGCTCTGATACCACCTGATGCGGGGTGCCCGATCTTCTCGACGTAGGACCTCTCGATAACTTGTGTACCCTGACGAACCACCAGCTGATCCCCGCGCCAATGCACGGACTTGCAACTCTATGGAAAATTCGCCCAAACACACACTTGATTGGATCCTCGCCGACCACAAGCGAAGATCGTCGAACCCTCAATTCCCAACGGAAAAGCAAGAACGACCCTTGTTCTCAATGACCAATTCCTCTGTTTTGGCTATAAGCACAACAGGAGAATCAAGCAAAAGCTTTGAAAATATATTAAACGTGGTCTGAGGTTACAATGGGGGTCTACCCCTCTATATATAGTGCTCCTACTCCTCCTCATGGCTGGCCAAGAGGCCCTACTCCTATTCTAATTCGGATTTGGAGTCCTACTCCAATTCCGACACATTCCAAAACAGAAAAGGAAACTCTGATTTTCAACCGTCACATTGATTCGATCATATCTTTTGATCCAGAAGGAATTTCGGAGTGAGGGAGGATCCGTTGGATCGGGCTTGAAGTTAGCTTTCCAACAAGCCCAAGAACACTCGAATCGGACTCCGTTTGTAAAAGTTATGGCCGTTTTAATCCGGACTGTCCTGCTGATTCCGAATCCGAATTTGAGGCTGATTCCGAATCCGAATTGAATTATGAGTTGATTCCGAATTTGAATTTGGTTGGGCTTGTGGAAGTTTCGAATTTGACTTGGATTCTTGGACTTCTCTTCCTTGCTTGTCTCCTACGAGCTTCTCCTCCATTGTGATGACCTTTCTTCAAGAACAACCTCATATCCTTCATCTCCGTTCATTATTGAATCTTCCAATCTGAGCACAAGCAAAACACTAGTTTTAGGTAGTATGAAATTCTCAACTAATTTAAAAGTAAATTCAATGAACAGATTCACCTGTTGGATAAGCTTCTCTTGTTTTTCAACTCTCTTAGTAAGCTCATGTTGTTCTGAGGTATTTAATGAATTCAAAATATTATATGAAACAACATAGCTAAGGATGTCCGCATCAGATAGCTTGTCCTGCAGCTCCTCAGACAAACCATCCTTGAACTTCTCTTGCTTGGCCTCATCAGTGGCCACCTCCTCCGGAGCATAACGAGCCAAATGGTTGAACTCGTAAAGATACTCCGTGACTGAACGACGCCCTTGCCTGAGCGACAAGAATTCCTTCTTCTTCAGCTTCATCAAGCCGGAAGGAATATGAGAGCGGCGGAAGGCAGTACGGAACTCCTCCCAAGTGACGGTGTGACCGTCCGGCTGCATGGCAAGAAAGCTCTCCCACCAAGACAAAGCTGCACCCTCCAGCTGGTGCGATGCAAACAGCGCCTTCTCGTGCTCCTAGCACTGCGCTATGCGAAGCTTCCGCTCCACCAGACGAAGCCAGTCGTCTGCGTCAAGCGGGTCCTCAGACCTGGAGAACGTAGGGGGCTGGGTGCGAAGAAACTCCGCAAGTCCCCACGCGGTGGTGTCCATCCCCTGCCTGATCCTCGAAGCACCGGAAAGGGCGGAAGTGTTATGCGTGATGACGCCCGAAGAACCCTCCGCCCTCTGACGGTTGCGCTCGATCTCAAGAAGGACCTCGGCCATGGTCGGAGGAGGAGGAAGATCCTCGTCCTGACCAGCTGACTGGCCTTGGTCGCTACGAGTGCGTCCGGCCATCCTGTTACAAGAAACTTTGGTTAAAACTAGACTCAAAGATTAAAGCCGAAAGAAAGCGAAAAGCTAACGACTAGGGGAATGGAATATCACCCTAACCGAAAGCCAAAAACAGTATGTGTATAATCTTAAACAGGTTTATAAAAGGACTCCAAAAACAGCAAGGAATCATAAAACCAAAGCTCAACTCCCCAATGCAACTAACCCGTATTGAATGAACGAGTAATTGTTTGAGAAGATAAAGATCAGAAGGTCAAGGTAAGATCTAATACCACTTAAGATCAAGGCTAAATCAGCGAAAATAGTGTTAGATACATAGCCAACTAGTATCACATCTTACCCTTTTTAACCCCACAAGTTTTAGTTGATTATCCCCTTATTTTCTACCCCATTAGAAACCATCGAGCTTGCTGTCCGGAAATTGAAGTAGTTGTAGTGATTTTGCATCCAAGCTCCCAGTCGAAGTCTTCCATTCTAGAAACTTCAAAACCTGGCACACTTCAATTTGCCAAGCTCGGTGGCCCAACAGAAACCATTGAGCTCATTGTCTGAAATTGAAGCGTCTTTGTTCGATTCCGCATCCAAGCCTCTAGCCGAAATCTTCAGTCCAGAAACTTCAAAACCCTAAGAACTTCAATTTGCCAAACTCAGTGGTTCCCAAAACCCATTTAATCGGTAACACTATCTTTGAAGGAAGAAGAGGTAAACAATTTTCAAAACTCAAATTAGAGTGAGATGAGAGGAGAAAGCTAAGATAGGTAAGGAATAAAATCTGAGAATTCCTTAAGCTTTCAAAAATCATTTGATACTTTGAAATTAAGTTTTTTAAAATATCCTAAAGACGACCAACTTGGGTTACTACGGTCAGTATGGCTCTGATACCAAACCTTGTGAGACCCCGGTTTATCCGGCTTGTAATGCTTAACCATCCACTTGGTCCTAGCATCACAAATCAGATAATCTGAGACTCGAGACATGTATACTTCCCTGAAATGCAGTATACACACCCCTTTACAAAGTTCATGCATCAATTTTATTCATTCACATAGAACCGAAACAAAAACAACAATCCAGAAGATAACATAAATAAAGGATAGTCATTACAAAAGAGGGGCCGACCGGCCAAATGACAAATACATAAAGAAATTTAACAGCGGAAGCAAAAGTGCCATAAGATGGCTATAAAACAAAAGAGCCAATCAGTGTGCCTTTAACCCACAAGGCAACCGACCGGACCGCCAGGCTAGTCGTCGAATCCACAACACAACTCACAAAAGTGAGGCCCTTGGGGCTCACCTTCTTCCTCTGCAAACAAAAGCGCATCAAAGAAAAGCGGGTGAGTACTTTGAATGTACTCGCAAGATATATAAGAATGATAACTGATCTATGCAATAACTACATGCAAGCTTATTTAAGTAGAGCAGGTTAGGACTCAAATTTTTAAGCATAAAGCAAGTTTTATTTGCAATAATGTAATAGATTGAAGGCAATTTTGCAATCTGATTTTATTGGATAAAAACAGTAGTAATCAAGTATCAACAACAGTAAAACAGTCCTGGAAGTGACTAAACCATTAGCCACCACAACAATAGCATGAATTACCCATTCATGCCAACCATGTCAAGTTTTAATTTTTAAAACAAAAACAGTTGTTGAAGTCTAGATCTTGCGGGAAATCCCCAAGCGTGTCCATAACCTAGGACGAGGCTATTCGAATAGTTTTATCCCTGCAGGGTGTACCAACTTACCCACATGTCAGACCGCCTTTTTGCCACATGATTAAGCACACTTCCTTTGGTATGCCGACACGGCTAAGTCCTACGAGACATTTCCAATATTGTGTATTAACTACGAGCCGCCCGTATGGATAGAAACACATACGTTGTGTCGGAGTCATTGTAAAGCCTCGGTCAACTACCCGTCGCAGGTAAAGCCTTGACAACTACAATGCCTCGAGGTGGAGAGCCTACCCGGAATCTCCACCACCGCACACCCAACACAAGAACACATATCATGTTTTACACAACACACACAACCCCCTCCTGCGACTCGGAGATAACACACGCCAAAGTACTACGTCAAGAGGGGTCCCATATAACCCTCATGTGGTTAGTACGCAAAAGTACTTGGATCAATGGCGCAAGCAACATTTTCGGTCCTTAGGGACAGGCACCTTTCCTTGTCACACCCAACAATCACACCAACATGCCATTGTGCCCAAGTCAAATCATTTTGTTTCATTTTGGTTTTACAAAACAAAAGCATAATGTGCTGAACCAAAATAAACAAAATGATTTGTGTGATCAAGGTCATCGACTAAGTCGATAACCGCCCAATTCTACCGGTAGCTAAGCATTTCTAAGCATGACATCGCAAAAATAGTAAAAGAGCATAATTAAATCACCGGGCTCTAATTCACCAAATGATGATAATAACTTAGGTTGTGGCGAGGATAATATTTTAATGGCAACAATGCATTAGGAATAGCTACCTCTAAACAGGGCAAAAATAATTGGACACAAAAGCAATGCATACATATAATTTGTAAACAAGATATTAGACTTTGAAAGTAATGGGACATTTATGATCAAATATCTTGCCCGCTTGTTGTGGGTCAAGGTGTTCTTGAGGATCAACAATATTATGAATGTGCTCTTCGGTCCTAACGAAAGCAAAAGCAACCGATAAGAACGAATAAAATGCAAAGACCCAACAGTAAACTTCCTCCAAAAATTCTAGAATTTTTACAGTAGCAAGGTCTTGATTTATAATGAATTTAGCAACAAGAACCAATTGATTTGGATTCTTAATGCCAAAGATATGGCCAAAACAATTTTGCTCAGCTTTTATAAATCAAGAATGCTACTATTCATTAGCAAAATTTTCTGGAGCTATACTGAGGTTGGAAACATTTTTAACTTAAAGATGAGTTGAAAACATACCCAACAAAATTTGAATCAACGAAAAGGATTTGAAATGAATTAGTTATGCATTTTACAAGTTATCACATTTTTGCTTGATAAATAAATCCTCTCGAAATTCGTAAATCAAACGACGCGTGGCGAACTCGGGACGTTGATCCTGGATCCAACGGCCCAAGCTGGCAATACTGACGACGCCTTTGAAACCTCAACGTCAACCGTTGGATCTGGATCCAACGGTTCACGTGGCCCAGAGCGTTCGGTGGTCCGAACGTTCACGCGCACGCGAGCCGTCGATCTTGGATCCAACGACTCCCACGCGGCAGCAAGCGACGACGCCACCCTACTCACCACCGTTAGATGAAAAACTAACGGATGAGATGCTCTACGGAAGTTCGGCGGTCCGAACGTTCACGCCGACCGCACCGCTGATCTTGGATCCAACGGATCACGCACTTAAGCGCGCGACGGACTCAAATCCTGGCGCGATCTCGAGCCGCAGATCTTAGGATCGACGGTCCAAAATGACGACGCTCAAACCAACGCCCTGCTTTCGTCCGCAAAAATGTCGGAGGAGAACGGCTCGCCGCCGGCGGCTCGCCGCGGTGCGGAGCAAACGCCTAAAATGAGTCCTTAATACTCTGCGCACCCAATGGTACGGTGGCGCTTAGCCTGCGGTGGTCCAGAACGCCGGCAAGCCGGAGAGAACCGAGGTGAGCAAAAGTGACCGAAAACGAAAAATGCAAACGGCTCAGCTGCGGTCCACGGGAGCTGGTGCCAGGCCACAAGGGACTAAAGAGGGTTACCTGGGCGCAAAGGACGCACCGAGAAGAGTCGATGCTGCTCGGGCGAAGAAGAATGGCGATTTCGGCCGAAAAGGGGGAAGTCCGAAATTGAGCTGCTCCTTTCATCAAAAGCCAAATTGATGAGGGTTAAGCTTCAGGCGTAGAGGAGAGCAGAGGAGCAAAGACTTGTGGAAGAAGACCCCGCTGCACCGACTTCACCGAAGCTCCAAAACCGTCAATGGCGGCCGAGAGCTTCCCGAGAATCTGTGGCTCCAGCGGGCTTGTGAGTGCTGGCTAGAGCTGCGGTGTGGCTAAAGGAAGCTAAGGGAGAAACCGAGGAGCTTAAATAGCCGGGGATGGCAGAGGGCAACGGCGATAACCCGCTCGGGTCAAACCGGCCGTTTGAGCGCGAGAGAGCGACGGGAGCGGTTGGAGAGGGGACGCCTGAGGGAGGAGCACGACGAGCAATAAATGCGCGCAGAGAGAGACGTTGAAAAGCGACCGGGGAAGGGACGGCACGCCGCGACTTTTCCCTCTGCGCACGCCATGGCCATTGCTGACGCTATGAGCCGGACGGAGGAAGGAGACGACGCTACCGACCGTCGGATTGAAATCGAACTACCGAGTTATATCGCGAGGATCCGTCGCGGCCGGGTCCAGACCGTTCGATCTTGATCCAACGGCCGCATAACGCCCGCGCCCGATCGATCGCGGCCGGTGCGTTTAGTTGGTTCGACCGAGTCAAGCGGCTTGAGCCCGAGTCTGGTTCGAACCCGAGGAACAGTGCAAACCAGTTTAAAATTTGAATTTTAGACATCTGATTTTTCAGGAATTATTTGAGGTAGCAAACAAACTCCAAAATTTATGAAATTTTAACTGGAGCTTGCTGACTGCAGGAGGAGCTTTCCATAAAATTTTCAGAGATTTTCATGCACTGAATTATTCTACAGAAATTCCAGAAGAGAGGAAAATGGGGTTTGACCAGTTTGACTTGCCTCCAAAAATTATCAAATAATTTCTAAAAATCATGAGATAATTCAGAGGTGTTAAACATCAACCCTAGACCCAATGAAAATTATTTCCAGAGATTGGGCACAAGATTTTCATGGAGGAGGTTTATGACTTGAGTTTAATTGGAGAAATTTGGAGTTTGAATTTCCACCAATTACAGAAAGAGGTTTCAAACACTGCCACAATACATGAGGTAGCAAAAGTTTTAATTTATCCTCATTTTTATTACATTTGAAACATAAACCCAATTTGGGATGTTACATTTGGCCCAGCCTAAAAACCACTTTTTATATTTGGTAGGTCAAGCACCGCCCGCTCTGGCCGATCGCCATTGGCCGGTCCGATCGCTAGGTGGCGGTCGGATCACGATTTGGCTCGGTCGAGACCGCTTCGAGACCGACAAGACAGATTTTTACCGAAAACACGTGAATCGACAAACCTTTAACGCCATTGCCAATTGTCACATCATCCTAAGATCAGGAGCAAATCCCCATGATATCCACACTACCCCATGTCACTACTTTTTGCATTCTCAGGTTTGAACATTGTGAAGACATTGTAACCGAGAGGGAGGCCAGAGCCAAAGCAATGGAGGAGAACCATGGAAGATCAAGGGAAGTCACTTTAAGTTATCATGACCAGGTCTTTTGTCATGACTAGGTCCACAACTAGGTCCATTGTCCCAACCAGGTCTTGGCGGTTGTAGTCGTGCAGAGCAGGGAACGCCGGTCGGAGTCTACGACCAGATGCCGCCATGCGACACTAACGGGAGGTCCAAGCAGCACAAGACTTAGAGAAACAAGCTTAAACTGCGTGTAGGCCCAAGACGTGAACAATACTTGACGTGAACAGTAATTCTGAATTAGAGTTTGCTTCGGTATGTGTAGCAGACCCTAGGTCGTGTGTGAGTCGTGGAGGGGTGCCATAAGTACCATTGCCCAGTCCTTTGTATCCCGGAGACCACTTTGATATGGGAAATAATAGATTGGATTGCTTGCAATCGCTCTTGTTATTCCAAGTGGTTCCAAACACACTTGAGGGGAATTGGGAGTGTTGAATAGAGATCCTTCAACCTTTCCGCTAGGAACTGGGACACGATAGATCTTCAGTTGGTGGTCGGTGAAGACCAGCGCGTGTATGTTCTTGGGAATTAAAGAGTGCTAACTCTTGCATTGGCAACAGGGGATCCCTACAATTCAGCAAGCCTCACGTGAGTATCTTAATCCTACGTCGCGAATTTTGGGTGACCCCATATCATCTTGGTATCAGAGCTCCAGTTATTTGGTTGGATTATTTACCCTTAGCATTAGATTGATTTGTTTGATATGTTTTATTCCTATCGTCCAATAAACCAAAAATTGCAACACAAAAAATCCAAGCCCTAGTTTCAATATGTTATTTCTTGTGAGTTTTGTTAGGTTTTAGTCCATTAGAATTTTTATTTAGTGCCGATTTAAGTGTTTCCTTTGTGTTGCTTAATTTTTGTATCCAGTCAAAAACCCTAAAATTCGTTGCTTTTGAATTTCTAAAAAACCAGCACCAAAAATAGAGGCTAAGATCTTCAATATGTAAAGCAAGCTACAGTACGCATGTGCTACATGGTCGTGTGCTATAGTGATCGCGAGGAACATTGCACAGCATCAACAAATGTACTTATATCTTTAATCTTTTGAGTCTAGCTATTGATAATTGCATCTAGGGTTGTTCTTAGAGTTAATTACACCTTTGCAGAATTTTGAGACTTGTGCAATTAAGAGGGAAGCAAAACCATGCAAGTACGTTGTATTATTTGTTTAGCATATTTTCAGGTTAACGAAAGCCGAGGACGGCTTTTTGTGAAGAAACGGGGGATGCTGAGGACATCATTCGCATTGTTCTATATGTTATGTTTAATCTTTATTGTACTTCGGAACAACATGACCTTACCAAAATGGTAAAAACTTTTGCAAAGAAGCATAACTTTGAGGTAAACTCATTTTTATCTGTTCCTAATGATGTTATTTGTGAGAATAGAATACTACCTCATGTCGCTACTGTGAGAGCCGCTGGACGATTTACTTTGAAATGCTTAACCTTTCTGTTGGTCCTAGCATTACAAATCAAATTTCCCCGCTCTTAGTGTATATGCACTTCCTAGAACAGCAGTACACATACACCATATAAAAATTAAGCACCAACTCCATACACAGGTTATACAATAGGAGGTTTCATAATTTACAACATACAATAAGATTCCATACAAAAGAGTTAAGTCTGCAGCGGTAACACCTATCATAAGATGGCTGTAAACAAAAGCCAACCGGCTTTGTGCTGGCGGTCGGACCGCTCCAAAATCGGTCTGACCGATGATGACGGGCGGTCGGACCGGCCGACTCCAGAACCGATCCGCAACAGTAAAATCAGCTCGATGACGAAGTTGCAATTAGATGAAACTTTTGATTCTCAACTCCAATCTTTATGAAACTTCACACACACCTTCTATATGCTATTGAGGACCTATTCCAATCGAATATTATGATAATTCTTGGAATGATCTTGAGCAATTGTCAATTGATTAACAGGAGGTCTAAAACCGGGCAAGAACGAAAACTTGATCCTAAAGCTTGTTAGTGAGAGATTGATGATCAAGATGATGCTAGATAGATTCACACATATCACAGCAGGCTAATTCACGTGAAAGAATCAATCACAAACTCGCGGATCAAAGAAAGCCCTAAAATCACCAAATTGAAAGCAAGAACGAAAAGAGACTTATCTCAAGCAAACCTTGCATAGATTGATTTCGTGATTGAAGCTGGATTACATCCACACCATCATGGATCAGTAGACAATCAAGGATAATGAAATTCACCACAAACCATCAAGAGCCCTAGCCTCCACCTCAACTCCCCTAAAGACAATTAGGGTTTGAAACACAAAGAGGCGAGACAGAGAGAGGTGCAGCCACCATCTCCTCCTATTTATAGTGGAGTCCTAAAACTCTTAGGGTTTGACTCTCTTGGGCTCCCGTTAAGGCCCACTAACAAACAGGTCACACACGCACGCTTCGCGAAGCGCCGTCTTTAACTTTTGACCTAAACCGCTTCACCATGCGTCATGGATTTGCCAATAGGTCACCATTGTCCATCTTGTGTCATACTTGAGTCGTTGACCTCACCCGCATCGTCGATCGTTACGACCTCAACTCTCCAAGTCTAGTCCCGATCCTCCTCGCCGCTGACCGTCGTTGACCACCAAGCAACCTCGCACAACCACGCACAAGCAAACACGAATTTGGGAACAAGTTCTTCACAACTTGACCCATGTTAGTCAAAACATGCATCATGCAAATCATATGCCATGAAACCAATGACTTTGACCTAACAAATCAACATCGCCACGAAGTTGGCCGACGTTCAAGTAATTCGGTCGACCGCTCAGTGAGCCGGTCGGACCGCCATGGCGGTCGGACCGCTCCCTGTGAGCCGGTCGGACCGCCACCAAGGACTTAGCCGAATTTCATACTCCCAAATTCCGAAACCTTCTGGAAATTTAAATCCAATGGAACTTCTTACTGGAGACTCCAAAAATTATGGGACCAAGTGCATTAGGATCCCCTCACTTGCCTACAACACCTATTTTTGGCCCAGCTCGTTTTGAATACTTTTAGGTCACCGCCGGTCCGACCGCCCCACATGGCCGGTCCGACCGATTTGGGACCGGTCGGACCGCCGTGCAAGGACCGGTCGGACCACCCCTGTCCAGAATACCTGTAGCTTTGTCGAAAACACGTGAAACTACAAACCGTAAACGCCATTGCCAATTGTCACATCATCATAAGATCTAGAGCATATCCCCATGAAATCCACAATCTCCCCCTTGATGAACACATTGGCAATTATCCAGAAAATGTAAGTAAGAGGTTTGAAAACGAAGTTTACTCAGCAGCAGCACAAAGGCACAACTTGGTCCATAAGCAAGAAAAAGCAATGAAAATGACCAAGCGGCATCGAATAGTATAGGCATGTGAGACAAGGCAAAAGAAAGTATAAAACTTTGATTTTAAAAGGGTCAAAATTCTCACATGAGGTCCATATGAAAGAACAATTGTTCAATTGACCTATGATCATTGTGAGGATAAAAGAATGCAATTCAAGTTCAGAATATTCAATAAGACAATAAGAATGCAACTCAAGAACTCCCCCTCACTATGATCCTCAAATTTCAAATTTTCAGTTTCTCCCCTTTGTACAAACTTCTCCCCCAACAACTTCTCATTAACACATCTTCTCTTCTCATTTAACACATCTTCTCCCCCTTTGACAATGGATTCATCAAGGAATCACACCTTCCTCTCATCCAGATATAATAAATATAGAATAAAAGAAGAAGCAGAAACAAAAGAAGCATAAAGAGGAATATGCATGAAATGCAATGGAGTGGCTTCAATTTTTGTATTTTTCAATTTTTTTTAATACAAGAAGCTTTGGAGATTACCCAAAAGAACAAGCTAGTATCTCTTAATATTGCACAGACAGCATATCAAGCCTGACAGCGCTAGCAAGATCATGGTAAGACATATATATCAAAGCTAAGCACAAAGGCTCAAAAGTAAAGCAGTAGATTTGATCAATTTAAGCAACGCTTCAAATTCAAAGAAGTTCATCAACAGGATCCTAAAGTGAAATTGGCCATGTCAAAATGTCAAAGTGAGATCAAAAATCTAACAAAGACCACATTAAGAGTCAATCAAGTCCCGTATTGAATCATTTTGCTCAATATTTTGTAAACGCCCATTTGTCAATATTTTTCTCATTTGCATTGAATATTGAAGTTGACTAATGATCTAACTTAGTGACAAGATCCTGGACTAGGAGCCATCCACAAACTCATCCTAAGCTTCGACCAAAAGTTTGATTAAAGGTATATCTTAGTAAAGATGATCCTGGACTAGGAGCCATCCACAAACTCTTTCTAAGCTTCTACCGGGGCGACAAATCTTGAGGTTCATGTCATTTCTGATAAGCAGTCCCCATGAGATCGTCTGGTTCATCAAACTATCTCCAAGTTCATGTCATTTGACAAGCAGTCTCGTAAGAATAGTTTGGCACAATTTAAGCATAAGACAATCTTGATTTTCATTTTTCACAAGAGCAGTTTTAGAATCTCAAGAACACAAAGGCTCAAGTAATGGTCAATTTTAGATCAAAGAGCTAACAAAGCAATTCTGACAGGGCCAATGTCACAAGAGGAGCACTAATTGCGCAACTCGCTAAAACATCCACAAATTGGAATTTCTTAGTTTGAGTTGTTTAAAAGATTCTAGCTCATATAGCAAAGACTTAGCTACACATGTAAAAGCATGATAATTCTAGCAAGTCAAAGAACTAGACATGACATTGAGCAAGAATTGAAATACAAAAGCTCTAAAGGGTAATAGGCAAAGCTTCATCATTTTAAAAGATAAGCAGAAAATCTTATATTGCAATGCATCTTTTTGGATTTTTCATACCATTTGTTGTAACCACTTGTTGACACTTGTTGAAGTTTTCATATGAATGCAATATGACACAATGAGATGCAATTAAAAAACCTAAAAACCTAAAAAGTTCGAAAAGATCACTAAGTTCGGAAAAGAACAATAAAAGATCAAAAGAACAAGGAAAGATAAGAAAAGATCAAACTCCCCTCAAACCAACCCATAAGGATAAATTACCCTAACTCGCTTCTTAAGGAGGAAAATCTGGTTTGATCTAAAGGCTTGGTAAGAATATCGCCAATTGAGCTTGGACTACGAAGTGCATCACAATATCACCTTTTTCAACATGATCTTTAAGGAAGTGAAAGCGAATGTCTATGTGCTTAGTCCTAGAATGTTGCTTCGGGTTTTTAGCAATATTAATAGCGTAGTGTTATCACGAAAAGAGGAATACTAGCAAAGTTTAACCCATAATCTTTCAAAGTGGACGCTATCCACAAAATCAAGCTCAAAGAACTAGCAAAGACTACATACTCCGCTTCAAAGATGGATTGTGCAATGTAAGACCGCTTCCTAGAGGACCAAGATACAAGAGAAGTGCCAAGGAAGTGACAGTGCTCGAGGTACTCTTCCTATCTAACCGACACCGCAAAATCGAATCGAAAAACCTCTAATGGAAAAAGTCAAGAGCAGAATACCAAATGCCATATAAGAGAGTAGAGTGTAAATACCGAATATGCGCTTAACGGCTTGGCGATGGGAAATTCTCTGAGACGCTCAAATCTTGCACAAAGGCATACCGTGAAGTGAATGTCCGGTCTCGAGGCCACAAATACGAAGGGAGCCGATCATGTTGCAGACTCGTGTTGATCCACGACTTCTCCTTCCTCATCCGGATCCAAAAAATGGTTGCCATGGGAGTGGAAATTGGCTTGCAATCACCCATGTTGAAGCGTTTGAGTAGATCTTTAGTGTACTTCGTCGATGGATGAAAGTTCCTTCCTTGCATTGCTTGATTTGAAGTCCCAAAAGTAATTAAGCTCTCCCATCATACTCATCTCAAATTCCCGGATATAGTGTCGGAAAAGTCGAAACAAGAGCATTAGAGGAACCACCAAAGATAATATCATCCACATAAATTTGAGCAAGCAGAAGTCATTGTCACGCCTAAGAATGAATAGGGTTTTATCCACTTTACCCATTTCAAAATTATTTTTAAGCAAGAAGGTCTTAAGTCTATCATACCATGCTCTAGGGGCTTGTTTAAGACCATACAATGCTTTAGATAGCTTGAAAACACGATTTGGATATTTAGGATCCTCAAAACCAGGGGGTTGCTTAACATACACTTCCTCATCTATGAAACCATTTAAAAAGGCACTTTTAACATCCATCTGATATAATTTAAAACCTTTTGATGCAGCAAATGCAAGTAGAATGCGAATGGCTTCTAGTCTAGCAACAGGAGCAAATGTCTCATCAAAATCTAACCCCTCAACTTGGTCAAACCCCGAGCTACCAACTGCCTTATTTCTAACCACGTAACCATCCTCACCTTGTTTATTCTTAAACACCCAACGGGTTCCTATAACATTATGACCACTAGGAGGTTCTACTAGGTTCCAAACTTTGTTTCTTTCAAATTCTCTAACTCCTCATGCATGGCATTTACCCGGCTAGAATCGATAAAGCATGTGATATATCGCGGGGTTCAAAAGAAGCAACAAAAGCCGAATGAGAGTAGAGATTTGGATCATTATACCGAGCGAGTGACTCGCTCATGTAGGTTACCTATTATCCGCTCCGAGGATGTCTCTGAATGCGAAGTGGAGCGCCCGGTGAGATGTCGTTTCTTCGACCTCCGCAGTATGCGATGATGATGATGCACAGAGCCTCAATGAAGGTGAAGTAGACGAAAGGTGTTCTTGTATCAATATGGGCGCCAAAGAAAAGCAGATGAGGGAATGACATTTGCTTCGTCCTCATCTTCCTCCACAAAAATAAAATGCTCTCTCACACCTGTAAATCATCTCAGAGTAATTGATCTAGCCTGTGGCTAGTCTCATCAAAAGTGACATTACAAGTCTCCTGAATAATGTTAGTCTCAGTATTAAAAACTCGAAAACCCCTCGAATGAGCAGGATAACCCAGAAATACCCCATCAAAAGTTCTTGACTCAAATTTATCTAAGTTGCCTGTCTTAAGGATAAAACATTTTGATCCAAAACTCAAAATGCGAAGCAGAGGGTTTTCTACCAAAACGAAGCTCATAAGGAGTCTTGCCTAAAGAAGGTCTCAAAAGACACGATTTGCAATATGGCAAGCAGTAGCAATAGCTTCAGCCCAAAATCTCCTCGGTGTGTTATACTCATCTAGCATCGTCCTAGCCATTTCGACCAAGGTTCTATTCTTCCTTTCCACCACGCCATTTTGTTGAGGGACGTGTGGAGAAGAGAACTGATGCTCAATACCACGCTCAGCACAAAAAGAAGAAAAAGAAGCATTTTTGAACTCCGTGCCATTATCACTGCGAATCGCTCTCAAAGCACCAGAAGCTCGAAGCCAAACGAAGAACAAGGTCATGAAAATAACCAAAAGCTTCATCTTTTGAAGTAAGAAAGAACACCCAAGTATATCTAGAAAGATCATCAACTATAACAAGAATATACCATTTTCCACCGACTGACCGGACTCTAGCAGGACCAACAGTATCCATATGAAGTAACTGTCCTGGTCCGTCACCATAACCATAGTCACTGTAAGGGTGTGAGGCGGAACTTGTTTGCCATGCCTACAAGGCACATACAAAGATCTTTGACAACTTTGAGCTTAGGCAAACCTCTCATGAGATCAAGGTTGCTAACTCGTGTCAGATGATCAAAACCAATGTGCCCCAACCGTCGACGCCAAAGCCAGAAATCAAGAAGATGTAAGCAAACATTTAAGAGATCCAAAGAAGAGATTCTCGAAAAATCACCCAAAAATTCTACCAACTCTAGAGATTCCAAACACAAGCTCACCAAGAGAATCAAGCACACGACAAGCATTTTTCTTAAAAGCAGCCTCATAACCATCATCAAGAAGTCGAGAAACAGTAAAGAAGATTATACCTAAGCTTGTCCACAAGAGCGACATCTTTAGAATGAATTTGTTGTTTACCCTAATTGATCCTGTTCCTTCAATTCGCCCTTGTGTATCATCTCCAAAGGTGATGAAGTCATCACCGTTGCTCGCGTGAAAGAGGTGAACCATTTTGAGTTCCCGGTCATGTGGCGTGAACATCCGAGTCAACGAACCACGTGTTCTTCCCTTTCGCGGTAATCCTAAAATCAAGGAGCAAAGAACGATGTGTCTCAATCATGGGGTTAGATAAACAAGATTTAGTAATCGAAGATCGAGACACACGCCCGCAAGGAGTATACAAACCGAAGTACTATCCTTGATTTCATTTAACATTCGGTTATGAGCAATGTTTAAATTAAAATGAGACTTGAATCTGTCCATGGCGATCGGCCGCTTTGTCTTTAGTCAAGGTCGATCCGGTGACCAAAACGGTCGGGCCGGTGACCACTCAAATGGCCGACCGCGATCTGATACACATTAGAATTAGGATGTCTAGAAACATAATGATTTGCATGAGATAAAAATCCTAATCCGTGTTTATTCTTTTCGGTGTTACCATGTCTCATAGAAGCTCTAGGTTGCATGAATGAAATTCTATCAAAATTTTCCTATCATTTTTCAACCTACGCCAACAAGATTCAATCAAATGTCCACCTTTTTGCAATAAGTGCAATGGTACTTGGTACCACTAGAAGACACACCATTTGAATTAATACAAGGTTGGGCAAAACCGCAGATTTAAAAGATGTTTTTGCGAGTTGGGTTTTGAATTCAATTAAACCTTTTCCAAGACTTGAATGACTTTTGGGTTTGAATTGTCTTGAAAAGAATTGAATCCTAAACCTTGCTTCTTATAAGGAGTTTTAGACTTGTCAAGAATCATGTTTAATTGTTTCTTACCTTTAGAAAATTTTTCTAATGTATCATGAAGGTAAGCATTTTCTTTCTCAAGTTAACACAAGAATCACAAGTTTTATCCATAGATTTTCCTTATACAAAGCAATTTCAAGCTTAAGAGTGGAACATGAAGCACAAGTAGTATTTTCAATATTGTCCTTAAGCTTAGCATATTTGACTCTAGCGACTTCTAAGATATCTTTGATTTCACGCTCTTTTCTAAGCATGAAGTGCAAGGGCTAGAATCAAAAACATCAAAAGCAATCAATTTACTAGATTCTAAACATTTTTCACAAGGAGCACTTTTAATTTCATTTAGTTCAGATTTAGCATTCTCAAGTTGTTGTACACAAATATTATGAGCAGATTGTAACTTGGTAATTTGTAATGCATAGCATGACAAGATAAACATTCATCAGTTCAAGAGTCTTAGCAGTTTTAAGCTCTACTTTCAGTTTGCTAATTTTGACTCTAATTTCTTATTTTTGTCATAACAAATTCAAGCGCTTCATCTTGACTAAGCAATTGCTCAACTATAGAATCATATTTAGCGTAAAGCTCATCATAAGAAAAAGATACCTCATTATCATCAATGTCGTCCGTGTCACCATGAAGCACATGCCAGTGAAGTCTTTGGCCTTCCTTTCTTTTACCTTGAGGGATCTCCTCCTCCTTGTCCTCCTCACTCCCGGTATCCACATCGCTCAAGGATTGATCCTCAAAGCGGCAAGGACCCGTGAGCAGCCTTCACAAGCTTATTTGCCTCATACCTTGATTTGTTGAAAGGAGGCTTCTTCCAAGTCGGCTTTCCTTCCTTATGATTGCTCTTACCTTTCACTTGGGGCAATTTGTCCTGATATGATTGAGCTCACCACATTCATAGCATGTCACCGACCACCTCTCTTTTGTTTCTCACATTATTGTAGGCCGTGTGAATTTTTTAGCAAGAAGAGCTAACTCGCTTCAGAATACTTTCAAGCTCCTCTTCATGAATAGCAGATAAACAAGCAAATGAAAATCCGTAAGAAGATTCAAAAGAGTCATCAAAAGCCTTTTGAGAGGATCGCTACCAAAGCTAAATTATCTTTCTTAGGATGATCAACTCTTTTAATTTCATGAGTCTTGAGTTTACTATAAAGCAATTCTAAAGTAAGACTTCAAAGATCAACATTTTCTTCTATAGCAAGAGCCTTCATCTCCCACTCCTTGGTGTTGATTGCAGCCAAGAGATGGGTGGCATTTTCAGATTGAGAATATTCAATATCAACGATTTTCATTTGATTAATTACTTTATTAAAGCGATCGAAAATGTCATCGATGCTCTCCAGACGCATCTCGAATTTATTGTATTCACGCTTGTAAACAGCTGGCGCACTTTTTGATTTGGGACGAACCCTCATGATATGTTTCGAGAGTGTTCCAAATTTCATGCGCAGTTGAAAGATTACAAATTCGATCATATTCTTGTCTACCAAGTGCACCATATAAAAGATTCTTAGCTTTATTGTTGTTAGCCAAAAGAATTGCAGAAGCATGTGTAGCAATTTCAGAATAACCAATGGCTCTAACAACATCCCAAATAGCTTGTCCCTCGCTCTCAAGAAAGACGCGCATACGATTCTTCCAATAGGCATAGTCGTGCCCATCGAAGATATGCGGTTTAGTAGAAAACTTATCCATCGCCAAAGTTCAGTGACCGGTTAAGATCAAGATTGAACTAATCGGGCTCTGATACCACTTGTTGGACCGTAAAGGCGACTAGAGGGGGTGAATAGAGCACGCCACTTTTCACAAATTATGAACTCAATACAATTTAACTCCAGTAGCTATTAGAAAGCTATGAAGATCAATATACCAGTACAGCGGAAGACTAGTATTGAATCCAATTAAACCCCTAAGCAATGTAACAAAATCAACTAAGATTACCAAGACTCACAAAGACGGCGTCCGACGTTATACTCAACCGGTCGGACCGATTGCTCGCGGTCCGACCGGCTTTGTCTTTGGCGGTCGGACCGCTCCAAAATCCGTCGACCGGTGATGACGGGCGGTCGGACCGGCCGACTCCAGAACCGATCTGCAACAGTAAAATCAGCCCGATGACGAAGTTGCAATTAGATGAAACTTTTGATTCTCAACTCCAATCTTTATGAAACTTCACACACACCTTCTATATGCTATTGAGGACCTATTCCAATCGAATATTATGATAATTCTTGGAACGATCTTGAGCAATTGTCAATTGATTAACAGGAGGTCTAAAACCGGGCAAGAACGAAAACTTGATCCTAAAGCTTGTTAGTGAGAGATTGATGATCAAGATGATGCTAGATAGATTCACACATATCACAAAGCAAGCTAATTCACGGAAAGAATCAATCACAAACTCGCGGATCAAAGAAAGCCCTAAAATCACCAAATTGAAAGCAAGAACGAAAAGAGACTTATCTCAAGCAAACCTTGCATAGATTGATTTCGTGATTGAAGCTGGATTACATCCACACCATCATGGATCAGTAGACAATCAAGGATCACGAAATTCACCACAAACCATCAAGAGCCCTAGCCTCCACCTCAACTCCCTAAAGACAATTAGGGTTTGAAACACAAAGAGGCGAGAGAGAGAGAGTGCAGCCACCATCTCCTCCTATTTATAGTGGAGGTCTAAAACTCTTAGGGTTTGACTCTCTTGGGCTCCGTTAAGGCCCACTAACAAACGGGTCACACACGCACGCTTCGCTAAGCGCCGTCTTTAACTTTTGACCTAAACCGCTTCACCATGCGCCATGGATTTGCCAATAGGTCACCATTGTCCATCTTGTGTCATACTTGAGTCGTTGACCTCACCCGCATCGCCAATCGCTCGACCTCAACTCTCCAAGTCTAGTCCCGATCCTCCTCGCCGCTGACCGTCGTTGACCACCAAGCAACCTCGCACAACCACGCATAAGCAAACACGAATTTGGGAACAAGTTCTTCACAACTTGACCCATGTTAGTCAAAACATGGATCATGCAAATCATATGCCATGAAACCAATGACTTTGACCTAACAAATCAACATCGCCACGGTTGGCCGACGCTCAAGTAATTACGGTCCGAACGCCCAGTGAGTCGGTCGGACCGCCCCATGGCCGGTCTGACCGCTCCTCGTGAGCGGTCGGACCGCCACCAAGGACTTAGCCAATTTCATACTCCCAAATTCAAACCTTCCGAAATTTAAACCAATGGAACTTCATCGAGACTCCAAAAATTATGAGACCAAGTGCATTAGGATCCCTCACTTGCCTACAACACCTATTTTTGGCCCACTGCTTTGAATACTTTTAGGTCATCACGGTCCGATCGCCCCACATGGCCGGTCCGACCGATTTGGGACCGGTCGGACCGCCGATGCAAGGACCGGTCGGACCGCCCGCCCGTAATACCCGTAGCTTTGTCAAAACACGTGAAACTACAAACCGTAAACGCCATTGCCAATTGTCACATCATCCTAAGATCTAGAGCATATCCCCATGAAATCCACAGGTAATGACTGATGGACCAGGACAGCTTCTTCACTTAGACACAGTTGGTCCGTCTAGAGTTCAGTCAGCTGGTGGGAAATGGTATGTGGTGGTGGTTGTGGATGATTACTCCAGGTATTCATGGGTTTATTTTCTCGCTTCTAAGGACGAAGCATTTGGATTCTTTAGAGATTTGGTCCTTAGAATTGCTGTTGATATACCTGGAGCTTTGAAAGCCATTAGGAGTGACAATGGGATAGAGTTCAAGAATTCTTCTTTTTCTACCTTCTGCACTGATAGGGGAATTGAGCATCAGTTTTCTTCTCCTAGAGTTCCCCAGCTGAATGGTGTTGTAGAAAGGAAGAACAGAACCCTTGTAGAGATGGCTCGGACCATGTTAGATGAGCATTCTACTCCTAGGAGATTTTGGGCTAAGGCGATCTCTACTGCTTGTTATATCTCCAATAGGGTTTTCTTGAGATCCGTGGTTGGGAAGACCTCTTATGAGCTTAGATTTGGTCATTCTCCCAAAGTCTCTCATTTCAAGATTTTTGGTTGCAAGTGCTTCATTCTTAAACATGGCAATCTTGATAAATTTGAGTCTAGATGTTTTGATGGCATATTTCTTGGATATCCTGCTCATTCTCGTGGCTATCGTGTTTTTAATGTTGATACTAACAAAATTGTTGAGACTTGCGAAGTCACTTTTGATGAGGCTAGTCCTGGTACTAGACCCGATGCTTCAGGTACACAGGTTCCTGAAATTCAAGGAAGCATCTTCGTCGATGATGACTCTGAGGATGAAGAACCAAACCATCCTCCAGCTACCTCTGAGAGGGGTGGAGAGCCGCTGCTACTACTCAGATTTGGTGGCGACCTCCTCCTATCTTCACCGACGATCTGAGTGGCTCTGTTCCTACCTCCACAACTCATGGGGTAGAGGCCATACGCACCAGAGCACCTCTTCGCATTCAGCGACAACATCCACCTAGGCAGATGATTGGGGATCTTCAAGAGCGAGTCACTCGCTCCAGGTTTGTTTCTCCTGATTCTCATACACATTCTGCTTTTGTCGCTTCTTTTGAACCCTGAGATATCACCCATGCTTTATCTGATGCCTCTTGGGTCAATGCCATGCATGAAGAGCTTGAAAATTTTGAAAGAAAAAAAGTCTGGACTTTAGTTGAGCGTCATTCTGATTCTCATGTTATTGGAACAAAATGGATTTTCAAAAATAAACAAAGTGAGGATGGGTTGGTTGTTCGCAATAAGGCTAGACTAGTAGCTCAATGTTATTCCCAGGTAGAGGGCTTAGACTTTGAAGAGACCTTTGCTCCAGTAGCTAGATTGGAAGCCATTCGCATTCTTTTAGCATTTGCAACATCCAATGGTTTCAAGCTTTTTCAAATGGATGTTAAAAGTGCTTTCTTGAATGGTTTCACAGAAGAAGAGGTCTTTGTCAAGCAACCTCCTGGTTTTAAAAATCAAAAATTCCCAAACCATGTGTTTAAACTCTCTAAAGCCCTGTATGGATTGAAACAAGCTCCTAGAGCTTGGTATGACAGGCTTAGGAGTTTCTTGCTTGAAAATGATTTCAAAATAGGAATGGTTGATAAAACCTTGTTCACACTCAGGCATGGCAGTGATTTCTTGTTGGTTCAGATTTATGTGGATGATATTATATTCGGTGGTTCTTCTCATGCTTTGGTGTCCAGATTTTCAGACTCTATGAGCAGTGAGTTCGAGATGAGCATGATGGGAGAGCTGACATTCTTCCTTGGTCTTCAAATCAAGCAATCGAAAGAAGGCACCTTCGCTCACCGAGTAAGTATACAAAGGACCTTCTTGGCGCTTCAATATGGGAAGCGAGGCCAATGTCTACTCCCATCGCTACAACCACCGTCTTTGGACCACGATGAGGATGGAGAGTCCGTGGACCAGAAGGAGTACCGCAGTATGATTGGCTCCCTCCTCTATCTTACAGCGTCGAGGCCGGAAATACAATTCGCCGTATGTCTGTGCGCTTGCTTTTAGGCTTCCCCTCGTGCTTCTCATCGTCAAGCAGTACGTCGCATATTCAGGTACCTTCAAGATACACTTGACTTTGGACTCTGGTATTCTTCTTCTTCTGTTCTCTCAATTTGAGTATTTTCTGATGCTGATTTTGCGGGGTGTAGAGTGGATAGGAAGAGTACTTCTGGCACTTATCATTTCTTGGGCACATCTCTTGTTTCTTAGTCTTCTAGAAAACAGTCTTCGGTTGCACAGTCCACAGCCGAGGCTGAGTATGTAGCTGCCGCCTGTGGTTGCTCTCAGGTTCTCTGGATTTTGTCCACGCTGCGGGACTATGGGTTATCTTTGAGAAGTGTTCCTCTTTTCTGTGACAACACTTCTGCAATTAATATTGCCAAAAGCCCAGTGCAACATTCCAGGACTAAACACATTGATATTCGATTTGATTTTCTGAGAGACCATGTTGAGAAAGCTGATGTTGTGCTCCACTTCGTAGAGTCAAAACAACAGCTTGCAGATATTTTCACTAAAGCTCTTGATTCTTCTCGTTTTGCAGCTTTGCGGGGAGAGTTAGGGGTTATTAGTCCTATTGGGCTGTTTTGAGGGGGAATCTGCTCTTTTTGCATTCATTGTATCATAATGCATGTTTCGTTTTATGTGTCTTGCATTGCATAATAAAATTTGTGGAGCTTTGATTATTATCCTTGTATGGCGTGATTTCATTCTCTATACCTTGTCATATCAAGTGATAGTCTGCTAGACTTATCTTATGGGTCTTCTTGTTCAGCTTAGCTTTTGCCTTGCTAGCTTTGTATCTGTGAACAATTCGAATCAAATCATATCTTGTTGGATCTTGTGACTAGTTTTGCTCTAGTGATCCTCTTATGATTCTTGCCATGTCATATAGGATGAATTGAGTCTTGAACTTATTTTGAGATGAAAATGAGCTTTTATCTTCTTAAGTCAAGCAAATGAAAAAATGAGTTTTTCTGTGCGAAAAAACTGATCTCACCAATCCTTTCTCATGAGACGGCTTGCCATTGCACTAGGCATGAACTCAGGGGGAGTTTTGGATGACCTAGACCACTCTTTTAAGCTTATCGCTTGAGATGGTCGCGGCAAGGCTTGAGATCTAGCACATTGAAAAATTCCTTTTAAGAAAATGCTCAAAATGCTAAGTGCTTGAATTATGCTTCAAAAATGAACTCTTAATGCTCAAAATGCCTCAGTTCTTGTTTTGAGTCTCTTTTTACTTATAGACATGGCTTGACTCATTTTTTGGTTGCTTTGAGTGAACTATGATATTGAGCAACCTTTCATGATTTTAATTCTCTTAATCTCTCAGACATCGCTAGTTTGGTTTTAGCTTTGCAGTACATGCTTTGCCATGATTGAATATAGCTTATACTCTTTATATGGCTTGGTATAATACTTGTACTGTCTACATGTATAATGGTCATGGCTCCTTTTACCAAAGTTCAAAAATAATGTCATTCCTTCATGCTCTTTCTTTTCCCGTGCATCTTGATGAATTCATTGTCAAAGGGGGAGAAAGATTGAAGAAAAATGCTGTTTTGGAGCGTTTGGTTTCCTACATAAGGTTTCATATAAAAGAACACATATAAAAAAAATGAACCTTTTGAAAATTTGTGATCATAGTGAGTTGAGTCTCTTGGTGCTATTGCCTTTTTCTGATTTTATCTGCATTTGAAGAAGACTCACAATGATCAAAGGTCAAATAGAACAATTGTCTTTTATTTGGACCTAAGTGAGATTTTTGGCTACTTTCTGGAAATTGAATCCTTTGGTGCTTTCATTGCCTTATCTCACTTGCTTACACTATTCTGAAGCCAGCTTGGTCGGTTCCTAGGTTCTTTCTTGCTTATGGACCAAGTTGTGCATTTATGCGAAAACGGCGAAATTTTTACTTTTCATTTCGAAAAACCACATTTTCTTGGAAATTGCCAATGTGTTCATCAAGGGGGAGATTGTGGATATCGTGAGGATATGTGCATGATCTCAGGATGATGAGTCAATTGGCAATGGCGTTGTTGGTTTGCAAAATCTCGCGTTTCGGGTTTGTTTCAAAATTTCGCTGGACCACAAAGGTCCGATCGACCGTGTTGTGTCGGTCGATCACCGAGAGGTCCGACCGGCCGTGGTGGCCGGTCCGACCGATATTTCAAAAAGTGGTTTTTGGGGCTGAGCCAAAAATAGGTTGTGTAGGCAAGTGAGGGGAGTCTCCTGGATGTGATCACAACATTTTTGGAGCTCCGAGTCAAAAGTTCTATTCAGTTGAAATTTCCAGAAGGTTTCGGATTTTCACGCTGGAAATTTGGCTAAGTCTTTTCAAAGGTCCGACCGCATTGTGGGATCGATCGGACCAAGATTGTGGGGCGGTCAGACCGCCGATGACTTGGAGGTTAGCCAAGTTTGCATTGAGTTTATTTGAATGTGTTTTATGTATGGAGTTCAATGCTTTATTGATACATATTGCATTGCGGAACTAACGTGGGTCAAGTTGCGAAGAACTTGTTCCCGGAAACGGTTTGTTTGTCTATTGCCGTGCAGGTGGCTTGCAGGTCTACGACGTCAACGGTGAGGTGGATCGACTACGCTTGGAGAGCCGAGGTCCGTAACGATCATGGATACCGTGAGGTCGTGTGACTCAAGCATGGTGCGAGAATGGGCAAGATGGATCGAACAGGTAGTTCGGCATATACCGTTGGATCAGCGGTGCGGAAGTCGGTGTGAAGTCTCAGAGGACCGAAAGGCGACTAGGGGGGTGAATAGGCGCTTTCAAAACTTTCTCGCCTAAATCAAAACCAACACGAACTTTACTCCTTTAGCTATGAAAGCTAAGAAGTTCAGTGAGCACACAACGGAAGCCTTGTGTTGAATTTGATAAACCCTCAAGCACACGACACAAAAGGAGAAAAGAACTCAATGTTCTTCATCGGCACGCAAGCGGTCCGACCGGCTACCACGGGCGGTCGGACCGACGGTCAAGCAAATGGTCGACCCGCAACTAACCAATGGTCGGACCGGTGGACAGCGGTTCGACCAAGCAAACCAATGGTCTGAATACACGGGCGGTCGAACCGCCGCTGAAAGGTTTGGCCGGACCCAGAGAGTCCAAGATCAAAAACTCCACCCAAATCCAAAACGAAATTTGATCCAACTTTGATTCAACCAATAAAACTTGACCAAATTTCTAGCACACCTCCCTAATGATATTAGAGACCTATTTCTAGCGACGATCCGTCGATCCACTTCGCAGAATCGATCTCTCGAGATTTTAACAAAGAAGTGCTCAAACCCTAGAAATGAGAAAACTTGATTCAAGACTTGCTTGTGGGGTTTGATGATCTAGATGACTCTAGGAGTAATCCCACACATCAAAGCAAGATAAAGTAGGCCGAGAGACCAAGCATGAACCTTTGAATCAAGGAAGCACCAAAAACATCCAAAAGAGAGAAGAACACAAAGGGAGCAATGATCTTTCAATTAAGCATCACAAGATTGTTCATTCACAATAGATGCTTACAAAGCCTCTCCACCAAGGAGGGCAAGAGCTCAACAAAGAGCACACTCCAAACCCTAGTTCTCCTCTCCTCTCCTCCAAACCCTAGAAAAAGGAAGAAGGGGCTAAATGAATGCTTGCTTAGGTTTTCCACCTCTCCCTTCCTATTTATACTAGAGAGCTAGGGTTTCCTTTGGGTCTCTTACACATGGGACCCACACACAAATAACTCTTGAAGCAATCGCCGCTTCACCACGTAGGTTGATCACGGTTCTCATCGACGCCAAGCCTCTCTTGTCCGAATCCCATCGAACCTCCCGCAGACTCGCACCGATATCCGCACCGCCGATCCAACCAAATTGCTTCAACCACCCGCTCGATCCATCTTGTCCATTCTCGCACCATGCTTGAGTCACACAACCTCACCCAGATCCCCGATCGCTCGACCTCGGCTCTCCAAGCGTAGTCCCGATCCACTCACCGCTGACGCCGCTGACTCGCAAGCCACCGCACAAAGAATAGACAAACAAACCGCTTCCGGAACAAGTTCTTCACAACTTGACCCACGCCGCCCGCAATGCAATATACATCAATAAAGCATTGAAGTTCATAGAATAACACACTCGTAACAAACTCAATGCAACACTTGGCTCACCTCCAGTGATCGCGGCCCGATCGCTTCACAGGCCGGTCCGACCGATTCATGTTGGCCGGACCGCTCCCACAACGGCGGTCGGACCGGTCCAAAGGACTTAGCCAAAATTCAAGCGAGAAATTCAAACCTTTCGAAATTTCAATCGAATAGAACTTTTGACTGGAGCTCCAAAATGATGGGACCACATCCAGAGACTCCTCACTTGCCTACACAACCTATTTTTGGCCCACCCAAAACCCAACTTTTAAGCGGTCTGACCGCCACCATGGTCGGCCGGATCGCTTCCACGGGCGGTCCGACCGCCAAGACAACCGGTCAGACCGCCAAAGGGCTCGACAAATTTTGGAGCAAACCCGAAACGCGAGATTTTGCAAACTAATAACGCCATTGCCAATTGACTCATCATCCCGAGATCGCACATATCCTCACGATATCCACAATCTCCCTTGATGAACACATTGGCAATTTTCAAGAAAATGTGGTTTTTCAAAATGAAAAGTAAAACTTCATTGCTGTGATAAAGGCACAACTTGGTCCATAAGCAACAAAAAGCCTAGGAACCACCAAGTCGGGCTTCGTAATAGTGTAAGCAAGTGAGATAAGGCATTGAAAGCACAAAAGGATTCAAATTCCGTAAAGTAGCCAAAAATCTCACTTAGGTCCAAATGAAAGACACATTGTTCTATTTGACCTTTGATCATTGTGAGTATTTTTCAATTGCAAATCAAATAAGATAAGACAATGAAACCCGTAAACTCAACTCACCATGATCACAAATTTTCAAAAGGTTCAAAATTTTTATTTTATGAATTTATATTAAACCTTGAGTATGAAACCAAAAGCTCCAACATCATTAACATCATTTTCTTCACAATCTTTCTCCCCTTTGACAATGAATTCATCAAGATGCATGAAAAGAAAGAGCATGAAGGAATGACTTTATTTTTGAACTTTAGTAAAAGGAGCCATGACCATTATACATGTAGACAAGACAAGTATTATACCAAGCCATATAAAGAGAAGACGCTATATTCAATCATGGCAAAACGTAATCGCAAAGCTAAAACCAAGATAGCAAAGAATCGAGATTAATGTAATTGAAATCATGAAAGGTTGCTCAAAATCATAGATTCACTCAAAGCAACCAAAATGAGTCAAGCCATGTCTATAAGTAAAAGAGACTCAAAACAAGAATTGAGGCATTTTGAGCATTAAGAAAATTCTTTTGAAGCAAAGCTCAAGCACTTAGCCCTTTTGGGCAAATTTTCTTTTCTTTCTCCCTTTTTTGTTTGTGCTAGATCTCAAGCCTTGCCGCGACCATCTCAAGCGATAAGCTTAAAAGAATGATCTAGGTCATCCAAAACTCCCCGAGTTCATGCCTAGTGCAATGGCAAGCCGCCTCATGAGAAAGGATTGGTGAGATCAGCTTTTTCGCACGTAAAATCTCATTTTTCATTTGCTTGACTTAATAAGATAAAAGCTCATTTTTCAACTCAATAAGTTCAAGACTCAATTCAACTTGTAAGACATGGCGAGAATCATAAGAGGATCACTAGAGCAAAACTAGTCACAAGATCCAACAAGACATGATTTGATTCAAATCTCTCACAGATATAAAGCTAGCAAGGCAAAGGCTAAGCCAAACACGAAGAGCCATAAAAGAAGTCTAGCAGACTATCACTTGATATGACAAGGTATAGAAGATGAAAACAAGTCATACAAGGATAATAATCAAAGCTCCACTAATTTTATTATACAATGCAAGACAAATGAATTGAAACATGCATTATGATACAATGAATGCAAAAGAGCAACTTCCTCAAAACAGCCCAATAGGACTAATAACCCTAACTCTCCCCGCAGCAAAGAAACGCCAAGAGTCAAGAGCCTTAGTGAAAATATCCGCAAGTCGTTGCTCGACTTACAAAGTGAAGCACAACATCACCTTTCTCAACATGGTCTCTCGTAAAATGAAATCGAATGTCAATGTGTTTAGTCCTCGAATGTTGCATCGGGTTTTTGGCAATATTAATTGCGTATGTTGTCACGTAAAAGAGGAACACTTCCCAAAGATAACCCATAGTCTCGCAGCAGTGGACAAAATCCAGAGAACCCGAGAGCAACCATCGTGGCAGCTACATACTCGCCTCACCAGATCAGGCAATGTAAGACTGCTTTTAGAAGACCAAGAAACAAGAGATGTGCCCAAGAAATGACAAGTGCCGTAAGTACTCTTCCTATCAACTCTACACCCGCAAATCAAGATCGTAAAATGCTCGAATTGAAAGAGCCAAGAAGAAGAATACCAGAGTCCAAAATCAAGCGTATCTTGAAGATACCAAGATGCGCGCATCGCTTGACGATGAGAAGCACGAGGAAGCTCGAATCGAGCGCACGCACATACGGCGAATTGTATGTCCTACCGACAGTAAGATAGAGGAGGAGCCAATCATATCGCGGTATTCTTCCGTCCACTGACTTCCATCCTCATCGTGGTCCAAAGACGGTGGTTGTTGCAATGGGAGTAGACATTGGCCTATCGCTTCCCATATTGAAGCGCCAAGAAGGTCCTTTGTATACTTACTCGTGAACGAAGGTGCCTTCTTTCGCTTGTTTGATTTGAAGACCAAGGAAGAATGTCGCTCTCCCATCATGCTCATCTCAAATTCACCGCTCATAGAATCAAAATCTAGACACCAAAGCATGAGAGGAACCACCAAAATAATATCATCCACATATATTTGAACCAACAAGAAATCACCGCCATGCTCGAGAGTGAACAAGGTTTTATCAACCATTCCCATTTTGAAATCATTTTCAAGCAAGAAACTCTTAAGTCACATACCAAGCTCTAGGAGCTTGTTTCAATCCATACAGGCTTTAGAGAGTTTAAAAACATGGTTTGGGAATTTTGATTTTCAAACCTGTGAGGTTGCTTGACAAAGACCTCTTCTTCTATGAAGCCATTCAAGAAAGCACTTTTAACATCCATTTGAAAAAGCTTGAAACCCTTGGATGTTGCAAATGCTAAAAGAATGCGAATGGCCTCCAATCTAGCTATCGAGCAAAGGTCTCTCAAAGTCTAAGCCTCTACTGAATAACCTTGAGCAACAAGTCTAGCCTTATTGCGTAACAACCAATCCATCCTCACTTTGCTTATTTTTAAAAACCCATTTTGTTCCAATAACATGAGAATCAAGGTCGCCAACTAAAAACCGACTTTGTTTCTTTCAAAATTTTCAAGCTCTTCATGCATGGCATTGACCCAAGAGGCATCGATAAAGCATGGGTGATATCTCGGGTTCAAAAGAAGCGACAAAAGCGTAATGTGCATGGGAATCAGAGAATAAACCCGAGCGAGTGACTCGCTCTTGAAGATCCCCAATCATCTGCTCAGAGGATGTTGTCGCGAATGCGAAGAGGTGCTCCCGGTGCGTATGGCCTCTACCCCATGAGTTGTGGAGGTAGGAACAGAGCCACTCAGATCGTCGGTGGGGATAGGAGGCGGCCGTCACCGACATCAAGTAGTAGTAGCAGTGCTCTCCACCCTCTCGTGAGGTAGCAGGAGGATGGTTTGAGTCTTCATCCTCGTAATCATCATCGACGAAGATGCTTTCTTGAGTTTCGTAAACCTGTACCAAGCATCGGGTCTAGTACTGTGACTAGCCTCATCAAAAGTGACTTCGCAAGTCTCAACAATTTTGTTAGTATCAACATTAAAAACACGATAGCCACGAGAATGAGCAGATATCCAAGAAATATGCCATCAAAACATCTAGACTCAAATTTATCAAGATTGCCATGTTTAAGAATGAAGCACTTGCAACCAAAAATCTTGAAATGAGAGACCTTGGGAGAATGACCAAATCTAAGCTCATAAGAAGTCTTCCCAACCACAGATCTCAAGAAAACCCTATTGAGATATAACAAGCAAGAGAGATCGCCTCACCAAAATCTCCTAGGAGTAGAATGCTCATCTAGCATGGTCCGAGCCATCTCTACAAGGGTTCTGTTTCTTCCTTTCTACAACACCATTCTCACGAGGAACTCTAGGAGAAGAAAATCGATGCTCAATTCCCTATCACAGAAGGTAGAAAAAGAAGAATTCTTGAACTCGTCCCATTATCACTCCTAATGGCTCTCAAAGCTCTGTGTATATCAACAAAGAATTCTAAGGACCAAATCTTTAAAGAATCCAAATGCTTCATCCTTAGAAGCAAGAAAATAAACCCATGAATACCGGAGTAATCATCCACAACCACCAAAGACATACCATTTCCCACCAATGATCAACTCTAGAAGGACCAATCAGATCTAAGTGAAGAAGTCGCCCCAGTCCATCACCATTACCAAAGTAAGAGGTGGGTGGGAAGTGCACACCATCTTACCATGTCTACTGTGGTGAGCACACAAGATCTCTCGACACCTTCACCTAGGCAAACCTCTAATCAAGTCCTTGCAACCGACTCTAGACAAATGATCAAAACCTATATGCCCAAGTCTACGATGCCACAAAACAAGGTCATGAGAATCGAGGCTACAAGACACCTAGGACTGGAAATGTAAGAAATATCAAATTTGCACGTAAGATCTTCTCAAACTGAGATCTCAAAACAAGCTCACCCGAGGAATCTAGAACTCTACACTCACCTCTCTTAAACCTCACTTCTAGACCTCATCAAGCAAATGAGAAACAGATAGAAGATTATACCTCACTTACTTACCAAAGCGACGCCTTTTAGCATGAACTTGTCGTTGACGCCGACAAAGTGCCCTTTGCAACACGGTCCCAGAGAAGCATCCCCAAATGTAATCAATTCATTGCCGGATGCACGGTGAGGGAGGAGAACCATCTAGAATCTCCGGTCATATGTCGAGAACACCCGAGTCAACAAGCCACTTGTCCTCCTTCCTCGCACGACGGACCTAAAAGGCACAATCGAAAACATCCGTGCCTCAAGATCAAGTTAGTGATAAATGAACGAGGAATCCAAGATCGAGAAGCACGATGTCCGGGAGCAAAGAAGAGAAATAGTGAAACATGATCAGAATAAAATCATAAGAATGCACATGAGAACCACCTAGACCTCTCCAAACGATCTACCAAAAGATCGACACTCCCTGCCTAGGTGCTACCCTGTCTCTCCTCACGATGTCCTAATCCAACATGCCGCCTAGACCCACCAAAAGAGTCTACAAAGTTCTCTACAAATCTAGGCCTATGTGTGGTGCGATAAACAGTCGCCTAGCTCTAGAGACTACATCCGAGAAGGGACTCTAATGGATCTTAGGACGCCATCCTCTCTTTTCTCTCAAGTTTTGCTCTCCTAAGGTAACTCAACAAGATGGCCTTCTTTCTGCGTAAGGTGCAATGGTATCGACCTTTGAGGGGTCTGCATGCATGAGTGAAAGCACCTTTCTTGCCGTAAAGAGTTTGAGCAAAACCACCGGATTTGAAAACAACCCCTGATGGCTTAGGAGGTTCTAGCTCAAACAAACCATTCTTCACAACTCTAGCAATCTTAGGTGGGTTTTTCTTGAATGCTCTAGGGGTTGAAACCTAGACCACTATTTTTCACGCCACCTTGGATTGATCAAGAATCATGTTGAGTTTCTTTTTCCCACTTGAAAATTTCTCAAGAGTCACCTTGAGGTAATCATTCTCTTTCATTAACTCCTCACATCTAGTACACTTGCTAGACTTGATTACCTCATTGCGCTTACTCTTAAGAAGGGCCACTTCCACTTTGAAGGCCTCACAAGACACACAATAGGATTCCCAATCCTACTCAATCGCTTCCTTAAACTTGACTCTAAAAGCCTCTTGTATCCGACTAACCATGGTTTCAACTTCAAAGATTCAAAACACAAGAGTTAGAATCAATAACCTTTTAGAAGCAAGAAAAGACATGGATCTTTCAATTTTAGCCTTTTCTTCCGTGGTCTTGTTTAAGGCTTCAATCTCAATTGTAAGCTTGGGACAATTTTCACAAGATGCAACTCTAGAGTAAATCAATGTTTCGCCATCTCTTGCATCTTAATCCTATTATCCTTACAATGAGAGCATGTGTGACTAGCATCAAACTTTTGCAATTCTTTTAAGGAACTATCCAATTTTAATTCTAGCAAAGCACAATTAGAGCAAGTTAAAGGATAGCTTCCATGGCAATACATCAAGAGGAATGACATCTAAACAAGCAGATCTAGACTTGAAAGATTCTAGTTCATCGAGAGCATCTTTTAGTTGATTTGTGACAGAGGAATGAGCAGATTTCAAGCTTGTCAAATCTTTAAGCAAGCTAGTGCAGAATCACAAATATCGCCAGGATTGATAGATTTAAGCCTAACAACTTCAAGATTCAAATTATCAATCATAATGTCCTCGCTTCCTAATCATTTTTACTTGCTTATGCAATTTCGCTCAAGAAGCACCAAAGCCCTTTTCATATCAAGAATAGAAGGGCATACCTCATCGATCACTAAAAGGATCCTCATTGTTGGAGGAGTCGCTATCGTGGTCGTTTTGGCCATGAAACACATGCCGTGAAGTCATGCGCCTTCTTCTTGCCACGAGAATCACTCGCCGCCCTCCGCTTCCGAGTCCACATCGCTCATATTTACATTCTCAAGAGCGCTAAGGACCCTACCGACAAACTTTCGATAGTTTGTCTTCTTGGGTTTTGCATCCTCTCCGGGATGTCTTCGTGTCTCCTTCTCCTCCTTGCCCTTTAGCTTGGGGCACTGGAGCGAATGTGGTTTGGCTCACCACATTCAAGCACGTGATAGGTCCACTCCTCCTCCTATTTCTCACCTTGTTGTACGCTCTGTGAATTTGGTGGAAAGGAGGGCTAAGTCATCCCTGCAATTTCTCAAGTTGCTCATCACTCAAAGAATGTAAAGCGATAATGAAAAGCCGATGAGCTACAATCAAGAGAATCAAGAGCAACCCTTGGATTTGTCGACCACTAAAGCCATCGACTGCCTTGGGAGACGCGAGATAAAGTCAATCTCATGCGCCTTCAACCTCGAGTAGAGCTTATCCATGGTAAGCTCACTCATGACATGTTGTTGTCATTGATGGAAGTGATCTTCATACCCTGCACCTTCACATCAAGAGCACCTGTAAGTCGGGCGCATTTTCGCACTCGTAAAATACCAAGTCAACAAATACGGAGATCATGAAGAATTTTAGAGAATCTTCCCACACTCATCCAAAGACTCACCGTGCCTTTGTTCGATCTTCGAGTAAACCTTTTGAGCCGGTTCTTTCTCACTTCCTTGATCGCAGTGGACCCTTCGTGATAATCACAAAGTGTCCGCCAGATCTCGTGAGCAGACCGCAAGTGAGCAACACGCCAAACTCGATCGACTAAGGCCTTGGATCAAATAATCCGAGCCTTGTGCTGGCCTCCACATCCGAGTGATCGATCGCCATCTACCGCACGACATAAGGGTTTTTCACCTTTAGCCAAATAGCGTGCCCTTGAGCCTCGATATACGCTTGCATACGAGCCTTCCAAAGATGCAAAGTCAACTCCTCAAAATGTGTGGCTTGGTTGAGTACTTGTCACGCCATGGCTCCAAAGACCGTTAAGATCTATAGAAAAGAGCTAACCGCTCGATACCACTTGTAGGACCGGAAAGGCGACTAGGGGGTGAATAGGCGCTTTCAAAACTTTCTCGCCTAAATCAAAACCAACACGAACTTTACTCCTTTAGCTATGAAAGCTAAGAAGTTCAAGTGAGCACACAACGGAAGCCTTGTGTTGAATTTGATAAACCCTCAAGCACACGACACAAAAGGAGAAAAGAACTCAATGTTCTTCATCGGCACGGCGGTCCGACCGGCTACCACGGGCGGTCTGACCGACGGTCAAGCAAATGGTCCGACCGCAACTAACCAATGGTCGGACCGGTGGATGCGGTTCGACCCGCAAACCAGGATCTGAATACACGGGCGGTCGAACCGCCGCTGAAAGGTTTGGCCGGACCAGAGAGTCCAAGATCAAAAACTCCACCCAAATCCAAAACGAAATTTGATCCAACTTTGATTCAACCAATAAAACTTGACCAAATTTCTAGCACACCTCCCTAATGATATTAGAGACCTATTTCTAGCGACGATCCGCCGATCCACTTCGCAGAATCGATCTCTCGAGATTTTAACAAAGAAGTGCTCAAACCCTAGAAATGAGAAAACTTGATTCAAGACTTGCTTGTGGGGTTTGATGATCTAGATGACTCTAGGAGTAATCCCACACATCAAAGCAAGATAAAGTAGGCCGAGAGACCAAGCATGAACCTTTGAATCAAGGAAGCACCAAAACATCCAAAAGAGAGAAGAACACAAAGGAGCAAATGATCTTTCAATTAAGCATCACAAGATTGTTCATTCACAATAGATGCTTACAAAGCCTCTCCACCAAGGAGGGCAAGAGCTCAACAAAGAGCACACTCCAAACCCTAGTTCTCCTCTCCTCTCCTCCAAACCCTAGAAAAAGGAAGAAGGGGCTAAATGAATGCTTGCTTAGGTTTTCCACCTCTCCCTTCCTATTTATACTAGAGAGCTAGGGTTTCCTTTGGGTCTCTTACACATGGGACCCACACACAAATAACTCTTGAAGCAATCGCCGCTTCACCACACGTAGGTTGATCACGGTTCTCATCGACGCCAAGCCTCTCTTGTCCGAATCCCATCGAACCTCCCGCAGACTCGCACCGATATCCGCACCGCCGATCCAACCAAACTATTTCAACCACCTGCTCGATCCATCTTGTCCATTCTCGCACCATGCTTGAGTCACACAACCTCACCCAGATCCCCGATCGCTCGACCTCACTCTCCAAGCGTAGTCCCGATCCACTCACCGCTGACGCCGCTGACTCGCAAGCCACCGCACAAAGAATAGACAAACAAACCGCTTCCGAACAAGTTCTTCACAACTTGACCCACGCCGCCCGCAATGCAATATACATCAATAAAGCATTGAAGTTCATAGAATAACACACTCGTAACAAACTCAATGCAACACTTGGCTCACCTCCAGGATCGCCGGCCCGATCGCTTCACGTGGCCGGTCCGACCGATTCATGCTGGCCGGACCGCTCCCACAACGGCGGTCGGACCGGTCCAAAGGACTTAGCTAAAATTCAAGCGAGAAATTCAAACCTTTCGAAATTTCAATCGAATAGAACTTTTGACTGGAGCTCCAAAATGATGGGACCACATCCAGAGACTCCTCACTTGCCTACACAACCTATTTTTGGCCCACCCAAAACCCAACTTTTAAAGCGGCGGTCGGACCGCCATTATGGCGGCCGGATCGCTTCCATCGGCGGTCCGACCGCCCAAGACAACCGGTCAGACCGCCAAAGGGCCTCGACAAACTTTGGAGCAAACCCAAAACGCGAGATTTTGCAAACCAATAACGCCATTGCCAATTGACTCATCATCCCGAGAGTCTCGGACATATCCTCACGATATCCACGCGATTGCTTTAATAGTTATGTGTGTGTGTGTCCCATGTGTGAGTGGGTCCCAAAAGTGAAACCCTAGGCCTCTAGTGTAAATAAAAAGGGGGGAGATGTAAAACCCCCAAGCATTTATTTAGCACTCTTCATCCTTTTCTAGGGTTTGGAGGAGAGGAGAGGAAGAACTAGGGTTTGAGAGTTCACTTGTCTCCTTTGTGTTCTTCTCTCTTTGGATGAATTTGGTGCTTCATTGATTCAAGTGTTTAAGCTTGGTCTCTTGACCCATTTTGTCTTGCTTTCATGTGTGGGAATACTCCTAGAATCATCTAGATCATCAACCCCCACAAGCAAGTCTTGAATCAAAGATTTTCATATTTCTAGGGTTTGTGCACTTCTTTGGTAAAACCTTGAGAGATCGATTTTTAAGTGGATCCAAGGATCGCCGCTAGAAATAGGTCTCTAATATCTTTAGGAGGTGTGCTCAAATTTGGTCAAGTTTCATTGGTTGAATCAAAAGTTGGATCAAATTTCGCTTTTGGACTTGGGTTCGATTTTTCAAGATCGACTAAACCGGTCCGACCGGTTAGGTAACGGCGGTCCGACCGCCCGCTTGCATCGCTTTCAAGATCGCCGAAGTCGAACCGATATCCACCGGTCCGACCGCCAGTTAGTAGCCGGTCCGACCGCTCGTTGAATGTCGGTCCGACCGCCCGCCTCCACCGGTCGACCGCTGCGCTCACCCGCATAAAGTGAGTTCAATTTTCCACTTGTGTGTCGTGGCGGTTGAGCGGGTCATCGATTCAAAGACAATGCTTCCACTGCGGCGCCATCGATCTTCTTAGCTTTCATAGCTAAAGGAGTAAAGTTCGTGTTGAATTTGATTTAGGCGAGAAAGTTGAGAATGCGCCTATTCAACCCCCCCTAGTCGCCTTTACGGTCCTACATACATAGCTACATGCAAGCCTAATTTAGTGGTGATGGCCATAGGGTTTATTTTCAGTGTAAAGCCACATTTCACCAAAAGGCGAGAACGAATATTGCAAAGATGACCCAACTGTATGAGAGGCATGCAAACAAGGGAAGAAACAAGATGTTGTTTGAACCAGGTGACATGGTATGGGTGCATCTCGGAAAATATCGTTTCCCTAACCAGCACAAGTGCAAGCTACAGCCACGAGCAGATGGCCCTTTCAAAGTGGTTCAAAAGATCAATGACATGCCTACCAGATTGATCTTCCCAGTAAGTGTGGCATTAGTGAGACCTTCAATGTCTCTGATCTCTCTCCATACTTTGGACCAAACGAGTCGAGGGGGAGGATGTTGAGTACTGTAACAGCTCAAATTTCAAATTTCAGTTGAAAATAAAACTTTAATTATTTTTTGTTGATTTTCTAAAAAAATTAAAAGCTTTTCCTTAATTACTTTAAAGTTAAAATAATTTATTTGCAAAATGTATTACCAATTAAAAGTATGAATTATTTTATTTAAATCCACAATGTCCTTGAGAATTTATGTAAATTTTCTCATAATTTTTTGATTTTATATGTTATTTTCTAAAGCCTTTTAAAAATTTTGGAAATAAATTCATTAGAAAAGTAATTAAAAATCTCCAAAGACAAGATCGGCCAATCCTCCTAGCCCACTGCTCTCACCGCCGAATTTATTCCTCCCGCGTGCTCCCAACATGGACCATCCGATCTTAATCGGACGGTCGACGCTCCGCTCGACCAGTTCAGCGTGCGTCAGCCCGTTCCTCCGCGTGCTCCCAACATAGACCATCTAATCTTAATCGGATGGTCGACGCTCCGCCCGACTAGTTCTTCCACCGACTGGTGGGCTTGTTTGCAGTGTCATCGTCTCCGACCCCCTTCTTCCTCCAGCTCCCGCGCCCGACCGCCATTAAAATGCATTGAAGCTTCATCAATTCTCCATCTCTTTCCTGAATTCTTCTCACAGTCATGCGCATACAATTCAGCAGTAACCTACGCACTCATTCACGGCCGTTTCATCCTTTGATCACAAGCATTGACGCCGGACGTTCGCCGCTGCCG
This sequence comes from Hsuehochloa calcarea, assembly GCA_036346395.1. Taxonomy (NCBI): domain Eukaryota; kingdom Viridiplantae; phylum Streptophyta; class Magnoliopsida; order Poales; family Poaceae; genus Hsuehochloa; species Hsuehochloa calcarea. Next base: position 26,401,104 of record CM070604.1, read on the forward strand.
CCGTGACCTCCGCGCACGATATGCTCCTCCCGGCCTCCCCTCACCCTATAAAAGGGAGCACAAGGAGCGCCTCTCCCCACTCACTCCAGCGCCCCAGCTCTCCTCGCCCCGATCGCTCTCACATGGCTACAATCAGAGTTTTATCGCCGCCGATCGAACCTTCATCCTTCTCCAATTCTGGCATTGTCAAGCATCCTTTGGCCACCCCGACCACAGCCCCAGCATTGCCTTGTCGATGCGATCCTCGTGCGCCCTTTTGTTTCTCCAGGAGACCGCCAGAACCTCTTCGTCGTCGTCAACGACCGAACCTCGCCGCCGCCTCTCTTCGTCGCCAATGACCAATTCGCCGAGCCCCTTCGCCGCAGAGTAGCGTGCCAGGTTCAACATCTTCCCCTCTTTCATTTGCGCACTTCCGCTCACCGCCGGACAGCGTAGCACCGGCGACGTCGTTGCCGGAGCGCCGCCACTGTTCCTCGGGCCAACGTGGCTATCACCGCAGCGACACATGAGCACCACCTCAGCACATTTGTCGATGAAGCTGCCGCGTGGGCACCGACGTGGCATGCCGCGCCAGCACACCCCCTCCCATTCACTATTTCATGAGTCGAGTCCGCGGTGGACTCTAAGCTGGCCCGCATGTCAGTGACACAATTCCGTACGCCGACGCAATAAATTGAATTTCCTTTAGAAAAAAAATTCAGGAAATTTGGAATTTCTGATTTTTTAGGATTTAATTTAGATTTAAAACTTCCAAGAGCTCGTATTTCTTCATACGAACTCGATTTAGGTGAATCAAATTTCTAAATTTGTATAAAATCAAGATCTAGCTAACTAACCCAAAATTATTTCATTTGGAGTTAATGGAATATTTGTTTGAATTTATTTGTATTTATTTGACGACTCCGGAGAGCTCGACCCTGTTGAAGAGGTAGAATACTAAGAATTTGAGCAAGGCAAGTTACACTATTGATCATTTTGATCCTAGTATTTTAAATTATTTAATTTTGTTTTAAATTACCATTGCATGAATAATTTTATATAGATATGTTAAATTCCTGTTTTTAAATGTCTAGTTAAGCCAATTCCTTTGTATAGCCAAATTTGAATATTGGATCATCAATCCCTTGTCACCTTAGTCAAATAAATTTTTAAAATACAAATGTGCTTAGACATTGCTTAGATCAAAAATACTTGATTTTGGGGAGTTTTAGCCAAAATAGCAAGTATTGATTAAAAGCCTATGAAATTGTTTTGTCATGGTGGATTTTTGCAAATGTCTTTGAAAAATAAAAGTGAAAAATGGGTTTGGACTTGGGAGGAATGGATGCTTGGTGGGTGCAGGTTTAGGCATGGGCTTAATCCGGGTAGGATTGAGGCCCAAGGGTTATTTTGGATGTCGCCCAAGTCAGTTAAGGACCGGTCATGGAGCCGCATCTTGCAAAGCTCCACCATACTACCACAAGCTAGGCTGAATAATTTGCAACGTTCTATTGTTATTTGAGCCATTTTGGTGTGTGGGTGTTGGTTAGACAGTATTCCCACTTGGCGCAACAGGGGGTTTTCGACGGGTGGTTAACCCAATAGAAGTGAAACCTTAGCGGTGCAAGAGGGGGCTTCTAGCGGATGGTTAATCCAAAGGAAGTGAAACCTTGGCGGGCATGACTAATTTGGAATGACACATTGTAAAGGCCTCGTGATAATCACTTAGTCGCACACCTACGGAAGTGTGTGAGACGGACATTAAAAGGTGATTATTTCTTGTGGGTAAAGCTGTACAACCTCTGTAGAGTGTAAAACTATCCGAATAGCCCGTGTCCATGGTCATGGACAGGCTGAGCAAAGCCACTCTAAGTTAGAATTTGTTTTTGGTTTTAAAATGACTTTGTACATGATTTTAGGATGGATAATCCTTGTGGTAAAAAAGGCGATTAGCCATGTGATAGGAGGATATCCATCACCATGTTTCATATGGAGGTTATCCACTATAAAATTATCAATTTAAAACCTGATTTTAAGCTATGGATTAAAAATATGCATTGAAACTTAATATGATTATTTAAAATTGAAAATGTTGATTTATGCAAATAAACCCTTACAACCTTCCTTTGTTTACTTATGCATGCATTCCAAATTCTGTATTGGGTGTAATTTACGAGCATGGTAGTTGTGCTCATCCTTGCCGAATATATTATTCAGGAGAAGACTATTATCCAGGCTGTGAGGATCCAGACGTTTAGGCTACGCCTCCAGACGATTGCGTGTGGCGCATCGTGTGGCCTACTACCTATTTGCTTCCGCTATGTTTTGTTTCTTGGACTCAGGCACATTTTTGTAATAAACTCTATTCCTTATTAATAAAGCACTTGATATGATTGTAATAACACTGTTTGTGAGACTGTGTACACTAGAAATCCTGGACTAGTGTGCAAACGCAGTGAATTTGGGATCCTTCGTTCCCGGGTTTGACAAGAGTGGTATCAGAGCCATATCAATTGTAGGTCGTGACCTAGAAGGAAATCAAACCCTTAAGGATTTATTTTTGAAAATTAAGAATATTTTTGGTCTTCTGGAGTCCTTTCTCAACTTTTCTCTTTAAAATTGTTTACTAACTCATCTCCTTCTCAAAAATTGTAGATAGCTGAAGTTCCGAGCGCCATTTCCCATGGTGTTTTTGCTGGTCATTGGGTTGCAGTTCTCTGGAAGATCATGCAGCACTTGGACTTTGAAGAAAGACCGACGTATCAAGTATACAAGTACAAGTTGGGAAATCAAGATCGGTGGAGGGTAGAAGTGATCCTCTACTCCAACCTGTCACTGAACACTAACTTTCATATCTTCGACGCCCCAATGCGACGAGATACCTTCGCCGATGGCATCCAGGATGCAGCCAGGGAAGCAGCCCACCAACTCTTCTACATCTACGACCACCGCCTCAATGGCACTGGGTTCCACTATTACCTGAGGCACATTCCAACCCAGCATGACAGTACCTTCCGCTCCGCCAGAGATGAAGACTGTTCTGATCTCACGCACCAGGTGGATCTGGCAGAGTGATGGATTATGCCTATGGGAATACCCTGGATGAACTGTACCTCAGTCAGGGGAAATTACAAGACGCAGAAGAAAAGTTGAAGGTTGTAGAAAAAGAACTGGCCTACTACAAGGCAGGCGAGGCTAGTTCTAGTGAGCTGAATTATACCCCAATAACCACGTAGTTGTGTCCTTAGTTGTCCTTTAGTTGCGGATTATGAGCTACTAATTCCCTTGTGGTAGCCATAATGAATTAATAAAATAAAATAAAATAAAATAAGTTATTTTGTTGAAGTGTTCTTGCCTTGTTTTGTTGGTTTTTGGGATATTTTAGATCTATACCCCTTAGAGCTTTATGTCTCTCTTTTCTAATCCTTCAAGTAGTCCAGCAGATGGTGACTACCCGCACTGGAGGTGGCAGTGCCAAAGGGCAAGGAAATGAGAATACTGATTATCAAGAAAATCCAGTTCAGCAACCACCACCACCTCCCACTAGAGCCCCAGACTGGCAACAAATGATGGCCAATCAAACCCATCTGATTGAACTGCTAGCTCAGTCCCTCAACAGTTGTGGATATCGTGAGGATATGTGCACGATCTCAGGATGATGAGTCAATTGGAAATGGCGTTGTTGGTTTGCAAAATCTCGCGTTTTCGGGTTTGCTCCAAGGTCACAAAGCCACACAGCGGTCTCGATCAGGTGTGGTGTCGAGCCGCCGCCGTGGAGGAGTCTGACTGGCCATGGTGGCCGGTCCGACCGCCAAAATGTTTTTTGGTTTTTGGAGGTGGGCCAAAAATAGGTTGTGTAGGCAAGTCAGGGGAGTCTCCTGGATGTGGTCCCATCATTTTTGGAGCTCCCAGTCAAAAGTTCTATTCGTTTGAAAATTCCAGAAGGTTTCGGAATTTTGAGTTGAAAATTTGGCTAAGTCCTTTGGACCGTCCGACCGCCTGCTAGGGAGCGGTCCGATCGCTGAATCGGTCTGACCGCCCTGTGGGGCTGATCGACCAAGCAATGGCTTGGAATTTAGCCAAGTGTGCATTGAGTTGATTTTGATTGTGTTTATTGTATGAACTTCAATGCTTTATTGTTGTATATTGCATTGCGGGACTAACGTGGGTCAAGTTGTGAAGAACTTGTTCCTGGAAATGATTTGTTTGTCTATTGCTGTGCAGGTGGCTTGCAGGTCAACGACGTCAACGGTGAGTAGATCGGTACTACGCTTGGAGAGCTGAGGTCCAGAACGATCATGGATACCGGGTGAGGTCGTGTGACTCAAGCATGGTGCAGGATGGGCAAGATGGATCGAACGGGTGGTTCGTTACAGCTGGTTGGATCAGGTCGTGCGGATATCGGTGCAAGTCTCTGGGAGGTTCCGATGGGATTCGGACAAGAGAGGCTTGGCGACGCGATGAGAACCGCTGATCAACCTACACGTGGTGAAGCAGGCGATTGCTTCAATAGTTATGTGTGTGTGGGTCCCATGTGTAAGTGACCCCAAAAGTGAAACCCTAGCTCTCTAGTATAAATAGAAAGGGGGGAGATGGAAAACCTTTGAAGCACTCATTTGGCATTCTTCCTCACTTTCTAGGGTTTGGAGGAGAGGAGAGGAGAACTAGGGTTTGGAGTGTGCTCCTTGTTGAGCTCTTGCCCTCCTTGTTGGAGAGGCTTTGTAAGCATCTTGTGTGACCGAACAATATTGTGAAGCTCAATTGAAAGATCGTTTGCTCCCTTTTGTGTTCTTCTCTCTTTTGGATGATTTTGGTGCTTCCTTGATTCAAAGGTTCATGCTTGGTCTCTTGGCCTACTTTATCTTGCTTTGATGTGTGGGATTACTCCTAGAGTCATCTAGATCATCAACCCCCCACAAGCAAGTCTTGAATCAAGATTTTCATATTTCTAGGGTTTGTGCACTTCTTTGGTAAAACCTCGAGAGATCGATTCTGCGAAGTGGATCTGACGGATCGTCGCTAGAAATAGGTCCCTAATATCATTAGGGAGGTGTGCTCGAAATTTGGTCAAGTTTTATTGGTTGAGTCAAAAGTAGGATCAAATTTCGTTTTGGATTTGGGTGGAGTTTTTCAGTACTGGACACTACCGGTCCGACCGGTCTTTCAACGGCGGTCCGACGCGGTGTATTCGATCATTGGTTTGCCGGGTCGAATTGTTGCCCACGGTCCGACCGCCGATTAGTTGCCGGTCCGATCATTGGTTGACCGCCGGTCCGACCGCCGTGGTAGCCTGGCCGACCGCCAAGACCCGAAGAAGGAACAAATGAGTTCTTTTCTCCGGTTGTGTCGTGTGGTTGAGGGTTTATCAAATCCAACACAAGGCTTCCGCTGTGTGCTTATCGATCTTCTTAGCTTTCATAGCTAAAGGAGTAAAGTTCGTGTTGGTTTTTGATTTAGGCGAGAAAGTTTTGAAAGCGCCTATTCACCCCCTAGTCGCCTTCCGGTCCTACAAGTGGTATCGAGCCTGTTAGCTCTTCACATAGATCTTAACAGGTCTTTGGAGCCATGGCGATCGACATGTACTCAACCAAGCCACACATTTTTCAGGAGTTGATTTTGCATCTTTGGAAGGCTCGTGATGCAAGCATATATCGAGGCTCAAGGGCACGCTTATTTGGCTAAAGGTGAAAAATCCTTATGTCGTGCCACCGATGACGATATGATCACCCGGATGTGGAGGCCAACAAAGAAGGCTCGAATTATTTGATCCAAGGCCTTAGTCGATCCGAGTTTGAGCGTGTTGCTCACTTGCGGTATGCTCACGAGATCCGCGACACTTTGTGACTATCACGAAGGGTCCATCGCGATCAAGGAAGTGAGACAGTAACCAGCTCAAAAAGGTTTACTCTAAGATCGAGCAAAGGCCCGTGAGTCTTTGGATGAGCCGTGGGAAGATTCTCTAAGATCCTTCATGATCTCCGCCGTTGACTTGATATTTTCGAATCGAGAATGCACGCCACCACGGGTGCTCTTGATGTGAAGGTCCGGGAATGAAGATCACTTCCATCAATGACAACATGTCATGAGTGAGCTTACCATGGATAAGCTTTACTCGAGGTTGAAGACGCATGAGATTGATTTTATCTCGCGTCTCCCCAAGACAGAGTCGATGGCATTAGTGGTCGACAAATCCAAGGGTTGTTCTTCAGAGTCTCTTGATTGTAGCTCATCTGGTTTTTCATTATCTGCTTTACATTCCTTAAGCGATGAGCAACTAGAGAAACTGCCCGAGGATGACTTAGCCCTCCTTTCCACCAAATTCACAAGAGCGTATAACAAGGTGAGGAATAGGAGAAGTGGACCTATAACATGCTTAGAATGTGGTGAGCCAAACCACATTCGCTCCAGGTGCCCCAAGCTAAAGGGCAAGGAGTAGAAGGAGACACGAAGACATCCCGTGAGAGGATGCTAAACCCAAGAAGACAAACTATCGAAGTTTGTCACCGGTCCTTGCCGCTCTTGAGAATGTAAATATGAGCGATGTGGACTCGGAAACGGAGGACGACGAGAGTGACTCTCGTGGCAAGAAGAAGGCGCATGACTTCACCGGCATGTGTTTCATGGCCAAGAACAGCCACGACAGCGACTCCTCCAACGATGAGGATCCTTTTAGTGATCCTGATGAGGTATGCCCTTCTATTGTCGACATGAAAAGGGCGTTGGTGCTTCTCGAATGTAAATTGCATAAGCAAGTAAAAATGGTTAAGAAGGTGATATTATGATTGATAATTTGAACCTAGAAGTTGTTAGGCTTAAATCTATTAATCCTGGTGATATTTGTGAATCCTGCACTAGCTTGCTTAATGACTTGACAAGCTTGAAATCTGCTCATTCCTCTCTCACTAATCAACTTAAAGATGCTCTCGATGAACTAGAATCTCTCAAGTCTAGTTCTGCTTGCTTAGATGCCATTTCACTTGATGTGACTGCCATAGAAGCTATCCCTTTAACTTGCTCAAATTGTGCCTTGCTTGAATTAAAACTGGATAGCTCCTTAAAAGAATTGCAAAAATTTGATGCTAGTCACACATGCTCTCATTGTAAGAATAATAAGATTAAGATGCAAGAGATGAAAGAAATGCTAGTTTACTCTAGAGTTGCATCTTGTGAAAATTGTCCCAAGCTTACAATTGAGATTGAAGCCTTAAACAAGATCCTTGAAGAAAAGGCTAAAATTGAAAGATCCATGTCTTTTACTGCTTCTAAGAAAGTTATTGATTCTAACTCTTGTGCTTTAAATGCTGAAGTTGAAACCATGATTAATCAGATTCAAGAGGCATTTAGAGTCAAATTTAAGGAGGAGTTGAATAGGATTAGAGAATCCTATTGTGTGTCTTGTGAGGCCTTCAAAGTGGAAGTGGCCCTTCTTAAGAGTAAAAGCAATGAGGTAATCAAGTCTAGCAAGTGCACTAGATGTGAGGGTTTAATGAAAGAGAATGATTACCTCAAGGTGACTCTTGAGAAGTTTTCAAGTGGCAAAAAGAAACTCAACATGATTCTTGATCAATCCAAGGTGAGCGTGAAAATAGTGGTCTAGGTTTCAACCCTAGAGCATTCCAAGAAAACCCACCTAGGATTGCTAGAGTTGTGAAGAATGGTTTGTTTGAGCTAGAACCTCCTAAGCCATCCGGGGTTGTTTTCAAATCCGCTGGTTTTGCTCAAACTCTTTCTGGTAAGAAAGGTGCTTTCACTCATTTTGTACAGACCTCTCAAAAGGTCCAGTACCATTGCACCATCTGCAAGAAAGAAGGCCATACTGTTGAGTTCTGCTTCCGGAGAGCAAAACTTGAGAGAAAAGAGAGGATGAGCGTCCTAAGATCCATTAGAGGAGTTCCTTCTCCAGCTGTAGTCTCTAGAGCTAGGCAGCCTGTTTATCGCACCACACATAGGCCTAGATTTGTAGAGAACTTTGTAGACTCTTTTGGTGGGTCTAGGCAAGATGTTGGATTAGGACATCGTGAGGAGAGACCACGGGTAGCACCTAGACAGGGGAGTATCGATCTTTTGGTAGATCGCTTGGAGAGGTCTAGGTGGTTCTCATGTGCATCCTTATGATTTTACTCCGATCATGTTTCGCTATTTCATCGCTGCTCCGGACATCGTGCTTCTCAGTACTGGATTCCTCGATCATTTATCACTAACCCCAGTACTGAGGCACGGATGTTTTCTGATTGTGCTTTTTAGGTCCGTCGTGCGAGGAAGGAGGACATATGGCTTGTTGACTCGGGTGTTCTCGACATATGACCGGAGATTCTAGATGGTTCTCCTCCTCACACGCATCCGCAACGAATTGATTACATTTGGGGATGCGCTTCTACCGGACCGTGGATCGCAAAGGGCACCGTCTGCGCGCCAACGACAAGTTCATGCTAAAAGACGCCGCTTTGGTAAGTAAGTGAGGTATAATCTTCTATCTGTTTCTCAGCTGCTTGATGAGGGTCTAGAAGTGAGGTTTAAAAGTGGAGAGTGTAGTGTTCTAGATTCCTCTAGTGAGCTTGTTTTTAAGATCTCCAGATTTGAGAAAATCTTTTGTGCTAATTTCAGATCTCTTCTGCTTCAATCCTAGGTGTCTTGTAGCCTCGATTCTCATGATCTTGTTTTGTGGCATCGTAGACTTGGGCATATAGGTTTTGATCATTTGTCTAGAGTCGGTTGCAAGGACTTGATTAGAGGTTTGCCTAGGTCAAGGTCATTAGAGATCTTGTGTGCTCACCTCAGAGACATGGTAAGATGGTGTCTGCTTCCCACCCACCTCTTACTTTGGTAATGAGTGATGGACTGTGACGACTTCTTCACTTAGATACAGCTTGGTCCTTCTAGAGTTCATCCACCGGTGGGAAATGGTATGTGCCGGTGGTTGTGGATGATTACTCTGTATTCATGGGTTTATTTTCTTGCTTCTAAGGACGAAGCATTTGGATTCTTTAGAGAGTTGGTCCTTAGAATTGTTGTTGATATACCCGAGCTTTGAGAGCCATTAGGAGTGACAATGGGACAGAGTTCAAGAATTCTTCTTTTCTACTTTCTTGACCGATAGGGAATTGAGCATCGCTTTCTTCTCCTAGAGTTCCTCAACAGAATGGTGTTGTAGAAAGGAAGAACAGAACCCTTGTAGAGATGGCTCTGACCATGCTAGATGAGCATTCTACTCCTAGGAGATTTTAATGAGGCGATCTCATCGCTTGTTATATCTCCAATAGGGTTTTCTTGAGATCTGTGGTTGGGAAGACCTCTTATGAGCTTAGATTTGGTCATTCTCCCAAAGTCTCTCATTTCAAGATTTTTGGTTGCAAGTGCTTCATTCTTAAACATGGCAATCTTGATAAATTTGAGTCTAGATGTTTTGATGGCATATTTCTTGGATATCCCGCTCATTCTCGTGGCTATCGTGTTTTTAATGTTGACACTAACAAAATTGTTGAGACTTCATGAAGTCACTTTTGATGAGGCTAGTCCCGCATTAGACCCGATGCTTGGTACACGAGTTCCGAAATTCAAGGAAGCATTTTGCCGATGATGACTCGAGGATGAAGAACCAAACCATCCTCCACTACTTCGAGAGGGTGGAGAGCACACTACTACTGGGCCAAATGGCAGCCTCCTCCTATCCCCACCGACGATCCGAGTGGCTCTGCTCCTACCTCCACAACTCATGAGGTAGAGGCCATTTCGCACCAGAGCACCTCTTCGCATACAAATGACAACATCCACCGAGCGGATGATTGGGGATCTTCAAGAGCGAGTCACTCGCTCTGTGTTTATTTCTCCCGATTCTCATGCACATTCTGCTTTTGTCGCTTCTTTTGAACCCCGAGATATCACCCATGCTTTATCTGATGCCTCTTGGGTCAATGCCATGCATGAAGAGCTTGAAAATTTCGAAAGAAACAAAGTCTGGTTTTTAGTTGAGCGTCCTTCTAATTCTCATGTTATTGGAACAAAGTGGGTTTTTAAAAATAAGCAAAGTGAGGATGGATTGGTTGTTCGCAATAAGGCTAGACTTGTATCTCAAGGTTATTCCCAGGTAGAGGGCTTAGACTTTGAGGAGACCTTTGCTCCAGTAGCTAGATTGGAGGCCATTCGCATTCTTTTAGCATTTGCAACATACAAGGGTTTCAAGCTTTTTCAAATGGATGTTAAAAGTGCTTTCTTGAATGGCTTCATAGAAGAAGAGGTCTTTGTCAAGCAACCTCCTAGTTTTGAAAATTAAAAATTCCCAAATCATGTTTTTAAACTCTCTAAAGCCCTGTATGGATTGAAACAAGCTCCTAGAGCTTGGTATGACAGGCTTAAGAGTTTCTTGCTTGAAAATGATTTCAAAATGGGAATGGTTGATAAAACCTTGTTCACTCTCAGGCATGGCAGTGATTTCTTGCTGGTTCAGATTTATGTGGATGATATTATTTTCGGTGGTTCTTCTCATGCTTTGGTGTCTAGATTTTGATTCGATGAGCGTTGAGTTTGAGATGAGCATGATGGGAGAGCTGACATTCTTCCTTGGTCTTCAAATCAAGCAACTGAAAGAAGGCACCTTCGTTCACCAGAGTAAGTATACAAAGGACCTTCTTCGGCGCTTCAATATGGGAAGCAGTAGGCCAATGTCTACTCCCATTGCTACAACCACCGTCTTTGGACCCCGATGAGGATGGAGAGTCCGTGGACCGAAGGAGTACCGCAGATGATTGGCTCCTCCTCTATCTTACAATACGAGGCCGGACATACATTCGCCGATGTCCGTGCGCTCGCTTTCGAGCTTCCTCGTGCTTCTCATCGTCAAGCAAGACGCGCATCTTGTGTATCTTCAAGATACGCTTGACTTTGGACTCTGGTATTCTTCTTCTTCGGCTCTTTCAATTCGAGCATTTTCTGATGCTGATTTCGCCGGGTGTAGAGTGGATAGGAAGAGTACTTCTGGCACTTGTCATTTCTTGGGCACATCTCTTGTTTCTTGGTCTTCTAGAAAAGTCTTACATTGTAGATCCACACCGAGGCCGAGTATGTAGCTGCCGCCAATGGCTGCTCTCAGGTTCTCTGGATTTTATCCACGCTGCGGGACTATGGGTTATCTTTGGGAAGTGTTCCTCTTTTCTGTGACAACATTTCTACAATTAATATTGCCAAAAACCCAGTGTAACATTCCAGGACTAAACACATTGACATTCGATTTCATTTTCTGAGAGACCATGTTGAGAAAGGTGATGTTGTGGTTCACTTTGTAGAGTCTGAGCAACAGCTTGCAGATATTTTCACTAAAGCTCTTGATTCTTCTCGCTTTGTCGCTTATGCGGGGAGAGTTAGGGGTTATTAGTCCTATTAGGCTGTTTTGAGGGGGAAGTTGCTCTTTTTGCATTCATTGTATCATAATGCATGTTTCAATTCATTTGTCTTGCATTGTATAATAAAATTAGTGGAGCTTTGATTATTATCCTTGTATGACTTGTTTTCATATTCTATACCTTGTCATATCAAGTGATAGTCTGCTAGACCTCTTTTATGGCTCTTCGTGTTTGGCTTAGCTTTTGCTTTGCTAGCTGTATATCTGTGAGCAATTTGAATCAAATCATGTCTTGTTGGATCTTGTGACTAGTTTTGCTCTAGTGATCCTCTTATGACTCTCGTCATGTCTTACAAGTTGAATTGAGTCTTGAACTTATTTTGAGATGAAAATGAGCTTTTATCTTCTTAAGTCAAGCAAATGAAAAAAATTACTGTCTGAAAAACTGATCTCACCAATCCTTTCTCATGAGACGGCTTGCCATTGCACTAGGCATGAACTCGGGGAGTTTTGGATGACCTAGATCATTCTTTTAAGCTTATCGCTTGAGATGGTCGCGCAAGGCTTGAGATCTAGCACAAGAAAAAAGGAGAAAAGAAAAATTGCCCAAAAGGGCTAAGTGCTTGAGCTTTGCTTCAAAAGAATTCTTTTAATGCTCAAAATGCCTCAATTCTTGTTTTGAGTCTCTTTTTACTTATAGACATGGCTTGACTCATTTTTGGTTGCTTTGAGTGAATCTATGATATTGAGCAACCTTTCATGATTTTAATTCGTTAATCTCGATTGTCGCTATCTTGGTTTTAGCTTTGCAAAGACATGTTTTGGCATGATTGAATATAGCGCCTACTTTTATATGGCTTGGTATAATACTTGTCTTGTCTTCATGTATAATGATCATGGCTCCTTTTACTAAAGTTCAAAATAAAGTCATTCCTTCATGCTCTTTCTTTTTCATGCATCTTGATGAATTCATTGTCAAAGGGGGAGAAAGATTGTGAAGAAAATGATGTTGGAGCTTTTGGTTTCATACTTAAGGTTTAATATAAAAGAACTTCATAAAATAAAAATTTTGAACCTTTTGAAAATTTGTGATCATAGTGAGTTAAGTCTTGTGGTTCTATTGCCTTTTCCTGATTTCATTTGCAATTGAAGAATACTCACAATGATCAAAGGTCAAATAGAAAAATTACCTTTCATTTGGACCTAAGTGAGATTTTTGGCTACTTTCTGGAAATTGAATCCTTTGGTGCTTTCATTGCCTTATCTCACTTGCCTATACTATTCTGAAGCCAGCTTGGTCGGTTCCTAAGCTTTTTCTTGCTTATGGACCAAGTTGTGCCTTTATCAAAACAAGTTTTTACTTTTCATTTTGAAAAACCACATTTTCTTGAAAATTGCCAATGTGTTCATCAAGGGGGAGATTGTGGATATCGTGAGGATATGTGCACGATCTCAGGATGATGAGTCAATTGGCAATGGCGTTGTTGGTTTGCAAAATCTCGCGTTTTCGGGTTTGCTCCAAAGTTGTCAAAGCACACAGCGGTCCGATCGGTGGTGTCGGGCGGTGATCACCATGGAGGAGTCCGACCGCCATGGTGGCGGTCCGACCGCCTAAAATGTTTTTGGTTTTTGAGTGGGCCAAAATAGGTTGTGTAGGCAAGTGAGGGGAGTCTCCTGGATGTGGTCCCATCATTTTTGGAGCTCCCAGTCAAAAGTTCTATTCATTTGAAAATTCCAGAAGGTTTCAGAATTTTGAGTTGAAAATTTGGCTAAGTCCTTTGGACCGGTCCGACCGCCGTTGTGGGAGCGGTCCGACCGCCCTGAAATCGGTCGGACCGGCCCTGAGGGGCGGTCAAACCGGCAATGGCTTGGAATTTAGCCAAGTGTGCATTGAGTTGATTTTGATTGTGTTTATTGTATGAACTTCAATGCTTTATTGTTGTATATTGCATTGCGGGACTAACGTGGGTCAAGTTGTGAAGAACTTGTTCCCGGAAACGATTTGTTTGTCTATTGCTGTGTAGGTGGCTTGCAGGTCAACGGCGTCAACGGTGAGTAGATCGGGACTACGCTTGGAGAGCTGAGGTCCAGAACGATCATGGATACCGGGTGAGGTCGTGTGACTCAAGCATGGTGCAGGATGGGCAAGATGGATCGAACGGGTGGTTCGTTACAGCTGGTTGGATCAGGTGGTGCGGATATCGGTGCAAGTCTCTGGGAGGTTCCGATGTGATTCAGACAAGAGAGGCTTGGCGACGCGATGAGAACCGCTGATCAACCTACACGTGGTGAAGGTGCGATTGCTTCAATAGTTATGTGTGTGGGTCCCATGTAAGTGACCCCAAAAGTGAAACCCTAGCTCTCTAGTATAAATAGAAAGGGGGGAGATGGAAAACCTTTGAAGCACTCATTTGGCATTCTTCCTCACTTTCTAGGGTTTGGAGGAGAGGAGAGGAGAACTAGGGTTTGGAGTGTGCTCCTTGTTGAGCTCTTGCCCTCCTTGTTGGAGAGGCTTTGTAAGCATCTTGTGTGACCGAACAATCTTGTGATGCTCAATTGAAAGATCGTTTGCTCCCTTTTGTGTTCTTCTCTCTTTTGGATGATTTTGGTGCTTCCTTGATTCAAAGGTTCATGCTTGGTCTCTTGGCCTACTTTATCTTACTTTGATGTGTGGGATTACTCCTAGAGTCATCTAGATCATCAACCCCCCACAAGCAAGTCTTGAATCAAGATTTTCACATTTCTAGGGTTTGTGCACTTCTTTGGTAAAACCTCGAGAGATCGATTCTGCGAAGTGGATCTGACGGATCGTCGCTAGAAATAGGTCCCTAATATCATTAGGGAGGTGTGCTCGAAATTTGGTCAAGTTTTATTGGTTGAATCAAAAGTTGGATCAAATTTCGTTTTGGATTTGGGTGGAGTTTTTCAGTACTAGACACTACCGGTCCGACCGGTCTTTCAACGGCGGTCTGACCGCCCGTGTATTGAGACCGCTGGTTTGCCGGGTCGAACCGCTGTCCACCGGTCCGACCGCTAGTTAGTTGCCGGTCAGACCGCTGGTTGACCGTCGGTCCGACCGCCCGTGGTAGCCGGTCGACCGCCAAGATCGAAGAAGGAACAAAGTGAGTTCTTTTCTCCGGTTGTGTCGTGTGGTTGAGGGGTTTATCAAATCCAACACAAGGCTTCCGTTGTGTGCTTACTGATCTTCTTAGCTTTCATAGCTAAAGGAGTAAAGTTCGTGTTGGTTTTTGATTTAGGCGAGAAAGTTTTGAAAGCGCCTATTCACCCCCCCCTAGTCGCCTTTCCGGTCCTACAACAGTAACCAAAACACTCAAGCCTCAGCAGTACATCATGCTCCTCCACCTCTAGCAAGAGTTGCACTGTCAGAATTCATGAGGATGTGCTGACATTTTCTAGCAGCATGGAACCTATGGACGCAGATGATTGGCTCAGGGCCATTGGTAAGAAACTAGATATTGCTCAATGCACAGATCGTGAGAGAGTCTTGTTTGCCTCTCATTAGTTGAATAGTCCCGCATCAGAATGGTGGGATAACATCAGCATGTCCCATACTAATGCCCAAACAATCATTTGGGATGAGTTCGTGCGAGCTTTCTATCGATCTCACATTCCATCTGGCATGACTACCCTGAAGAAGAAGGAATTTCGCTCACTTCGCTGAGGAAACCGTTCAGTCAGTGAGTATCTGCAGAAGTTTAATCAACTCGCTCGCTATGCCCCAGAAGAAGTGACCCGAGATGAAGACGGGCAGGAGCGATTCTTGGAAGGATTGGACGATGAACTCTCTGTCAGACTGATTTCCCAAGATTTCACTGACTTTCAGCAGTTGGTGAACAAAGCTATTCGTCAAGAAGGTAAGCACCAAGAGATGAAAAATTGCAAGCGGAGAATGGCCGCTCAGAAGTTTAACTCCGGAGGACTCCACAAGCCTCGTTTCACTCAGCCTCAGCCACCTCAGCGTGGAAGATTCCAGTCTGCTACACCCAGAGCTCTAGCACCAGCCCAGCGCCCCAATATTCTTGGTTTCCGTAGCAGTTCATCTGGAAGTCAATTCCAGTAGAAGACAGCTCCCTCGGCAGCAGGAATAACTTATTTCTATTGCAATGAGTTGGGTCATTATGCCAATAAATACCCAAAGAAGCAATAGGCTACAGCCCCGGTTAAGCCAAATGTAGGAGCACCAGTCCCCGGCGTTCCCTCAAGACCGGCTGGTCAATTCGTGAAGGGACGTGTGAATCACGTCACCGCAGAGCAGGCTCATTTAGCACCAGATGTTGTTCTTGGTATGTTTCTTGTCAATTCAGTGCCAGCATCAGTTTTATTTGATTCCGGAGCTTCGCATTCTTTCGTGTCAAATAAGTTTGTGGGAAAGTATGGGTTATCTATCTCCCCTTTAGCTAACACTATGTTAATCCATTCCCCGGGCTCGAAAATGAGAACTAGTTTCTGTTTCCCAAATATTACCTTAGAAATCTCTAGAGTAACCTTCTCGGCAGACTTAATAGTCTTGCGCTCACAAGGATTATACGTAATTCATGGAATGGTCTGGCTTGCCAAAAATCAAGGAAGGATAGATTGTGCCAATAGAACTATCACCCTCACCAATGAACAAGGGATTTCAGTAGAATTCAGACCTAAGACTTCTACAGGAAGAAGTTCTATCCTGACCAAGTTGAAGGAAGAGAAACTTGAAGACATGCCCGTGGTTCAAGAATACCCGGATATTTTTTCCTGATGAATTATCCGATATGCCACCGGATAGGGACATAATGTTCTTAATTGACTTAGTCCCAAGGACTGCTCTAATTTCAAAGCGACCCTACAGAATGCCGGCCAATGATCTAGCAGAGTTGAAGAAGCATATCGAAGAACTGCAAAGCAAAGGTTACATTCAACCAAGTTCATCACCTTGGGGAGCTCAAGTGCTATTTGTCAAGAAGAAGGACAATAGTATGAAAATGTGTGTGGACTATAGATCACTCAACGAAGTAACAATCAAGAACAAGTACCCGTTACCTAGGATAGATGATCTGTTCGATCAACTTAAAGGAGCCAGTGTTTTCTCCAAGATTGACTTAAGGTCAGGCTATCATCAACTAAAAATCAGACCAGAAGATATTCCGAAGATAGCCTTCACAACCAGATATGGACTATACGAGTTTATAGTAATGCCATTTGGACTGACAAATGCCCCTGCTTATTTCATGAATAAGATGAACAAAGTATTCATGGAATTCTAGGATAAGTTTGTGGTAGTTTTCATCGATGATATTCTCATCTATTCAAAAGATGAAGAAGAGCATGAAAAACATCTCAGGATTATTTTGGAAAAACTTCGAGAACATCAACTTTATACTAAGTTCACTAAGAGCAAATTTTAGCTCTGTCAAGTGGCTTCCGTGGACATATCGTGTTAGCAGGAGGAGTTGCAGTAGACACCGCCAAGTTGAAGCTAAAACGGATTGGAAGCAACCCAAGTCCGTCACGGAAGTGAGAAGTTTTCTCGGTTTAGCTGGGTACTACTGCAGATTCATCGAAAGTTTCTCCAAGATCGCCAAACCCATGACTCAACTTATGAAGAAGAAAAAGATATTTGAATGGACAAATGTCTGTGATCAAAGTTTTTAAGAGTTGAAGAAAAGGCTAGTAACAGCACCCGTACTTGTATTACCAGATATTCGTAAGGATTATAAAGTTTTCTGTGACGCATCTCGCTAGGGACTTGGATGCGTACTAATGCAAGAAGGAAAAGTCGTGGCTTATACATCTCGTCAGTTGAGGCCACATGAAGGAAATTATACAACTCATGATCTAGAGTTAGCAGCAATTGTGCATGCTTTGAAAAATCTGGCGGCATTACCTCATTGGTAACCGCTGTGAGATTTTCACGGATCATATGAGTCTGAAATATATTTTCACTCAGTCAGAACTTAATCTCCGACAAAGAAGATGGCTGGAACTGATAAAAGATTATGACTTTGGAATCCATTATCACCTGGGTAAAGCAAACGTGGTGGCAGATGCCTTGAGTAGGAAGGCATACTGCAGCACCATGTTAGTTCAGGTAAATCAACCAGAGCTGTATGAGGAACTGAAGCACCTGAACCTGGAAATTGTCAGCCAAGACTGTGTCAATGCATTAGAAGTTTACCCAACAATACAGAGTCAGATCGGAGAGAAACAGCTAGAAGACGAAGACATCAAGGAAATCAAGAAGAATATGAGAAGAGGTAAAGCCCTAGGATTTTCTAAGGGTGAGTAAGGTACGGTATGGTTTGGCAACCGCATCTGCGTACCTAATCATCAGGAGACAAGACAGTTGATTCAAAGAGAAACACATGAATCACCCTACTCCATCCATCTCGGAAGTACTAAGATGTACTAAGATCTGAAGGAAAAATATCGGTGGGTCAATATGAAGCGAGAGATCGCTGAGTTCGTTGCACACTGTGATGTATGTCAGCGTGTTAAAGCAGAGCATCAGAGATCTGCCGGATTGTTGCAACCATTACTAATTCCCGAGTGGAAATTGGAGGAAATTGGTATGGATTTTATCACCGGACTACCTAGAACCCAATTATGATGTGATTCCATTTGGGTGATAATTGACTGTTTAACCAAAGTGGCTCACTTTATTCTAGTCAAGACCACTTACAGAAGCAGCAAGTTAGCAGAGCTTTACATGGCAAGGATCATTTGTCTGCATGGGATACCCAAGAAGATTGTATCCGACAGAGGTTCACAGTTCACATCAAGATTTTGGCAGAGTTTACATGAAGCTTTGGGAACCAGACATAACTTCAGTACAGCGTATCATCCCCAAACAGATGGCCACACAGAACATGTTAATCAGGTTCTGGAGGATATGATTCAAGCTTGTGCTATAGATTACGAAAGAAGCTGGGATAAGAACTTACCTTATGCAGAATTCTTCTACAACAATAGCTTTCAAGCTAGCCTGCAGATGTCACCATTTAAAGCATTGTATGGCAAAAGTGTAGAGCCCCTCCTTTGGGATAAAGTAGGAGAACATCAATTCTATGGACCGGACTTGATAAAAGAATCCGAAAGTAAAGTAAAAGCAATAAGAGAACGTCTGAAGGTGGATCAATCCCGATAAAAGAGTTATGCCGAGAATCATCGGAGAAAACTATCCTTCGAGATAGGAGACTTCGTCTATCTCAGAGTAACTCCACACCGAGGAGTGAGGAGATTTCAGACTAAAGGAAAACTCGCACCCATATTTGTTGGACCTTATAAAATTCTAGCAAAAAAGAGGTGAAGTTGTTTATCAGTTGGAACTACTAGCGTCTCTGTCAGCTGTTCACAATGTCTTCCATGTCTCTCAGTTGAAGAAATATCTCAAAGTACCAACGGAAGAAACACCGCTTGAGAACATCGATCTTTAGGAAGATCTCACCTATGTGGAGCAGCCAATCAAAATCCTCGATGTGGCAGAACGCATCACCAGAAGCAAAGTCATACGATTATGCAAAGTCCAGTGGAGTAATCATTCCGAAGAAGAAACCACCTGGGAGCGAGAAGAAGTTTTGAGAGCCGAGTATCCCCACTTTTTTGTTGACCAAGTCTGAATCTCGGGGTCGAGATTCCCTTTAAGGGGGTAGGTTTATAACAGCCCAAATTTCAAATTTCACTTGAAAATAAAACTTTAATTATTTTTGTGGATTTTCTAAAAAAATTAAAAGCTTTTCCTTAATTACTTTAAAGCTAAAATAATCTATTTGCAAAAGCTATTACTAATTAAAAGTTGGATTTATTTTATTTAAATCTAGAATGCCCTTGAGATTTTCTGTAAATTTTCTCGTAATTTTTGGATTTTATATGCTATTTTCTAAAGCCTTTTTGAATTTATAGAATTAAATTAATTAGGAAAGGAATTAAAAATCGCCAGCACAGTACTGGGCCGAATCCTCCTAGCCCAGCACTGTTCTCAGCCGCTCAGCTCGTTCCTCCCGTGTGCTCCCAACGTGGACCATCCTATCTTAATCGGACGGTTGACGCTCCGCCCGACCAGTTCAATGTGCATCAGCCCGTTCCTCCCGCATGCTCCCAACCTAGACCATCTGATCTTAATCGGACGATCGATGCTCCACCCGACCAATTCTTCCACCGACAGGTGGGCTCGTCTGCAGTGTCACCGTCTTCGACCCCCTTCTTCCTCCAGCTCCCGCGCCCGGCCGCCATTAAAATGCATTGAAGCTTCATCAATTATTCGTTTCTTTCCGGATTCTTCTCGCAATCATGCACATACAATTCAGCAGTAACCTATGCACTCATTCCCGGCCGTTTCATCCTTTGATCATGTGCATTAACACCGGATGTTCGCCACTGCCGCTGTGACCTCCGCACACGATCTCCACCTCCCGGCCTCCCTTTGCCGTACAAAAGGGAGCACCAGGAGCGCCTCTCTCCACTCACTCCAGCGCCCCAGCTCTCCTCGCCACGATCGCTCTCACATGGCTGCAATCGGAGTTTCATCGCCGCCGACCGAAGCTTCGTCCTTCTCCAATTCCGGCGCCGTCAAGCATCCTCCGGCCACCCCGACCACACCCCCAGCATCGCCTTGTCGATGCGATCCTCGTGCGCCCCTTCATTTTTCCAAAGACCACCGGAACCTCTTCGTCGGCGACGACCGAACATCGCCACCGCCTATCTTCATCGCCAACGACCAATTCACCGTGCCCCTCCGCCGCAGAGTAGCACGCCAGGTTCAACATCTTCCCCTCTTTCTTTTCCGCACTTGAGCTCACCTCGCCGGGCAGTGTAGCGCCGGCGACGTCGTTGCCGGAGCGCTGCCACTATTCCTCAGGCCAACGTGGCTGCCACCGCAGCGACACGTGAGCGCCACCTCAGCGCATTTGTCGACGAAGCTGCTGCATGGGCGCCAACGTGGCATGCCGCGCCAGCACACCCCCTCCCGTTCTCTGTTTCATGAGCCGAGTCCACGGTGGACTCTAATCGGGCCATGGACTCAGTCCATTAAACCCGTCCCTGCATGTCAGTGACACAATTCCGTATGCTGATGCAATAAATTGAATTTTCTTTAAAAAATAATTTGGGAAATTCATAATTTCTGATTTTTAGGATTTAATTTAGATTTAAAAATTCCATGAGCTCGTATTTCTTAACACGAACTCCGATTTAAGTGAATCAAATTTCTAAATTTGTATAAAACCAAGATCTAGCTAACTAAACCAAAATTATTTCATTTGGAGTTAATTTGAATATTAATTTGAATTTATTTGTATTTAGCTTATTTTCGCGTATAGATTTTGACGACTCCGGAGAGCTCGACCCTGTTGAAGAGGTAGAATACCAAGAATTTGAGCAAGCCAAGTTACACCATTGATCATTTTGATCCCTGTATTTTAAATTATTTAATTCTATTTTAAATTACTATTACATGCATAATTTTATACAGTTATGTTAAATTCATGTTTTTAAATGTCTAGTTAAGCCAATTCCTTTGTATAGTCAAATTTGAATGTTGGATCATCAATCCCTTGTTACCTTAGTCAAATAAAATTTGAAAATACAAATGTGCTTAGACATTGCTTAGATCAGAAATATTTGATTTTGGGGAGTTTTAACCTAAACAACAAGTATTGATTAAAAGTCTATGACATTGTTTTGTCATGGTGGATTTTTGCAAATGTCTTTGAAAAAGAAAAGTAAAAAATGGGTATGGACTTGGGAGGAATGGATGCTTGGTGAGTGCAGGTTTATGCACAGGCTCAATCCGGGTAGGATTGAGGCCTATGGGTTATTTTGGAAGTCGCCCAAGTCAGTTAAGTACTGATCTTCGAACCGCATCTTGCAAAGCTCCACCGTACTACCACAAGCCAGGAATGGGACATGCTAGGCTGAATAATTTGCAACGTTCTATTATTAGTTGTGCCATTTTGTTGTGTGGGTATCAGTTAGACAGTATTCCCACTTGGCACAAGAGGGAGTTTCCGGCGGGTGGTTAACCCAATGGAAGTGAAACCTTAGCGGCGCAAGGGGGGCCTTCTAGCGGATGGTTAATTGAAAGGAAGTGAAACCTTAGCGGGTATGACTAATTTGGAATGACGCATTGTAAAGGCCTCGTGATAATCACTTAGTCGCACACCTGCGGAAGTGTGTGAGATGGACACTAAAAGTTGATTATCTCTTGTGGGTAAAGATGTACAACCTCTGCAGAGTGTAAAACTATTCGAATAGCCGTGTCCACGGTCATGGACAGGCTGAGCAAAGCCACTCTAAGTTAGACTTTGTTTTTGTTTTAAAATGACTTGGTACATGATTTTAGGATGGATAATCCTTGTGGTAAAAAAATTGGGCGGTTAGCCATATGATAGAAGGATATCCATCACCGTATTTCATATGGAGGTTATCCACTATAAAATTATCAATTTAAAATCTGATTTTAAGCTATGTATTAAAAATATTCATTGAGACTTAATATGATTATTTAAAATGGAAAATGTTGATTTATGCAAATACACCCTTACAACCTTCCTTTGTTTACTTATGCATGCATTCCAAATTCTGTATTGGGTATAAATTTACGAGCACGGTAGTTGTGCTCATCCTTGCCGAATATATTATTCAAGAGAAGACTATTATCCAGACGGTGAGGATCTAGATGTTTAGGCTACGCCTCCAAACGATTGCATGTGGCGCATCGCGTGACCTGCTACCTATTTGCTTCCGCTATGTTTTGTTATTTGGCCTCAGGCTTTTTTTTGTAATAAACTCTGTTCCTTATTAATAAAGTGCTTGATATGATTGTGATAACACTGTTTTTGAGACTGTGTACACTAGAAATACTGGACTAGTGTGTAAACGAAGTGAATTCGGGATCCTTCGTTCCCGGGTTTGACAAGGACATCTCAACTTTCAATGAACACGCTGAAGATGATCATCTTCGCGACTAAGATATTCTCAAGGACCAACAATACCAAGTACCAATCACGAAATCACGTGCTTAGCAAATACATGATCAGGTAAATGCTAACCTAAGCTACATTTCGGATTCATGTGACTTGGTCGTGCCCCCCATCTCTTCTTATTTGTTGGACTTAGGTGCATCGATGTGAAACAAAAAGAAGAACTATGTGCTGCCAGTATTGATTACGTGAAGACAAAGAAGGAGTTTACTGCCTTGTGATAGATGCATCACTTTCCAAGGGCAAGGCGCACCAACTTGTCATGTTTCACTTTGCATAATATATATGGATGGAAAGATAATCAAGTCTAATTTCACCTCCAACAAACGGTGTGGCTTTTGGACTCCCGAGGAGAGAGTTATTGTTGTTTTACTAAAGACTGCACAGAAATTGAGTAGACACACGAGAACTCGAGAAAACCTTCTTGAATGCTTCAACAAGTTGGTCTTCCACCTTCCAACGTGGTGATCTGTCTTCATACCCAGCTAGGAGGGTTGTTCCTAGTATATATACCCCTCTTTCCCCATCTGTTAAGGCACTTCTGAGATTTTGACAAACTAATATATAAAATTGCAGCAAGACTGCTGAGTGCCTTGCTCCTTTTCACTTGTGAGTTCTCTTGGATTTACAAGAAGATTCCTCTGGGATCTCCTAATTCGTGCTCTAATCTTCCAAGTATTTTGTATAGATTAGTTCTGGATTGTTATTTTGTGATTGTTCGGATAGTGGGTCGGAGTCCATAAGGCTTCAGATTGTCTCTCCCAAAACTGGGTCGCATCCAACCTTGGTAGGTTAAAGCTAGTTACCCTTTTCCACTGCTCGCAACTAATTATCCTTGCTGTCCATAGCAAGATTCACTTTGTTCTTCAACCTACGCCGTGAAGATCGGGCCACCCATAGCATGCCCACACCAGTTTTGGAATTTTGAAAATGGCTAAAAGGTTTGTGGAATTTCTAAATATAGTAAATGAGTTTCAGAAATTATGAAATTATTTGGGGGAGACTCCTGACTTTATATAGTTTTTAATAAAATTAACCCCACTATTTTATCACCTTTTAGTTTCTCTTGAAAATTGTTTTATTGCTACAATTTTTTAAGAAAATCTTTTAAGCAATTAGTAAAAGCAAGAAAAATTTTAAATACATGCCAAAATATTTTCAAACACTCGTAAACAGGAAACTCAATTTAGGGCTGTTAAAGGCACAACACGCACGGCGTGGCATTGGAGGCAAGCAAGCCAAGCGAGAGCGAAATAGAGAGAGGAAGGTGAAATTTGAGTTGGGCAAGGGCAGTTGGGAGATGGCAGGCCTGGATTGGGCTGAGGACAGAGAAAAGGAAATGGGATTCAACTGAAGGAATTTGAGGAAGGAAATTCACATTTAAAATGAATTTGAATTTAGGTTTGAATTGGTTTGGGATTCGGAATGTGTATTCAAATTTGAATTTGAGATTGAGATTTTGAAAGATATCACTGGAATTAAACTCAAGAACACTAAATGAACTTCAAATTTTTGAAATAATTAATTTCAAATAATTTATGGAAAATAACTAAATTTGGAATGTTATAGTGTGGAGGAGACAGGTAAGACGGGGAGGCTACAGGTGTACGGATCAACTAGAGGGCGGATGACGTAGGGGAGATTCCCGTCAGCGTGGGGTCACCGTCGTAGCCGATGAGCCGCGGTCACTGTTGCCGTCGATGAGGCTGATAAGCTCGCTCGCGGTCGTTCCTGTCACCGCCAATGAACTATTTAGGGTTCTTCTAACTTGGGCGGCAAAGCGAGGACGGCTTGACTTTCCTCGTTAAAAAACATTGCCTCCTCACGACATATTTTGTCAAGTTGGAAATGCCCACCAGCTTTAGTTATAATGGGTTTCCAGCCCACCCAAGCAGATTTTTAGAGCCCAACCTGGAAAAAATTGGGTTTTGTATCTTACAAGGGTTTTGGGTTTAATACCAGGCTTCCATGTAGGCCCTTAGCGAAACTCTTGGCAGCTACTGGTAGCTCCTTTGAAGAAACGCTATGCCACCTCTTCATCGTACTGCGGTGGTATGGAAAAGGACAAAAACTGTTGACAGGGGCAAATACTTCGAGTAATATTTACCTACAAAAACTGTTGATAGGGGCAAATACTTTCGAGTAATATTTATCTACAAAAGGATTCTACCAACTCAAGAGGAGAGAGTCAACATGACAGACACATGAGCACCACCAACTCCTTATAAAATATAATACTCCCTCTGTTGAAGAATACTTGGCCCACTATGACTTTGACCAGTCAAATTTGGTAATATTTGATTAATAATATTTTTCTAAATAATTCGATTGGTCGTATTAAAATGGTATTGTTAGATTTTTAAATAAATACTTTCATGATTTATACTCCCATAATATTTTATAAATGTATTAGTGTAAAATTAAGTGTCAACGTTTAACTTTGGAGACTGTAAAAGGTCAAAGAGGGTCAAGTATTCTGAAACAGAGGGAGTAGTATAAAGAAATTCATGTAACAAAAAAGGTCTTAAAATGGTAGGTTACAAAGTATTGCCAAACATCAGCGGAACCTGCTAGGTATTGTAAATATGTGAAAATTCCCAAAAGTTCTAAAAAGTGTAATATATAGGGGAATGCATGTTCTATTCTTTACTAAAAGTTTCAAGATCAAACTCAATCTACTCAGTGGGGAGAGAGGGGGTCGGCAACAGGTGGCAATGGTCGGGCTAAGTTATTTTGGGCGACAGTGGTCAATTGTAGTGGCTCTAGCAGTGGTGGCAAACTGAGGTTGGGAGGACCGGTTCAGACCAAATAGCAAAAATAACTACCCAGTAAATTAGTAAAATAGTATCGTGAATGTGCTAGTAGACGACATATACCCCCTGCTCCGCTCCCACCATGTGGCAGCGGGCCTACCACCTAGCCACCGCACAGAATCGAGAAAAATCAGCATGAACAATTCTTTCCCCCAACAACCGCACGGAACCGAATAAAAATCGTGTGCGGAACCGAGAAAAATCAACATCAACAGTGCTTGTCGTGCGGCCACCGCATGGAATCAAAATTTTTTTGTTGTGAACAGTGCTTGTCCGCGTGACCTCCATATGGAATTGAAAACAAATCGCACGTAGTCTGCTGTAACATCCCAAATTTTGACCTTTTCAAAAAATTATGTCATAATAATTAATTCAAAGATTTGGATTTTAAATTAGATTTCATGCTAATATAAAAAGCCTTTTTGAAGTTTTAAAAATAAAAGGAATAATTTCCAATTTATTGGATTATTTTAAAACTTAATTTGAAATTTTAGAATATAAAAAACATTTTAAATGATTAAAATAAACATCAATTAAATTCAAAATAATTTTATTCAATCTATTCTGGTTCCAAGGATTTTTGTACATTTTTTTGAATTTTTTTTGAATTTCTTTTCTTTTTCTTCTTTTTCCTTTTTCTCTCCTCTATCTTCTTCCTCACGTGAACATGTCTTCTCTGGTAGCGTGCATCCATGGCCGTGTTCCCTTGCCCTCCCCAGCCACCAGCGCTGGCCTTCCCCGGCCCGGCCAACCTCGCCACCACCTTCCTTCCCTTGCCCCTGCCTCTCCTTGCTGCCAATTGCGGAGGCGAGCAACCGAAGCTCCCAGTTGCATTAATGGGAACCGACCACCTCTCTCCTCCTTTCTTCGCACACGACACACCAAAATCAATTTTGTTTGAAGATTATGACCCTAAAACTGTCACCCACATCATGCCTCCATCAATTGGCTGCCACATTCGACGCACACAATTAATTTTGCTATTTCTCCCATTCTTCTTTTGCAACCCAAAACTGCCCAATTATTCCTCGGATATTTCCCATCAATTTGAGCACCACCTTCTCGATATAAAGAGAGCACCGCCTGTCCCTCGCTTCCCTTTTCGATTCACTCCAAGTCTCCCCTCCTCTCTCCCTTCCTCCTCACCGAAATCACCATTTTTGTCTTGCCGACCGAAGCTCACACTGTCGACGGTTGCACCACCTATAGTGGAGCCCAGCTATTGACCACACCACCGAAGTTTGCCTCGTGATGTTCTGCACCGTGCTTCCACCCTCTTTGCCGGAACACCGCCGGAACCACTGCGCCGCCACGAGCCTCACTACACTGTTGCCACTGCCCTCGCCACCCGCGAACCTTGCGCATCCTACCACCACTGAGGTGAGCATTGAGTTCCCCACGTTACCCTCTTCGTTTCACCTCAAATCCTACCCGCTAACTACTCTCTGTTTGTCCGAAACACCGACGTCAACCCACCCGCCATCGAAGGTCTTCTCCGCTGCGTTCCGCCTCCGTGCAATGTTCTCCAGCTAAACCATCTTCACCTTCATGTTCCCCTCGCCGAGGCACACCCCGTGATCCCTCTATTTTCCCAGAAATACCGTTGGTTCGCCAGAGCACTGAACCACCCGCCACCATTGTGCGCCTCGAATGTCGCTACCACCGCCTCGCTCCGTCTTCGATGTCACCACCACAACCATTAGGTAGAGGACATCGTCGGGATTCCAATTTACTAGTTCGCCATCCGTCCCTCCCTTTCCATCACCGACACTATGGCCATCTCCATGCGCTGCTCTCTGCTCTGTAATCGCTGGAACAATGATTATAGAACAATGCATTTTTAGATTTTCATCATTTCTTGTGTTATCAAACTTCCAAATATCCATTCTCCTTTATACGAACTCCAAATCTGTTAATTCTTTCTCCTAAAGTTAATATCTTCCTTCCAGTATTTATTTTGTAATTTTTGGAGTTTATTTTATTTTTTGTTATTTATTTATTTCAATTCGCACATGTGGAATCCGATGCTGCCGACACCCGTTTGGACCAACTGGACACGGCAACCGCAACCTACGTCGAAGGAGAGTCTTCTTTGAACACTTTGAACCCATATCTGTTAAATAATGTTTTCGGTTTTAAATCTATGTTTTGCTATTTTATTAAAATGATAAGTTTAAATTATAGGTTGTTAGTTAAAACCTAAATATTGTTAATGTCTTCCTTGATATTTGTTATCCTATACATTTGTAACCCTAGCGTAGAAATTTTGTAATATTGATTACAACTTTGCGGAATAGTTTTGTACGCTAGAATTGCTTAGACATGCTTTACAACTTTATTTAACCTTTGGGGGAGAAAAAACCATTATTACCCTTTATGCTATGCTTTGAAAATGTATGACATTAGGTAATGTTAGTATTTAGAAAATAAAACAATATGATGAAAATATGTTTTAGACTTGGTTGGATGGTAAGATCAGGCGGGTGCAGCTAGAGCACGAGATCTTGTATTATGTAAAGTTCCGACCAAGTTAAATTAAGGTCCAACACTTGTGACTATCCAAACTGAGCAATACCGTACAACTACATGTCCTAAATGGAAATAATTTGGCTAATTAATGAGCAATGTTTTGATTTGGTTCTGTTTGGGTTGTTGATTTGGCGGAAGAGGGGGCCGACGTGGTGAAACCTTAGCGAGCAGAACCGGGTCAAGACAGAGCTTTGTAAAATCCTTGTGATAATCGCTTAATCGCACACCTTCGAAAGTGTGTGAAGCGGATAGTTTAAGCTAATTATCTCGTGTGGATCAAGCTGTACAACCTCTCAAAGTGTTAAAAAAAACTATTCAAATAGTCGTGCCCACGGTTAAGGGTGGATAAGGTGCGTTTTCACATGGTAGATTTTGGTTTTGATTTCAAAAGAGTAAATTTTGGGAACCGGGAGCAGTTGGGACTCTACGGTAGTTTTCTAGCAGCTAGAGTCCTATCTTTTAAACCTTGGCGGCTAGAGTCTTGATGCTAGTGGTTGGTAGCTAGAACCTCCACTAGTGATACAATTAATTCATTTATTAAAACTACGTTTGTCTAACGCGCTTTATAAAAACTGTTGAAACCTAAAATATTGCGTTGTGCATAAGAACCATATAAGCCTCATTTGCTAAAGCTTTGCATATGCATCTTTCTCAAGACTTGTGGAGTACTTTATGTACTCACATGTTATAGTCAAAATAATTCTCAGAAGCCATCATTGATGCCAAAGACAACTACGACTACTTCGCATGTGGATATGATAGACACTTGGAGTACTAGATAGCGCTCCCCAGTTGAATGCCAATGGGTAATTTGATGGACCATCACTTGGAGTTTTTCATTTGTTGTTTCCGCTGCTGTAAAACTCAAGGTCTTTTGACATCTTTCGTAATAAGTGGCCATAAGGTCGGTACTCAGTTGTTTATTATTGTTATTTCATGATTCAAATTTGTTATCAACAATGTTTCTATTGTGTGCACTAGCTACTGATCATGGGACTAGCACATGAATACACAGAGGGTTTGGATTACGAAATCTGATCCTGACATTCGCGCGGCCATCTCATGGCAGCGAAGAAAGCTTTTTTTAGGCGCTATAAGGCGGTCTGGTGCGCGGCAGGCGCGCTGCAGGTGACATATGTCGCATGTTTACACGTCCGTAGTGACATTATTTTCATTTTACTCAGGATGGTGCTAGTTTTGCATTTGCGATGCCAAACAGTTCCATTTAACCCAAAAACTCTTCGAAAGGTGGCACTGATGGCACTTCAGTGGGCATGACCGGGGCTAGGGTGGCTTAAGGGAAAGGAGCTAGGGCTAGGTGGGGGAATAAATATAGTAGGATTGGGGGAGAAGATCCATTAGATTTAGATTCAATGGTTACAATTTTTTGGCCAATTTGAATATGAAAAACAACTAATTGATGCATAGAGAAACACTTAATTATTCGCTTGAAACGAACAATTTTGGTACATGTTTTGGGACCGAAGTGTTATTTCAATGCATGTTTAACAACCTACCAAGTTAATTTTGTAAGGGGATAGTTACTTTGGTGGAAGAAAACTATACAAAATAAAAGAGATTTGCTAAACAACATTCGATTGTTTTTTTTTTGTTAAAATAGTCGAATTATCATCCATTCGATATGCTTTTAGATTTGCACTTCGTCTCGTATGATGAATTGGGTCCGAATTTATTATGATTCTGTTTCGGAACATAACGGGTTCAATATCGTGAAGTATATGTTAGATTTTAAATCATATGATGGAAATACGAGTTATTAAGACTTTCGATAATAATTACAGTGACCAAGAACAAAAAATACGTTAATGAATTATTTAATTTGTGTATAATGAAGTTGTAAATGAACTAAAATTTAACTATTTTGAGCTGAGAAAACAGCTGAATCTTGCATGAATGATCCAAAACAAAAACTCATATCTACATTCTACTCCAAGAAGATGACTTAACAGCAGTTGTTTTCTAGAAAAAAACATTTCATTACGGCAGAGTGCCAATGCTTTCATCGGAATCTCCCTCCATAACAAATGCACCCACTTCCTTCCTGCGCGGGCGCGCAGTTTGCTTCTATGATGCAATTGAGTACACTCCGACCAAACAGGATCGCTTTTTATTCGTCAACACCTCAAACTACAGTTATATTTCATGCTCTGCTTCGTGTTCGTAATCTTTCTGTTCAAACATTGCGTGGATAGACAGATGTATCAAATCGCAATAGCAAAACCGATAAAGAAATGCGTAAGCACGGAGATCCGAGCCTCGCGAGTGGAGTGCGCCCTACGCACTCACTTGCGTCCCATCCATTCCTCGCTAAAACTCAAAAGCATCGATTAAAGAACCAAGAAAGCAACAGATTGGTTCACCGTTGACGCTGTGCTCTGTTTCTGGCTGCGCCCGTCGTCCATTGATCCGCCAATGGAGGGGTTCTGCTTCGCGCGGTGCCGGTTCACGCGGCTCATGGTGGTGATGCAGCTGGTGATGGGCGTGTTCGTCATCTGCATCAGCATGGCCAGCCTCCACCGCTTCTACACCACCAACTCCCTCCTCCCGGGGCTCGACGATTCCTCTCAGTGCACCAAATTCCACACCGTCGCCGCCGGCGGGTATGCCGGCTTCGACATCCGCGCGCTGGCGGACCGCGTCGACGACGTGCTCGTGCAGCTCGCTGAGCTGCAGGACAAGCTCGAGGCCACAGCGCTCAAGATAGGCAAGAAGGCCAAGAAGGGCAAGAGTCACAAGCAGGAGAACATGACCATGCCGGACTTCAGGCGCTTCCTGGAGGACGAGGTAATCCACCCGCTGTACGGCGCGCATATAGCCCTCCGGCTGATCCGCATCCCGCGCCCCGACCCTGATGGTGGCGACGGCGACGCCGCCGCCCCGGCCGTTGACCCGCTCGTCAACTTCTTCACCGCGGAGGAGACGCGGAAATACGTGACCGCCAAAGGTAACCGCGACGGCCGGCCGAGCGTGTACGGCACGAACCGGACGTACGGCACAATCGGCCACGCCTGCGTGCTCATGCGCCAGGAACTGGACGAGTACATGAGCTACGACGTCGGCGCCTACTGCCCCGACGACTGGGACCTGGGACAGCGCCTCATGCTCGGCGGCTGCGACCCGCTGCCGCGTCGCCGCTGCCTCACCCGGGCATCCAAACTCTTCCAGCGCCCGCTGCCCATCAATGAGTCCCTCTGGACGCTCCCGGACGACGGAAACGTCCGGTGGAGCCGCTACCACTGCCGCCGCTACCGGTGCCTGTCCGCCAAGAACCCGCGCCGCGGCTACGACCGGTGCGTTGGGTGCTTCGACATGGACCGGGAGAAGCAGCGGTGGGTCGCCGCAACGGGCAATGCCAGCAGCAGCGCGGCGAGTACCTCCCTCGCCGACTTCCGCATCGACGAGGTGCTGGCGGTGAAGCCCGGAGAGGTGCGGGTCGGCCTGGACGTGAGCCTGGGCACGGGCAGCTTCGCGGCGCGCATGCTGGAGCGCAACGTGACCATCTTGTCCACTGCGCTCAACCTGGGCGCGCCGTTCGCGGAGACAATCGCGCTGCGCGGGCTCGTGCCTCTGTACGCGACGATGAGCCAGCGGCTGCCGTTCTTCGACAACACCATGGACATGGTGCACACGGCGGGGTTCTTCGAGGGGTGGGTCGACCTGCAGCTGCTCGACTTCGTGCTCTTCGACTGGGACCGCGTGCTCCGCCCCGGCGGCCTGCTCTGGGTCGACAAGTTCGCCTGCGCGCGCAAGGACCTCGACGACTACATGTACATGTTCCTGCAGTTCAGGTACAAGAAGCACCGATGGGTCGTCTCCTTCAAGTCCAAGGACGAGGTCTATCTCTCCGCGCTGCTCGAGAAGCCGCCGAGGTCATGATGAACTCGATCCATCCATGCATCGACGATATATTCAGTGGATGGTGGTGTTTACGGATATAGAGTGATTTGAGTGAACTGATCATGAGATATACTGCATCCGGTTGTGTACTTTCTTGTATTAATTTATAATATCATTAATGACAATTAGAAAGGGTGAATAATTATGATCAACTTTTTCCTTTTTTTTTATAATTCTACTGTTTTCTGATTTATTCAATCTGCCAACGAAACAAGAACACAAACAAACACTACTACAAAACATGACCGTCTGTGATACTTCACAGACGGTTCGTGTAATGAACCGTCTGTGATATTCTTCTCATCACAGACGGTTCGCACAGACGGTTCGTATAACGAACCGTCTGTGATACAAGCCTATCACAGACGGTTCTTTAAAAGAACCGTCTGTGATACGGGGCTATCACAGACGGTTATTTAAAAGAACCGTTTGTGATATATTAGCATTATAAGTAGGCGCTGCCGACAGTCCCCATTTCTATTAAATCCATTTGAACCGCCGCCACCCTCCTGCTGCTGCGTCCTCCCCCATTTTGAGCTGTTACCCCTACCTCCTCCTCTCCCATTTTGAGCTGTTACCCCTGCCTCCTCCTCCCCCGGCCCATTGCGGCACCTGATCTGCTGCCTCCTCCCACATTGCGCCACTTTGGAGAGAAGGGTAACGATCGATCTGTAACCCTTTATATTTGCTATAGAGTACTCACTAATGTGTTTGGTCATTATAAAGGGTACTTGCGGTTTATTAATATATAATTTAACACTAATTAATTTGTTACGTGCGTATACGTGTAGATGGACCGAAACTGGATGTACATTGAGAACCGTGTGAGTGAAGAGTATATTAATGGCGTGTTTGCTTTTAGAAGAGCCCGAAAGGTGATATGTTGAAGAAGGGGATAAAATATATGTACTGTCCATGCATTGATTGCGGTAATATGAAAATGTTTAACAACCCGGCGCAGATCGAAGCTCACTTAATACGAAGAGGTTTCAAAAAAGGATATACATGTTGGAGCAGTCACGGTGAAGAGCAGATTATACCAGAAGTCAGTAATGACGACATCGCCGAGGAAGTCAACGATATGCAGGGTATGGAATGTGCTTTTGATGAGGATAGATCGCATGATGACAATCTGGATCAAATGCTACGCGATGCGAAGGAACTACGGTGAGAGAGAGTTTTGTAAATTCGAGGGCTTAATGGAGGACTCGGGAAACCTTTGTTCCCGGCCGCAAGCGGAATACACAAGGTTGTCAACCGTGCTTGAACCGCTGAAATTGAAGGCAAGCAATGGTTGGTCCGACAAGAGTTTTCTGGCGTTGTTAGGTCTCTTAGCTGACATCCTTCCGGAGGGAAACGTGTTGCCCAGACGACCTACCAAGCTAAGAAGGTTCTTTGTCCATTGGGAATGGAAGTAGAAAGAATACATGCATGTCCGAACGATTGTA
This sequence comes from Hsuehochloa calcarea, assembly GCA_036346395.1. NCBI lineage: Eukaryota > Viridiplantae > Streptophyta > Magnoliopsida > Poales > Poaceae > Hsuehochloa > Hsuehochloa calcarea. The sequence goes on from CM070604.1 coordinate 26,434,099, forward strand.
TCCTCTACAGTAAAGAGTATGCAGACATGCATGCATGTCCGTGTGCGAGCATCCCGATACAAGCGGAAGAATATCGCTAAGGCGAAGCAAGGACCTCTGCTAAGATGTTGTGGTATCGCGCTGTGATCCCACGTTTGAAGCGTTTATTTGCGAACCGAAAGGAGGCAAGATTGATGCGTTGGCACTCGGAGGAGCGTAAGAAAGATGGAAAGCTCAGACACCCTGCTGATTCTGCCCAGTGGAGAAACTTCGATCGGAGCTTCGAAGAGTTCGGTGCGGAACCGAGGAACATAAGGTTAGGGTTGAGTACGGACGGAATGAATCCTTTCGGTAACATGAGCAAACCGACATAGCTTTTTGGCCCGTGAATCTATGTATGTACAACCTTCCTCCTTGGCTGTGTATGAAGCGGAAATACATTTTGATGACACTACTTATCCAAGGGCTGAAGCAACCTAGGAACGATATTGATGTGTACCTAGCACCATTGCTGGAAGATCTTGTGACACTTTAGAACGAAGGGGTACAAGCATGGGACGCGTACAAACGAGAGAACTTCACTTTACGCGCCATGTTATTCTGCACCATCAATGATTTTCCTGCCCTTGGTAACATTTGTCGGGTTCGATACAAAAGGAGCCAAAGCACGTCTCGACTTTGCATAGATGGTACCGAGAGTGTATGGCTGAACAACTCACGCAAAACTGTGTATATGCGTCACCGTAGGTTCCTTCCCAGGATTCACCCATACCGCAAGATGAAGAAACAATTCGACGGAAATAAGGAGGACGGTTCAGCTCCAAGGGATTCTAGAGGGAAAGAGGTCTATGATATGGTTAAGGATATCGATGTTGTGCTTGGAAAGGGAGGTAAATTAAGGACCCCTCAGAAAAATATCTGGAAGAAGCGGTCAATTTTTTGGGACTTGCCTTATTGGGAGCACTTAGAAGTTCGCCACTGCATCGACGTCATGCACGTGGAGAAGAATGTATGTGATAGCTTGATTGGCCTCTTACTGAACATTACTGGCAAAACAAAAGACGGCGTTAACGCACGGCGTGACTTGGTTGATATGAACATAAGATCCGAGTTAGCACCTAAAGAGACTGATAAAGGACGAACGTACCTTCCCCCAGCTTGCTACACTTTGTCCAAGGCCGAGAGAAATGAACTGTGTCAAAGTTTGCATGGTGTGAAAGTTCCATCCGGTTACTCCGCCAATATTAAGAAACTTGTTTCCATGAAAGATTTGAAATTAATTGGTATGAAGTCTCATGATTGTCATGTGCTGATGACACGGATGCTTCCTGTTGCAATTAGGAGTATCTTGCCAAACAAGGTCCGAGTGGCAATCTTTAGGCTGTGTTATTTCTTTAACTCAATTGCTTAGAAGGTCATCGATCCCGAAGGACTCGACGCTCTTCAGGCCGAGGTGGTGACGACTCTATGTCATCTTGAGATGTATTTCCCTCCGTCTTTTTTTGATATCATGGTCCATCTCATTGTTCACCTTGTGAAAGAGATAAAGATATGCGGCCCTGTGTTCCTACGTCATATGTACCCTTTCGAGAGATACATGGGAATTCTGAAGTCCTACGTACGGAATCGATCTCAGCCGAAGGGCAGTATCATCGAAGGTTATGCAACCGAAGAAGTCATTGAGTTCTGCGTGGACTACATGGCTCAGGTGGAACCGATAGGCGTGCCTCTATCTCGTCACGAGGGGAGACTGGAGGGTATCGGGACCATCGGGAGGAAAGCAATCACTCCCAATCTAGATACATACGCGCAGGCCCATTTCACGGTCTTGCAACACATGACCCAAGTGTCCCCGTACGTCGACGAGCACAGAGACATGTTACGCCAACAGAATCCAGACCGGTCGGAAGTTTGGATAACGAGAGAGCACAACCGTCGGTTCAACGAATGGTTAAAGATGCGATTCACTGGGAGGGCATCAAGTGATGAAATCGCTGCTATGGTTGGCCAAAGGACCAAAATTTACAATTGTGACATGGCAAGGATACGACATAAATGGGTACACGTTTTATATGGCAGCTCAGGATATGAAGAGCGCAGTCCAGAACAGCGGTGTCCGCATAGATGCATTTCACGAGGGGTTCAATACCGCGGGGGCACGCGGGTTGAACTCGTACTATGGGTTCGTAGAGGAGATTTGGGAGCTTGACTATGTACTTTTCAAGATCCCCCTGTTTCGATGTCACTGGGTTAAACTTCCGCAGGGCGTGAAGGTCGACAAGTACGGTGTCACTACTGTGGACCTCAAACGTGTCGGATACAAGGATGAACCATTTTTACTCGCTAAGCAAGTTGTTCAAGTTTTTTATGTAACGGACCCAGCAAATAAGAACCGCCACGTAGTTCTTCATGGGAAAAGAAGGATTGTCGGAGTTGAGAATGTCGTGGATGAGGAATAGTACAATCAATTTGACAAGTTGCCTCCTTTCGGAGACGGCATCAGACTGGTGGAAGAACCCAGTGAGGAAGCTAGCTATATGCGCGTCGATCATCATGAAGGACTGTATTTCAATTAAGCATGTATATATTCCACTGTAATTAATTTGATGTTAACATGGAAACGCGTCACGTGTTATGGGCGATCTAAATCGGTCAATTTGCCTCGGTCGGTCGTGTGAGACCCCGGTTTATCAGACTTGTAATGCAAAAGATATATATGAGAAAATTAAACACCTCATCTGGAGCTATGATACAATGAATCAAGCACCTCATGAGATGAACAACCCAATTGGATTCATCTCATTTCGAGCTATGATGCACTTTGTACAATTTTTGAAAGCCTTGAAATGAGCAAAAGTAAAATGCATAAGTAAACTTTTCACATTTAGTTCATTAATTAATAGAGGAATCCAACAAAATTGGATTCACTCAAAAATAGTTTACAGCGAAAAAGTTATGCATTTTTGAATTTAATTGCATTTTTCAGTTAACAAATAATCCTTCTCGGGAAAATCCAAAATTAAATCGACGTGGATGAACTTGGATCGTTGATCTAGCGATGGACGGTTCACTGGGAGATATCACAGACGGTTCTATAACAGAACCGTCTGTGATACTTAATATCACAGACGATTCTATTAATGAACCGTCTGTGATATCAACATATCACAGATGGTTCCGTTATGGAACCGTCTGTGATATTAAAATTAGGGTTTCCCTTTCTAAGTTATCACGAGCGGTTCCATAATAGAACCGTGCGTGATAGTTTTATCCTGCACGGTTCTATTATGGAACCGCGCGTGATGTATTATCACTGACGGTTCTATCATAGAACCGCTCTCGTGATATCCATGTATATAAGTACATTCTATCATCGAGCGGTTGTGCATACTCGCTTTTTCACCCTTCTCTGCCGTGAGGGTTTACGGCCGCCTCCCATCGCCGTCCCGCCTCAGGCCGCCGCCGCCTCCCGTCCACGCCTCCACCGGCGTGATGAGGACATCCCTCCTTCGGATACGTACTACACAAGACCTTCCAGATTTGGGTGTTGGACTACTAGGTCCTATGACAAGAGCTAGAGCACGTGACTTAATCTATCGAGTAAAATCGTTTCTAGGGTGAGTGTATTATTTGAGAACTCTATGATGTTGCCTAATGGAGATGATTTACTTGTACTCGAAATCTAGGATTACGACCACTTCAAGAAGGCCTACGACCCGTTCAAGAAGGTCTACGACCACTTCAAGAAGGCCTACGACCAGTTCAAGAAGGTCCACGACCAGATTCGCAAGGCCTCGACCACTTCAAGAAGGCCTACGACGGATGACTCGTTGGGAGCACTCTACGACCGAGAGGCGAGCACGATACTCGTTGGACACAATCTATGACCAAAGATAGCATGGACTCCTCAAGACCACCCTAGGACCGATCCTACGACTAGATCTTCGACCGAAATACGCGACACAAGGTCTTTGTGTCACCGTTTGGAAACTAATAAGACTTTGTAAGCGTGGCGAGATCGAGTCCGAGGTTGTGTACGCCTCATCCCACGGCCGCACAACCCTAGGTCGACCTCCTCACGCCCCCCTATATATACGATGAGCCGCAGTAGTTTAGAGGCGGGTTTTCTTAGATTATTCGCCAATTGCGGTTTACGCGATTATCGGTTTGAGGAACCCCACTTGTAAACTTCATCCATATCCGCAATACAATTGATTGCATCTACCTTGTTCTTGTGAGTTGCTTCGATTGCTTGCAGGAACCATAACCTTCGTGGTAAGGTCGATCGCGTGCAAGCGTGGTCGATAACGACAGCGTCGGGTGTAGCGAATTGCGAGGTGACGATCCGTTGGTCGGAAGCCTCAAAGCGTCAACGTCCTCACGCGAACCAAATCGAACCTATCGGAAGATCGGGCCGTGACTCATCAAGTGGTATCGAGCTAAGGTTGCCCGTTAGGTAATTTCGTTTATCCCCTTTTCGTGAGTTTTATTCCATCACCTAGAGTCCAGAAAATTGCCCTACAAAAAAAAAATTTTAGATCGTAATTATTCCGCTGTCCAAACCACTTTGTGCCTTCGCAATTGTGTTTTCAGTTTCGCGTTGTTGAATTCGAGTCCATCGTCGGTGTCTTTGTTCTTTGGTCTAGTCGTCAGTAATCTAGTTTCTAGCGTCGAGTCTTTCTTTGTGTCGATCATCTAGACACCCCCCATACGACCACAACACCACCCCATCGACCACCTACTCGGATTCGGCTTCTCCACCTGGTCGGAAACGAACGCCTGGTCGGATTCGACCAACCACTCGTATCCGACAACCCTATTTATTATCTTGTTGCCCTCGGACACCCCACCACCTGGTCGAAAACAATCGACTGGTCGAATTTTTTCCATAGCTAAAGTTCAGAGAGAGAGAGAGAGAGAGAGTTTGTACCCCTGCTCTCCGGAACAAGTTTGTGACCCATATATATCCATAGACCCAGAAAAAGGTTTTGAAGAGTTTTGAGTCAAGGTCACATTCGCAAAAAAAAAAAAAAAAAAAAAAAAGGAAAACCCTAGGTTGGGTTTTTGCAGTCAAAAAAAAAAGAAAGAAAGCAAAGAGTGCAAAAAAAAAAGAAAGAAAGCAAAGAGTGCAAAAAAAAAAAAAGAAGAAGAAGAAGAAGAAAAGAAGGAGTTGCTTTGTGATTTTGGATCTGATTGTGTTTGTATCTACCCTATCCTTCCGTTTGCTTGAGCTAGTTCTAGGAACGCGTTTGGGCGACAAGAATCGTGGCAATCTTGTGGACTTTTATTCAGCCTTGCTAATCTGATTTCATTATTGCTATTCCTTGCTACTAAACATTGCCTATCCGAGCTCCACATACTTTCGGCCCTCAGATTGGATCCTCGCATTCGCCTCCGCCGTGATCGTACATCCCACCTTCGCCGATCAGACCACCTGCTGCAATTTGGTAAGAAACTCATAAGAGTTTGGTAAGACGCTTGAGAGTGTGTGATTCCACCCTCCGACCACCTAATAGTGTTAGGGATAATACCTTTGTGTTGTCTTTTATCTCCTACTAACCATGTCAGGTGAAGGATTGGATGCGCAAGAGTGTATTTTGAGGGAAGAGCTCATGACGCTATTGGATGAACAACATACTACCGTTAATGAGGACATCGACAGGAAGCTTCAAGCTACCACGATCACATTACAACGTTCAATCAGCGATAGTATTGCGGCGCTCACTACGCCTCGAAAGAATGGTGAATCGACCACCAAGCGTTGGTCGTGTGGAACCTCATGGTGCGACCCATGACCATGAGTTTGATAATGATAATGAGATGCACGACCACGGCGCCTTTGATGCACGATAGCGGAACCGGTGAACTTCAACCGTCAAGGTATGAGAGGTAACAATTTTCAGCAACATAATGCCCATGATGATCCATATGCTAAAGTCAAGTTCACTATACCATCTTTTGCGGGTGCTTATGATGCAGAAATATATCTAGATTGGGAGATGACGGTAGAACAAAATTGAATGCTCACTTAGTTCTGAAGTGCATAGAGTTAGGCAAGCCACAAGTGAATTTAAAAACTTTGCCATCATTTGGTGGAATAGGGTTTGCAGAAGGATTAGCGCCTACTACGTGGGATGGTTTAAAGGTTGCTATGCGTAATGATTTGTCCCACCTTCTTTTAAGCGTGATTTGCGTAATAAATTGCAGCGCTTAAATCAAGGTAATAGATCCGTAGAAGAATATTATCGGGAGCTACAAATTAGCATGTTGCGTTGTGATATTATTGAGGATGAAGAAGCTGCAATAGCACGTTTTATGGAGGATTAAGGCGTGAGATTCGGGACATAGTGGATTACAAAGAATACGATAGTGTCCCTAGATTGTTCCAACTTGCATGTTTGGCGTAAAAGAATTGCGTGGGCGACAACAGAGGCCAAGAAACAATTTTGGGAGCATGTCTACACCACGACCGGTCTTGGGGCAAGCCAAAACACCCCACTTTCGGCTACACTGTCCGCTGCCCCTCCACGAGTAGGGTGCGTTCAGAAGCACCTCCGACCACATCACATGCACCCGGCGTAAGCAAATCTACTAGTGTATGAGCTCCGACCAAGAGTTCTTCCTCGGTTGCTTCCTTTGGTCGTACCACCGGATTATTTGCCACCGTTGCAAGGGAATGGGACAGTCATGAGGGATGCCCAAGTCGTGAGCATACCTTGCCACTACAGAGCGGTGGATATGTAAGTACTAGTGATATTGAGGATGAATATGTACTTGCGGCTAACATTGCAGTGGAGGAGACGAGATGAGCGGTGATCTTGATGGTGTAGAGGAACAAGTAGGCTGCTTTATTGACACCGAGTATCATATGAGCCTTGTTGCGCAACGAGTACTGAGCGCACAAGTGGAGAGAGCGGAGCAAAATCAACGGCATAACTTGTTTCAAACTAGATTTCTTGTGAAGGACAGAGCCTGCAGAATCATCATTGATGGAGGGAGCTGCAACAACCTTGCCAGCTCCGAGATGGTCGAGAAGCTTGGCTTGACCACACAACCACACCCACGTCCCTACTACATCCAATGGTTCAATTCATGTGGTAAGTTAAAGGTAAACAAAGTTGTGAGCGTGCAATTTTCATTTGGTAATTACAAAGATAGTTCTGATTTTGATATAGTACCAATGCAAGCATGCTCTTTATTGCTCGGTAGGCCTTGGATATATGACAATGATGTTTTGCACCATGGTAGAGCTAATACCTACTCGTTCTTACACAAGGGCAAGAAGATTAAGTTATTGCCTTTGACACCAGCTGAGATTTTGAAAGATGAAGAAGAGCGCTAAAAATGAAAGAAAAACCGATAAGCATGATTACGAAAATCAGCAAGTAGCAAAGCGTATTTTCCCACCTAAAAGGGAGAAAGTGGCGTCTAGTCCTAAGTCGAGGGGATTAAATTGAAGGGATGTGTTATGATTGCCACTAAATCGAACTTGCTGAAATTTGTGATAATAAGTTGCCATGCTATGCTTTGATATGCAAAAATGCCTTATACTCGCTTGAGGATATAGCTAGCTCTTTGCCTCCCTCATTGCTAACCTTTGCAGGAGTTTGTGGATGTATTCCAACCGAGGTACCCGGGATTACCACCTATTCGAGGGATAGAGCATCAAATTGATTTGATCCCAGGAGCGACTTTGCCAAACCGTGCTGCATATAGGACCAATCCAGAGGAGACTAAGGAAATTCAGCGACAAGTCCAAGATCTTACGACCGTGGGTGCGTAAGAGAAAGCCTTAGTCCTTGTCTTTGTTCAGTTCTTTTGGTTCCTAAGAAAGACGGTAGTTGGCGTATGTGTGTTGATTGCGAGCCATTAATAACATTACTATAAGGTATCGTCATCCTATCCCAAGGCTAGGCGACATGCTAGATGAATTGAGTGGTTCTATTATTTTCACAAAGATTGACTTATGGAGTGGTTACCACAGATTAGAATGAAATTAGGAGATGAATGGAAAAGCGCTTTTAAAACTAAGTTCGGATTATATGAGTGGTTAGTGATGCCTTTCGGTCTAACTAATGCACCTAGTACTTTTATGCGTTTGATGAGCGAGGTTTCGTCCTTTCATTGGAAAATTTGTGGTGGTTTACTTTGATGATATCTTGATTTATAGCAAGTCACATGAGCTACATTTGAATCATATACGTGCTGTTTTTAATGCTTTGAGAGGCGACGTTTGTTTGGTAACCTCGAAAAGTGCACCTTTGCACCGATCGAGTTGCGTTTCTTGGATATGTTGTGACACCACAGGAATTGAGGTGGATGAGACAAAGATTGTAGCCATCCAAAGCTGGCCGACACCGACCATCGTGTCACAAAGTGCGGAGCTTCCACGGCCTTCTTTGGATTCTATCGGCGTTTTGTGCGGGATTTCAGCACTATTGCCGCACCATTGAATGAATTGACAAAGAAAGGAGTGTCTTTCCAATGGGGACCTGCGCAAGAGAAGGCATTCAACTTGTTGAAAGAGAAGCTCACCCAAGCACCCCTACTCCAACTCCCTGATTTTGGTAAGACTTTTGAGATTGAATGTGACGCTAGCGGGATTGGAATAGGTGGTGTATTGATTCAAGAAGGTAAACCGGTCGCATATTTTAGCGAGAAACTAAATGGGCCTAGTTTGAATTATTCCACCTATGACAAAGAATTGTATGCTTTAGTTCGTGTGCTTCAAACTTGGCAACATTACTTATGGCCTAAAGAATTTGTTATACATTACGATCATGAATCGCTAAAACATATTAGAAGTCAAGCTAAACTGAATAAGCGACATGCTAATTGGGTAGAATTTATTGAGTCGTTTCCATATGTCATAAAGCATAAGAAAGGTAAGGACAATGTGATTCTTGATGCGCTCTCTAGACGTTATACCATGTTATCTCAACTTGACCATAAGATTTTTGGTTTGGAGGCCATTAAGAGTTTATATGTCACCGATTTGGACTTTAAGGAAGTGCTTGAACATTGTAAAGAAGGGAAGATATGGAATAACTATGTCTTTGAATGATGGTTTGATCTATCGTGCTAACAAGCTATGCATTCCGGCTAGCTCGTTCGTCTTTTGTTATTACAGGAGGCACATGGAGGAGGTTTGATGGCGCATTTTGGAGCAAAAAAGCAGAATATGTGCTGACCACCCACTTCTTTTGGCCAAAGATGAGGCGTGATGTCGGCGCCACGTGGCTGGCCGCACTACATGCAACAAAGCTAAGTCCCGTCTCAATCCACATGGACTTTATATGCCTCTTCCTATTCCTAGTGCCCTTGGGAGGATATTTCTATGGATTTTGTTTTAGGATTGCCTAGGACAAAGAGGGGAGAGATAGTATATTTGTTGTAGTGGATCGATTTTCTAAAATGGCACATTTTATATCTTGTCACAAGAGCGATGATGCTACAAACATAGCTGATTTGTTTTTCGTGGAAATCGTTCGCTACATGGAGTGCCCAATACTATTGTCTCGGATCGCGATGCGAAGTTTTTGAGCCACTTTTGGAGATCGCTTTGGAATAAATTGGGGACAAAGTCTGCTGTTTTCTACTACGTGTCATCCCCAAACCGATGGACAAGCGGAGGTTGTCAACCGCACATTATCCACCATGTTGCGGGCTGTTTTAAAGAAGAACTTGAAGATGTGGGAAGAGTGTTTACCGCATATTGAGTTTGCTTACAATAGGTCAGTACACTCCACCACCAAGGTAAGTCCATTTCAGGTAGTGTATGGTTTTAACCCCCGTGCTCCTATTGATTTACTACCTTTACCAACCTCTGAAAAAATAAATCTAGATGCTAAGAAGCGTGCTGCATTTATTCTCAAGTTGCATGAGACCACTAAAGAGAATATAGAGCGTATGACTGAAAAGTATAGGGTTGCTGGAAATAAAGGTAGGAAAGTTGTCAAAATAGAACCAGGTGATTTAGTTTGGGTTCATTTGAGAAAGGATAGATTTCCGGAATTAAGAAAATCAAAGTTGATGCCTAGAGCTGCAGGACCGTTTAAAATAATTAAGAAGATAAATGATAATGCATATCAGTTAGAATTACCTGCAGATTTTGGGGTTAGCCCCACATTTAACATTTGATTTGAAACCATCGTGGGAGAAGAAGATGAGCTTGAGTCGAGGCGACTCCAATTCAAGAAAGGGAGTATGATGAGGACATCCCTCCTTCGGATACACGTACTACACAAGACCTTCCAGATTTGGGTGTTGGACTACTAGGTCCTATGACAAGAGCTAGAGCACGTGACTTAATCTATCAGGTAAAATCGTTTCTAGGGCTGAGTGTATTATTTGAGAACTCTATGATGCTGCCTAATGGAGATGATTTACTTGTACTCAGAAATCTAGGATTACGACCACTTCAAGAAGGCCTACGACCAGTTCAAGAAGGTCTCGACCACTTCAAGAAGGCCTACGACCGGTTCAAGAAGGTCCACGACCGATTCGCAAGGCCTCGACCACTTCAAGAAGGCCTACGACGGATGACTCGTTGGGAGCACTCTACGACCAGAGAGGCGAGCACAGTACTCGTTGGACACAATCTATGACCAAAGATAGCATGGACTCCTCAAGACCACCCTAGGACCAGTCCTACGACTAGATCTTCGACCAGAAATACGCGACACAAGGTGCTGTGTCACCGTTTGGAAACTAATAAGACTTTGTAAGCGTGGCGAGATCGAGTCCGGGTTGTGTACGCCTCATCCCACGGCCGCACAACCCTAGGTCGACCTCCTCACGCCCCCTATATATATCTGAGAGTCGCCGTAGTTTAGAGGCGGGTTTTCTTAGATTATTACGCCAATTGCGGTTTCGCGATTATCGGTTTGAGGAACCCCACTTGTAAACTTCATCCATATCCGCAATACAATTGATTGCATCTACCTTGTTCTTGTGAGTTGCTTCGATTGCTTGCGGGAACCATAACCTTCGTGGTAAGGTCGATCGCGTGCAAGCGTGGTCGATAACGACAGCGCGGGTGTAGCGAATTGCGAGGTGACGATCCGTTGGTCGGAAGCCTCAAAGCGTCAACGTCCTCACGGCGAACCGTCGAACCTATCGGAAGATCGGGCGCCGTGACTCATCACGGCGCCGCCGCCCCGCCTGCGCCGAGCACCGGTGAGTTTCGCCGCCTCCTTCTCTGCCGTGAGGGTTTACCAGGGCCGCCTCCCTTCGTCCCCGCCTCCGACCAGCGCCACCTCCCTTCGTCCCTGCCGTGAGGGTCCATGCAATAGATGCTTCGATTGTTGTTCATAGGATTTTTTTTTAAGTATTCCATTTGGGGCTTGAGAGCCATTTGGTTCATTTACATGGACAAATTCGAGCCAAATTAATAACTTTATAACTATGGCCTCTGATGTGTATAGAGCAACTACACATTTCATTATCGCTAGCTTGCATCTCTCCGGCAAAAATGCCTACATATATCCATTCACGGAGATAAATTTTCCTCAAAACCACGCTAGACACTAGTCTCTTGGCTTTGAAAAATCGATCAAAGTGTAGCTCGAGTGCAAAGCAACTTTTTGGGGTGAATTTTTTTTGTTTCCTTCCCATTCCCTGATTATGCAACTTGCTACTCCATAATGCTTATCATCATGCTATGGGAATGGGTGACATTAGGAAAAGAAGACTCCGATGGAAATGACTATGATGTATGGCTCGATCTTTCGTTGAATATGCTTATTATCATCAACGCAACAACTAAATAAGGCCGATTATATTAGAATCGAAAGTATATATGCGTGTACATTAGATTTAGGAGCGACTAAAAACGTTGTTATATATGGGAGTCATCGTAGCCTTAGACGCAAATCTGACTTGCCTGATTGTTCATGGATTGGGGACATGCAAATTGTGATCAGAATAGCTAGCTCCCATAGGGGTGGTCCACAGGGTTTATAACTACCATCTTACTACTATAGGCGTTTACCTAGCCAACACTTAGATCCAACTCTACCCAAACTTTTTTAGTTCACCCCAACATGACCTACTAATCCGACTATTGCTAAGCAATTTTGGGATACCAAACAGACCTCCCCAGACAGTTTGCATTTTTGCTCCTAGGTGTGTAGTGCTTTTCTCCAAGTATGTTTCCTCTCACTCAAGGGCAAGCCAAGCACTTGGCCACCTTCGTAACTCTTGCTTGTGGTTTTGCTCATCATTTATGCTCTGATCAAATAATGTGTGTGAAGGTTCATTAGTTGGAGACTTGGAGGAAGTGCTAGATATTTGCAAACTGACACCCCCTCCCCTTGGGTGACCCATCTTTAGGTCATATCTATGCGCTAGTTTGTTTGCACTCCTTATGTTTTATCATTTGGATTTTGTGATTTGTCTTAAATAACCAAATGAAATTGACTAAGTGTGCACCCTAGATGTTTCGAGAATTTTAGTTTATAAGCTGTTGTATTTTATTTCATTCACTTTTCTCGCATTTATTAAGAAAAATCTCTCTTGTAGTTGTCGGTTCTTGATCAAAATTTTACTATGTTTTCTTAATAAACATCGAGATGATCTAGTTGGTAGCGTGGTTGTGTTTTCTTAATTAATTTTCGCATCTCAAACTTGAGCTATAGTCTTAGAATGATGAAAACCTATGGAAGTAAGGCGGTGCCGATTTACTAGGTTGGCCTAGGTATCATGGGTATCCGGTGTCGACTAATGCAGGTTAGCCTAGGTGACTTGAAAAACCAAGATGCCGGTTAACCTAGGTTGGTGTGGGTAGTCTCGATACTTAGGGTGCCGACTAACTGGTAAACCTTGGAACCGTGATGATTCTTATGGTACAGCGACGGCAATTTATTTTATTTTACTCGAGATGGCCAGCGTTGATTATATTTGTTTATATTTTTGTGCAATTTCCCATATATTATATACTATGTAATAATTGCGTCGTAACTTATATAGATAGCAAGTAAGCGAGATGGCGGAGAGGCACCGCGTCTTCGCGCCGTCATCGACATCGCCAAATCGCCGGATCTCCGATCAAGGTGGTACGCAGCGAGAAGGCAGAGGAATATCCAAATTGCCCTCGGGCCGCATGATGATCACGGAGGTCGATGGCGTCGGGATCGTGAGTCCCAAGAAAGCGGTGCGAGATTCGGACCGTCTGCGGGGTACTTGCAAGGAGCGGTCCCCATCACCACCCCAACACGGAAGTCTCGGCGGATGTACAGAGAGACCGGTTGTGGGTGAACTTTATGCCTCGTTCACTTTCCTCGGCGGACTGCACGCGTGTGCGGCGGCAAGCGCTTGGCGATGTCCCACGCGTGGAGGACCTTCAAGAGCACCTTGTCACGCGACGTGAACACGGTGGGACGCCCTTCACGGCGTATCAATTTTGTCGCGGGATACATAGGGCGCCGTGCGGATGAAGACGGCGGCTGAATTTCAGGAGCAAAATGCGGCGCCTGAGCTATCGGGCACAAAACACTCACCCCACAAACTCGGCCTTGGCCTGGTGCGCGGTAAAGCCACGCGATGGCGGCGGAGGGCGAGGCCGCCGCACGACCGCTTGCTATGATCTCGGACGAGCGCTCGATCTCGTTAAGAGCGAGGGCATCACCACGTCTTGGGCAACATCTCTCGACAAACCCGTGCAGACGAGGCGGTGTCTCAACGTCGGTAAATTTCCCGAACCACTTAATTGTTAATAAGTCCATAACTTCATGGTGTCTACAATAACATGATGTTCTCTTGCAGGAAGCATTGACTTCCGCATGTTCCCAAGGTTCCTTCGAAGTAGACAGGGAGAAGGATGTACTGTCTACGGCCCTAGGAAACAAGGAGCACCCGGGTCGCACGCGAGGAGTTGGGGTTTACGTACCTTGGAGGATGGATTCCACACAACTCCGACACGTATAGGAGTAGGAAGAGATCCAAGGACCCACGACGCTCGGTTGGAACATGTGATTATTGCACAATTTCAAGAACAAATAACAAACTTGCAGAACCAAGTAAATCAACTTATGCAAGCGCAAGCCGCCCCTGTTAATTTGGGAGCAAGTCCTGCTCGACATCGGAGTAGCGTCGCGTCCACACATAATTCTGGACATGACGACGTGCAATTACCGATCGACGGCATCGAGGTAATGTACATCTCTGGAGTGCTCCAAAGATAGACCTATAGGACGCCTTAGCTAATTGTGTACACTTTTGTAGGAGCCGACGCCCTGCAAGCTCCAAGTGAGGATAGTAGGGTCGATTCCTATTGAGGCTGGGCGGGGTATGGTGTATCCATACCAGGAAGGGGCAGTGCAGCACGGTGCCCAGCTGGCGCAGGGTTACGCCAGGGTGCAGGTGGACATGGTCCATGACAATTTCATGGCCATCCTACCGAGAATTCCCGAACGAAGAAATCGAGAACACTAGGGATGCCACACACTTTTATCCAAATGGCCCAAGAAGGATATCGACTGGACCCTTGATGACGCGATATCGAGAGGACCCTGCCTCTCCAATAGGACCCTCGATGAGTCCGCCTTAACCAAAGCTTCAGAAGGCCGCCACATCGCTTCCCGTCGAGAAGACGACAAAGGGACAAGAAAAGCGTGTCACCATATCGGTCCTCGAGGCGTCACACGGAAGACGCCCTCACCGCCTCGTTAAGGAGAAATCAAATCGAAGAACATTAAGGTACCTCCCAACCCGTCAAATACTCACTCGGAAGTCCGTTGGTCTCGTGCAGAACTAAAGAGCTCGGGAGTAGCTTGTCAAGCTTTGGATGATTGGTACTTGCAAGACCGAGCGAAGGGGGTCATCTTGGAATCACCGTCACATACGGAGGGAGCATTTTCTCCACGAGCACAGCCACTTCGTCGTGGGCTTCAAGACTTATTTGACTTATACAACCTAAGCGCCTCGGCGCCTCACTTCTCGATCTTTGGACATCGTAAGTGTGTGCAATCAATTTCTACACTCACGTGATACCGATAAATATCATAACTCATTGCTTATGTACGAAACATTATGAAAGCGTGCCGTCGAATCAAAGAACGGTGGGTTTCCTCGACCCACACGTGGTCTCTCGAGCAAACAATCAACCAAGGCGCATCCTACGCCGAGAATTACATAAAAATGGGATTGCTTGCTCGTAAGCGATGTGGAGTACATAATGGTGCCCTACAACCGTAAGTAAGTGCTTCAATATTTGCTATACAAATTACGTTTCAACATAGGTTTATGACTATAGCGACATACACGAGTAGGTTCATTTGGATTCTTCGATTCTTGTGCCAAAGAGGAACATGGTATTGTACCTTGATTCTCTACTCAACAAAAATCACGACTTCACAATTCTTAAAGGAATACTCGATGTGTATGTTCATTTCCTCCGCACATAACTCTATTGTAGTCTTCCTTCGTTTTAAATGGACAAGGATAACTTTTTGAATCATGTAGGGCGTTCATCGGCTATGTTGCCGAGGAGGTTTATACAATGGAGCAGCGCCACATCGACTCACAGGATGCGATTTCGATGCAGCGCTACAACACAATAATCATATATTATACTCGTAATATTGCGTCTCGAATATTGTACATATATATGTAATTCTATTTTTGCAAAGGCCGCCAAGAAAACGATATCACCTATGCGCATTCTCGTATGCCATCATATGCGACTATTGATTGCTTCTAGGACTAACGATCCCTGGTTTGTCAATCTCGTAATAATTATCTCCTAATTATAAATTTAAATATATATGCTTACTACTTTACTCACGCTAGCGATGTGGCTTGAACATAGAGTTAAATGCACTCGAGATGGACCAGGTCACGCACATTCGAGGGGAGCTCTGTGGCTTCATCAAGATAGACATAGTTAACACCAACGGAGAGTTTCACGCCGTCGACACCGATGAACGACCTCGAAACAATTGATTCAATATTGTAATTCACTTTGGTGGTTGTAATTCAATTTGTAACTCTAGCGATAATATATACTTGAAACATTCTTTTGTAATTGATTTTGAGTTAAATGATCACTTTGAGTTGTCGGCAATTATCGTGATATGTTTCTACTTGCTAGTTTTCAGAGGGCATGGCTAGCAATTCCCGAGGTTAACTGAAAATACGAAAAAATTTAATTGGGTTAATAGACTTATCACCAGACGGTTCTAACTACGAACCGTCTGTGATGCTGAATAACCACAGACGGTTTGTAGTTGAAACAAATGCGTGATAATGAATTATCACAGACGGTTCCAACTACGAACCGTCTGTGATTCGTAGTATCACAGACGGTTCGTGGTTGGAACCGTCTGTGATAACCGCCTGTTATCTCAGACATAAAATTTCAGACGGTTCAAAAACCGTATGTGATGACTGTTACGAACCGTCTGTGATAACCTTTTCTGTAGTAGTGAAATAAAAAAAATAAAAACAGCACAATAGGACTCTGGCAGTCTCTCCGTAGGCACCGCACAGTGAACCCATGGTGCTCCCTGCACTCCTGGTTGGTGTCCCACCGCAGGCGGCCGTACGCGCGCGGTGCGCTACCGCCGTGTCGCCTGGTGGAGACCGACTCCAGCCGTGCGGTGCTCTGCAGGCCCATGAGAGCCGTGGGAGCTCTTGGGCTTCCGACTCGCGTTGCGAGGGCAGCACAAGAGAAGAGATGAGCTGCTGGCCTCCCTGACACGCGCATGTGTTATCTCTCCAAACTAGCACATCAACAATGCACAGCACGTAGCCATCAATTCCATAACACAAGCAAAAGCTATCACACCCATCATCTCATAAACCTAACGTACAAGCACATAGCACTGCTGTGGAGAAATTGATTTTTTAATTCACGTGCACCTGCGGAAGCAAAGCCGCCACCGAAGAAACTCAAAGTCTCAGCCGCCGCGAGATCCTAAAATCGTTTCCTCTTCCCCTCCCCTAGCCGCCGGTGCTAATCACCTCTTATACCATACAACCTTCAAACCTTAATCATCCATGATGACACAATAGTTATAGAGTCCAATACGTAAACTTAATACCTGATTACAAAATATCTAATTTTAAATACTCTAAAATTATATCATGTGTCGTAGCCTCCGGACCGCACTTCCGTAGCTACAACACGCATCATCCATTTTTAATCTCCATGCACTCCAAGTCGAGCCCAACCGTCTCCTCCAGCATCCTCGACCCTCTGGACCATGACTTCGCACTAAGCTATCTCCCGGTCACCGCCGTAGACCACGATCGCCTTCGAATTATCCTGCACATGCAAAGACCAAAGCAGCATATTTTTACAGTACAAGTTCTTTCCAACTTGACCGATATAAGTCCACATAATACAACACGTCTCAAATAACATCAATAAATAACATTGTCAATTATTCATCAACTAAAATATTTTAGATCTAGTCACATGGTCTAACATAATTCTTGATGTAATTTAAGTTCTGATTCAATCTAACATGTTGGTGAATAAAAAACAGAGAAATTAAACTTGTTCATGATTTTTTTATGTACGAGTGTGAGGTTTAGTGCTTGGTCTTTCTGAATGGGTGTATGTGACAGTACTGATAGAGGGAACTTCAAGGTGCTCATGTCATGTGTACTATATCAGACATATCAAACTGCAAAAGATACTGACTACTCTAACGGCAACTTTAGAGAAATCGTCAAAGAACTTTAGTGAACCAAAATAACCCCTTTCTGACGTCGAAGATATCACTACTACAGAACAGACCTTTGGTCGAACTGCCAAATGGGCAATAGTTTCAGAGAAAATTACGTCCGGAACAAAAAAGATCTTTCGTCCCGGTTGGTGACACCAACCAGGACTAAAAGTCCCCTGCCCAACGGCTCGGTGGCGTGCTTTGCAGAGGGCGTTTAGTCGGTTGGTGTTACCAGCGGGACTAAATCCCAACCTTTAGTCCCGGTTGGTACTACAATCCGGGACTAAATCTTTAGTCCCGGATTGTAATACCAACCTGGACTAAAGGTTGGCATTTAGTCCACCAACCGGGACTAAATGTCCCTTCTATTTAAACCCTGTTTGGCGTTAAATCACAGGGCCGGAACGCCGTCGTCGCCGCTCGACACGCTTGCCGCCATTGCCACCACCGCACGAGCCGTTCATTCACTCAACCGTATTCACCGGCGTGTTCGCGGTAAGCTCCTGATGCTAACCCTGCCGTCCATTATGAAAAATATGAAATGTAAAATTTGAATAATTTTTATATGTTATAAAAATTGCCAATTAATTCATAAATGGAACTTTCATGATTTTTGTAGGCCACAATAAATTTCAAAAATCATGAAATTTGTTATTCCACTAAGTTACACTGTAAAGCAGTCCATATAAAAATTTTAAGACTATTTGGACAAAGTTGAATTTATACCTATTTTATGCTTATTTATTTAATTATTATTCCATGAATTTTGTAGGCTAAATTAATGATCCAAAAATTCTGAAAATTGTTTTTCCATCTAATTAGGCTATGAACTATCTGTACAAAATGTTGGGATCAATTGAAGACTTTTATTTTTCACCTTATTTAATAATTATTTAAATAAATGAAAAATGACTTTTACATGTGTTAGTTAGGTTAAGCTTTGAGGGTGTTTGATGAGATAAGTCTTATCTTATCAGATCCAACCTCTTGGGTAAAAATAATAAATATTAATTTTGTTTTAATAAATAAGTTTAATATTTAATTATTAAGTAATTAGTTAATCTCTTAATTAGCTTAATCACTTAGTTATTGTTTGCCTTTTGGATTGATTGTTGACCTAGGGTCATTCACCCTTAATGACTTTGGGCAATTTAGTTAATTATTAATTATCATTTAACTTGATGTCCCTTCTCCTTAAGCTTTCTGTTTGGCGTTAAATCACAGAGCCGGAAGTCATTAAGGGCAAGGCGAAGCTCCTAGTGCAAATTTGTCAAATAGTCTTGATTCTTTGAAAATTCAAAATAAATTCATCTTAATTTCAAAAATTCTAAAATTTTTGGGTAGCTCTCTATCATGTGTACTATCTGGGAAAAATTTGAAACTTGAAATTTAATTATGTGATATGTCATATAATGCAGACGATGACACGCCATTGGATGTACAATGCCGATCGCCGCTCAAAGAGTTCATTGATGGCGTGCATTATTTCTTAAGAGTGGCCGAGGCAAACAAGCGGGATGGTTTCATGTCTTTGTCCATGTGCCCTGTAAGAATTTGAAGGAATATTCTAGCTCAAGGAGTCTTCACTCACACTTGTTGAAGTCGGGTTTCATGCCAAACTATATTTGTTGGACCAAGCACTGAGAAACCGGGGTTATAATGGAAGAAGGTGAAGAAGAACAATTGGACCCTAACGACATTATTGCTCAATACGGTGACTTGATGATACCGCAATGGGCGAAAGTCAAGAAGAAGCGAGGCGTAAGACACACTCGTGAAGATGATGCTCTTGGTGATGTCATTCGTGATGCACAAAGAGATTGCGAAAGTGAAAAGGAGAAGGCTAAGTTTGACCGCATGCTAGAGGATCACAAGAAATTACTATACCGTCCGTAGAAGATGGGCAAAAAGTTGGGTACAACATCGAGTTGCTACAATGGAAGGCATGAATGGTGTATCCGACAAGGCATTTGGGCAATTATGAAGATCCAAAAAGATGCTTAGAAGCCTAACGAATTGCCCGCCACTACGCACGAAGCAAAGCAGTCGTCGCCCTTTGGGATTAGAAATCCGGAAGATACATGCATGTCCTAATGATCGCATCTGTATCGTGGCAAGGACTACGAGAATTTGGATGAATGCCCGTATGCAAAGCGTCGCGGTATAAGATCGGCGAGATGACCACGCGATGTTGAGGCGAAGAACGCCCCGGGAAGAAAATCCTCGCCAAGGTTATGTGGTATGCTCCTATAATACCACGCCAAACGTCTGTTCATAAACAAGGACCATGCAAAGTTGTCGCGATGGCACAAAGAAGACCGTAAGGTAGACAACATGTTGAGACACCTGGCGATGGGTCCCAAAGTGGAGAGCAATAGGCAGAGAATTCCCGAGTTTGCAGATGGCGCAAGAAACCTAAGGTTCGCTTTAAATGCGGATGGTATGAATTCTTTTGGGGACGAGCACTAGTCATAGCACTTGGCTCATTACTCTATGTATCTACAACCTTCCTCCATGGTTATGCATGAAGCGAAGTTCATTATGATGCCGGTGCTCATCCAAGGCCCGAGGCAACACGGCAACGACATCGATGTCTACCGAGGCCATTAGTTGAGGAACTCCTGCTTTTATGGAGCAAACCGGTGTACGTGTGTGGGATGAGTACAAGCAGAACACTTCGACCTGCGAGCATTGTTGTTCGTAACAATCAATGATTGGCCGCTCTAAGTAATCTTCGGAGACAGACAAACAAGGGATACAATGCATGCACACAATGTTTTGATGACATTGATAGTATATATTTGAAAAAATGTCGAAAGGTCGTGTACCTTGGCCATCGTCGTTTTCTTCCTATGAATCACCAACTAAGAAAGAAAGGCAAGCATTTTAACGGAAGGCGAGAACACGAACCAAGCCTCGCAACCGAATCGGGAGGATGTACTTGATATGGTCAAGGATGTGCAAGTAGTCTTTGGAAAGGGACAAGGCGTGAACTGTTAGAAAGATGCTAAGGGACACGCACCCATGTGGAAGAAGAAGTCTATATTTTGGGAGCTACCCTATTGGCAAGTCCTAGAGGTCCCATACGCGATCGACGTGATGCACCTGACAAAGAATCTTTGTGTGAACCTGCTAGGATTCATGGATGTGTATGGAAAGTCTAAGGATTCACTCGAAGCACGACAGGACTTGCAGCGCATGAAAGAACGAGACAACCTGCATCCAGAGAAGACAGACGATGGACGCCATTACTTAAGACCTGCTAGCTTCACTCTTAGCAAAGAAGAGAAGGAAAGCATGTTTGAATGCCTAAACAGCATCAAGGTCCCATCTGGATTCTCCTCCAATATAAAGCGTATAATAAATGTGCCAGAGAAGAAATTCCTACACTTAAAGTCCCATGACTGCCACGTGCTTATGACGCAATTGCTTCAGGTTGCTTTAAGAGGAATTCTACCTCCACATGTACGTCAGCCACCGTGAAGCTATGTGCATTCCTCAATGCAATTTCTCAGAAGGCAATCAATCCAATGGAACTAGCTACTCTCACAGAATGATGTGGTTCAATGTCTTGTCAGCTTTGAGTTGGTGTTCCCTCCATCCTTCTTTAATATCATGACACACCTCCTAGTTCACTGGTCAAGGAGATTAATATTCTCGGTCTGTGTTCCTACACAACATGTTCCCCTTTGAGAGGTTCATGGAGTCTGAAGAAATATGTTCACCAAGCGTGCTCGGCCGAAGGAAGCATCGCCAAGGGCTACGGACGAGAGGAGGTCATTGAGTTCTGTGTTGACTTCATTCCCGACCTTGACCCGATTGGTGTTCTGAATCGCGACACGAGGGGAGACTTAGTGGAAAGGGAACACTAGGGAAGAAAACATATATCGATGCGGGGACGATTATTTCAATAAAGCGCACTACAGTTCTTCAAAACTCCTCCGTGGTGGAGCCGTATGTCGAGGTACACAAGGAGTTCCTACGATCCGATTTCGTGGAAGAATGAAGCTTGGATTAGGCGTCATCACATGGAAACTTTCAGCGGTTGGTTGCGAAAAGAATGTCGTGGTGATGACAATATTGATGAGCAAGCTGTATTTGTTGGCTAGGCAACCATCGTGGCACATCCTCACGTACAAAGTGCGAGATAAATGGAAATACATTTTACCGTAGCCCAAGATAAAAGGAGCACGAACCAAAACAGTGGTGTCGCGTAGATGCCATGCACCCAAATGGAAAGAGGCAAACATATTATGGCGCATAGAGGAGATTTGGGAACTAGACTACGCACCTAATTTTAAAGTCCCTTTGTTCCAGTGCCAATGGGTGAAGATGACCGGAGGCGGGGTAACAGTCGACAAGGAGTATGGAATGACAACTAGTGGACCTCAACAATATTGGGTACAAAGACGAACCATTCGTCCTTCTTTGCGATGTGAATCGGTGTTCTATGTGAAAGACATGTCTACAAAACCCAAGAGAGGGAAAAGCGGCGACAAATCAACCAATGAGCCAAAACGCCACATAGTTCTTTCAGGGAAAAGAAACATCGTGGGAATTGAGGACAAGTCAGACAAATCAGAAGATTATGAAAGGGATGACCGAATCCCGCCCTTCAGTGTGACCAAAGACCCAAGCATCCTGCTAAATGCCGAGGACACTCCATGGTTACGGCATGATCATAACCAAGGGTCATACGTCAAGAAGAAGTTCACCACTGTGCCCGCTTGATATATAGTGATGTTTAATAAATAGTGTGTATTAGAGATTTTATGTAATAATTGTAACTTCAGATGTTTCTATCATATTTTTCTTGTTTTTTATCGTTTCAAATGAAATTTCTATTCGATAAAAGGACACATTTAGCAAGTATTTATGCCTTCAAATGAAATGTCAATAAGATAAAAGGAAATGCAACTATTATTTTAAAAAAAATTTATGCCTAGTATTTAATTTACTATGCATTTAACAAGAATTAGCATATTTATACAAATAAACTTAATACAAAACCCAAGCTGTGGCGTGGCGTATGGCGGGGACCTTTAGTCGGTCCGTGTACTGCCTAGGGACTAAAGGTTCTCTGGAAAATATGTCCCAGCAAGAAGACCTTTAGTCGGTCAGTAAAACCACCGGGACTAAAGGTCCGACCTTTAGTCCCGGTCCGTATTACCACCGGGACTAAGGTCTTTAGTCCCGATTGGTAATACCACCGGGACTAAAGGTCCCCCTCGATTTAAGCAACGATTGCTTCTTCCCTTCTTCCACCCCTTCCGTCTCCCTCGCGTCTCCTCGCGGCGCTAAATCGTCGGCCCGGCCGTCGCGCCCGGCCTCCTCCTTCCTCCCGTGGCGCCCCTCCCGCCACCACCTCCACTCGGCCCCTTCGCCCCGTCTTGCCCCATTTGCCGGCGCGGCTCCCCACCTCTCAGTCGCGCCGCCAAGCTCCTCCCGCGCCGCCCGTGGCTCCATCGCCCGGCCTCCTCGGCACCCCCTCCACCGCTCGGTGAGCCTCCCCTTCTCCCGTGCCCTAGCTTTCTCCCTCTCTTCTCCTCCCCGCCACGTTGCCCACCGCCGTGCACCCGAGCCCCCCCCGATGCCCCGGTCGGACCGGCTGCCCCACCCGGTCGAACCGGCCCACTCAACCCCGAAGCCCCAGCTCCCAGCTCCCCTGCCTTCCTCTCTAATCAAGATCTGTGATTAGTAGGGATTGAAATGTCGACATTTGCAGAGATCTTGTATATATTGAATCATATGTGTTTGTTCTTGATTGATTATTGAACAATAGTTGTTGTCAGTGATTAAGATGAATTGTTGTGATTGTTGTATGTGATTACTGAGCATCAATTTGGCAGCGAATGTAGTATGTTGCAAGTAGCATTTTGCTTAATCTGTGTGTGATCTGGAAATTGAATATTTGTGTAGTAAGAGGTGTTCTGTCATTTTGAAATGTGTGGGTTATGTCATCTTGGAATTCCCGTCAATTAAGTTGTTGTGTCGTAGAAGTTGCGATCAATTATCATTTGTCCATTTCGTTTGTCAACATTTGATTCGTAGTTACCTTCCCGGATTATAGTGGTAGCATTGAGGTTGCAATCGATCCAACGATTAGGAATTTTTGCAATAAGATCAATAGTTTTGCTGGTAGTAAGATTGATTCTTTTGTCGATGCATGTCACGAACCGCACGCCACTTGATGCAAAATCATAACCCGATCACGAACCGTTCTAACGTCCTACACATATATTTGCAGAAATGGCCGACCCGAATGACAACATGGGCGATGCCATGATGGATATTATCAACAATGACGCCTTACAAGGTGCCCAATTGAAGGTGATGACAACAATCAAGAAGTAGATGGCGGAGTCGATGCTTTGCCGATTATGAAGATGAGCAAGACAATCTTTGGCGAGGTCTATCTACAATCTCTTATGTATACATGAAATTCAGAATAATTTCATTTGTCGTATAAATATATTTATTTAAATCTTTGTGTTTCTACATTCGTAGCCCTCTGGATCGGCGACAACAACGGGAAGAGTAGAAATGTACGAGGCAGAAGAAGCCGTTGGAGGGTCGGTTCATTCTCTCGAATTCGAGGAGGATCTGAGCAAAGTACTTGGACCACATGCACGAAATTTGTCACCATCTTGTGTGTACCTTGTAAGGGACAGGATCCCGATCAATGCTCGTGAATGGAAGCAAAAGAAAGTTGCTCCTCATATTAGTTTTGTCTCGATCGTGACAAGGCACTAGTTTGGCAAGATGTCCTTCAACATTTCGCTCGTCTGAGAAGATGAAGCTTTGAAGGAGAGAGTTAGGGCTGGCTATGAAGAAGATGGCCACACAATTCCGGTGTTGGAAGAAGAAATTGTACAACACATTTATCGGGAAGAACACGATGCGATTTCAACACTAAGGCCTACGTCAAGTTGAGGCCGTTTTGGGATGAGTTTATGCAGTTCAAGACATCGGAAGAGGGTGAGGCACGGGTGAGAAGGAACCAGCAGAATGCCCGACAAAGCAATACCACCATCACTTGGGATCGGTGGCTACAGGAGTGCCATTCCTAAGTGGGAAAGAATGGAGCGGAGATTCTTGCCAAGGGATCGAACGAGAATCAATCAAGCGCCCGAGCGCGCTAAGTATTGGTTTTTTGGTCATGGGGAAGCACGGACCTAGAGACCGGAAAGATAGTGTATGGCGCAAAACTCCAAAGAGCGCGAAAGATTTGCTTATGCTCGAGGCTTGGTGAGAGTGGCGGTGCAGCCGAGCAGAGATAAGGATGGTGACGACATACGCTCGGAAGTCTCGAACACGGTGGGCGAACAAGAGGCTATGGGAGGTGTCGGGAGCATGCCTTCCCTAAAGACAAAGCCACCTATAGAAGCCGCGAGAGAGAAAAAATGCGAGGAGGCGAGCGGATGCGCAGGATGGAGAAATGGTTCTTGAGTCACGGGAAGTGGCTCGTGAAGCGATAAGCGAGAAAAAGCACTTGAAGCCAAAATGAATGAGGAAATCAAAAGGCAAGTGCGAGATAGCGATAAGTTCCATCCAAATGCAAAGCGCATCGAGCCGGAGTCAACATCGGCCCCTAATCGGTTGGCGATTGCGCTTCCACGGAGGTGCGGTGATTCAAG
Organism: Hsuehochloa calcarea; assembly: GCA_036346395.1. NCBI lineage: Eukaryota > Viridiplantae > Streptophyta > Magnoliopsida > Poales > Poaceae > Hsuehochloa > Hsuehochloa calcarea. The sequence goes on from CM070604.1 coordinate 26,459,387, forward strand.
ATGACGCAGGTCTGCGCTTCCCGTGGATGACATCACCGATCCTCTCACGACATGTGAGTGCACATTCGAGGGGAATGCCACGGTCATGGTGGCTATCGGTGTTGTATCTCGATCGACCCTACGAAGACACCAAGATGCCATGGGGCATTAATACCTCTGGATATGCTAGCGTCTCGGTGGATAGAGTAGTGAAAGGTAATAGCAATGTGCCTCTTGACATTGAAGGAGGTGATGGGAGAAGACTTTAGGAGAAGCGGAGAAGACATTCATATGTTGGCGCAAGCGCTATATCATTATTCCGGGTACCTCCTCCTCCTCAACAACCTAACCCTAGGTGCGGATGAAAGTGAACGAAACATTTTTCACTAATTATGTATTGGCTTAAATAACGGTTTACTCATACCACGTTGTTTTCACAGCAGAACCTCCCCAACCTAAGTCCAATTATCCATTCACCACACAGTCACGGTGTTGCGGGCGATGACAATGAAGTGGAAGACACGGTGCATCCCCACCGCCCCATCGCCTCCACGGCGGGCTCAACGCCGACACCGCCGCCCATCGCCTCCACGGCGGGCTCCAACGCCGCCATCGCCCCATCGCCTCCACGGCGGGCTCCAACGCCGCCACCGGCCGCTCCATCGCCTCCACGGCGGGCTCCAACACCGACACGGCCGCTCCATCGCCTCCACGGCGGGCTCCAACGCCGCCACCGCCCCATCGCCTCCACGGCGGGCTCCAACGCCGACACCGGCCGACCCTCTGCCAAAGAAGAGGCGCACCCCACAAGCGAAGCGTCGGCCCCACCGCCGCCAAGAAGAAAGCCTCGGGAGAACACCGGCTATTTCTAAGGCGATGAAACTTTCCTATGAGAAGACCGCCGAGAAATAGATGCTTGATGAAAAAGATGTGGGCAGTTTCTTGCGAAAGTCAAGGCTAAAAGTGAAGCGGCGAAACCGAGAAGCCGTACTTCTTCGTACGTCCAGAAGTTCTAAGGCAAAGGGTGGACGCTCACCAGAAAAAGTTACGTCATGCTCGTAAGGATTCGCCACTATCGGACTATGACCGCACTCTCACCAAGTCAATTGAGGAGGCGAAGAAGAAAGAGAAGAGAGCACGGAAGGGTGTTGCACACTCGGGAACAATCACAACAATCGGTGCCCCGCTAGTTATTGGGAATGAATATGGTTCAAACACGAGCGTGCTAGAACAGATATCCGAAATGTGCATTTGGATCAACTTGATGAATTTTTCATGAAGCTCGGTCTAAGCATTTCCCAAATGCTCGCGGAGCACACATCAAAAGTGCTCGGAAGTTGATCATTGGAAGAAGGAATATGTATATGGCAAGAGTCTATACAACCACGAGAAGCTCATGGAACTTCAGACGCAAATGTACTTGTTAAACAAGTGGTACATGGCGTGTCGCAGTAAAAGCGGATGACTATATTTGCGTTAAAATTAGAAACCATCATTACTTAGTGGCGATGACATTATAATGGTTCGATTTAATGAGTTACACGGCTATGCCATATGAGCGCTCTAGACAAATCTCTCATGTTTGCTTTTGTGCATGCGTGATTCTTTCTTTTAATAATCTAACTCTAGCATATGTATATGTATAAGTAATTATCCTCACACTAGCTAGCATGTCTATACATATGCAGAGACATGATGAGAGACCTCACACGTAGAAACGACAAGAACATTGGTTTCGTTGATCCATATATCGTATTCAAGGACCCAAACACTCCCTACGATCAATGGAGACCTCAAGCGGAGAGGAATTTCGGAGGTTCTTGATCAACCAAAAGAACAAAAGATTTATACTCTTCCCCTACAACTTTGGGTGAGTGTTGTTATCGTGTGCACATTTTACTTTACTTACTCAATCCAACATAAAGATATATATGTTGACTCTATAAACAAATCGACTTTCATTGGATCTTGATTGTCTTGATCTCTCAAGCGGTCATTTGCTAATCTATGACTCGTTGAGAAAACCGCAGGAAGATTACCAAGATATGATAGACATTATCCGGGGTAACCCGATCTTTAAATATTTATTCCTGCTCTTTAACTCGCAATAGTTAATTAACGATCCAATTATTGGGCAGGGTTTGGGCTTGGTTCGTTCAGCTACACCGTCCGGATCTGAAAGCGCCACTTCCTGATCCACACCGACTGGATGTAAGTTGTACTAGCTCCCCGCATCTTTACCTTATCATGCTTGAGCTCACGCGCGGGATGACGAGAGTAATCTTTTATATCGCATGCATGGGTTCTCTGGCGACCACGGGCAACAATTTGTGTGGATACTACGTTTGCGAGTTCCTCACGGTGTATGCAAAAAGAACCCATCTACAGATGCGAAAGAAACGTAACAAGTATATATAATAAATCCATTTTATTTATTTGTTGCTATTAAATAAATCTTATGTATATTAATACTTCTTTCGTTTAATGCAAATTGAAGGAGATATGGTTGAAGGAGCAGTGTTGGATATGGACCGCCTCAAAGGAATTCAAGAGACAATCGCAGATTTCTTAATGAGCATGTCCTCAAGCCCGGCACCGAGTTCTACTTTAACCCAGATGAACAATTGAAGCCAAACCAGGACGAACATTTGTATGACATTTAAGTGGAGGACAACATTTGTGTTGTAAATACCAAGGATGCATGAATAATGTTGTAAATTTTATGTGCATATATATATATATATTATACATATATATAGCTCCATAATATATATAGTTTCATACTTTATTTGTGTGTAATAATGTTCCAAACTAAATTATATGTGGCGTATACATATATTAGCAAATGAAGAATACGCATTTGAAAACCTAATGTAATTGTAAAACCAAAATCAATAATGAATTGAAATGGAAACAAAAAGAAAAAAAACACCTTTAGTCGGTTGGTAATACCAACCGGGATAAAAGGGCGACCCGTGGTGACCAGTGGACCTTTTAGTCGGTTGGTATTACCAACAGGGACTAAAAATCGACCTTTAGTCCCGGCACGAGACCGGGACTAAAGGTGAGACATTTAGTCCCGATTTCCTAGTCCGGCTCTATAGCAGGGACTAGAATACTAGGCCGGGACCAAAGGTCTGATCAGTAGTAGTGTATATAAAAGTCGGATAACTGATCAAAAGATATTTTCGTCTTCCGTACCTAAATTTTAATTTTGCAAGGTAGATTCAAATTCATTTTTAATAATATATTTTAAAATAAAATTACAGAAATAAATATCATTTAACAAAATTACAAAAATAAGCACATCACTATTTGAATTGACCATAGGGTTACATCGCCATTCCAAATGGTGATTGGCATCCAAATCGCCATTTGGAATTAATGGCAACAAGGACCTCGCAGCCCCTGTCGTCATTTCAAATGGCGACAAAGGTTAGGCTATACAATGTCCAAAAAGCTGTCATAATTTACTTTTAATTCAAAAAAAAAGAAAGATTGCAGAGGAAGAGGGGAGAAGAAGAGGTAGTGAAGCCCTATCCGTTCAGAGTGGAGGAGAGAGGAGGAGCATATTCATCGCCCACATTTCAAGTAATTTTTTTGTAACTTACATTTAAATTTGAAACCCTGGGTAGGTTAGCAACTGAAACTAGCAAGTCTGTAATTTAATGTATTAGATAATTTTAGATGTATGGCTATGTAGTGTAGTTCAGTATAGTACATCTTTTTAGGCGTGTGTATTTTAGTTATATAAATGTGGATAGTCGTAAAGAATTTATATTTGGTGTAGTAATGGAATGGTTTAGATAGTTTAAGATGTATGGTTACATAGTGTAGTTCTTTATAGTAGATCTTTTTAGGAGTGCATAGTTTAGTTTTAGATATGTCGTTACTTATGTAGATATTTTTATGGCGCATTAATAGAATGTATCAGCTAGTTTGAGATGTATGGTTTTTTTAGTCTAGTAAATAAATGTTTTTATGTGCGTGTAGTTCAGTTGTAGACATGTCGCTAATGTTTCTATTTTAACAGTACTTTTTTAAAAGAACTACATAAAGAAATGCACATCTAATAAATTTAGAAATTGGGCTTATGTCACCGTTTGAAATGGCAACATAGCCCTGTCGCCGGGCTGATAGGCAACATGAGCCCTATCTCCCTGCCTCTGTCGATATTTGGAATGGCGATTGGCTTGGGAATATGGTTAATATTTTTTTTATGTCTCTTATTAATAACAATGTAAGCACTATGTTTTCTTTTTCACATTATTTCAGCTATGGCGCCCACGAGCCTGATGGCCCTTGAGCATCGGACCCGGTAGTTAGTGCCGGCTACCATTGTCGCCTCAGTACCATTCAGCCTCAGCCTGGCGAGGCATCCATGATGCTTGGCACGTTGCGTCTATGCATGCCCATGAGGGCATGGAGGATTGATCCACGTTGGGTTCCCAAGTACATGCAGTTGTGACATTTTGTACTGCATTTAAATACGACTTGTGTGGGTGTACTAACTGTTAGAAATATGCCCTAGAGGCAATCATAAAGATGATGATATTTCATTATATTCATGATTTTGATAATATGTTATCGTGTTCCTTGAATAAATCATTTGTTATAGATCAATAAGTATGTGGCTTGTTGGTGGAACTCTTTAACTTAGATGATGTTATTCTAAATTTATCCCTGGTCGGAGGTCACTGGTCAGAACACCAGTGACTCTATGACTAGCACATGTATTGATTTATGACCTTGTTTCACCGGTCATAGATATAGGGATATCGAATCAATAATGTGAGCTCATGTTAGAGAACATAGAAATGGATAGACCCATCATTGAGACACTATTGAGATTGTTATGAATCTTTGTGTCATTAGTTGGTCTCAAGTAATGATGATGTATAATCCTTAGACCTAAGATCAGCATAGTTCCCTACATGTGTAATAGCACTCTTAGGGGTTGCCAAACGCTGCTCGTAACTAGGTAGTTATAAAGGTAGCTTTCAGGTATGCTATGAAACATGCGGAGGGATGTGACTGGTCGAGATGAAATTTTCCACTCCTTACATAACAGGAGAGATGTCTCTGGGCCCCTCGTGGTGATCGGATAAAGAAAGTGAATGGCCATGCTACTAGTGGTCGAAGTGTCGACCATATGAAGTTATCCGACACTCGATCGAGAAAGTATTGAACAGTCCATGGATGACACTACATCTCACCTGGAGTTCAACCAGACATTGTAAGGAAAAGGGAGAATGCATGAGTAGGTCGCTTAGTTCGATCAGTTACGGACTGGTCGTGTGGAGATACGATCTGGCCATAGATTGATCGAACGTAATCACATAATGGTAAGGACCTGGTCGTAAGGAGTTACGAACTGGTCGGGACCAAATACGATCTGGTCTTATGGAGATAAGAACTGATCGTAAGTGATGAGGACCCGGTCATAGATCATATTACATCAAGGTTCGTCTGCTTTTCTATGTGTGTTCGGGAATCGTTATGTGCTGCTAGGTATCGCTAACGACTGGTGTTCGAAAAAGAGTTTCCGAGTCATAACCGATTACACATGAACCTGTAGGGTCACACACTTAAAGGGCTTGCATCTGTTTTGGATGGTGATCCGAATTCGTATAGGCCACGAGTTCCTAATGGGCCTCAAGTTTGAGACCCATCATGGATGCCTATATAAAGAGGGGCGGTGGCATAGGGTGAAGTTAGAGGACGATATTTGGAAGAACTACCAAAACCCTAATAGCCATGCCTTCTCAACCACGCTGTCGGTGCTGGCAATCCAGCGCGTGGTGATCCTGCCCTGTACATGTGGATACCTTAGAGGTGTTGTTTTGAAGCATCAGCACTAGGACGATCCGCAACTCGTGACGTTAACCGGAGTCAGAGGAGAAGTCACGCGGCGAGTACGACCACTCGGAGGAGCGACGCGCGCGCGCAAGTACGGCCACTCGAAGGAGGAGACGCCGTGGAGTGCGACTACGATTGCATCAACTTCGCCATAACGACTCTACTTCCGCTACGAGTCGGCACGTCTAGCGGTAATCTCGTGATCTATTACTAGCGGTGGTTCCTTTGTTGCGCGGTAATTTTTTGTTTGTGCTATCGTAGCATTGCCGCGTTCCTCTACACTAATAGGCCCACTTTATCATTTAAATACACAATGTAGGAGGACGATCAGGACATCCGTATGACGGGTGCCTGTTGACGGCATTAGTGGACCGTTGGAGGCCAGAGAAATACATGTTCCACCTTCTGTGTAGGGAGATGGCTCCTACATTGTAGGATGTTGCATACCTCACTGGTCTCCATTGTGCGGGCTCTCTTGTGACTGCGCACGAGGTCACGTCGACGTGGCGCACAGACTTCCTTGCCAGGTTCGTTGGAGTGCTACCGCAAGGCGGCAAGTTCGCCGAAGACGCACCCTTTCTTTGAAGTGGCTTTGTTAGTTCTACATAAGTTCCCCCTCTCTGGTGTCAGCGCTTCATTTTTTTTGCCAAACTTACTAACGGGTCCTTGTCATTTTCCAGCCACAGGGTATGGCCCCTGACGCCCCCAACCACATGGTGAGGTGGCACTTTGAGACCTACCTGTTGTGCCTCTTATGGTGGGTCTTGTTCTGCTGGTCCGATGGTGACAGCGTTGATAAGCATTGAATCTGGTATGCACGGGTAGGAGTGAAAACGGATCGGATACGGGCAGATAATGGCTATGCTATATTTGTTTTCATTTTTTTCCCCGGATCCAGATACGAATACGAATACTCCACATATGAACATGGATACGAATAATATCGAATAAGAATACAGAGCGAATACGAATTGAAACGAATACGGTCGCTGATATTTTTCGAAACATGAAAACCCCTTAAATTGTATACCAGAAATTAACGAAAACATATAACTAGTTTGTTTGATGCAAACATTCACGAATTGTTCATATTTTCAGCAACCACACATAACATTGGCACTAAGTTTACCATATTTAGCTAATAAGTGATAACTCACAAAGCCACCAGTCATCACACATTCACACTTAGTTCATCACATACATAAAACTTAGTTCACACTAACATTAATAAGGCTAGATGATTAATCTATACACAAATGACTGTAACATCCCAAAGTATGTTACCAAAAATAAAATTAGTAAAATTATTATTTTATTGGATTTTCTAATATTTAAAAGTATTTTCTTGGTTAAAAGAAAAAAATAAAATGAAGTCAATTATTTAATTTCCTAGTTTTCAATGTCAAAAATAAAAATTAGTAAGATTTCTGGGATTTTATTGGATTTAAAGTGAAAATAAAAATAATAATTAATTTCTTGAATTTTCTGGATTTTAAAAAGGTTTTTCCTATTTTTCAAGAATTTAAAATAATTTATGTGCAAAAATAAAAACCAACTTTAACTTGGAATTAATTTTATTTAGTTCAAAATAATACAAGGAATTTTTATGATTTTTTCTAGAATTTTTTTAACTCTATTTGCTATTTTCTAAAAGGCTATTTGATTTGTTGTATTTTCTGAAATTCAAAAATCAAATAAAATCTCATTTTCTCTTTTGGGCCTAAATCCTCTTCTTTTGTGCCAAAATCTGGATATCCGAACTTAGTCTTATTCAGATAATCTGTATCCGTATCCGCCGGATAGCATGGCTACCGTATTCGTTTCCGTTTCCGACAAAAAAAATTCGAATCCATTTCCGATCCGAAAATTATCCGAGAAAAATCCGATCCGAGACAATCTGAATCCGTTTTCGTCCGGTTTAGTCGGAAACTATCCGATCTGTTTTCATCCTATGCACAGGAGTTGGTGGACACTCCATTGGAGGAGATCCGAGTACACCTGTGGCCTACTGGTGGTTGCGCGCGACGTACCGAGGCCTCTACAAAGCCTATCGAAGGGTCCCAGATAACTCCATACTACAGGGATGCCCACTCCTGCTGCAGCTGTGGTTGTTCGAGTTCTTCCAGATCGGACGACCACAAGTGGACCGTAGGGCATAGTCCCTCACCCTATATGTCAATGACAACATCGACGACCTGACCATGGGTACGGTGTGGTGACACCGATGTGTAAGTTTTTCATATGGTTCATCTATTTTGTACTTTGTTTCCACCGTACACCCTAAGGTGTGTGTTTGTTTTGTTCTACAGGCCACGTTCACACCGGTCACTACGCACACCTCGTACCCGGACTGCGTGGAGATGCTCGACCAGCTAACGAACGATCACACCATCTAGAGAATGTACACTGCCGAGAGGGTGCACGACCTCTGTCAGGACCCGAATATGCAGTAGCTAGCTCACACAGTGACAACATTGATAAAAATGGACCTTATAGTCAAAGTTTACATACTTTGCCATGCATGGCTTAAAAGACTAGTAATCTAATCTTGCAGCGGAGGAAGGAAAACTCATGGTAGCATCCGACATGCCCACAGGCAATCGAGTGGGGAGCATATCCTAGTTCGCATAGTCTTCAAAATACTCATCGTAAAACTCTGGATTTCCATACTCTTCCCCAGCAACTTATCAACAAGGGTATAAAGTTATAAGTACATAAAGTACTCAGCAAGTCATAGGGAATAGTATGCAATTAATATTCATGCAAGGCTTGAATAAGGAATAGTTGTATGGTTCTTTTCCATAAAGCAGTATTGACAGTAAATACATTAAATAGATTTAAATATGTAATTAAAAATAATAATAAATAAATAGACAAATTGCTTTGAAACAACCAGTGAACCTCCCGCTCACTTCCCAACCAAACCACTATCCAAAGTTTTATGAAAATCTCTATATCCCATGTGAAATTCCCAGATATTGTCCATAACTGAGGACACGGCTGTTCTAACAGTTTAGCACTCCGCAGAGATTGTATAGCTTTACCGACAAGAGATAATCAACTTAATATATCGGCCAATTTACACTTTCGTAGGCGCGCGACTAAGTGATTATCAGAAGGCCTTGACAAAGCTTTGACTTAACTCAGTTCTGCCTACCAAGATTTCACCACCGAATGGACGTTGCACCCATTCACAGGCCCCCTCTTGCGCCATTGTGAATATCCCTCGCAGAATTCACGCTTCCAAAACAGAACTAAAATCAAGATATTGCCATTAATTAGCCAGGTCCATCCCATACTGGACATGTGGTCATATGATAAGGCCCAGATCCAAGTAACACAAGATTAATTCCTTAGTGATAACTCAAGAGAGACTATCTCATCCAAACAATGTGTCTCGCGCACCCCCTTTACTACACGATCACTCACCTAAGCATAAATCATTTTGTTCACCCAAACCAATGACAATCCCAGCCATAGCACAAACTTTTATAAAAGCGACAACGCACCACAACATGTACAACAGTGACCTCGCACTATAGTTGCACAATAGTGGCATTGCACTACAATTCCATATATCATTAATTCAAATTTAACATTATTGAACATGTGATTATGAGCTCATCGTAACTAAGCATGACTAATCATATTATGTCACCCATGTTGGTATAACTAATATAATCCCTTTCCATGGTTTCAAAGGATACAAGGGATTCACAAGTTTTTGAGATGGCATAATGACGATTAAGTATTTAGCTATTTCCGAAAATAATTAATATAAAATTAGCATGCATGTTGATATAAAATAATATATTTTTACACAAATGGGTACAACATGATCAAAGGTCCACGACTTGCCTTCGTCGAAGATCGGAGTGCTCCTATCGACTGGTCCAAAAAGGCTTCAAAAATGCTGGATTCAATACGCACAAAATAAGACAAATAAATAACTATAAATCCAAGTAAAATCTAAAAATTATAAATTAGTACCATAACATAGATATTGAATTTAGAAGAATTTAGGAATAAGAATCGACGGAATCGGGGTTTGTATGGAGGAGAACGAACACCGAGAAGTTTGTGGGAAATGGAAATTCTAGGAAAAAGAGAAGGAGGGGAATATTCCAAAGAATATTTTTTCAGGATTAAATGATTAAAAAGAAAATGCTGACAGCTGGGGCCCCATTTGTAAGTGAGTCGGGGAAGAAAAAGAAGAAGAAATAGAGGACACATGGAAGCTTCCAAGCGCACAAGGCAACGGGTGGCGCGGTGCGACGACGATCAGCAACTGGCAAAATGGATCGCCAGGACCCCAAGGAGGCGGTAGGAGGTGGCAGTAGGGGCTACAGTGGCTGGTAGCGGTGTGGGCGAGGGTAGGGGCGCACGGGCGACTCGGGGTGGTGGCTCTCCGACAGTGGCCGGCAGTGGGCGGCGCGAGCACCAGCTGCACGGCGGCAAGGGGAAGGTGGTGGCGGGCTCGGGGTGGCGCAGGGATGGCCGGGGAGACACGATGGCGGTGGGGATGGAGGTGCGGTGGCGACGGCTTGCTCCAGCGATGGAAACATCAAATTGAGGTGGGAGATGTGTAGAAGATGACGGGGAACGTGATTTGATGTGGTCAATTTGGTGGAAAGTTCACCAAAGAGACAGATCAACACGTAGTCATCGCAGCCATATGTGAGGAAGAATGTGGCGGTTTTGGGAGTTTCGACCGATTTGCGGCGAGGTAGGAGATGGTTCTTAGGGCAAAATGAATAGGAGGGTGAGGCGACCATCATGCTCACTTATATAGCCAAAACTAGGGAGTGAAACGACAGGGTATGCCCGCGGAATTGGACAACGGTTTCAGTCGACATTGAACGTTTACGGGAAATAGCAAAATTGAATGCGACGTATGATGGTGGCTAGAAATTGATGATGGAACGACGTGAGTCATAGTAATGGGGTCGTGGTGCCTCCGGTGGAAGTGGAAATGGCACATCGTGTGCGCCGACGGTGGTGTGAAGTGGCGGCGATAGGCGGGCCGGTAGTTGCCGAGGGGAGGAGACGGGTGCAGTGGGCTAGCGCAGGAGTGGTAAGATTGGGGTGAGGGTGGCGCCAGTGGCGGTGAGGAGCCGGGAGGCGAGGTTGCCGGGAAGAAGAACAGAGCAGAGAAGAGCCACGAAGAAAGAAAAGGAAAGAAGGAAAAGGAAAGAAAGAAAAAGAAAGGAAGGAAGCAAGGAAGGAAAAAGAAACAAAAAGGGAAAAAAGAAAAAGGAAAATAGGCCAGAGAAAAAGAATTGGGCTTGGCCAGAGGATAATGCCGGAAAAGGGCAAATTTTATCTCATATTCCCATATCTCACCTACATACAAAGCATTCATTGCATCTCTTCAAACAGTGCATATTCCAAAGGATTGACGAGTTGCTAAATCGAATCCTAAGTGGAAGGATGTCATGAAGGAGGAGCTTAGTGCATTTTAGGAGAACAAGACATGTGATCTTGTTCTACTTCCAGTAGGAAAAGGGCAACAGGATGCAAATTGGTGTTTACGATTAACCAAACTCCTGAAAGCAAGATAGAGAGATACAACATACGGTTGATTGTAAAAGGTTATAGTCAAACATATTGGATAGACTATGATGAGTCCTTTACACCAGTGGTGAAGATGAGCACGGTAAGAACTTTGATCTCCCGTGCAACTAACTTTAGATGGTCCCTACATCAGTTGGATGTGAAGAATGCTTTTCTACATGGTGATTTACAAGAGAAGATATATACATGAAGATTCCCCCAGGCTTTGAGAACAGACATACTAATTGGAAGGTATGTAAACTCAAGAAATCTTTATACGGTCTTAAGCAGTCTCCAAGGGCGTTGTTTAATAGATTTAGACATGCGGTCTATAGTATGGGCTATTATCAATGCAATGAAGATCATACTTTATTTGATATACATAGAGGATCACATATCATCATGTTGGTAGCTTATGTTGATGATATTGTGATTACTGGAGATGATGCCAAGGAAATTGAATCCTTGAAGAAAAAACTGGGAGAGGTATTTTATTTGCAGTGAGTGTGGTTTGTCGATATATGCATGATCCTAGAACGGGACATATGGATATTGTCTATCGAATCCTGTGGTATTTGAAGAGTAGCCATAGGAAAGGCCTTTGGTTAAGGAAGAATCAACATCTGAATGTGGAAGGGTATTGCGATGCTGATTGGATGAGCTGTGCGGATGACAGGAGATTTACCTCTGGATATTGCATCTTTGTGGGAGATAACCTTGTGTCATGGAGAAGCAAGAAGTAGGAGGTTGTGGCTCGGTATACTACAGAGGCAGAATACAGAGCAATGACATTGAGCGTGAGTGAAATGATATGGATGAAGGGTTTATTGTCTGAGCTTTGAGTATGGAGAAATGATTTCTTGGTGTTTTATTGTGACAATAAATCTACAATCAACATTGCAAATAATCCAGTATAACATGATCGTACTAAGCACGTTGAGATTAATAGGTTCTTCATCAAGGAGAAGCTCGATGGTTGGATGCTGGAGTTGTAGTATGTCAAGTCTGGTGAACAGTTTTCTAACTGTTTCACTAAAGGGTTAGGTTCTAACGAGTGTTCTAAAATATGTAAAAAAATGTACATGATTGATATTTTCAGCCCATCTTGAGGGGAAGTCTTGGTGGGTTAGTATTAGGATCTAGTAAGGAGCCGGTTAAAGTCGGATTAAATGTTGTGTTAAAGTTGGATTTAATATTTTGACTATAAATAAAAGGTGTGAAGATTCTACGAGAGACAAAATTTTTCCAAATTGTGCAGTACTTATCTTTTACCAAATTTTTTGTCAAAAAATTTGGAGGTACAGCTGCACCCCATGCACCCTACCTAAATCCTCCCCTTGCAGTGCTGGCATCATCTAACTGGTACCTTGGGCTGCATTCATACCCTACTTTTCTTAATTGCTTACTGATTGTTCTACTGGGGGCTCAGCTCAGCATCCTCCATTCATGTGCTTGCTGTTTCCAGCTTATGGCTTGGCCAACAACTAGTACCAAGCTAAGCAAGGAACCTGTTGATTTGAGTGCCCCTGTACAACCACCACACAGACACTTATTTTTGTTAAGTCCCACTATTGAAGTCCATCACTGGATGAAATGTGAACTGAAGAGTTACCGAAGTGTAAACTACAGTTAGAGGAGACAAATTTATAGAGAACGCATGCTACTCTGTAAATTGAATGCGTAAACCCACAGGTGCTTCCCAAATTTACAAATTCCTCTCAAGTGTTCCAATGCATTCAGGAGCTAAAGAGCAAAGGCCTAACAATATCCTAGAATGGACTAAACCTATTGCTATCACAAAAGATTTAACAAAAACAAACAAAAAACAAAAAACAAAAAAGCAGAAACAACAGAGAAAGCAACAAAAGCGAGAAACAAATCTCAAGGACATTTCACATTTCTCCCTGGCCCTCCATAGTAGAAGTAGCTGCCCCAGTAGCTGTTGAATCCTCCCTGGATGTCATAGCACCCAGGATGGTCAGCAAGAATCTTCAAGTTGGATGCAGGGATGAGGCTGTTGTCCCAGTCCACCACCTGCAGGTTCCTGAAGTAGGCGGCGCGGTCGAACCCCTCGCTGGGGAAATGGCCGCTGCCCATCTGCGTCGCCGTGTGGGATCCCGACGGCCGGGTGTTCACAATCTCGCCGCCAAATTGCACCATGTTTGCATGGTGTGCCAGGTGGGTGAACAGGTAGGACGGCCAGTAGCCGACGACGAGACCCTGGCCGAGCTCGAGCCACCAGTGCCCGTGCTTGGGATCCTGAGAACCAATCATCATGTGTCATACAGAGTGTTCATGCAATTACGTCCGTACGAAAATACGGATGGTAACACGGGTGTATTCATGTAAAATCGGCCTGTATTGATCATAATGGCATTTATATGAGTAGATGATTGGAGTGGCATTTTTCAAAGTTGGACGATTGTAGTGGCATTTATCCAATTATCCAAAAACTTAAACCTGTTGGAGAATGGCGGTATACCGTACTGACAAAAGATTGGTTCAGAAATCATAGTTATCTTCACTGATTTTAGGTGCTTCAGTAGTATAACAATTCTTGAACATTTGAAGCACCTCAGATTGGTGACATCTTTAGTATTATGGATACTTATGCCAAAGTAATTCTGAAATGTCAATTACCTTCCATATCATTAGAGTAATGTCAAACTGCCTTCCGTTGTACGCCGATTCTGGCGTGATAGCTGCGCCGATTGCGATCTTGTTGGATGTTTGCACAAATCCACGGCAGATGTGGTTGTAGCACCCCGTCTCTTGATATGCATCAGTCTACAAAATATACAATTAACTAAAATTCTACCACGCAAAAGGTGTGGAAGTAGAACTTTTAGTTCATAGACACACTTACTGTCCAATAAGTGAAGAACCTTGGGTTACTATCTCCATACAGCTCAGGGCTTACCTGAAAATGAAGCAAAAATTTTACATGTTTCTTTTTAATACAAATGTTTCATCAATCTTTCTTCAACAGGGAAGAAATAATTTTCCTTTGTTCATATACCTGCCATCCAGCTTCAATGGTGTTGAGATCATTGCCGAAGGAGCCAGAGATGACCCAGATCTGTGACAGGCTGAACTCAGATGGGTCACCTATCCTGGGTGACCACACATTAACAGTAGCTTTGGCCCCATAGTATTGCTCAGAATTCACATACCCAACTGCATGCTGTAACCAAAACAAAGCTATATTAAAGTAGATTCCAGCCATTGTTCAGTTAGATTTGACTAGGTAGGCAGGTCCAATCATTTGCTTAGGGAGACTGGAGTACTAGCTAGGCCAATTAAATAGAAACTAAGTTACTTTAGTGGTTCAGTCAAATACCCAAAATTCAAGAAGAGTGTATGCTCATCTGGATTAGCTTAATGAAGCTTCCGCACATGCACAAATAGTTTTTGTCCTTATTCTAAACCACATGGGTTATTTTGCTGTGTGTCTCTGAAGCATCTCTTCTCCGGAGATTAAGCTCCTTGGTGAACTCAATCGAGGTACTTTTGAGTCCATTAAGAGGAGACTCTTTTCACAGAAACAACCTTTACTGTTTTACACCAAATTTTCTTATGTAATTCAACAAATATCAAAGTCTTCCAGCTATACACAGACAACAGGATATACTATCAAAATAAAATAAAAACAAGATATAATCAGTGACTGAGATGAAATGCAAGCATTTGGCATTGTTAGACCAGGTGGATTAGTCGTAAAAGACCATGTGGACTGGTCGTAAACTTTATGATGATGAATAATTGACGTTTGGGTTGTATTGACATTTGCGGTTATGAAAGTTTCGGCTGTTGGATTTTAAGTGTGAGTGGTCGGATCATACCTTCTATCAGGTGGTCT
The DNA here is from genome assembly GCA_036346395.1 of Hsuehochloa calcarea. Lineage (NCBI taxonomy): Eukaryota > Viridiplantae > Streptophyta > Magnoliopsida > Poales > Poaceae > Hsuehochloa > Hsuehochloa calcarea. The sequence continues at coordinate 26,474,637 of CM070604.1, forward strand.
AATCGGTGATACTCGATGATCCTTTTCGAATGGACTCAGAGTACTGTAGCTACGAGCACTGTAGTTTCTAGTACCAAGTAATACAGTTAAGAGTACTGTAGCTCTGAGTACTTTATCTCTGAGTACTGTAGCTCCAAGTATTGAGTGCTAGTTTTTCGAGTACTGTAGATCCGAGTAGCGAGTGGTAGAGCCCGAGTCATGTACTCAGTCGTAAGTCGAGGTGTACAGTGAGTACGAAGGACAGTCGGAGTGCATGGTCGAAGGTCAGGAAGCTACAGTGCACGGTCAATGGTCGAAGCTACAGTGACTGGTCAAAGGTCGACGCTACAGTGACTGGTCGATGGTCGAAGCTACAGTAACTGGTCGATGGTCAAAGCTATAGTGACTGGTCGATAGTCGTGGGCTTCGTGATCAGTAGTCGTGGGCTTCGTGATCAGTAGTCGTAGGCTTCGTGATTGGTAGTCGTGGGCTTCGTGATCGATAGTCGTAGACTTCGCGGTCGGTAGTCGTGGGCTTCGTGCTCATGGTCATAGGCTTTTGGTAAGTGATCATAGGCTTTGCAATAAGTGATCGTAGATTCCTGATCGATGGTCATACGCGTATAGTAAGTAGTCGTAGGCTTCAAGTGATTCAAGTCTTGTTTTCTTCAAGTACCTTGAGTACTCAAGTCTGGCTGGACAACGGTACGACCGTAGTTTACACAGCGGTAAGACTGGTTTTATAGCGATGTCGAATTGTTTTTCTGAAAGGTGGAATTTAAAGCCGTGGATGATCTGATTCGTGTTTATTGTTAAATGAGAGTGTGATATGCGTGTGTGAACTGATGTTGGTCAAGTAGGAGAACTTGTGCCAGGAAAACATTCTTTGATCTTTGCATATGCAGATTGAGCGTGGAGACAATCATGGTCGATAATGAGGAAGACGAGAACTGGGAGGGGAAATCTAAGGTTCAAGTGGTCGTGGATGTCACGGGGTGGTTGTGCTCACGCTAGGGCACATGGAGATCAAAAGTGAATGTATGATGCATGATCGAAGTTACAGGAGGTGTCATCCTAAAGGCTTCGACGCGTGAAGAGTTATGGAAGACGTTCATAACTGGAAGGCTTAGAGATATTGGAAAACCCGGGATTTGAGGGGTTTCGGGTCTCCTGATTTTCGGAAGAGATAGGATTATGTGTGTCCGTGTTGATAAGAACACAGTTTAGGGCCCTAGCATACAAAGGCCGAAGAGGTTAAGAGTAACCGTGGGGCTTGGAGAGGATTTTGGGACGCTTCTGGCGGTGGCTTTCGAGAGAAAGCTTTTCGGCGTTTTCGTGATAGGGTTTGAGGGGTGCCGTGAGAGCACTTTGTAGCCACAGAACATGTTTGAGTAATAACATATCAGATTTATTCCAAGAAAGATTTATCATCTCTGCCGGCGTGTGCTTATGGATATTGTGTTCGACTTGTTCTCTTTCATCCCCAGCGGCTTATTCTTCTATCTTTGACCAGCTCTCGTGGTGTTCTATTTTTGACAAGCTCTTGTGTTGATCTGTCTTCGACTAGTTCTTGTTCAGAGCAGTCTTCGACTTGTTCTCGTTCCAAGCAGTGCGAGACATTCTGAAGTCGTGGATGTAAAAAATCTGATAGTCGAATCCTTTCAACTAGGTGATCACAACTTCTTCAACCAGATCAATTTTGCCCTCTTTGACCACGTGTTGTGCTGCTCACCCGATTGTCGACAACAGCTGTGACTGGTGAAACAGAACAGAGTTGTTTCGACTACTACGACTAGGTGACATAGAAGTATGTGAATCGTCCTCTCATGCTAGATGGTTTTGATTTTGTTTTCTGGAAGTGTCATATGCAAACTTATATTGAGACTCAAGGTAATGATGTTTGAAAAAAGGTTCCTAGACCATATGAGGTTTTGGTTTCTTTTACTAATCTAAATAAAATATACGTTGATTTAAATGGTCAAGCTCGTAACTTGCTGTTTTAAGGGTTTTCTCGCAAAGAATTTGATCGTGTAGCTCATATTAATTATGTCCACGTAATGTGGAAAACTATTTGCGATTATCATGAAGGAACCACTAAAATTTAGAAAGTGCATAAAAATCTTTATTAAAAAAAAGAATATTCTGATTTTGCTATGAAGCCTAGTGAAGCTATTGATGATCTTTTTGCTCGTTTTGAAAAAATATTGAGTAATTTGCGCGATGTCAATGTTATTCGTACTGATGAAGAAAATGCAACTAAAATTTTAAGATCTTTAGGTTCTGAGTGGTTGATGGTTGTTACAACTATCAATCAAACTGTCGATCTAGATACTTTAACCATAGATGATCTTTTCTCTAAATTGAAAACCTGTGAGATGGAAGCTTTACCATCTAAGATTGATAAATCTTCATCTTTAGCACGTGTGACTAACCCTGTGCAGGCTGCTTTGTCGAGTTCTTTTCCTGTGTCTACTTTGTCTTCTTTTCAGAGGAACAGTTCGAGCAACACCCTAAAGAGGATTTAGTGTTGATCTCCTCACGAGCATACAAGACACTCAACAATACGAGGATGAGAAAGCGAGGTGGCATGTCAAGTTCGATCAAGTGTTATGAGTGTAGTGAGCTAGGACACATTAAGGTGGAGTATCCCAAGCTCAAGGGGAAGGTGATCAAGGAAGAACAATTACCATCGTCGACCATCCAAGAACAACAGCATCAAGGGAGTTAATTTTCGTCAAAAATTTGCTGAAAAGATTCTTTCGGCTACTGAGCATCTGGATTTGAGTGATGTCGAGTATGAGAATTGCGATGAGGACAATCACGATAATGATGATGATAAAGGTAAGAAGAAGAACAACAACAACAACTTCATGGGCATGTGCTTCATGGCAAGAAACGACAATGACAGTGATCCCGATGAGGTAAGACCAACATATGATGAGCTTGAAAATGGTTTGATTAAACTTGCTATTGAACTGAAAAAGACAAAAAATAAACTGAAAGAAAATAATTGTCTTGTTGAAAGCTTAACTTCTAAAATCAATAGACTTAGAGCTTTTATTCCTAATAAAGAATCATGTGAGTCTTGTCAAATTTTACATTTTGAGTTGGAGACTGCTAGGTCAATGAATGCATCAAACTTGATTCAACTTAGGAATGTAAATGCTAAATTTGATGATTTAAGGATGACACATGACTCTTGTGATGAAAAATTAAAACTTGCAAATAATGAAATTGAAAAGCTCAAGTTTAGTTCACCTACATGCTTAGAGTCAAGTATTTCAAATGCTCAAACTAAAACTTGCTCTAATTGTGGATTGCTAGGAGCTAGACTTATTTCATCTCAGGAAACAATTCAACACATGCTTTATCATGAAATATCTTTTTGCTCTAATTGTTCTAAACTTACCATAGAAATATAAGATTTGACTAGACAACTTAATGATTTTGCTGAAAAGGAAAGATTGGGTCAGTTTAGTGCTTCTAAGAAACTTGTGAATGAATCTGTTAAATGCATAACTTATCTCACTTTAGCTAAAGACAATAAGTATCTCAATGAATCTTTAGAGAGATTTTTCTTTGGCAAGAAAAATTTGAATATGATACTAGACAAGTCAAAAGTGAGTGTTAAACATCTGGGCCTCCGATTTAATTTTGTTGAGCATGCCAAGAATAATCCTCCTAAGGTTGTTAAGCTTCTTAAACCTGGAAAATTTTAAGTAGAATCTGAACAAAATTAAATTATTTTTAAATCGGCTGGTATTGCAAACAATCTATCTACCCAAGTGGGTCCTATAAAGGCAATAGATAGAACCTCTCATCAAGACAAGTATAAATGCACTTATTGTGATAGAGAGGATCATTTGGTTCAATTTTGCTTTTGAAAAGCAAAGAAAGAAAAGAAAAATAGGTTAAGGAAGGTTTCTCGTACTTGAGTGGAGTTTGATCAAGCTCCTTATCATCACTTTGCTCCCTTTAAATAATCTTCTGCCGGTTTGGGAGTTTATGCAACTGGACCGGTACAACCGGCGTCTGTCATGCGGTCATACCGGCTGGCGGTCAGACCGGCGTCTGTCACGCGATCATACCGGCCGGTGATCAGACCGGCGTTTGTCACGCAGTCATACCGGCCGGCGGTCAGACCGGCAAAACAACTGCGGTCTGACCGGTAGTACCCAGATTGTCAAAAGTCTTTTTCTTTGCCTACTATTGCTTCTATTTGTCGCGTATTTTAGTACTGGTGATCTAAAACTTTATTGTCTCACCCTAGTACTAAAATACCGATGATTGTTCGTGTTGTAGGCTCATCGCAAGCGGCAGGAGAACATATGATTCATTGACCGGTTGCTCTTGCCACATGACCGGAGACTCTAGAAGTTTCTCCTCCCGCACTCATGCCACCGGTGATGAGATGATTACTTTTGGGGACAATGCTCAAGGACGAGTTCTTGCAAAAGGTACTGTGCGCATCAATGACAAATTCATACTAAAAGACATTGCTCTTGTCAATAAGTTGAGCTATAATCTGCTTTTAGTTTCACAACTGATAGATGACGATCTTGAGGTGAGCTTTAAAAAGCATTCATGCTGCATTTTAGATTCATATGACGATCTAGTATGCAAAATTATTCGAATTGGTCGTTTGTTTAAGGGTGACTTTTCATATTCATCATCCTCTGATCTTATGTGTCTTGTTTCATCTAATTCTATGGATTTACTCCACTGGCACCGTAGACTAGGTCATATTGGTTTTGATCATCTTGCTCTTATCAGTAATATGGATCTTGTTAGAGAATTGTCTAATCTTAAAATTGAAAATTCAATGGATTTTGTTTGTTCACCCTGTCGTCACAGTAAGATGATTTCAGCTTCACATCCTCCTCTCACTCTTATTATAACTGATACATCTGGTCAATTGTTACACATGGACACTGTAGGTCCTGCAAGAGTTCAGTCAGCTGGAGGTAAATGGTATGTTCTTGTTATTCTTGATGATTACTCTAGATACTCGTGGGTCTTTCTCATGACATCTAAGGACGAAGTTTTTTGTCACTTTAGAGAGCTTGCCCTTAGACTTGCCACTGATCCCAGGAGTACTTAGAGCAATTAGAAGTGATCATGGAACTGAATTCAAGAACACATCATTTGCTTCTTTTTGTTCTGAAAAAGGGTTAGATCATCAATTTTCTTCACCTCGTGTGCCACAACAAAATGGTGTTGTGGAACGTAAAAATAGAATGTTGGTTGAGATGACTAGAACAATGTTAAATGAACATGCTACACCTTGGAAGTTTTGGGCTGAAGCTATATCTACTGCTTGCTACATTTCTAATAGAGTATTTTTGCGTGCTAAATTGCATAAGACCTCATATGAACTTCATTTTGATCATTCTCCTAATATTTCTCACTTAAGGGTGTTTGGATGTCGATGTTTTAATCTTAAACATGGACATCTTGATAAATTTGAATCTAAATCCTCAGATGGTATTTTGCTTGGATATGCAGCTTACACTCGAGGTTATCGTGTATTCAACTTAGAGACTAACAAAATTGTAAAGACCTGGGACGCCACTTTTGATGAGGCTAGTCCTGGTACTAGACCCGACAATGCAGGTATACAGGTAAATGACACACCCGAAGACATCTTCTATGACTATGACTACAATGAAAGGGTAACACTGATTTACACTTCGACACACGTATCTACACCGATGGAGTCTACAACTAGTGGCTCTGATCCTACCTCCAATAAGGTAGAGGCCATTACTGCTACACCTATGTCATCTGCGACACTATAGGCTCCTCTACACATTCAACGACGCCATCCTCCTAAACAAATGATTGGTGAGTTAGATGAGAGTTTTTTTTGCAATAGGTATAACTCCGATGGCTCATATTCTCATGCTGCTTTTGTTTCCTCTTTTGAACCCCAATATGTAAGTCACGCTTTATCTGATGAGTCTTAGATTAATGCCATGTATGAGGAATTAGAAAATTTGAAGCGTAATAAAGTCTGATCTTTAGCTTCACCTCCTCATGGTTATAATGTTATTGGAAATAAATGGATTTTTAAGAATAAACAAAGTGCGGATGGTGTTGTTGTTCGAAATAAGGCTAGACTTGTGGCTCAGGGTTTTACCCAGGGAGAAGGTATTGATTTTGGTGAAACCTTTGCACCTATTGGTCTATTAGAAGCCATTATAATCCTATTAAAATTTACTGTTTCTAAGGGTTTCAGGTTGTATCAAATGGATGTTAAGAGCGATTTTCTTAATGGCTATACTGAGAAAAAAGTGTATATAAGACAACCTCCTGGTTTTGAAAATCCTAAATTCCCTAATCATATCTACAAACTGTCCAACGCTTTATATGGTTTGAAACAAGCACCTAGAGCATAGTATGATAGGCTTAAATCATATTTGCTTAAAAATGACTTTTAAATGGGCAAGGTAGATAAAACATTATTTACTCTCAAGCATGGCAATTTTACTCATTCAAATTTATGTGGATGCTATCATCTTTGGGGGTTCCTCTCATACTCTTTGTAATACCCTGAAAATAGTATAAATATTAATAATCGCGTCTTAAGGGTCGGAGAGTAATTAATTAAATAGTAGCAATAATTAATTAATTATTAACCTCTTAAGGGCCCAGGTGTAATTGAATAAAAAGAATTGGTGGAAAATAGTATTTTCAGAATTTTAGAGCTATATAAATAGATTTGGGGTTTTTCTAGAAACCCTAACTTTTTAGTCTTGTTTTCCACCGCCGCCAATCACTTTTTGTTTCACCACGCCACCAAACAAACCAACCACGCTCACGGTAGAGCCTCATACCGCATGTGCTGCCGTCCTCCTGTGCGTTGGCTTTTTGCCGCTTTTCCTGCGGTTTGCCATTTTTTTTCCTCGCCGCTTTCGCTTGAGCTTTTTCCTGCCGCTTTGTCGCGCGAAGTTTTCCTCCGAAGCCGTAGCGATTTCTTTTCACCAAGGTCCGCTGTGATGTGATCGCCATCAGTAGCCGTTTGGAGGCCGCCGCCGCTAAGGCGTTCTTTGGCGACGTTGTTCGTTGTTGGACGCCCGAGCCGAGAGCACCTGCGGCTGCCGCTGCTGTGTGATCTGCTGCGTCGGCCGCCCGCGTGGACTGCGCTGAGTTTTCTTTGGCGCCGCGTGTGCTGCGCCTGATTTCTTCTGCACGACTGAGGCGTTGCTGTTTTTTTCTTCTGTGCCGCTGCGGCCGAAGCCTCTTGCGTGGAGCCGCCGAGCCGAATTACTGCCGAGACCTGCTGCCAGTACTTGCGGCGTTGACTGTGTGTGTGCCTTTTGCGAGTACACGTCTAATGCATGGCTACAGGTTGGCGTTAATTTCCCTCCACTACACATGAATTCTTCTTGCATGCAGCAATTAGGGATTAATTGAGGTTAATTAGAGAAGGTTCTTTAGTTTTAGTCTTTGTATCGATTAATAGATCTGTTTAGCCCGCTGTTTTGTTGATCGATTTATTCGGGTATCTTAATGGCAATTGTTGAAAATTTGATCTACTAGTTAATTGTAGATATTGTCGATAGCTTTCCTTAGCATATTTTATTATGTCAATCGGACAAGTAGAATTTGAGTTATGATTTTCGGAAGACCGCTGTTTTTACAGTTATCGTCTTTCGGCGCTGTTTTGGTAGACTGTAGATTAAAAATAGTAAATAGCTTAATTAGAGTTTTTGATCTACATGAAAGTTGTAGATAATTGTCCAATGGTTCTGTAGGATCTGAGAACGCGAATTTTGGTTGAGTAAAACAAAAGTTATGAATTTAGTAAGACTGCTGTTCCGAAGCGGACAGATCGGCTTTCTGGGCTAATTACGGAGGGTTAGATGATTTAATTAGAAGGCGGTGTAATCTAAGAAAAAGTAGATAATTTTATGAAGAATCCAGAATGGGGTGGTTTGTGCTGATCGGACTTTCGAGTCAAAAGTTACGCTCTTTTTAGTAACCGGTCAGCTATAGGTAACTAGTCGGTACCGGCGTAACATGTGATATTTGGGGACGTGTAGGGGCGTTGTATATTGATTGTTATTCTTATGATGCTGTAGCTTGTATTGAGATGTGTGTATTTAATATAGGAGAGGCGTCGTGCTTGTTGCCGTCTTCTAATCAGATCGTGCGTCGCAACTAGTAAAGGCAAGTGCATGGTAGACAAATGATCAATGATCGATCATCGTTTTCTTTATCTTCTATTACCATTATTGTTGTGCTTTTATTTGGTTTAATTGCAAACAATGAATTGGTATGTTTATATCTTTGTTGACAAGCATGATGAAAGTTGGATATGATGTTTATGATGGAGTTTGCATGTTTGCATTCATAAGCATCTTTGCATAAGAGAAGGTGATCTTGATTGATCACAACTCCACGGGAGTGGAGGAGGTCCCCGATCCTTGAGGAGGAACGGGCTTGAGAGTGAATGTTGTCGCGAGCATTCACTCACGCTATACCCAGATCTGTGAAAGAAGTGCATGTGGACATATAGAATAGAGTTGCATTGATATCTGAGATTGATGAATAAGAATGTGAATGGAAGTGCATGTGATGATAATGAAGTTATTGAATGCTGTTGATTTATTATTGTTCGTTGTATATGATGTGTTTGCTGAGTCGTGACTCACCCTTGCTCTATTGTTGTTTTTAGGTGATCTTCGAGGATGCCGTAACTGAGAGCGAGTAGAGCACATGGACATCACATGATCATTCGCCATGATAATCTTTTCATTCAATATTGGTTTACACTTGGACATGATAGTTATTGAATAATGTTTAGGATATCATTTGGACTAGACTATTTGCTTTATTAATTTGGATTCATTGGTTGATGCGATGTTGGATTGTTTACCTGATTTTATTCCACTTGATTACTTATTATCATTTGAACCATAATTATGCATGTTCGTTTGTGATCTTTGGATATGATTATCATTGTTTCCTTGCCGTAATTTTATAGTGTGTCATTAATTATTAGTTTAAAGTGTAGTGTGGTGGCATTCTAGGCTCAGTGTTGGGCTGGGGTGTTACACTCTTGTTTCTAAGTTTTCATATACTATGAGCATAGAATTTGAGATGAGTATGATGGGAAAACTCACTTTCTTCCTAGGCTTTCAGATCAAGCAATCAAAGCTAGGTATCTTTGTTCATCCAACTAACTACACCAAAGATCTCCTTCGTCACTTCGACATGGAACAAGTAAACCAATCTCCACACCGATGGGATCCATAGCCGTGTTAGATCCTGACGAGGATGGAGAGCCTGTTGATCAAAAAGAATACAGAAGCATGATTGGTTCACTACTGTATCTCACTACTTAAAGGCTAGTCATTCACTTTGTTGTATGTCTGTGTGCTCACTTTCAAACTTCCCCATATGTTTCACATCGCCAGGCAGTTAAGCGCATTTTCAGGTATTTTCAGTCATCTTTAGAATTTAGTCTATAGTATTCTTCTTCATCATGCCTTACCCTTAGAGGTTATTCAGATGCGGATTTTGGGGGTTGTAGAATTGATAGGAAGAATAGTTCTGGCACATGCCACTTTTTAGACACATCTCTTATTTCATGGGCTTCTAGGAAACAGTTGTCTATTGCTATTTCTACTATTGAGGCTGAATATGTAGCCGCCACTTCTTATTGCTCTCAATTGCTTTGGATGACAGTACTATTAAGGATTTTGGCTTAGAATTGGATAGTGTACCATTTTTCTGTGATAACATTAGTGCTATTTGTATTGCTAAAAATCCTGTGCAACATTCACGAACCAAACACATTGATATTCGATATCATTTCCTTAGAGACCATGTGGAAAAGGGAGATGTTGTTGGATATTTTGTACTTTATTGATAAAGATTCTTAAGTTGTTGATATTCTCACAAAACCACTTGATTCTGCAAGGTTTGCTCTTTTGTGAAGTGAGTTTCGTGTATTGCATCCTATGGAATTATTTTGAGAGGGAGCTTATCATCTAAATTGTCAGAAGATTTGTTTGTTATACTTGTCAAACAATTCATATAGTCCAAGCCATTGAAATCAATTGAGGTGTAGAGCCCTTTTTATCATATTTACTCATCTACTGTGTAGTTTTGATCATGACTAGTTATAATTACTTTGCCACATTTTAACTAAAGCTAACATGACGAAAGACTATGACTAGATTGATTATAATTATTACTTTGAAATGTTCATTGAAAAGGATTAACTTGCTTGTGAGTCCTATTTTAAATCTTGACTTTGAGGCTCATATGTCTCTTATTGCAATCCTTTTATCTGCACTCAATTTGGCATGTTATATAAAAAAAGAGAAAATTGAAAAGATGTATGCTTGAAGCATGCGACATGCTTAAGACTTGAATTGGAATAATCGGTTGTTACATGAGAGTGCTAGATCATCTAGATTTAAAGTTTGCCTCACTATGTTGGCTTTAACTCCTCTTTGTGATATCTCATTGTGTTCTTTATATTCGGTTTGGTCATTGTTGAGATGTCTGTCAGTAATTTAACTTGCTAAATCATTCTAAAGACTTGTTTTGACATTGCTATATGGTACATGACTTTATATGATCTAGATAGCTCTACTAAAAAAGATGGCTTGATCAATCTATTAAAGTAATACGCAGTATGTTGGATAATCTACAAAGCTTCTTGATTTTTACTCTACTTGCTTCTTTCTTGAGATTTTTTTCCTTCTCTGAAGTTCTTGATGATTAAATTGTCAAAAGGGTAGGAAATTGGAGAAATCAATCTACTTGTGTTGAGAGGGAGTTTTTCTGCTGTGACTATGTGTTAAGGATGAGCTTTTCGATAGCTGTTTCGACTGCTGCTGTGATTTGTCAAAATTCCTTGCTTTACAGCTTTGAAACTTTCTTTGTTTCATTTCTTTCAAAATTCAACTCAATTTTTTTAAGTGTTGTCAATGTATTCATCAAGGGGGGAGATTGTTTGACTAGGTGGATTGGTCGTAAAAGACCATGTGGACTGGTCGTAGACTTTGCGATGATGAATAATTGACGTTTGTTTTGTATTGACGTTTGAAGTTGTGAAAGTTTCAGTTGTTGGATTTTCAGTGTGAGTGGTCGGATCATGCCTTGTATCGGGTGGTCTAATCGGTGACACTCGATGATCCTTTTCGATTGGACCCGAATCATGTATCACGAAAATCGTAGCTTCGAAAATCGAATAGTACGCTCAGAGTCATCGTAGCTCAGCATCTTGTAGATTCGAGTACCGAGTGGTACATCTTCGAGTAATGTACTCAGTCGTAAGTCGAGGTGTATAACGAGTACGAAGGAAGCTACAGTGCAAGGTAGATGGTCGGCTACGATTACGGTAGTTGGTCGGCTACGATGGATCGGTCGATGGTCGAATCTCAAAGGATCGGTCGATGATCGAATCTACAGTGACTGGTCGATGATCGAAGCTACGTCGACTGGTCGATAGTCGCGGGCTTCGTGGTCGGTAGTAGTAGGCTTGATCGATCGTGAGTCGCCGGCCATGGTCGAAGAGTCGAGACTTCGCGGTCAATAGTCGTGGGATTCATGCTCAGTGGTCGTAGGCTTCTGGTAAGTGGTCGTAGGTGTTGCGATCAGTGGTCGTAGGTTACTGATCGGTGGTTGTACGCTTATAGTAAGTAGTCGTAGGCTTCGAGTTCTTCAAGTCTTGTTTTCTTTAAGTACATTGAGTACTTGAGTCTAGCTGGACAGCGGTATGACTGGAGTTTACACAGCAGTAAGACCAGTTTTACAGAGCGATGTTGAATTATTTTTCTGAAAGCTTGAATTTAAGGTCGTGGATGATCTGATTGATGTTTATTGTTAAATGAGAGTGTGATATGCGTGTGTGAACTGATATTGGTCAAGTTAGAGAACTTGTGTCAGGAAAACGTTCTTTGATCTTTGCATATGCAGGATGAGCGTGGAGATGATCATGGTCGATGATGAGGAAGACCGGAACTAGGAGGGGGAAATACAAGGTTCAGGTGGTCGTGGATGTCACGAGGTGTTTGTGCTCACACTGGGACACAAGGAGATCAAAGGTGATATGCATGATGCGTGGTCAAAGCTACAGGAGGTGTCGTCCTGGAGGCATCGATGCGTGAAGAGTTATGGAAGGCGTTCATAACGGGAAGGCTTAGAGATATTAGAAAGCCCGGTATTTCAGGGGGTTTCGGGTCCCCTGATTTTAGAAAGAGATAGGATTATATGTTTGTGTTAATAAGGACACGGTTTAGGGCCCTAGCATATAAAGGCCGAAGATGTTAAGAGTAACCGTGGAGTTTGGAGAGGTCTTTGGGAGGTTTTCGCGGCTTTCGAGAGAAAGTTTTTCGGTGTTTTCGTGCTAGGGTTTGAGGGGTGCCGTGAGAGCACTTTGTAGCCACAAAGCATGTTTGAGTAATAACAGATCAGATTTATTCGAAGAAATTTTGTCATCTCTGACGGCGTATGCTTCTGGACATTGTGTTCGACTTGTTCTCTTTCATCGCCAGCGGCTTGTTCTTCTATATTCGACCAGCTCTCGTGGTGTTCTGCTTTCGACAAGATCTTGTGTTGATCTGCCTTCGACTAGTTCTTGTTCAGAGCGGTCTTCGACTTGTTCTCGTTCCAAGTAGTGCGAGACACTCTGATGTCGTAGGACGGAAGAAATCTGATAGTCGAATCCTTTCAACTTGGTGATCGCCACTTCTTCGACCAGATCGATTTTGCCCTCTTCGAGCATGTGTTGTGCTGCTCACCCGATTGTCGACAATAGCTGTAACTGGTGCAACAGAACAAAGTTGTTTTGACCACTACGAGTAGGTGATAATCTCGTGCTAGTACATTGAATTCTGTTGCCAGTTGAATTTCAACGCAGATATTCTTCAGTAAGTTAAAAAAAATGCACTACAATCATTAACCCCCTCTGATTGTCGTATACGATCCTACAGTAATTAAGAGCCCAGTTAACTACTTCACTACAAAATGTCATAATACATTGTTTACTGAAAGAAAATAAGGGGTAGTCTTGATCTTGACACCATTCAAAGTTTATGAAATTGTTAAAGTTTATGATTTTTAGGTCGCTCCTACGCTTAGGCAGAAGGCAACAAAATGTTTGCTTCTTAAGTATAGCAATTAGGGAAGTCAAATGGCTAGCCTTCTAAGAGGCTAAACCGAACCTTCAGTAGCTGCGCAGGGAAGTGAGTTACTTAATTTTATGTTATTTGGAATCATTTGGCTTCTCTGTTTAATTATAACCCTCTGTTTGAACCTATCATAGAAATCAGAGAAGTTTGTCATTGACTTGGCAGCAAGCATCGATGCCTAACATGCCCAAATCTAACTTAAATAACCGATTTGGAAATTTAGGTACATGATTTATCAAATAAACTACTCAAAAACCAAGACGAGATGCACATGCTGTGCTGACTCAAATATTTCAATGGCCAAGTTGTGTGGTCATGCAGAGGAGTTCTAAATTATAATATGCCACTGGATCGAAAAAAAATTTGGCCTACAGATATGAACAAAACCATCCGTTGATCTGAGTAGCAAAGAAAAAAAAAATTCATCTGGATTTTTCCCAAGTGAACCTTCTGTAGATTCATGCAAGTAGTAACTGCTGTGCTATCTTATTCCGAGTGCACGGGCTTCTCTTTTGTAGCTTTTCTAGTTTTGGCACTGCAGGCACTAATTAATCCCTGCAGTAGAAACTTCTATCTTTTTTCTTCAAATATCTTACAAAACAACTTGGAAAGATGAGGATTCACAATGATATACTTTTAAGGTTTGATTCCATAATGCTTCTCTCTTTTTTTTCCTCTTGGGGCAATTTCATTTATGTTTACATGTTTTGCGATAGTGTTTCAGAATAGCTAACTATAGACATACCAATGGGGGAAGAATTAAAAGGCATATTTTATGGCACTAAAACAGTGAGTCTTTTTTTAGTGCCATGTCAGTAATTAGCTGATTTATATTGGCATATATACTGTCTGTAAATGCAAAACTTTTACTGTGATTCCTTTCATCCTTTTCTATCGGATGTGTGGAGACAGCGTGCAAACCAACCTCATGCGCACTGCCGCTGGAATCACGGCGAATGCTCCGGCGTGCCGGCTTCCTGCCGTATCTTTCGAGGGAGCTGGCCCTGAGCAGATCCTTCTCCGTCGTCCGGCGTATGGCCACCGTCCCTTCCGGGCATGCCTCGCCGGTGGCATGCCACGCCTGCACCACCACCTCACCCACTCTACTGCTGCTGCTGGCAATGGTGAAGTTGTAGTTCTGGGGCCTCTCCGGTGGAACCTAAGCATCAAAACAGCTTAGCGGTTTGTTCAACATAACATATAAATCAAGTAACATAGGTGCAAATTAAGAAGAGAGCAGAAGAAAGAACGTGTTTTACCAGAGGCTTTTGCCCCTTGAGCTTTGGGTGGTCAAATGCAGGCTGGAGGTGAGAGGGAACACAGTCTATGAGATCACCATCTGGGCTCTGCAAAACAAACAAACAAGTTAACCCAAGAAGCACGCACGGAGAAAAGAAGGAACTAAATAGTTTCAGGTGTCTGGTGTTATTGGTAACCTTAATGGTCTTGAGAGAAGGCTTGTTGAGCTTCTTGAGGAGAGCCCTGATCCTCTTGTACTTGAGCACCTCCTTCCCTGGCCTCAGCCTTGCAGTAGCGGTAGCATCACTAGCAGCGACATTCCTGCTGTGCCTGGAGGCCAATGCAGCAGTAGCAGAGGCAGAAGAGAGCGAGAGCAAGAGCAAGAGCAAGGGAGCAAAGTGGAAGCTACAAGCCATGCTTCTTTTTCTTCCGCAGCTTGTCTGCTTCTAGGCACACATCACTATTCACACACCCCCTGGGGTAGTAGTAGTATGTGGCTGTCCTCTTCCTCCCTGGCCTTCTTCGCTTCTGGGCCTTTTCCCCTCCGTCCCTTCCCTTCCCCTTTGAGGTGATCACCCGCTTGTTGATGCTGCTACTCACTCAGCTAATTACTTAGACAATATTAAAAAAAACTTACATGGTATAAATACGACTGGTAGTACTAGCTAGGACCATGAGACCCCAGTGAGTGCGTGCCTGTGCCTGTGCCTGTGGTACCGGTGGTACTAGTTTTGCCTTTTCAAAACTTGCATGTGCCGGCAAAGAGTGGAGTTCCCAACGTTAGCCGGTTAGTTATTTATGACGCATTGCCAACCAAGCGTGCAGCAAAAGCAAGGGGGCCTTGGAGTGCAGGCAGGCTCACTGGACCTGGAGCCTAGGCTATTTACTACCAGTAGGTCAGTGTTCAAAACACCTGCGGGAGGTTTGGGCCTAAAAAGGTACTATTGATTTTTTTTTTTTAATAAATTTGATCCTCTATGTATCAAAATTTCAAAAAGTAACGTTTTTCATCCCCCTATGCCGTCATGTCACTATTGCCGTGTCTTTGGCATCCCGACGCCTATATACCATCATTGTAACCATTGCCATGTCTTTGGCGCCCGGACGACCCGTCACCTGTCTTCTAATGCTCCCCTTAGCACCGAGCGCCCGCCACGTCATCCGTATCATGCCCTGGTGGCACGGTATTGCGCGCATCCGTATCCCCAGGACTCCACTCTCTAACTCCCAGGGATCAGATCCCCTGGTAGATGCATCAAAAGTACAAAGTTACTCCATTAACAGCTCACTTTGGCCAGATTAACAGGTCTAGTGCAATGTAATGTGGATCGTATCAACTTTTGTGAACGCATACCTTACACGATCACATTATTTATTCACCATAAACTGTCACAATGATCTTCATGCCGAGAAAGGTTTGGGCAAAGCAGCAGGAATTAAAGCTATATCGAGATCACTGCTTATGTAATGTTGACAATATTTGTATTCCAAGCAATCCTTTTATATACCGCTATGAGAGTTTTATAATATGAAATTATTTCACAATACATGCGTGCAGACCATTTGATTTTATTGTCCCCTGAGAGCTGATAGACTGCAACAACTTGCAAAACTTTTTCTCCAAAATCAATGCAGGACTCGTCGAAGAGTGGAGTCCATGTCCTTGGGGCAATGGTGCGCGCAGTACCGTGCCACCAGGGCATAGCATGGGCGACGTGGCAAGTGTCCAGTGCTTGGGGGAGCGGCTGAGGACCGGTGGCGGGGCATCCGGGCTCCAGGGGAGCGGCGCTGGCTCGTTCGGGTGCTAAGGTGTGACATAGTTGCGTCCGAGCGCCAGGGGTGCAATGTAGTTGCGTCCAGGCGCTAGGGGCACGGTGATGGCAACGCAAGACGGGGTGTCCGCCCCGGGATCGATGGAGAATGCTATTTTCGGCATTATAGTGCGTGGAGTGCTAGATTTGTCAATAACGACAACCATGCCACTTAGGCCAAAAACTCCTCGAGCAAAGACATCGCGACCTATCTAGCTCCTCTCCAGTGTTACCACCCTCGCCATCTTATTATCATATTGTACACTTGCCACCAATCAACTAATCAGGCAATCAACTGATCAAGCTACTGGTCATATAGGATCAGGTCTAGCGAACGAATGAGCATTCACTAGTGTCAGATGTGCAGTTGCCGGGAGGTTGCAAACTTGCCTGTACATACATTGATGTGCTCGCTGGCTCGGATGAAACGATGATACACTACTGCAAAATAGATCATCACAGATAGTTCAAAAATGTCATAATAGATGGTTTCGTAAGTCGTCTGAGTTTATGGATCAGTAATAATATGAGGTCATCATAGACGGTTATTAACTCAGAACCATCTGTTATAGTTGACTGTCACAGACGGTTGGTAGATGAAATCATTTATGATAGCTGATGTATCGTAGACGATTTGTTCTAAGGAACCGTTTGTGATATTATTTTGTATTGCTAAATCTATTTTTGTTTATTGGCTAGCCTCAGGAAATGCTAGCCAATAAACATAAATAGATAGAAAAAGGAACATCAACCATCTTCATGAAAAACAATTCCCAAAGAGTTAGTGACGTTTTGATTTTCCAACGATTTATTGAGAAATGTTCTAATAAAATCTTATCCGTTGGACTTTCGTTTAACTTAGCCACAAGTCAATAGCCTATAAATAACCATCAAAATGATAGAAGTTACGCACAAACTTTCCATCTTTCCTACTTATACTTCATTTTAAAGTTCTTATCTGCAAACTTCTCAAGTCCGACTAGATTTCTTTAAAAGAAATAACCAGTCCTTAGAGTTCTTCTTCTATGGGTAAGATCGTGGAAAAGATATATTCCACGGATCAAATTGACTTTTCGACCACCGTGGAAAAGACAGAATTCATGGATCACGATTTCAAGATGGTCGAAAAGTCAATTTAGCCTATGGATTGAAGTATTCAAAAAATTGGTACAAGTCAAGAAAATAACATCTTCAACACCATAGTGTGCTCGGAGGAGGGGAGGAGGCGTCTTTGGACTCGGGGAGGAGGGCGCAGGGTTCGGGAGGCGGCTTGTGCTCGGGAGGAGACGGGCTCGGGGGATGCCGGGCTTGAGGAGGAGGAGGCGGCGATGGGCTCGGGGGAGGAGGGAGAAATTTATTTGTTTGAGTGGGGGGCGCAGGCAAAGTTCCATAAGGTCCTGTCACATCCCAAAAATGGATTTGAGTTTCAAGTGTAAGAAAATCAGGAGAAATTAAAACTTTTCTTGCATCTTGAAGCCATTGATCATTTCTGTAATTCCTTCAAAAAGAATTATGGAAAATCAAATTCAAATCCTCAATTGACTACAATCAAAAACCCCCGTGT
Source organism: Hsuehochloa calcarea (assembly GCA_036346395.1). NCBI lineage: Eukaryota > Viridiplantae > Streptophyta > Magnoliopsida > Poales > Poaceae > Hsuehochloa > Hsuehochloa calcarea. The sequence continues at coordinate 26,492,380 of CM070604.1, forward strand.
CATAGATCTTGTGCCAAACCCTTGGAGATATTTCTCCTGAGTTCTAGGGAGGCTTGGCAACACCCCTGAATTATGTCATGATTTTTAGAAATTATTTGATAATTGTTGGAGGCGGGTCAAAGCTGGGTCAAACCATAGCTTTCACCTTCTGGAATTTCTGGAGAGGAATTCAGTACATTAAAATCTCTGGAAATTTTATGAACGGTTCCTCCTGCGGTCAGCAAGCTCCAGTTAAAATTTTATAAATTTTGGAGTTTGCTTGCTACCTCAAATAATTCCTCAAAAATCAGATGTTAGGATTCAAACCCTAACTGGTTTGCACTGTTCGTAGGTTCGAATCGAGCTCGGGCTCGAGCCACTCGACTCGGTCCATCCACTAAGCGTACTAACTCGATCGTTCGCGCGCTAGGTCGTGAGCCGTTGGATCGGCATCGAACGGTCTTCACCACCAACGCCGGAGTCGTTGTAAACCACCCGATCTAACTCACCGTTGGATCGGCATCGAACGGTCTTCGACCGATCGAACGATGGGATCGGTTCAATCCGCCGATCTAGCCCACCGCTCGATTTCAATCCGACGATCAACGAGTCGTCTCCTTCCTCTCGTCTGCGTGAGTTCCGCCATGGCGCGGCGCCGAGGAGAAAAGCGATGGCGTGCGGCCCACTCTATGGTCGCTTTAAACGGCTATCTCTGCGCGCATTAAATGCTCGTCGCGCTCGTCCCTCGAAGGCCATGATTCAATCGCTCCCATTGCTCTCAAGTGCTCTCATGGCGTTGTTGACCCGACTGGAAAACCCGCCGCTGTTGCTCTCGCCATTGCCCTATTTAAACTCCATTGCTTCACTCTTAGCTTCCTTTAGCACTTCCGCAACTCCGGCTAGCACTCACCGGCTTGCTTGAGCCGCAGCCTCGCAATCCCTCGACCGCCATTGTTGAGTTGGGAGTTTGGTGGAGGCGGTGCAATGGGGTTTTTCTTCTTCAAGTCTTTGTCCCCACTGCTCCCCTTTACTCTCTGGAGCTTGACCTCGCCGATTTGGTTTCTCTTTGCTCAGTCGCCGTGGCCTAGTGAGGACCTTTACCGCTGTTCGGCTACTCGTCGCAGGAGCACTCCGTGGGTCTCTCGGTCGCTTCTTCATCTCGTATTTTCACCTTGCCCTATAGGAGCTTAGTTATGTTTTCGTTGTTCTTTTGGTATGGTCCGCTCGAGAGTTCTCCGAGCCATACCTACTCGGCCGCACTTTGTAGTCGTACCGCCGTAGCAGCCATACTCCGACCAGCACTGGCCGCCGGTCGAACCGTTAAATTTTTAGGCACTCATCTCTGCCCTTGGCTGGCGCCGCTGTGGTCGGAGAAGCCACCGAGCCACCGGCAAAGCGCGCGGGAGGCGCCGCCGTGGTCGGAGTTCACCACCATCGTAGCTTGGCCATTTCGACCAGATGCAGTATTATGTTGGGTAAATATGACGTCCCGTAGTCGCCAGAAGTACCCCCTTATATTTATAAGGGAGAGGCTTACCTAGTGATTATAAGTTCTCCTACAATCACCCCCATAGTCGTAAGTCTTACTATGACTATGGCGTGGTCGCAAGGCTTTCTGCGACCATTACACACGAAGTTTGTCATGCGACTGCACTCTAGTCGTAAGTCTTACTACGACTATGTCGTGGTCATAAGTTCTCCCACACTTGGATCTAGTCATAGGTCCGTCTACGACTAGAACCCAGTCGTAAGTTCTTCTACGACCACTACCAGGTCGTAAATCCTTCTACGACTTTTGTGCAGTCGTAGGTTCCGCTACGACCGGTACCTGGTCGTAAGATTTTCTTTTGGTCGTATTTTTGGCATTAAGAATCCAAATCAATTGGTTCTTGTTGCTAAATTCTTTATAAATCATGCTCTTGCTCGTGCAATTTTCGAGTTTTGGAGAAAGTTTGTCGTTGTTTTCTTCATTCTTATTGGCTCTTTTTGCTTTCTCGTTAGGATCCAAGAGCACATTGACAACCTAATTGATCCTCCGCAACATCTTGATCCGACAAGAAAGAAAAAGCGCTTGATCATGTTAATCCCATTACTTTCAAGTCTAATATCTTGTTTACAAATTATATGTATGCATGCTTTTGTGTCAAATTAATTTTCCCGATTAGAGGTAGTTATTCCTATTGCACTGTTGCCCTCAAATTGTTATCCCCTGCCACAACCATAAGTTATTAACATCGCTGGTGGATTAGAGCCCGGTGATTTAATTATACTATTTTGTTGTCTTTTCGATGTCATGCTTAGAAATGCTTAGATATCGGTAGTATTGGGCAGTCATCGACTTAGTCGATGATGTTGATCACACAAATCTTATTATTACTCCATTATGTCCGGCACCCTGTGCTTTGTTACTTTGTGAAGTCAAAAACTGAAAATAAAATTTGTTTTCGACTTGGGCACAATGGTAAGTTGGTGTGATCTGTGGGTGTGAATGGAATGGTGCCTAGGTCATCAAGGACCGAGTTACTTGTGTCACTAAGCCAAGCGCTCATGTGTGCTAACCACGCGAGAGGGATATGGGACCTCTCTTGACTTAGTACTTTGGTGTGTGTTATCCCCGAGTCGCAGGAGGGGGTTGTGTGTGTTGTGTGAAACATGATATGTGTTCTCGTGTTCTTGTGTTGGGTGTGCGGTGGTGGAGATTCCGGGTAGGCTCTCCACCTCGAGGAGCGTCGTAGTTGTCCAAGGCTTTACCCGGGAAGGGTAGTTGACCGAGGCTTTACGGCGGCTCCGACACAACGTATGGGTTTCTATCCATACGGGCGGCTCGTGGGGTAATACACAATATTGGAAATGTCTCGTAGGACTTAGCCGTGCCGGCATACCTTCGGAAGTGTGCTTAATAGCTTGGCAAAAAGGCGGTCTGGCGTGTGGGTACAGTGGTACACCCCTGCAGGGATATAACTATTCGAATAGCCTCGTCCTAGGTTGTGGACATGCTTGGTAAGGTCGTGCAAGAACTAGACTACAATCTTTTAAATTAAAATTGGACATGGGTGGTATGAATGGGTAATTCATGCTATTGTTGTGGTGACTAATGGGTTAGTCACTTCCAGGACTGTTGCTGTCATCTATCTACTTTTATATTGTTGTGGTTTACGATTATTTGAACATTAAAAACTGATTTGTTAACTTGCTTTTAAATGTACCATCTTATTGCAAATAAAATTTGCTTTATGCTAAAAACGAAACCTACGACCTCCACTTGAAAAGCTTGCATATAGTTATGTACAAAAATAGGTGCCGACCGCTATTCCAATTAACAACAGTATCCCTGTCGCCAATTGAAACAGTGTGGAGAGGTTTCTGCCGCCAATTGATCTGGGCATGACAATTTGGCTAGTTCAATTGGCGACATGACCATGTCGCCAGTTCAATTGGCGAAAGAGATATTGTCGCTAATTAGAATGGTGACATGGCCCAATATTTTTATATATTTATGTCTAGAGAATTCAGCCTAAAGATTTAATGTATTTTACAAAGTTTTTTTGGTAATAGCTTGAAGTGTCCGTGTAGTTTGAAATTCAAAATTGGAGAAGATAACGAAATGTGAAGTAGAGAATGCGAGATCGGTGATGCAATTTGGAACGTGAGTTCTGCAGCGCAATAATAAAAATAGCCCCCCTTCGGAGCGAAATAAAAAAAATGGGTTTAGGGTTGTCATGCGCGTTGTTGTCCCAATATTATTGTTCGTGGAACCGATTCCTTCGGGAAAAGATTATGTAATATTTAATAGTCAAAATATTTGGAAAAGATATTTAAGTTTGAAAGACCTCATAATTTAACTACGAAATACATGGTGCGCTGAGTTTGGTTATGTACAATAGAAACACCAACATGCACTAATCAACAAACCGAAATACATCTATGAATATGCGCCTATTTGGAATCCGAAGAAAGGTTGATTGGAACAAAATTGACCATTCTTGGTGGCCCATCAGTCCCTTCCCCTTGCCTCTGGACTTCCCGCAGCGGTGGCCAGTCTTGAAGTCAACCATGTTCTACGAGATGGGCTGAGCGATTGAATGATGTTAGGATAGCACAGTGTAGAGCCAAATTAATAATCAAGATACAAACTAAATCTAACTTACCTCTTCGATCTGGAAGCGTCAGAGCGATGGGGAGCACTAGGACGGTTGTCGGTCTCACTAGCAGGAGCCTTCCCCTTGTACGCCGCGCGCTCAACCGGTCGTACTCAACTTCCTGTTCGGGGGTCCTCCACCACCACCTTGCTCTCCTGGGATCCTTTGGTGTCATTTCAGTAGGGTCAGGTACATAAGGTTTCCAGTGTTTGAAGATCTCCACCCACATCGCATAGTCCAATATGTACTTCTGCTCGATGAATGCTGTATCGTACATGTCCGGGCCGTCGATCCATTGGAAGAAGTTGCATCGCATCTCTGGCTATCATTATACGAGGATGTAGTTAGGGATTTATGAAATAGAATGTAAGTTGTGAAAAATCTATGTGTGTTCAAGATTCGCTTACGAGGACATTCCCGCACATGTAGTACCCCCCGGTGGCCATCGCTGGGTGTGTGGACTAGATGATGTTGGCCAGTTCTTTGCACACATATTGTGGGTGTGGGAACTCCGGTGGTATCGGTGCATCCTTCATAGAACAATCCGGGTAGGGTTTAGCCCTTTCGCAAACCACTTAGGCTTTCGCAAAGATCTTCGCGTAGAAGTTTGTTCGACGAGTCCAACATCTCCTTCCTCTTAGTTGTGTGAACCAAGCTTTTGTGACATGTTGGGTGTGGTGGTGTAGTGTTCTCCTCCAGCTCACTTCTCCTCTAGTTTTGTTCTCCCTACTTTTATAATGGGCATTTCCATAATAAAATGTGTCATAGCGGAGTGTGGTATTTTCGGTCTGCAAAGGTAGTCTTGTAGTGTGTTATCATCTCGGTATGCAAAAGTAATGATTTGTGGCATGTTGTCGACGTTTCTTTTGATCAAAAGGTGACATGGTAGAGTGTGGCCTTTTTAGTCTGGAAAGGTAGCGTCGCAGTGTGTTGTCAACTCGGTCTGCAAAATTGACAGCGTGTGGCGTGACCGGGTGCGGTCTTTTCGGTCTGAAAAAGGGGTTTGGCAGAGTGTGATCATTTCAAATGTGGAAAGGTTGCATCAAAGTGTGTTTTATCCCACCGCAAAATTGGTTGTGTGTAGTGTGACTAGGTGTGGTCTTTTCGGTCTGAAAATGTAAAAATATTTTCGACATTAACAAAATATTTGTCGTGTAAAAATAATAACCTAGAAAGTTTTCTTGGTATTTTTACTTGATTTATTCTAAATTGTTTGAGTATCGCAACATAAATAATATATATACAATGAACTAAACTATACATAGCTAAAATGATGTACTACAAACAACAAAGATAACTAAAATTATCTAACCCATTGAATTCTATGTTGCTATTTTTATTTGCTAACACGCAATTTTGAATTTATGTACAAAGTTGCAAGAATATTTACCTACAAAAGATGCGACTCAGATCCGCTTCTCCATCTCAATCCGACCAGTCACATCCTCCGCATATTTCATAGCATACCCAAAGCTACCTTTATAACTACTAGTTACGAGTAGCATTTGGCAACCCCTAAGAGTGCTACTACACATGTAGGGAACTATGTCGATCTCGTGTCTAAGGATTATACATCATCATTGCTTGAGACCATCTAATGATACATAGAATCATAACAATCTCAACAAATGTCTCAAGGTGTCTCTTTTCCAACACCATGTTCTCTAACATGTGTTCATATTATTAGTTTGATATCTCCATATCCATGACCTGTGAAACATAGTCATCAACCAATACATATGCTAGTCTATTAATATGTGTTCTCATATATTTCCACCGAGTGTACGCTTAAGAATAATCATCGAGAAATATAGAGTTTCACAATCAAGTTGCATACTTGATAATAAATATTATTGATATTATTCTAGGAACAAGATAACATATTATCCAATGTTATGAAAATAATGAAATATAATCATCTTTATTATTGCCTCTAGGGCATATTTCCAATATAGCTCCTCCTTCTGACCACGTGACTGTGTATTCTTCACGTGTAGTCGAACCTCCTTCCACCATGTGACCGCATGCGTCTTCACGTGTAGTCGAACCTCCTTCAACTATACATAGTCGAACCTCCTTCCGACCATGTGATCGTGTACTCTTCAAGTGTACTCGAGCCTCCTTCAACTACACGTAGTCATACCCCCTTCCGACCATGTGATCATGTAGTCTTCACATGTAGTCGAACCTCCTTCCGACCCGGTAGTTGAACCTGCTCCCGACCACGTCAGCTCGTGTAGTCATCAAGTGTAGTCGAATCTCCTTCAACTACACATGGTCGCACCTCCTCCTGACCACGTGATGCTGTAGTCTTTACGTGTAGTCGAACCTCCTTCTACTAACCTCCTTCAACTACACATAGTGGAACCCCCTCCCGAACACGTGATCGTGTTGTCTTCACATGTCGCCGAACCTCCTTCGACTACACGTTATCGAACCCCCTTCCGACCCGGTAGTCGTAACTCGAGGTAGTCAAACCTCCTTCCGCCTGGAAGGTAATCAAATCGTAACACCCGACCCAAAATTGCTCAATGCCCAAACCACCGTGGGCGGACCCACTTACACATAGCACCTCACTTACACTTTCGCCCTCGCCGTGTAAAAGGGTTAACCCGGAGGTGCTACGTTTGGATCCAACAGGTATTATATACTACTATAACTCACTTAAGACAAGCAATGTGGACTAATCCCACCACACAACTCCTCATGGGCCACGCTACGAGCATGCCAGGGTATTACATTCACCCCCCCTTAAGGGCTGACGCCCTCGGCAGCATACCGCATACGCGGCAAATGCCCAGAATCACCCCTCGGTACACGTCCGTGCGTCCAGTGCCGGCACATATACCATGCCATGTGTCCACTCTGGGCCCACATGTGGCATGCACCATATGCCCTCGCCCCTGTCCCGCACGCGCCTGTGCAGCGAAGGTTGATGCTCTGATACCATTTGTAACACCGTGACCCAAAATCCGCTCAATGCCCAGCCCACCGTGGGGGCGGATCCGCGTATACATAGCACCTCACTTACACTTTCGTCCTCGCTTCGTGTAAAAGGGTTAACCCAGAGGTGCTACGTTTGGATCCAGCAGGTATTATATACTACTATAACTCACTTGAGACAAGCAATGTGGACTAATCCCACCACACAACTCCTCATGGGCCATGCCATTAGCATGCCAGGGTATTACAGAAACCCCTTCCGACCAGATGGTCGAAACACCTTCTGACCAGATGGTCGAAACCATTCCAACTAGGTGGCCGAAACACCTTCCGACCAGATAGTTGAAACCCCTTTCGACTAGGTAGTCAAGCTCCGTGTATTGAACCTCCTTTCGCAAACACCTTTTGACCGGTAGTCGAACATCCTTCCAACTGTAGTCAAAACTCCATTTGACCACTCATTTTCGATCATCGAGTTTTGATCACTTGTTTTCGACCACCGAGTTTCGACTACTCGCCGATAACCCATTTTCGACCACTCGTTTTGACCACTCGGCCGACCACTCGGTTTCAACTGCGCTTCGACTACTAAGTTTTAACCATCGAAGTTTCGACCACTTAGTTTCGACAACTCGCTTTTGTTCACCGAGTTTTGACCACACGCCAACGACCACGGAGTTTCAACCACTCAATTTCGACCACCCATTTTCGATCACTCGGTTTTGTGATCCGAAGTAGATCGTAGAGTCATACCTAACTAGTTAATCTCTCATCCAAGTAACTATTTAAGAATGATCCTTGGACATTCTCTCCCTCTTCATTGGATTCATCAACTCCTTTGGATGTACTTGATACAAAATATTTCCTTCATCACTTCCATTAGGTGTGATTAGTTTCGCCGGGAGTACTTCATTCCCCCAAATTGTCGTTAGATATGTTTTACTTTCATTCAAAGTATTTTCGTTTGTTTGAATGTGATACGACGGTGGCCTGATTTTCCTAAAGGTACTGATAAGTCGACTGTGGAGAACTCGACATTGATGATCTGAAGGCTCCGATCAAAACAAATCGAACCCCTTGCAATCACTACACCACTGCTCCGATGGTTATCTACCGTGCCGAACGCGGTTGACCTCGCCAAGAAGGCTATCTCCTGCATGCGAATCGAGAACACATGTAAGAAAGTAGAAGATGCAATCTGATATTGTATTGCGAATAAAAATGAAGCTCACAATGTGGCGTTCCTCAACCGAACGTGCGGTGAGACTGCTAAGTAGAATAATCTCAAAGAAAACCCACTCTAAACTATGACGGCTACTGTATATATATAGGGGGACGTGAGGAGGTCGACCTAGGGTTGTGCGGCCGTGGGAAGAGGTATACACAACCTGGGCTCCGATCTTGACACGCTTAGAAGGACCTATTAAGTCCAAAATGGTGACACAACACCTTATTCACTATTCATATCGTGTATCTCTCAAAGACCTGGTCCTAGGGTGGTCTTGAGGAGTCCATACTATCTCTGGTCATAGATTGTGTCCAACGAGTACAGGGCTCGCCGAGTACTGGTGAAACTGGTCGTAAACCTTCTTGAAGCGGTCATAGACCCTGCGGAACTGGTCGTACACCTTCTTGAACTGGTCGTAGTCCTATATTCCTAAGTACAGGTAAATCATCTCCGTTAGGCAGCATCGTAGAGTTCTCAAATAATACACTCAGCCCTAGAAATGAATTTACCTGACAAATATGTTGAAGAGCACGTGCTCGAGTAATTGGACCTTGCACATCATTCAAAGTAGTAGGAAGAGGAGTGTTCATATCAGTAGAAGTGATGTCCTCATCATCCTCCCCTTCTTGAATCGGAGTCGTCATCGATTCAAGATCATCCTCTGCACCCAAGAAAGGCCGCAAATCTGCAATGTTAAATCTAGAGCTAACCCCGAAGTCTGCAGGCAAGTCTAACTTATATACATTATCATTAATACGTTCAAGAACTTTAAAAGGACCATATGCACGTGGCATGAGTTTAGACGTTCTCAAATCAGTAAATCGTTCTTTACGCAAGTGTAACCACACAAGATCACTAGGTTCAAAAGAAACATGCTTGCGCCCACGACTACCAAAGAACTTTATATTTAGCATTCATAATCTCAATGTTCTCTTTCGTTGTCTCATGCATCCTTAGTATCAACTCAGCACGTTGTTGTGCATCAAAATTTTACTTTCTCCGAAGCTGGAAGAGGTAACATGTCGATAGGTGCACGAGTGATGAATCCATAAATAATCTCAAAAGAACACTTCTTTGTGGTAGAATGCAGCGAACGATTATAAACAAACTCTACATGAGACAAGCAGTCCTCCCATATTTTTTAAGTTCTTTTTAAGCACAGCCCTAAGCATAGTGGACAAAGTTCTATTGACAACCTTAGTTTGTCCATCGGTTTGGGGATGACAAGTCATGGAAAATAACAGCTTAGTCCCCAACTTACCCCACAAGGTTCTCCAAAAATGACTAACAAAATTAGCATCACGATATGAAACTATTGTATTCAGAATACCATGCAAGCGAACAATTTCCATAAAGAACAAATCAACAACATTTGTAGCATCATCACTTTATGACATGGTTTAAAATGAGCCATCTTAGAGAATTTATCCACGACAACAAATAAATTATCCCTCCCCTTCTTTGTTCTAGGAAGCCCTAAAACAAAGTCCATAGAAATATCTTTCCAAGGTATGCTTGGAACAGGAAGAGGCATGCATAAACCACGAGGATTAAGTCGTGACTTAGCTTTCTGGCACATGGTGCAGCGGGCAATGAAGCGTTCGACGTCACGTCTCATCTTTAGCCAATAAAAGTGGTGGGTCAAAATGTCCTCGGTCTTCTTCACGCCAAAGTAACCCATCAATCCTCCTCCATGCTCCTCCGGTAACAACAAAAGACGAACAAAACTAGCTGGAATGCATAGCTTGTTAGCACGGTACACGAACCCATCATGCACCACAAATTTATTCCAACCCTTCCCCTCTTGAAAATTTAGTAACACATTTTTAAAATCAACATCATGCACATATTGCTTCTTTATTGTCTCTAATCCAAAGATTTTGAAGTCAAGTTGTGAAAGCATGGTATATCTTCTAAACAAAGCATCAGCTATCACATTATCTTTGCCCTTTTTATATTTAATAACATAGGGAAAAGACTCAATAAACTCAACCCACTTAGCATGTCTCATGTTCAAAGTTGGTTTGACTTAGAATATGCTTCAAATATTCATGATCAGAATGTATTACAAACTCTTTGGGCCATAAATAATATTGCCATGTTCCCAAAGTTTGAACTAGAGCATATAATTCTTTATCATAGGTAGAATAGTTCAAACTAGAACCACTTAATTTTTCACTAAAGTATGTAACCGGTTTTCCTTCTTGAATTAACACACCACCAAGATCTATTCCACTCGCATCGTATTCTAATTCAAAAGTCTTCTTTGAAATCGAAGTTGAAGCAAAGGCGTGTGTTAGCTTGTTGTTGTATGGTGGCCCAAGTAAAAGGAACTCCCTTCTTTGTAAGTCGATTCAATGGCAAATGAAGGTGCTGAAATCTCGAACAAAACGCCGATAGAAACGAGCGAAGCCCAAGAAAACTCCGCACTTGTGTGACCGTCTTAGAGGCGGCCAACTCTAGATAGCGACGATCTTGGCTTGATCAACTTCGATGCCCTGTAGAGTAACAATAGAGCTAAGAAAAGAGACTCGATCCGTGCAAAAGGTGCGCTTCTTAAGGTTAGCAAACAAACGTGCATTTCTCAAAATATTAAAAACAGCACGTAAATGACCCATGTGTTCTTCATATGACTTGCTATTGATTAGAATATCATCAAAATAAACCACCACAAATTTTCCAACGAAACCACGCAAAACTTCATTCATCAAACGCATGAAAGTGCTAGATGCATTAGTTAAACCAAAAGGCATCACCAACCACTCATATAGTCCGAACTTAGTTTTAAATGTCGTTTTCCATTCATCTCCCAATTTTATTATGTGGATATCGTGAGGATATGTGCACGATCTTAGAATGATGAGTCAATTGGCAATGGCATTGTTGGTTTGCAAAATCACGCATTTTCGGTTTTGTTAAAATTTGTCGGACCACAGCGGTTCGATCGGTGGCTCGGCGGTCGATCACCAGGATGGACGAGGTCCGACCGGCCGTGGTGGCCGGTCCGACCGATATGTTCAAAAGTGGTTTTTGGAGCTGAGCCAACAATAGGTTGTGTAGGCAAGTGAGGGGAGTCTCCTGGATGTGGTCACATCATTTTTGGAGCTCCCAGTCAAAAGTTATATTCAGTTGAAAATTCCAGAAGGTTTCGGATTTTCAAGTTGAAAATTTGGCTAAGTCTTTTCGGGTAGTCCGACCGCCGTTATGGAATCGGTCCGACCGGCCTGAAATCGGTCGGACCGGTTGTGTGGGGCGGTCAGACCGCCGATCACTTGAAGGTGAGCCTTCTTGGCATTGATGTGTTTTAATTGTGGTTAGTGTATGGATGTCAATGCTTTATTGTTGCATATTGCATTGCGGAACTAACGTGGGTCAAGTTGTGAAGAACTTGTTCCCGGAAACGATTTGTTTGTCTATTGCTGTGCAGGTGGCTTGCAGGTCAACGACGTCAACGCCGAGGTGGATCGGGACTACGCTTGGAGAGCTGAGGTCCAGAACGATCATGGATGCCGGGTGAGGTCGTGTGACTCAAGCATGGTGCAGAATGGGCAAGATGGAGGCGGTGCGGAAGTCGGTGCAAGTCTCTAGGAGTCTCCGATGGGATTCGGACAGGAGAGTCTTGCCGACAGGATGAGAGTCGCTGATCAACCTACACGTGGTGAAGTAGGAGATTGCTTCAATAGTTATGTGTGTGTGGGTCCCATGTGTGAGTGGGTGCCAAAAGTGAAACCCTAGGCCTCTCCTATAAATAGAAAAGGGGGAGATGTAAAACCCCCAAGCACTTATTTGGCCCCCTTCATCTTTTTCTAGGGTTTGGAGGAGAGGAGAGGAGAAGCTAGGGTTTGGAGAGATTGTGTGTGTGCTCCTTGTTGAGCTCTTGTCCTCCTTGTTGGAGTGGCTTTGTAAGCATCTTGTGGGATCAATCAATCTTGTGATGCTTGCTTGAGAGATCATTTGTCTCCTTTGTGTTCTTCTCTCTTTTGATGAATTTGGTGCTTCCTTGATTCATGTGTTTATGCTTGGTCTCATGACCTACTTTATCTTGCTTTGATGTGTAGGAATACTCCTAGAATCATCTAGATCATCAACCCCCCACAAGCAAGCCTTGAATCAAGATTTTTATATTTCTAGGGTTTGTGCACTTCTTTGGTAAAATCGTCAGAGATTGATTCTGTGAAGTGGATCTAAAGGATCGTCACTAGAAATAGGTCTCTAATATCCTTAGGGAGGTGTGCTCCAAATTTGGTCAAGTTTCATTGGTTGAATCAAAAGTTGGACCAAATTTCGTTTTGGATTTGGGCATTGTTTTTCAGTACTGGACTAAATCGGTCTGACCGGTTTTGTAACGGCGGTCCGACCACCCACTTTTCAGACCGCCCCGTAGTGGCAGGTCGAACCGATTTCCAATGGTCCAACCGCCAGTTAGTAGCCGGTCCGACCGCTCGTTAACCGTCGGTCCGACCGCCAGTCTACAGCCGGTCTGACCGCCAGTGCCCAGACCAGACTAGTGAGATCATTTCTCCACTTTTGTGTCGTGTGGTTAACGGGGTTATCGAATTCAAAGATAAGGCTTCCATCGTGGCGCCATCGATCTTCTTAGCTTCCATAGCTAAAGGAGTAAAGTTCGTGTTGAATTTGATTAAGGCGAGAAAGTTGAGAAAGCGCCTATTCACCCCCCTTAGTCGCCTTTACGGTCCTACAAGTGGTATCAGAGCCGGTTAGCTCTTCTCATAGATCTTAACCGGTCTTTGGAGCCATGGCAACTGACAGATATACAATCCGGCCACATGTTTTTGATGGAGTTGATTTTGCATATTGGAAGGCCCGAATGCAAGCCTTCATCGAGGCTCAAGGGCACGCAATTTGGCTTAAGGTGAAAAACCCTTATGTCGTGCCTGCCGATGACAATTTGATCACTCCAGATGTGGAGAACAACAGCAGGGCTCGAAATTTTTTGAGTCAAGGTCTTAGTCGATCTGAGTTTGAGCATGTTTCTCATTTGCTGTCTGCTCATGAGATATGGCGGACTCTTTGTGATTATCACGAGGGGTCCACTACGATCAAGGAAGTGAGACAGAACCAGCTGAAGAAAGCATACTCTAAGATCGAGCAAAGGCCCGTGAATCTTTAGATGAGTGTGGGAAGATTTTCCAAGATTCTTCATGGTCTCCGTATTGTTGATCTTATTTTCATGAGTCAAAATGCACGCCACCGTTGGGTGCACTTGATGTGAAGGTCCGGGGATGAAGATCATCGCCATCAATGACAACATCACATGAGTGAGCTTACCACGTATAAGCTTTACTCGAGGTTGAAGACGCATGAGATTGATTCTATCTCGCGTCTCTGTAATACTCCGATTTATTACAAGAACGAAAGCACTCAAAAGAGAAATTAGACATAAGAAAAAGGGGATTTCTGTAGTTTTTTAAGAACCTGGGCCTTGGGCCTTGGCCCAGGCGGCCCATGAGGGGCCAGCCACGTATAAAAGGAGGGGGAAAACCCTAAAATACTGTAGCTACAGTACACGCCGCCACTGTAGCAAGGCACTGTAGCACCCCCTCCATGTTGCTCTACCAAGATGAGGAGAAGAGGAAAAAGGAAGGAGAGGAAGGAAAAAGAAGAGGAAGAAAGGGAGGAGGAAGAAAGAGGAGAAGGGGAATCATCTTCACCAAGTGCTCGTTCATCGCCTCTCTGGGATCATCAAGGGTAACAATCGCCGTTCTTGGTCATTGGTCAATTTGGTAGATGCGAATTTGATTGAATTTGTTTGAATCGAAATCACAAGAATAGATCTATTCTGTCCAGTATATTGCACACCCATTTTCGGCACCTTAGAGGCCGATCTGGAGGTTCATCCCTCTTAGAGTATTGTAGCCCTGGTTGTTATCTTTCTATGGGCACCGAGATCACGAGATTCCGCCTGACGGTTTAGGAGATACGAATTTTTAATCATGCGTTGTCCTGTCTGCCCGAGATTTGAGGACTGTCGGTTTCCCCTCGGTTTGGATCTAGTTAGAGTCGATTCAGAACTTCCACCCAAATAGGTTATTGTAGCCCTTTAATAATATTTCCCAGTTGATAAAGATCACCTCCATTGGATCAGTATAATAAAAGCTACATCATTTTCTTTACCACTGCTCAATTATGGGCAGATATCATTAGTGTTTTCAACGGTTCTTTAGACCACTGGTTTGGCGAATCAAAGAACCCCACCAACTAGAGTTTCGTAGCCTGTTACGTTAAGAGTATTTGAGCACTGGTTTCAAGTCATTCAGAGTTACAGATATTTAATTACGATTTTTCTCGTCATTGCTGATCGGAAGGGCGATATTTACCGATTAGTTAATTCGTCATTTTGAGTTTTTGGTTATGTTGATTAGATAGAGGGTCATGGTAAAACGCTTGTAGCCACGTCATGTCTTGTTATTCTTATTTCGAATAAATATTTGTGTAGGCGGTGGGGCAGGGAGTGGAGAAATTCGTCGTTGCCTCCTAACTCGTCCTGTAGCGGAAGGCAAGTACATGGTAGAGTGGTGAACAATGTGTTGTTCACCATGATCATTGTTATTACTTATCATGCTATTTATTATGCTTTCGTTCAGCTTATTCTTATACATGATATTGATGACCTTGAGTGAATGAGATTATGATATTGAGATTATGATATTGAGATAATGAAGAGATATTGAGTTAATGAGATGGACTATGTTGATGAATAAATAAAGATGTCGCATCATTTACATTCATCATGAGATGGGTTGCATGAGCAGTCGGTGAGAAAGTCATGTAACTATTCGGTGAGGTCGGTGAGAAAGATACATGACTAGTCCGAGAGCTCTAGATAAAATCCTACTTTGGTGGGGACTTCACGGGAGTGAAGGATAGAGTGTGTCATCGACGGTGAACACTCCGCTATACCAAAGATCACCGATGAGATGCATATGAGCATGAGCATGTTGGTGCATTCGCATATCTAAGTAAATTGTTAAATTGTGCAACTTTACCTATATGGAATATGGCTTGTTTGTTTGAGAATGACAATGGCATTAACTAAATGGATGATGATGATAACTTTGATTTTGGTTAATAAACTATTGTTTATGGCTTTATTATGTATTTGCTGAGTCTTGAACTCATTCTTGCTCTATTGTTGTTTTTAGGTGACCAGTGATGACGTTTTACTCGGGAAGGGCTAGCGCACTTGGAATCATGCACTTCACCCAATTATTTGATTCATTGGACATGAGAAACTTTTAGAATAACATGAATATTTATATTTAGGACATGATGGTATTGAATAACCATAGATGCTTGGTTTATTATTTTGCTATGCTCCTAGGTCTAATTTATCTATGATTGTCATAGTGTTATGTTTGTGTTAATGCGACCCGTGGATGGGTTTTAATGTTGTTATGCTTGCTGAAATTTTATACTAAGTTGATGTAAATTAGATGGTTATAGTAGTTTAGTGGCATTCTAAGCTCAATGTTGGGCTGGGGTGTTAAGTTGGTATCAGAGCGGGCTTCAGGTCCGTGGTGAATAGATTAATAACTTAGTTAACCTTAAATTGCTAAAACTTGTTTTAGGACTTGTAAAATAAACCCAAATTTGATAATGGTTAATTAACTTAAAATTTTGACACCTTTGGTGCATGAGGATGGGAATGGGATGAGCATCGCATTTACGCTTCCGTTATGTTGTATTGACGATTTATGTTATGAATTGGTTCTGACTACTTATGATTTGATTATGTGATTGCTATGGGTCATGATAGTCGAGAGGTAGAGATTGTGTTTGTGGCCATAGGCATGGCCAAATTATACCACCGTTTGTTGTATGATAGTGGTAAAGTGTTTATATCGGGTAACTTAGTTACAGGTGTTGAGGATATGTTTCTTTAGAAAAGTTGTTTTCTTCCTTTAGTTTGAATTTGATTATTCCTGTTATAGTTGCGGTTGATGAATTTTATTGGGTTATTATTTACAATGCAGTTGATGTATTTTCATTGGTCTTTGTTGGTTCTATTAAGTTATTATTTGTTTTCCTGACTGTTGATCTGTTGTTGTTTCTTGTGAACGTCGTTAATTTACAAGGTTGATCTTTTCACGAGAGATCTGCCTTTCTTGTTGGAAAAAAATGACTCATTTGTTGGCTTGGTATTTTGGATAACGAAAGTTTTCTTTTTCAAGTCCTTTAACATGTGGAAGCTTTAACCCAATGTATTTCTTTTGGGTATTTTGAGTATTGAAGTTGAATGCTTCTCTGTTATAAAAGAAAAATATTAAAACCCTTTAGCGATGTCTTGTTGTGGTTAAGTTAAAGGTTGTAATTAAATAAATTAATGGATATGGTATGGATTATCAAGTTGGGTCTGTAGTGTGGTGTATAATCAATCTTAACCAAGAACCTTGGAAGGAAAGTTGATTAACTTGATGGTGTCATGTGGTAGTTCTTGATGAACTATGATTAATAGTATGGCTATACCTAATTGGATTAAAAGGAGTTATTAAGAATTGTAGAACATTGATGACTGGTATGATCATTAAAATTATTTAGTTTTGCTAAACTTGTTGGATTAGTTGGTCTAAGTGGATTAATCTTACTGTGTGGGAAGGAAAAGTTGGGGAGATGCTAGATTATTACCATAGTGGATATTAATCTTGGAGTTATCTTATCTGTAGATACTAGATGATTTTATATTATGGAAGGAGTTTCTAGATAGTTATTTTAACTAGAATAATTGGACGAATTTGGTTGCAGAGTTGTTAAGACTTTTTGATCGATGGAAGGCTATGATTTTGGAAGTTTTGTCGGGATTTTGCACCGAAATATGAATACGAGGATGGATAGTTGAACATGCATTTGTGATTGTTCATGTGATTTGAAAAGGAAAGTAGGTAGCAGCTAGATTTCTTGATGAAGCCAGTTGATAGCAACAGTGGTTGGAGTGCAACAATTGTGTGTTGACGTTTGGTGTTGAGCATCTATAAGAGTTGAACTGTGGGATTTAGTTGGTGGCCTATGCTTTCATGATAGTGGAATTGTCAGACGATGTCCATAATGAAAGGGTTTTGGTATAACATTTTGATTTGTGTAGTAGATCTCTGCTAAAATAAAGTTGTTGTTGTAGTAGTTTGTAAGCTTTTGGGTGGACTCTCGATTTGTGGACGAGATGATAAAGTAGTATGAAATAATTTGGTGAGTTTTTAGAGAGCTGTACAATGGAAGGGTAGACTATGATGAATTTTTGTTAACAGTGTATTATTCTGGATGTTAGTAAGATTATCAGCAATAGATTGGTAGTGTGTTGTCGATTCTTATAGAAAGAAGGTAATTTGATCGTCACTCGTGGTATCGCTCAAATAAAAATTTTCATGTTTTGCATCTGTGATCTTTTGTAGTTCATGGTTTATGTAGTAGCTGGTATTGGATTGAGCAAGTGGCTTGTTGGAAAGCTTTATTGGTTCTTAAGTGATTCATGTGATTTGGTCTTACAACTTTTCTTGCTTGAGTGGGCAACGTGACGTTATAATAATAAAAAATTACTTTCTTTGTTAAAGAAAGAGTGAAGTAGAAGTATTCGAGATCGAAGTCAAGTTTTGTAACTCGCAGTTTACTTGAAGTGTGCCTAAACTTTCTATTTTTGCCCCATAGGAGTTTCTCGATTTTCAAAAGTGGTGCTTTGTTTTAGTTGAGATTTCATATTCTCTTTTTGTGGGACTTGTGCCCTCAATTGTGGTCTCCGCTTTTGCTTTTCTGAGATCCTTGTTATTTGTCTATTTCTCCCGGTCTTATGTTTGTTGCGAAAAGAAAATATTATTTTTCCAGGTGCTGAAAAAAATATATTTTATTTGCCACTTCATCAATTTATTTTACAAAACCTTATGGGGTATACAGTGGCATCCGGTTAGTAGTGGTCAAGTATATGTTGATGTGAGACCTGATGTTGTAAGTTATTTCAAGAGCATTGGAGGAAGAATTAATTTTGTGATATAAATCTTGTAGAGAATTGGATCCAAAAGGAATGATGGTCGTTGAGGTAAAACTGATTATGTTGTTACAACTAGTAAAACCAATAGTGAATTGTAACTCAAGAACCCTTGTTCATGTCGGTGGAATATTGAAATATTCAAAAGTTTGGAACTTGGTCAATTAGTGTCTTGCGAATGTGTATGTTGCGGTCGTGTGGGTGAAATGGAATAGTGTGGTTTAGTGGGTTCAAGTTTGGTGAAGCTAATCACATTAGGCAGTTACTTGATTAGGGATGAATGTTGATATTAACGATTGAGGATATTGTTTGGATTCCAGGAATTTTAGTTATCCGATCAAAAAATTTCCTATCAAGTATACCAGAAGTTCATTGTAAGAGTCTTAGCGGTTGAATCTGGGCTTTACATTTTTTATGCTAGACCTTTGGTCACACAATGAGTGTGTGTAAAGAAAGTGGAATAATAGAGTTTCCTGAGCAGTGGAATGATCATTGATAGAACCTTTATGATATAGTACATGAGCGTGTGTACTGAGGATTCTGAG
This sequence comes from Hsuehochloa calcarea, assembly GCA_036346395.1. Taxonomy (NCBI): domain Eukaryota; kingdom Viridiplantae; phylum Streptophyta; class Magnoliopsida; order Poales; family Poaceae; genus Hsuehochloa; species Hsuehochloa calcarea. The sequence continues at coordinate 26,511,205 of CM070604.1, forward strand.
TTGTTCTTGAAAATTAGAGGTAAGGTGACTGTGTGGGATCTATTTTGTGGCGCTTTGCGTGCCTTCAATCAAATTAATGTTGATTAGTAGAATGAGATGCCTAGAGTAATTGGAGGATTCAATGGAGCGTCTTCACAATGGTGTTAATGATGTATTTCAGTTTGAGCATAATTTAAGGATGTTCAATTAAAAGGTTTAAGCTCATGTGGTATGCGATGAATTCGAATTCCAAGGTTCGAGAGAAGTTTTACTCCTAAAAGAGAAACTGAGGAAAAGGATGTTTCTGCTAGTGAAGCGTTTTCTGATTTCGTTTGAGTTATGTGTTGTTGACTGTTGTTTTCTACAATCTGAGTTGGCGTTGTGTTGGCATGTTGATTCTTTCCAATTCAGACAAATCGCAAGTATTTGGTATGGGCTTTCGAGTGATTTCTCCTTTGGTGTCGTGGTGTCCATTTGTAATATACCTATTTAGGAAATGGATGTGCTGTGATTTAATGTCAAATTTGGAATTTAACCCTTTTGGTGGAGAGTTAGTATTGCGTGGGTGCGATGAAGACTCTTTATTTCCAGTTGGATTCTCTTTGTGAGTCGCTGGTTTAAGAACCGATTTGTTGTGCATTCTTGTTTAAAGTAGGTGTTCCTTGTTAGATGAAGAGTTCGATTTTGAGCATGTTGTGTTCTTTCGCACCAAAGGGAAGGTGGCCCGTACACTCGCTCGCTTCAAGCGCTTGTAGGAATTTGGAAGTTGGCATTTCGCTTTGACTGCCTCAAAGCATACGCCAAGCACGCAACTACGGTGTGTTATGGTCTTTGAGTGAGCAATGAACCATTCAAAGTCGGAGTTTTAGTTAAAGACGTTGACCTTCGAGTAACGTCTTACCTTCGATCCTCTTTCGATAAGTGTACCTAGAAAGTTCAGGTTGCGTGTTAGGACAAACGTCGTTTTACGCCTTTGTGTTGTGGTTTCACTAGTCCGAGAGAGAGGCAACTTGGGAGCTAGAGTCCCACTTCCGCGAGCAGTACCTAGACCTATTCGTTTCTGGTACGTGGTTATCATTGTTAAATTCCAGTCGCAGTTTTCTTTCGAGTAGATCGGTATATAGATTCGAGGTCGAATCCTGTTAAGGGGGGTAGAATGTAATACTCCGATTTGCTACAAGGACGAAAGCACTCAAAAGAGAAATTAGACATAAGAAGAAGGATTTTGTAGTTTTTCTAAGAACTGGGCCTTGGGTTTGGCCCAAAGCGGCCCATGAGGGGCCAGCCACGTATAAAAGGAGGGGGAAAACCCTAAAAATACTGTAGCTACAGTACACACCACCACTGTAGCATGGCACTGTAGCACCCCCTCCATGTTGCTCTACCAAGATGAGGAGGAGAGGAAAAAGGAAGGAGAGGAAGGAAAAAGAAGAGGAAGAAAGGGAGGAGGAAGAAAGAGGAGAAGGGGAATCATCTTCACCAAGTGCTCGTTCATCGCCTCTCTGGGATCATCAAGGGTAACAATCGCCGTTCTTGGTCATTGGTCAATTTGGTAGATGCGAATTTGATTGAATTTGTTTGAATCGAAATCTGTCAGTAATAGATCTATTCTGTCCAGTATATTGCACACCCATTTTCGGCACCTTAGAGGCCGATCTGGAGGTTAATCCCTCTTAGAGTATTGTAGCCCTGGTTGTTATCTTTCTATGGGCACCGAGATCACGAGATTCCGCCTGACGGTTTAGGAGATACGAATTTTTAATCATGCGCTGTCCTGTCTGCACGAGATTTGAGGACTGTCGGTTTCCCCTCGGTTTGGATCTAGTTAGAGTCGATTCAGAACTTCCACCCAAATAGGTTATTGTAGCCCTTTTAATAATATTTCCCAGTTGATAAAGATCACCTCCATTGGATCAGTATAATAAAAGCTACATCATTTTCTTTACCACTGTTCTGAATTATGGGCAGATATCTGTTAGTGTATTCAACGGTTCATTAGACCACTGGTTTGGCCGAATCAAAGAACCCCACCAACTAGAGTTTCGTAGCCTGTTACGTTAAGAGTATTTGAGCACTGGTTTCAAGTCATTCGGAGTTACAGATATTTAATTGCGATTTTTCTCGCATCGCTGATCGGAAGGGCGATATTGGTGATTAGTTAATTCGTCATTTTGAGTTTTTGGTTATGTTGATTAGATAGAGGGTCATGGTAAAACGCTTGTAGCAACGTCATGTCTTGTTATTCTTATTTCGAATAAATATTTGTGTAGGCGGTGGGGCAGGGAGTGGAGAAATTCCGTCGTTGCCTCCTAACTCGTCACAGCGCGGAAGGCAAATACATGGTAGAGTGGTGAACAATGTGCTGTTCACCATGATCATTGTTATTACTTATCATGCTATTTATTATGCTTTCGTTCAGCTTATTCTTATACATGATATTGATGACCTTGAGTGAATGAGATTATGATATTGAGATTATGATATTGAGATAATGAAGAGATATTGAGTTAATGAGATGGACTATGTTGATGAATAAATAAAGATGTCGCATCATTTACATTCATCATGACATGGGTTGCATGAGCCAGGTCGGTGAGAAAGTCATGTAACTATTCCGGTGAGGTCGGTGAGAAAGATACATGACTAGTCCGGAGAGCTCTAGATAAAATCCTACTTTGGTGGGGACTTCACGGGAGTGAAGGATAGAGTGTGTCATCGACGGTGAACACTCCGCTATACCCCAGATCACCGATGAGATGCATATGAGCATGAGCATGTTGGTGCATTCGCATATCTAAGTAAATTGTTAAATTGTGCAACTTTACCTATATGGAATATGGCTTGTTTGTTTGAGAATGACAATGGCATTAACTAAATGGATGATGATGATAACTTTGATTTTGGTTAATAAACTATTGTTTATGGCTTTATTATGTATTTGCCGAGTCTTGGACTCATTCTTGCTCTATTGTTGTTTTTAGGTGACCAGTGATGACGTTTTACTCGGGAAGGGCTAGCGCACTTGGAATCATGCACTTCACCCAATTATTTGATTCATTGGACATGAGAAACTTTTAGAATAACATGAATATTTATATTTAGGACATGATGGTATTGAATAACCATAGATGCTTGGTTTATGTTAATCTTGGTTTATTATTTTGCTATGCTCCTAGGTCTAATTTATCTATGATTGTCATAGTGTTATGCTTGTGTTAATACGACCCGTGGATGGGTTTTAATGTTGTTATACTTGCTGAAATTTTATACTAAGTTAATGTAAATTAGATGGTTATAGTAGTTTAGTGGCATTCTAAGATTAATGTTGGGCTGGGGTGTTACAGTCTCCCCACGACAGAGTCGATGGCTTTAGTGGTCGACCAATCTAAGGGTAGATATTCTGATTGTTTTGATGTTAGCTCATCTGATTTTTCTTTATCTGCTTTGCATTCTTTGAGCGATGAGCAACTTGAGAGACTACCTGAAGATGATTTGACCCTCCTATCCACAAAATTCACGAAAGCTTACAACAATGTAAGAAATAGGAGGAGAGGTGGGCCTATCACTTGCTTTGAATGTGGTGAGCCGAACCACATTCGCACTAGATGCCCCAAGCTGAAGGGCAAGGAGGAGAAGGAGTCACAAAGGCATCCTCAAGCGAGGGATGCTAAACACAAGAAGACAAACTATCGCAAGTTTGTGTCGGACCCGGGAGTAACACCCCAGAATCCTCTGTGCATTTCTGAACTAGTCCCATGATCAGTAGCTAGTTCACACAGTAAACAGATATGGTAACATCCATAAATCGCACAACTTTATTAATAAATAGCAGAGTTGATTACAAGAAAGGCTAACAAGCCAACATTAAACAAACACAGCGGAAGACGAAGAAGTAGTGGGGTCCAGTTGATCTGCCACAGGCAATCGACTGGGGTAGCGGCCTAGTCGTCGAGATCCGAAGTCCTTCTCCTCTGAAATTTATTTGCATGAAGCAAGGGTGAGCACAACTACCGTGCTCGCAAGTTACACCCAATAACAGAGTTAATGCATGCATGGATATATCAAAGGAAGGTTTATTGGTTGAATTTGCATAAAGCAATGTTTTCTTTAAATATTTGTTACTAAGTTCCAAAGCAGTTATTCTATAACTAGAATTCATTTTAATAAATTCTCAAGTTTTATAGTAGGATAACCTCCATATGAAACATGGTGATGGATACCCTCCTATCACATGGCTAGCCGCCCAATTTTACCACAAGGATTAACCATCCTCAAATCATTTGCAAAAATCATTTTTAAAACAAAATCAAAGTATAACTTTGAGTGGCTTTGCTCAGCATGTCCATGACCGTGGACACGGCTATTCGAATAGTTTTACACTCTGCAGAGGTTGTACAACTTTACCCACAAGACATGAATTCTCTAGTTTGTTTGGCATCCGTCGATCCCACCGCCACTACCGTAGGTAAGCAGTCTAGAGCACGTGTCAAGGCTTTTACAATGCGCCATCCCACCGTAGCTTTACCTCGCTAAGGTTTCGCTTCCATTGGGCTAACCACCCGCCGGATTCAAGCCCCCTCTTGCGCCATGTGGGAATACTGTCTAACCGACACCCACAAACCAAAATGGCACAACTACGATGGAATGTTACAAATTATTTAGCAGTCCCGCCCATACAGACATGTGGTAGTACGATGTGGCTTAGCAAGATGCGGCTCAAGACCGGTCCTTAATCGACTTGGGCGACTTCCAAAATAACCCCGGGCCTCAAACCTACCCGGATTGAGCCGTGCATAAACTCGCACCCACCAAGCATCCATTTCGCCCAAGTACAAACCAACTTTTCATTTTGTTTTTCAAAGTCATTTGTAAAATCTTCCATGACAAACCAATGTCATAGGCTTTTAAACAATAATTGATTATTTGGGCCAAATTCGAATCAACATTTTGGTCTAAGCATGTCTAAGCATAATTTTTCCCAAAATGTTCTCGTTCATACTACTGCATAAACCAGATTTTTATCTAATGTGTCAAGGTATGTTTCATTCAACAGCAAAGTTGGATATACAATGGCAATGGGAATAACTATAATTTAAAAACAGGTATTTAAATTACTTGAATAGAAATAGCATGCAATAATAATTTAAAATAGAATTTAAATAATTTGAAATATTGGGATCAAATATGATCAAAGGTATAACTTGCCTTGCTTGGTTAAATGATGTTCTCAAACGGCGTCGAAATCTGACTCTCCGAAGTCGTCGAAATCTATACGCGTACATAAGCCAAATTCAAACAAAATCCAAATAAAATCCAGAAATTATAAAATAAATACTATAAGGAATATATCTAATTTATATGAATAAAGGAATTTGAATCGATGGAATCGGAGTTCGTATGAGGAAGAACGAATTTCCGGAAGGTTGAAAGTCAAATGAAAAGATTAAATTCCGAATTTCAGAATTTAAGATATTGATTTTCCAAAGATAAAGAGGAAATATACACATGGTATGACGTGGCTATTGATTTGGAGAGATAAAATGAGGTGGCACTTGGGTGACAGCCATGTAGACTATGTGGTGATTTGGCGGTGACATGGCAATGATTTGGCGCCACATGGCACGACATAGCGGTGCTGAATTATTGCGAAATTCAAAATTTTATTTGAATAGAAAGGTAGATAATATTGAAAGGAACATGTAGGTAAAAGGCTCACGCAATTACCCAACAGATGAAGAGATCGGGCTCGACTGAGTTCTCATGGGACTTGGGAAGAAGATGTGACCAGGTGGTGAAAAAGTTAGTGAATCAAAATTTCACTTGAATAGAAATATGGAGAATCTCAATAGAAACCCACCAATAAATTTTGGTACAGAGTGGATCAACGGATGAGAAAATCGGGCTCACGGAGTTCTCACGGAGTTGGAGAAAGAAGGAAGACCGCTTGCTCTTGTGGTCGAGGTGAAACAATATGTATATCAAAATTTGGCTTGAATAGAAATGTAGAGAATCTATATAGGAACGCACCGGTAAATTTTGGTGCACAACGGAGCTACAGATGGAGAGATCGGGCTCGCCGGAGTTGTCACCGGAGTTGGAGAAGAAGACCGTCGGTACTTTTGTGGCTGAGGTGAAACAATAGGTAAATCAAAATTCGGTTTGAATAGAAATGTAGAAAATATCGAGATAAACTCACTGGTAAAATTTGACGCACAACGGAGCACCGGATGGGGAGATCGGCTCACGGAGTTGTCACGGAGTGGAGAAGAAGAGCTAGTAGAGAGAGCTCCGGGAGGCTTTTCGCGAATCTGGCGAGTGGGATGTGGGGAATGAGGAGGAGGGGCTACGGTTCAATTTATAGGCACAAAGGAGTAACGGTTTGGCGGGAATTTCTCGCCGGAGTTATGACCGGATTTTTGGGCTGAATTTTGGGCATGGCACTGTAGCAGCCAGAATATTCCGAGGAATATTCTTTTTTTTCAAAATTCGAAAAGCATTAATTAATTCTGGAAAAATAGCAAATCAATTCCGAAAAATCCCAAATAAATCACAGATATTAAACACCATATTCTGAACGTAAATAAAATAATAAAAGTAAAAATAATAATTTTATTATTATACAGTAATTATTTTTATATTGCTGAAAATTATTTTTAATTTTGAAAAATAGTAATATAGGTCTAAAAATTCTATAACTTTTTAGAGTAGTTCAATAGGGTATTTTTATCTTAAATAAAATAGTTTCAACAAAAATTTCTCTTTTATTTGCGAACGGCAATTCATTTTTATGTGCTAGATAATACGAAATCAAATAGAGATTTTTAGAAAATAACAAACAGTGTTCAAAAATTCTAGAAAAATTTAGAGAAATTCCTTTATTTATTTTGAACTTAATAAAAAATAATTAATAATTAAATTTATATTTATTTTTGTACAGTAATTAAACTCATTTTCTGAAATATAGGAAAAGCATTTTTAAATACCAGGAAATTCCAGAAATTAATTAAAACTTTATTTTTTCAATTTAAATCCAATTAAATAGCAGAAAACTCAATAAATTTTATTTTTAACTTTTAGAATTTAGGAAATTCAAGAAAAGCAATAAATCTCTTTTAAATTTCACAAAATCAAATAAAATAATAACTTTATTAATTTTATTTTGTTAACAGAACTTTGGGATGTTACAAACTACCCCCCTTAAAAGGAATCTCGTCCCCGAGATTCGGAGAAGCTAGAAAGAAGGAATATGCACATATGATAAATGAATTGAGACAGAGAGTCTGTCTTCAAGTTGGCTTAAGTCCAAGGGTGTTGAATTGTCTGATATTTTGAAGCATCAATTCGTCCTTCAAGTTCCAAGCGCATCGATGGGTTAGAAGTCCAATGGATTGTTAGAGAAGAGATAATAGCAAAGGATGAGAAAGAAAGCTATGAAGAGAGAAGATTACACATTTAAAGCAAACGTTGTACACAAGATCAAAAGATCTATGTACGACGTACCAAAAGAAAACATACGATACAAGTTAAGAAACAATACAACGTTCTACTCGATCGATACTCGTAAGCTGGTGAAAGGACTCAATACACAGAATGAGTCTTGGCAAACTTAGACTATATGGTTAGGCTGAAATCGCAATCTTCGGTAAATCTTGCATGTTGTCCTTGAATGACTTGACGATTTTACGATGTTTTTTGATAGTTCCAGGTCTTGTGGTCTTGAACGTAATGGTAAGAACGTGTTGACCATCTATAGAAGCTTTACAAGGGAAAGAGAATCCATTTAACATTATAAAACGGTGAAGAGAGAATTAGGTAAGAAAGAATACCATGAAGGAACTAAAGATAGATAGATGACCAAGATGAGGAGAGAACATATTATTTTTCTTGTTATATAAATAAGTTTTGAAGTTTTCAACTAACGACCATTCTAACTAGGTCACGACCTACAGTCGATATGGCTCTGATACCATTTCTGTCGGACCCGGGAGTAACACCCCAGAATCCTCTGTGCATTTCTGAACTAGTCCCATGATCAGTAGCTAGTTCACACAGTAAACAGATATGGTAACATCCATAAATCGCACAACTTTATTAATAAATAGCAGAGTTGATTACAAGAAAGGCTAACAAGCCAACATTAAACAAACACAGCGGAAGACGAAGAAGTAGTGGGGTCGGTTGATTCGCACATGTGCAATCGATGGGGGTAGCGGCCTAGTCGTCGAGATCCGAAGTCCTTCTCCTCTGAAATTTATTTGCATAAAGCAAGGGTGAGCACAACTACCGTGCTCGCAAGTTACACCCAATAACAGAGTTAATGCATGCATGGATATATCAAAGGAAGGTTTATTGGTTGAATTTGCATAAAGCAATGTTTTCTTTAAATATTTGTTACTAAGTTCCAAAGCAGTTATTCTATAACTAGAATTCATTTTAATAAATTCTCAAGTTTTATAGTAGGATAACCTCCATATGAAACATGGTGATGGATACCCTCCTATCACATGGCTAGCCGCCCAATTTTACCACAAGGATTAACCATCCTCAAATCATTTGCAAAAATCATTTTTAAAACAAAATCAAAGTATAACTTTGAGTGGCTTTGCTCAGCATGTCCATGACCGTGGACACGGCTATTCGAATAGTTTTACACTCTGCAGAGGTTGTACAACTTTACCCACAAGACATGAATTCTCTAGTTTGTTTGGCATCCGTCGATCCCACTGCTCACTACCGTAGGTAAGCAGTCTAGAGCACGTGTCAAGGCTTTTACAATGCGCCATCCCACCGTAGCTTTACCTCGCTAAGGTTTCGCTTCCATTGGGCTAACCACCCGCCGGATTCAAGCCCCCTCTTGCGCCATGTGGGAATACTGTCTAACCGACACCCACAAACCAAAATGGCACAACTACGATGGAATGTTACAAATTATTTAGCCAGGTCCTGCCCATACAGGACATGTGGTAGTACGATGTGGCTTAGCAAGATGCGCTCAAGACCGGTCCTTAATCGACTTGGGCGACTTCCAAAATAACCCCTGGGCCTCAAACCTACCCGGATTGAGCCCTGCATAAACTCGCACCCACCAAGCATCCATTTCGCCCAAGTACAAACCAACTTTTCATTTTTGTTTTCAAAGTCATTTGTAAAATCTTCCATGACAAACCAATGTCATAGGCTTTAAACAATAATTGATTATTTGGGCCAAATTTTAATCGAACATTTTTGGTCTAAGCATGTCTAAGCATAATTTTTCCCAAAATGTTCGGTTCATACTCTTGCATAAACCGATTTTTATCTAATGTGTCAAGGTATGTTTCATTCAACAACAAAGTTGGATATACAATGGCAATGGGAATAACTATAATTTAAAGCAAGTATTTAAATTACTTGAATAGAAATAGCATGCAATAATAATTTAAAATAGAATTTAAATAATTTGAAATATTGGGATCAAATATGATCAAAGGTATAACTTGCCTTGCTTGGTTAAATGATGTTCTCAAGCAGCCGAAATCGACTCTCAAGTCGTTAAATCTATACTGCGATACATAAGCCAAATTCAAACAAAATCCAAATAAAATCCAGAAATTATAAAATAAATACTATAAGGAATATATCTAATTTATATGAATAAAGGAATTTGAATCGATGGAATCGGAGTTCGTATGAGGAAGAACGAATTTCCGGAAGGTTGAAAGTCAAATGAAAAGATTAAATTCCGAATTTCAGAATTTAAGATATTGATTTTCCAAAGATAAAGAGGAAATATACACATGGTATGACGTGGCTATTGATTTGGAGAGATAAAATGAGGTGGCACTTGGGTGACAGCCATGTAGACTATGTGGTGATTTGGCGGTGACATGGCAATGATTTGGCGCCACATGGCACGACATAGCGGTGCTGAATTATTGCGAAATTCAAAATTTTATTTGAATAGAAAGGTAGATAATATTGAAAGGAACATGTAGGTAAAAGGCTCACGCAATTACCCAACAGATGAAGAGATCGGGCTCGACGGAGTTCTCGCCGGACTTGGGGAAGAAGATGTGACCGGTGGTGAAAAAGTTAGTGAATCAAAATTTCACTTGAATAGAAATATGGAGAATCTCAATAGAAACTGACCAATAAATTTTGGTACAGAGTGGATCAACGGATGAGAAAATCGGGCTCGCCGGAGTTCTCGCCGGAGTTGGAGAAGAAGACCGTCGGTGCTCTTGTGGCCGAGGTGAAACAATATGTATATCAAAATTTGGCTTGAATAGAAATGTAGAGAATCTATATAGGAACGCACCGGTAAATTTTGGTGCACAACGGAGCTACAGATGGAGAGATCGGGCTCACGGAGTTGTCACCGAGTTGGTAAGAAGACCGCTTGCACTTTTGTGGTCGAGGTGAAACAATAGGTAAATCAAAATTGCTCGAATAGAAATGTAGAAAATCTCGAGATGAACTCATGGTAAAATTTGACGACAACGGAGCACCGGATGGGGAGATCGGGCTCACGGAGTTGTCATGGAGTTGGAGAAGAAAACTAGAGAGAGCTCAGGGAGGCTTTTCGCGAATCTGGCGAGTGGGATGTGGGAATGAGGAGGAGAGGCTACTGCTCAATTTATATGCACAAAGGAAAGAATTGGTTTGGCGGGAATTTCTCACGGAGTTATGACCGATTTTACTGAATTTTGGGCATAGCATCAGAAGCAGCCAGAATATTCCGAGGAATATTCTTTTTTCAAAATTCGAAAAGCATTAATTAATTCGGAAAAATAGCAAATCAATTCGAAAAATCCCAAATAAATCACAGATATTAAACACCAGATTCTGAACGTAAATAAAATAATAAAAGTAAAAATAATAATTTTATTATTATACAGTAATTATTTTTATATTGCTGAAAATTATTTTTAATTTTGAAAAATAGTAATATAGGTCTAAATATTCTATAACTTTTTAGAGTAGTTCAATAGGGTATTTTTATCTTAAATAAAATAGTTTCAACAAAAATTTCTCTTTTATTTGCGAACGGCAATTCATTTTTATGTGCTAGATAATACGAAATCAAATAGAGATTTTTAGAAAATAACAAACAGTGTTAAAAAATTCTAGAAAAATTTAGAGAAATTCCTTTATTTATTTTGAACTTAATAAAAAATAATTAATAATTAAATTTATATTTATTTTTGTACAGTAATTAAACTCATTTTCTGAAATATAGGAAAAGCATTTTTAAATACCAGGAAATTCCAGAAATTAATTAAAACTTTATTTTTTCAATTTAAATCCAATTAAATAGCAGAAAACTCAATAAATTTTATTTTTAACTTTTAGAATTTAGGAAATTCAAGAAAAGCAATAAATCTCTTTTAAATTTCACAAAATCAAATAAAATAATAACTTTATTAATTTTATTTTGGTAACAGAACTTTGGGATGTTACAGTTTGTCAGCCGTGTCCTTGAAGCTCTAGAGGATGTGAGCATGAGTGATGTGGACTCGGAGGTGGAGGATGACAAGAGTGACTCCCGTGGCAAGAAGAAGGCTCGTGATTTCACGGGCATGTGTTTCATGGCCAAGAACACCACGACAAATGACTCCTCCAACAACGAGGATCCTTTTAGTGATCCCGATGAGGTATGCCCTTCACTTCCTGACATGAAAAGTGCTTTGGTGCTTGCTGAACAAAAAATGCATAAGCAAGCTAAACTGATTAAGAAACAGGATATTATGGTTGATAATTTGAACCTAGAAGTTGTTAGGCTCAAATCCATTAATCCTGATGATTTCTGTGATTCATGCTCTAGCTTGCTTAATGAATTGTCAAGCTTAAATAATACTCATTCCTCTGTTGAAAAATAATTAAAAGATGCTCTTGTTGAACTAGAATCTCTCAAGTCTAGTTCTGTTTGCATGAATGCCATTCCACTTGACGTGACTGCTTTAGATGCTATTCCATTAACTTGCTCAAATTGTGCTTTGCTATAATTGAAACTGGATAGCTCTTTGAAAGAATTGTAAAAATTTGATGCTAGTCACACTTGCTCTCATTGTAAGAACAATAGGATTAAAATGCAAGAGATGACCGAAATGGTTGTTTACTCTAGAGCTGCATCTTGTGAAAATTATCTTAAACTTACAATTGAGATTAAAGCTTTAAACAAGTGATGAGGACATCCCTCCTTCGGATACACGCACTACACAAGACCCTCTAGATCTGGGTGCTGAACTACACGGTCCTATGACAAGAGCTAGAGCACGTCACTTAATCGATCAGGTAAAGTCGTTTCTAGGGCTGAGTGTATTATTTGAGAACTCTATGATGCTGCCTAATGGAGATGATTTACTTGTACTCAGGAATCTAGGACTACGACCAGTTCAAGTAGGTCTACGATCACTACGAGAAGATCTACGACCACTACAAGAAGACATACGACTAGTTGATTCGATTGGAGCAATCTACGACTAGAAAAGCGAGCACAGTACTCGTTGGACACAATCTACGATCAAAGATAGCATGGACTCCTCAAGACCACCCTAGGACCGATCCCACGACTGATCTTTGACGAAATACGCAACACAAGGTGTCACACACCGCTTTGGAAACTAATAAGACTTTGTAAACGTAACGAGGTCGGAGTCCAGGTTGTGTACGCTTCATCCCACGGCCGCACAACCCTAAGTCGACCTCCTCACATTCCCCTATAAAAATACAGTAGCTGCCATAGTTTAGAGGCGGGTTTTTTCTTAGATTATTCTGCCAATTGCAGTTTCGCCGATTATCGGTTTGAGGAACCCCACTTGTAAACTTCATCCATATCCGCGATACAATTCAGATTGCATCTACCTTGTTCTTGTGAGTTGCTTCGATTGCTTGCGTGAACAATAACCTCCGTGGTAAGGTCGATCGCGGCAAGCGTGGTCGATAACGACAGCGCGCGGGTGTAGCGAATTGCGAGATGACGATCCGTTGGTCTAAGCCTCAAAGCGCCAACGCCCTCACGACGAACCAAATCGAACCTATCGGAAGATCGGCCGCCGTGACTCATCAAGTGGTATCGAGCAAAGGTTGTCCGTTAGGTAATTTCGTTTATCCCTTTTGTTAGTTGTGTTCCTCACCTAGAGTCCATAAAAAGCGCCCTACAAAAAGTTTTAGATCGTAATTATTCCATTGTCCAAACCACTTTGTGCCTTTCGCAATTTTGTTTTCGCCGCAATGTTGAGTTCGAGTCCATCGTCGGTGTCTTTGTTCTTTGGTTTAGAGTAGCATTATTGGTCTCTAGTCAAGACCGCCGCGCCGTGCCACCATCCATCCCGGACGCATGACCTCCTTTTCGAGCGACACCCATTCGACCACCCGCCGGATTTACCATCCGTCGTAATCGAACATCTACTCGGATCCGACCACCTCTTCGAGCAACACCCATTCTACCATCCACTCAGAACTACCACCGGTCGGATTCTCAGAGCCGCAATGTAACTAGCCCAAGTTCGAGAGAGAAAGAGAGAGTATCTTTTAATTACCTATTTACCCCTGCTCTCCGGAAAAAGTTTGTGACCCAATCACCTCATCGGATCCAGAAAAGGTAACAGAAGAATTTTGGGCTTGGGTCACGTTTGCAAACAAAAAAAAATTAGAGGAAGCAAAGAGTGCGAAAGAAAAGAAAAGAAAAGAAAAGAAAAGTGCAAAAGAAAAGAAGAAGAAGCAATTCGACCACCCCTAGTTGGTCTACGACCAGTTCTAGTCTTGCATCCTTTGGACTCCTTTGTATCGAGTCCTTGTTCGATCAGTATTATGCTAGGGCTAGGGGCACTTTTAGACCAGCAACTGTGACGAGTACTGTGGGCTTTGGTTCAGCTTTGCTAACCTGATTTCATTATTGCTATTCCTTGCTACTAAACATTGCATGTTCGAGCTCCACATACTTTCGACCCTCAAATTAGATCCTCGCATTCGCCTCCGCCGTGATCGTACATCCCACCTTCGCCGAATTGACCACCTGCTGCAATTTGGTAAGAAACTCATCAGAGCTTGGTAAGACGCTTGAGAGTGTGTGATTCCACCCTCCGACCACCTAATAGTGATAGGGATAATACCTTTGTGTTGTCTTTTGTCTCCTACTAACCATGTCAGGTGAATGATTGGATGCGCAAGAGTGTGTTTTGAGGGAAGAGCTCATGATGCTATTGGATGAACAACGCACTACCGTTAATGAGAACATCGACAGGAAGCTTCAAGCTACCACGATCACATTACAACGCTCAATCAACGATAGTATTGCGCGCCACTACACGCTCGAAAGAATGGTGAACCGACCACCAAACGTTGGTCGTGTGGAACCTCATAGTGCAGCCCATGACCATGAGTTTGATAATGATAATGAGATGCACGACCACGACGCCTTTGATGCACGACAACGGAACCAACCGAACTTCAACCGTCAAGGTATGAGAGGTAATAATGTGCAGCAACATAATGCACGTGTTAATGATGATCCATATGCTAAAGTTAAGTTCTCTATACCATCTTTTGCCTGCTTATGATGTGAAATATATCTAGATTGGGAGATGACGGTAGAATGTAAATTGAATGCTCACTTAGTTCAGAAGTGCATAGAGTTAGGCAAGCCACAAGTGAATTTAAAAACTTTGCCATCATTTGGTGGAATAGGGTATGCACCAAGGATTAGCGCCTACTACGTGGGATGGTTTAAAGGTTGCTATGCGTAATGATTTGTCCCACCTTCTTTTAAACGTGATTTGCGTAATAAATTGCAGCGCTTAAACCAAGGTAATAGATCCGTAGAAGAATATTATCGAGCTACAAATTAGCATGTTACGTTGTGATATTATTGAGGATGAAGAAGTGCAATGGCACGCTTTTATGGAGGATTAAGACGTGAAATTCGTGACATAGTGGATTACAAAGAATACGATAGCGCCCCTAGATTGTTCCAACTTGCATGTTTGGCAGAAAAGGAATTGCAGAAACGACAACAGAGGCTAAGGAACAATTTTGGGAGCATGTCTACACCACGACCAGTGCCGGGGCA
Organism: Hsuehochloa calcarea; assembly: GCA_036346395.1. NCBI lineage: Eukaryota > Viridiplantae > Streptophyta > Magnoliopsida > Poales > Poaceae > Hsuehochloa > Hsuehochloa calcarea. The sequence continues at coordinate 26,526,233 of CM070604.1, forward strand.
AGCCAAAACAGCCCCACCTTCAGCTACACGGCCTGCTGCCCCCTCCACGAGTAGGGCGCGTTCAAGAACACCTCCGACTGATCACATGCACCCGAGGTAAGTAAAGTTACTAGTGTGCGTGCACCACCAAGAGTTCTTCATCGGTTGCTTCCACCGGTCGTACCATCGGGATTGTGTGCCATGTTGCAAGGGAATGGGGCACGCCATGAGGATCGCCTCACCAATGAAAGCATACCTTGCCACCAAAGACGGTGATTATGTAAGTACTAGTGATATTGAGGACGAATATGTACTTGCAGCTAACATTGCAGGTGGAGGATATGAGATAGACAGTGATGTTGATGATGTAGAGGAACAAGTAGCTGCTGTTGACACCGAGTATCATGTGAGCCTTGTTGCACAATGAGTGCTGAGCGCACAAGTGGAGAGAGCAGAGCAAAATCAACGGCACAACTTGTTTTGCACTGCATTTTCGTGAAGGACAGAGCTCTGCAGAGTCATCATTGATAGAGGGAGCTGCAACAACCTTGCAAGCTCCGAGATGGTCGAGAAGCTTGGCTTGACCACACAACCACACCCACGTCCCTACTACATCCAATGGTTCAATTCGTGTGGTAAATTAAAGGTACACAAAGTTGTGAAAGTGCAATTTTAGTGTAATTACAAAGATAGTTCGACTTTGATATCGTGCCTATGCAAGCATACTCTTTGTTGCTCGGTAGACCTTGGATATATGACAATGATGTTTTGCACCATGGTAGAGCTAATACCTACTCATTTTCACATAAGGGTAAGAAGATTAAGTTGTTGCCTTTGACACCAGCTGAGATTCTGAAAGATGAAGAAGAGCGCGCTAAAAATGAAAGAAACACCGATAAGCATGATTACAAAATCAGCAAGCAGCAAAACGTGTTTTCCCACCCAAAAGGGAGAAAGTGGCGTCTAGTCCTAAGTCTGAGGGAATTAAATTGAAGGGATGTGTTATGATTGCCACTAAATCTGAACTTGCTGAAATTTGTAATAATGAGCTGCCATGCTATGCTTTGATATGCAAAAATGCCTTATATTCACTTGAGGACATAGCTAGCTCTTTGCCTCCTGCTGTTGCTAACCTTTTGCAGGAGTATGTGGATGTATTTCCAACTAAGGTACCCCCGGGATTACCACCTATTCGAGGAATTAAGCATCAAATTGATTTGATCCCAGGAGCGACTTTGCCAAACCGTGCTGCATATAGGACCATTCAGCGACAAGTCCAAGATCTTTTGGACCGTGGGTACGTAAGAGAAAGCCTTAGTCCTTGTGCTGTTCTAGTTCTTTTGGTTCCTAAGAAAGACGGTAGTTGGCGTATGTGTGTTGATTGCAGAGCCATTAATAACATTACTATAAGGTATCGTCATCCTATCCCAAGGCTAGACGACATGCTAGATGAATTGAGTGGTTCTATTATTTTTACAAAGATTGACTTGCGGAGTGGTTACCACCAGATTAGAATGAAATTAGGAGATGGATGGAAAACTGCTTTTAAAACTAAGTTCGGATTATATGAGTGGTTAGTGATGCCTTTCGATCTAACTAATACACCTAGTAATTTTATGCGTTTGATGAACGAGGTTTTACGTCCTTTCATTGGAAAATTTGTGGTGGTTTACTTTGATGATATCTTGATTTATAGCAAGTCACAGGAGCAACACTTAAATCATATACGTGATGTTTTTAATGCTTTGAGAGACGCACGTTTGTTTGGTAACCTCGAGAAGTGCACCTTTTGCACCGATCGAGTTGCATTTCTTGGTTATGTTGTGACACCACAGGGCATTGAGGTGGATGAGACAAAGATTGTAGCCATCCAAAGTCGGGCCGACGCCTACAATCGTGTCACAAGTGCGGAGCTTCCATGGCCTCTTTGGATTCTATCGGCGCTTTGTGCGGGATTTCAGCACCATTGCCGCACCATTGAATGAATTGACAAAGAAAGGAGTGACTTTCCAATGGGGACCTGCACAAGAGAAGGCATTCAACTTGTTGAAAGAGAAGCTCACCCAAGCACCCCTACTCCAACTCCCTGATTTTGGTAAGACTTTTGAATTTGAATGTGATGCCAGTGGGATTGGGATAGGTGGTGTATTGATTCAAGAAGGTAAACCAGATTGCATATTTCAAATGAAAAACTAAATGGGCCTAGTTTGAATTATTCCACCTATGATAAGGAATTGTATGCTTTAGTTCGAGTGCTTCAAACTTGGCAGCATTATCTATGGCCCAAAAAATTTGTTATACATTCGGATCATGAATCGCTAAAACATATTAGAAGTCAAGCTAAACTGAATAAACGACATGCTAACTGGGTAGAATTTATTGAGTCATTCCCATATGTTATAAAGCATAGGAAAGGTAAGGATAATGTGATTGCTGATGCGCTCTCTAGATGTTATACCATAATATCTCAACTTGACCATAAGATTTTTGGTTTGGAGGCCCTTAAGAGTTTATATGACACTTATTTGGACTTTAAGGAAGTGCTTGAACATTGTAAAGGAGGGAAGATATGGAATAACTATGTGCTGAATGATGGTTTGGTCTATCGTGCTAACAAGCTATGCGTTCCAGCTAGCTCTGTTCGTCTTTTGTTGTTACAGGAGGCACGTGGAGGAGGTTTGATGGCGCATTTTGGAGCAAAGAAGACAGAAGATGTGCTGGCCACCCACTTCTTTTGGCCAAAGATGAGGCGTGATGTCGAGCCCTACGTAGTTCACTGCACTACATGCAACAAAGCTAAGTCCCGTCTCCTTCCACATGGACTTTATATGCCTCTTCCTATTCCTAGCGCCCCTTGGGAGGATATTTCTATGGATTTTGTTTTAGGATTACCTAGGACAAAGAGGGGGAGAGATAATATATTTGTAGTAGTGGATCGATTTTCTAAAATGACACATTTTATATCTTGTCACAAGAGCGATGATGCTACAAACATAGTTGATTTGTTTTTCAGGGAAATCATTCGCTTACATGGAGTGCCCAATACTATTGTCCCGGATCGTGATGCGACGTTTTTGAGCCACTTTTGGAGATCACTTTGGAATAAATTGGGGACAAAGTTGCTGTTCTCTACTACATGCCATCCCCAAACTGATGGACAAACGGAGGTTGTCAACCGCACGTTATCCACCATGTTGCGGGATGTTTTAAAGAAGAACTTGAAGATGTGGGAAGAGTGTTTACCGCATATTGAGTTTGCTTACAATAGGTCAGTACACTCCACCTCCAAGGTTAGTCCATTTCAGGTAGTGTATGGTTTTAACCCCCGTGCTCCTATTGATTTACTACCTTTACCGACCTCTGAAAAAATTAATCTAGATGCTAAGAAGCGTGCTGCATTTATTCTCAAGTTGCATGAAACCACTAAAGAGAATATAGAGCATATGACTGAAAGGTATAAGGTTGCTGAAAGTAAAGGTAGGAAAGTTGTCAAATTTGAACCAGGTGATTTAGTTTGGGTTCATTTGAGAAAGGATAGGTTTCCGGAATTAAGAAAATCAAAGTTGATGCCTAGAGCTCAAGGACCGTTTAAGATAATTAAGAAGATAAATGATAATGCATATCAATTAGAATTACCTGCAGATTTTGGGGTTAGCCCCACATTTAACATTTCAGATTTGAAACCATACATGGGAGAAGAAGATGAGCTTGAGTCGAGGACGACTCCAATTCAAGAGGGGGAGTATGATGAGGACATCCCTCCTTCGGATACACGCACTACACAAGACCCTCCAGATCTGGGTGCTGAACTACACGGTCCTATGACAAGAGCTAGAGCACGTCACTTAATCGATTAGGTAAAGTTATTTCTAGGGCTGAGTGTATTATTTGAGAACTCTATGATGCTGCCTAATGGAGATGATTTGATTGTATGTAACATCCCAAATTGGGTTTATGTTTCAAATGTAATAAAAATGAGGATAAATTAAAACTTTTGCTACCTCATGTATTGTTACAGTGTTTGAAACCTCTTTCTTTAATTGGTGGAAATTCAAACTCCAAATTTTCCCAATTAAACTAAAGTCATAAACCTCCTTCATGAAAATCTTGTGCCCAACCTCTGGAAATAATTTTCATTGGACCTAGGAGTGATGTTTAACACCTCAGAATTATTTCATAGTTTTCAGAAATTATTTGATAATTTTGAGACAAGTCAAACATTAGTCAAACTCCTATAATAGCCTTCTGGAATTTTTGGAGAATAATTCAGTGCATGAAAATCTCTGAAAATTTTATGGAGGTTCCTCCTGCTGTCAGCAAGCTCCAGTTAAAATTTCATAAATTTTGGAGTTTGTTTGCTATCTCAAATAATTCTCAAAAATCAGATGTTTAAAATTCAAATTCTAAAGGGTTTGCATTGTTCCTCGGGTTCGAACCGGACTCGGGCTCGAGCCACTTGACTCGGTCGAACCAACTAACAAGACCGGCGCGACGCGATCGGCGCGGGAGTTGTGAGCCGTTGGATCAAGATCGCACGGTCCAGATTAAGTGAGCGCTTGAATCGCTTAAATCGAACCGATCTATTTCACCGTCCGATTAAATCCAACGGTGCGTCGTTCGTCGTCTTCCTCGCCGCGCGATTCGGCGAAGTCAACAGTGATGGCGTGCACAAGACGCCGGCAGAGCCGATCGCGTCTCCTTTTGGCCAACGGCTCTGCGCATTATTGCTCCCGTCCGCCGCCCGCGATCGTCGTCTCCCTCGCGGTTACACTCGCCTCGTCGCCTCGGCCGACCTCAACACCAGCAAAGCCATTTTCTTGCCGTTGCTCCCCTCTTGCTCCTCCGCCTATAAGACTCTACCCGAGGCTTCCTTAGCATCCTTTGAACACCCTTGAGCTTCAAGACCATCGCTAGTGCACCGAGTGAGCTCCTTCGTGAATTTTCTCTCGGCGCCATTGTTGGAGCTCCAACCTCTTGGTGAAAGTGGTGTTAGGGCATTCTCTCTCAAAGCCTTTGCTTCCTCTATTACTTGGCATCTCAGAGTATTAACCTCTGTCAATTTGGCTTTTGAGAAGAGAGCGACTCAATTTGGATTGCCCTGTTTGCCTAAACCGCTACTCTTCTTCACCCGAGCCGACTCGACTCTCCTCTGTGCCTTCTTTGGACTCAGGTAACCTCTCTTTAGTCCCTAGTTGATTGGCACTCGCTCCCTTGGACCTTGGTGAGCCGCTTGCATTTTTCGTTTCGGTCATTTTGCTCACCTCGGTTCTCTCCGGCTTACGGCGTTCTGACCACCGCAGCCTAACGCAATGGTACCATTGTGTGCGCAAGAGTGTTAAGGACTCATTTTAGGCGTTGCTCGCACCGCCGCGCCGAGCCGCCGGCGGCGAAGCCGTTCTTCCCGTCATTTGTTTTGCCTTGGACGAAAACAGACGGAGTTTGAACGCGTCGTCATTATGGACCGTCGATCCTAAGATCTGCGGCTCGGGATCGCGCCGAAGAATTGAGTCTGTCGCGCGCCTCGGTCTGTGGTCCGTTGGATCCAAGATCAACGGTGCAGATCGGAATGAACGTTCGGACCACCGAACCCCGGATTCACGTGGACCGTCGGATCTCGGGATCCACGGCTCGGCGTCGCGGCGTGACGCGTTCGGACCACCGAACGCTCTAGGCCACGTGAACCGTTGGATCCAGATCTAACGGTTGACGTTTGAGGTTTCGCGCGCGCGCGCGCGTCAACGCCGGAGCTTGGGCCGTTGGATCCAAGATCGACGCTCCTCGTTCGGCCACGTCATTTCTAAATTCTGAATTTCCCGAAAGGATTTATTTATCAACTGAAAAATGTGATAACTTGTAAAATGCATAACTAATTCATTTTAAATCCTTTTCGGTTGATTCAAATTTTGTGGGTTATGTTTTTAATTAGACTTTAATTTAAAAATGTTTCCAAACTCAGTGTAGCCGCAGAAATTTTTGCTAATGAATAGTAGCATTTTTGATTTATAAAAGCTGAGCAAAATTGTTTTGGTCATATCTTTGGCATTAAGAATCCAAATCAATTGGTTCTTGTTGCTAAATTCATTATAAATCAAGACCTTGCTACTGTAAAAATTTTAGAATTTTTGGGGGGAGTTTACTGTTGGGTCTTTGTATCTTATTCGTTCTTATCGGTTGCTTTTTGATTTGTCGTTAGGACCCGAAGAGCACATTCATAATATTGTTGATCCTCAGCAACACCTTGACCCACAGCAAGCAGGCAAGATATTTGATCATAAATGTCCCATTACTTTCAAAGTCTAATATCTTGTTTACAAACTATATGTATGCATTGCTTTTGTGTCCAATTAATTTTGCCCTGTTTAGAGGTAGCTATTCCTAATGCATTGTTGCCATTAAAATGTTATCCCCTACCACAACCATAAGTTATTAATATCGCTGGTGAATTAGAGCCCGGTGATTTAATTATGCTCTTTCTTGCCTTGCGATGTCATGCTTAGAAATGCTTAGCTACCGGTAGAATTGGGCGGTTATCGACTTAGTCGATGACCTTGATCACACAAATCATTTTGTTTATTTTTGGTTCAGCACCTTATGCTTTTGTTTTGTAAAAACCGAAAATGAAACAAAATGATTTGACTTGGGCATAATGGCATGTTGGTGTGATTGTTGGGTGTGACAAGGAAAGGTGCCCAAGTCCCTAAGGACCGAGTTGTTACTTGTGTCACTAAGCCAAGCGCTTATGTGTGCTAACCACGCGAGAGGGATATGGGACCTCTCTTGACTTAGTACTTTGGCGTGGGTTATCTCCGAGTCGCAGGAGGGGGTTGTGTGTGTTGTGTGAAACATGATATGTGTTATCGATGTTCTTGTGTTGGGTGTGCGGTGGTGGAGATTCCGGGTAGGCTCTCCACCTCGAGGAGCATTGTAGTTGTCCAAGGCTTTACCTGCGACGGGTAGTTGACCGAGGCTTTACAATGACTCCGACACAACGTATGAGTTTCTATCCATACGGGCGGCTCGTGAATAATTCACAATATTGGAAATGTCTCGTAGGACTTAGCCGTGCCGGCATACCTAAGGAAGTGTGCTTAATAGCTTGGCAAAAAGGCGATGCAGCGTGTGGGTACATTGGTACACCTCGCAGGATAAGACTATTCGAATAGTCTCGCCCTAGGTTATGGACATGCTTGGTAAGGTCGTGCAAGAACTAGACTACAACCTTTTTAAATTAAAATTTGACATGGTTGGCATGAATGGGTAATTCATGCTATTGTTGTGGTGACTAGTGGTTTAGTCACTTCCAGGACTGTTTTACTGTTGTTGCTACTTGATTACTACTGTTTGTATCAAATAAAATCAGATTGCAAAATTGCCTTCGATCTATTACATTATTGCAAATAAAACTTGCTTTATGCTTAAAAATTTGAGTCCTAACCTGCTCCACTTAAATAAGCTCGCATGTAGCTATTGTATAGATCTGTTATCATTCTTATATATCTTGCGAGTACATTCAAAGTACTCACCCTGTTTTTGCTGGGCTGCTTTTGTTTGCAGAGGAAGAAGGTGAGCCCCAAGGGCCTCACTTTTGTGAGTTGTGTTGTGGATTCGACGACTAGCCTGGCGGTCCGGTCGGTTGCCTTGTGGGTTAAAGGCACACTGATTGGCTCTTTTGTTTATGGCCATCTTATGGCACTTTTGCTTCATTGTTAAATTTCTTTATGTATTTGTCATTTGGCGGTTGGCCTCTCTTTTGTAATGACTATCCTTTATTTATGTTATCTTCTCGGATTGTTGTTTTTGTTTGGTTCTATGTGAATGAATGGAATTGATGCATGAACTTTGTAAAGGGTGTGTATCTTGCATTTTGGAAGTATACATGTCTCGAGTCTCGGATTATTTGATTTGTGATGCTAGGGCCAAGTGGATGGTTAAGCATTACAAGCCGGATAAACCGGGTCTCACAAGGTTTGTATCGAGCCATCTTGACCGTAGTAACCCAAGTTGGTCGCCTTTAGGATATTTTGGAAAATTTATTTTCAAAGTATCAAATGATTTATGAAAGCTTAAGGAATTCTCGATTTTATTCCTTACCTATCTTAGCTTTCTCCTCTCATCTCACTCTAATTTGAGTTTTGAAAATTGTTTACCTCTTCTTCCTTCAAAGATAGTGTTATCGATTAAATGGGTTTTGGGAACCACTGAGTTTGGCAAATTGAAGTTCTTAGGGTTTTTGAAGTTTCTGGACTGAAGGTTTTGGCTAGAGGCTTGATGCGAATCTGGACAAAGACGCCTCAATTTCAGACAACAAGCTCAATGGTTTCGATAGACCACCGAGCTTGGCAAATTGAAGTGTGCCGATTTTGAAGTTTCTAGAATGGAAGACTTATTTCGAATCTTGGATGCAAAATCGCCACAAAGAACCTCAATTTCCGGACAGCAAGCTCGATGGTTCCTAATGGGGTAGAAAATGAGAGGCTAACCAACTAAAACTTGTGGGAATAAAAGGGTAAGATGTGATACTAGTTAGCTAAGTATCTAACACTATTTTCGTTGACTGAACCTTGCTCTTTAGTGGTAATAGATCTTACCTTAATCTTCCGATTTTTATCTTCTCAATCAATTACTCGCTCATTCAATACGGGTTAGTTGCATTGGGAAGTTGAGCTTTGGTTTTATGGTTCTTTCTGTTTTTGGGGTCTTTTTATAAGCCTTTTTAAAAGTTATGTACTTGCTGTTTTGGCTTTCGATTAGAGTGATATTCCATTCCCCTAGTCGCTAGCTTTTCGCTTTCTTTCGCTTTTAATCTTTGAGTCTAGTTTTAACCAAAGTTTCTTTGTAACAGATGGCGGGACGACTCAGAGCGGCCAAGGCGATCCACCGTCCGGACGAGGATCTTCCTCCTCCTCCGACCATGGCCGAGGTCCTTCTTGATTGAGCGCAACGTGCGAGAGGACAGAGGGTTCTTCTCGACGCCATCGCGCAAGAACACTTCCGCCCTTACGGTGCTTGTGATCCGGACAAGGAGTGGACACCACCGCGTGGGGACTTGCGGAGTTTCTTCGCACGCAGCCCCTACGCTCTCTAGGTCCGAGGACTCGCTTGACGCAGACGATCGCTTCGTCGTTGAGCGAAGCCAGATAGCGCAGCGCCGTGAGCACGAAGGCGCTTCGCATTGCACCACCGGAGGGTGCGGCTTTGTCGTGGTGGGAGAGCTTTTCGCCATGCACCGACGGCCACACCGTCACTTGGGAGGAGTTCCGCATCGCCTTCCGTGAGTCACATTCCTTCCTACCGATGAGGTCAAGAAGAAGGAGTTCTTGTCGCCGGACAAGGACGTCTCTCGATTCTGAGTACCTATACGAGTTTAACCATTTGGCTCGTTATGCTCGGAAGAGGTGGCCACCGATGAGGCCAAGCAAGAGAAGTTCAAGGATGGTTTGTCCGAGGAGCCGCAGACAAGCTATCCATCGCCGACTTCCAGATTTCCGGGCCTTGGTGGACAAGGCCATTGTCGCCGAAAGCACTCGTAGAGCGCTTGTGGATTCCCGCAGCGTAAGTGGGAGGCCCGAAGTCATCTAGGGCCGCTATCCCGCTTCAATCCGCCTCGTGGGTCGCACAAGAAGCTTCAAGCACCCCGAGGCCGTCAAGACTGTTCTTCGCCCTTCGCAGCCGTGCCCCGCCACGCACTGCGAGTCGGCAGGTGGCCCCGCAACCCGGCCGCCGGGTCACTTGCTTCGCTGCGGCCGGAAGGGGCATTATGCGAACCAATGCCCTAAGAAGACAGAGCAGCCCTCGTCCTAATGGAGGACGGGCCAGAGGTGGTTCTTCTCAGACGAAGATAGTCCTCGCTACCCAAGGCGTGGGTAGTGGTCGCGTCAACCTCATCTCGGCGAGAGGAGGCACAGAGGCACCCGACGCCGTGGCCGGGTACACTTGTCGTTAACTCTCATTCGCTCATTGCTTTGTTTGATTCAGAGCATCTCATTCTTTTGTTTCGAGTCTTTTCTGCTATTAGTGAGCTCCTCTTTACTCCATTGTTGGTCCCATTACTCATTCGCCTCCGGGTTGGAGTTGAGGGTGAACTGAGTGTAGGGATGTCCCAATTGAAATCGAGGGAGTGAGATTCCTCGCGAATCTTATCCTCCTCCATTCAAAGCAAGTCTAGATGTAATTCTTGGTATGGATTGGTTGTCTCAAAGATAAGGGACAAATCGATTGCGCCAAGAAGTGTGTCTCTCTATCTAGCCTTTCCGGCGAGCAGGTTCGCTTTTCGCCGAAGCTGCTAGGTCCGCATCTTTTCGCGCTTGAAGCGAAGCCCGCTCTAGATATTAATGAAGTCCCAACAGTTTGTGACTTCGTTGATGTCTTTCCTGAAGATCTTCCCGGGATGCCACCAGTTCGAGATCTCGAGTTTGTCATCGAGTTGGTTCCCGGTACTGCCCCGATTTCAAAGAGGCATTATCGGATGCCACCGAACGAGTTGGTGGAGTTGAAGAAGCAATTGAATGAGCTGCAAGAAAAGGTTTCATTCGCCTAGCTCATCTCCATGGGGTTGTCCCGCAATCTTCGTGAAAGAAGAAGGACAATACTTTGCGCATGTCGCGTTGATTACCGTCCGCTTAATGAAGTAACGGTAAAGAACAAGTATTCATTGCCCCGCATTGATGATCTTTTTGATCAATTAACTGGAGCTCGAGTATTCTCCAAGATTGATTTGAGATTGGGATATCATCAAGTTCGGATGCGACCGGAGGATATTCCAAAGACGGCTTTCTCTACTCGCTATGGCTTGTATGAGTATACCGTCATGTCATTTGGCTTAACCAATGCTCCCGCCTTGTTCATGAACCTCATGAATTCGGTATTCATGGAGTATTTGGATAAGTTTGTCGTGGTCTTCATCGATGATATTCTTATCTATTCTAAGGACGATGAGGAACATGATGAGCATCTGAGGCTTGTGTTAGGCAAGCTTCGTGAGCACCAGCTGTATGCAAAGTTCAGCAAGTGCGCGTTCTGGTTGAAGGAAGTGGCCTTCCTGGGTCATGTTCTTTCAGCAGGAGGCGTAGCCGTTGATCCTAGCAAGATCAGCGATGTTCTTTCTTGGTGTCAGCCTACTTCGGTAACTGAAGTGCGGAGTTTTCTTGGTTTAGCGGGATATTATCGCCGTTTTATCGAGAACTTCTCCAAGATCGCGAAGCCGATGACGGAGTTGCTCAAGAAGGACAAGAAGTTCTTGTGGTCCGATGCTTGTGAGGAAAGCTTCCAAGTACTCAAGAAGCGTTTGACCACCGCTCCCGTCCTTGGTCTTCCCGATATCCATCGAAGCTTCGATATCTTTTGCCATGCTTCTCGTCGAGGACTCGGTTGTGTCCTTATGCAAGAAGGTAAGGTAGTGGCCTATGCATCAAGGCAATTGAGACCTCATGAACTCAACTATCCTACCCATGACTTGGAATTAGCTGTTGTGATTCATGCACTTAAGATTTAGCGACATTACCTAATCGGTAATCGTTGCGAAGTGTATTCGGATCACAAAAGCCTAAAGTATTTGTTCACCCAACCCGATCTGAACCTCAGGCAAAAGAGGTGGTTGGAGTTGATCAAGGACTATGACATGGGTATTCACTACCATCCGGGCAAGGCTAATGTTGTTGCCGATGCGCTCAGTCGGAAAGCGCATTACAATGCCTTATTGCTCCAGGAACGTCAGCCCACCCTCCTGAAGGAATTCCAGCGTCTCAACTCAGGTTTGGTTGAGCATGGTTCCCTCGCTGCCTTGGTTGTGCAACCAACCTTGGTGGATCGGATTAAGGTCGCTCAACAATCAGATGTTGGAGTGAACCACATCAAGGAAAATGTCAAGAACGGAACAGCCAAGTGCTTCTCTGAGGATGAGCATGGTGTTGTAAGGTTCGGACAACGCCTTGTGGTTCCAAAGGACATGGAATTGCGGAATTTGATTCTCATGAAGCCCATGATTCGCCATTGTCTATTCATCCGGGGCCACAAAATGTATCAAGATCTCCGTCGAGGATTTTGGTGGACCCGAATGAAGAGGGAGATTGCGGTTCGTTGTCGAGCGCGACGTATGTCGTCGTGTCAAGGCCGAGCATCGGCGTCAGCAGATCGCTTCACCTTTGCCAATTCCCGAGTGGAAGTGGGATTCGATCGGAATGGATTTTATCACCGGTCCGCCTCAACGCCCAAGGGCAATGATGCCATCCGGGTTGTCATTGATCGGCTAACTAAGGTGGCTCACTTCCCTCCGCCAAGACGGATCTCCGTAGGTCTTTTGGCGGACCTCTACATTGCCCGCATTGTGAGCTTACATGGGGTACCTAAGACAATTGTCTCGGATCGTGGTTCTCTTTTCACCTCTCGCTTTTGGCAAAGTTTGCAAGAGGCTATGGGAACCTGTCTTACCTTTAGCACAAAGATACCACCCCCAAATCGATGGTCGACCGAAAGGGTCAACCAAGTGTTGGAAGACATGCTTCGTGCTTGTGTCCTCTCCTATGGAAAGAATTGGGAGAAATGCTTGCCATTTGCCGAAGTTTTCCTACAACAACAGTTTTCGAGCCGCCTTGGCATGTCACCTTCGAGGCCTTGTACGGAGAAAGTGCGAACCCCATTGAACTGGTCTGAGACAGGCGAGACCTTTCTTTGGTCGGGCTCGATCAATGAAGCCGAGAGCCAAGTCCGGCTCATTCGTGATCGTTTGCGCATGTACTCAATCCAGCAAAAGAGCTACGCGAATCGCCGCCGCCGTGAATTGAGCTTTGAGCCGATGACTTTGTTTATCTCAAAGTCTCTCCTTTGAAGGGCCATCGTTTGGCGTCAAGGGCAAGTTAGCTCCTCGATATGTCGGTCCTTACCGTGTTATCGAGAAGAAAGGATTTGCTGCCTACAAGTTGGAGTTACTCACTTTGCACTTGAAGGGGTACATGATGTTTTCCATGTGTCCCAACTAAAGAAGTGTCTCCGTGTTCCAACTGAGGAAGCTCCGTTGGAAACTCTCGATGTCCAAGAAGATTTGACCTATCGCGAGCACCCTGTTCGCATACTCGATGAGGCTGAACGAAGAACGAGGAATAAAACCATCAGATTCCTCAAAGTTCAGTGGTCGAACCATTCTGAGGATGAGGCTACTTGGGAAAGGGAAGATCGTCTCCGTGCAGACTATCCATCTTTCTTTACCGAGTGAGCCAAATCTCGGGACGAGATTTTTGTAAGGGGGGGAGGTTTTGTAACATCCCAAATTTGGTTTATGTTTCAAATGTAATAAAAATGAGGATAAATTAAAACTTTTGCTACCTCATGTATTGTTACAGTGTTTGAAACCTCTTTCTTTAATTGGTGGAAATTCAAACTCCAAATTTCCCCAATTAAACTCAAGTCATAAACCTCCTTCATGAAAATCTTGTGCCCAACCTCTGGAAATAATTTTCATTGGACCTAGGAGTGATGTTTAACACCTCAGAATTATTTCATAGTTTTCAGAAATTATTTGATAATTTTTGAGACAAGTCAAACATTAGTCAAACTCCTATAATAGCCTTCTGGAATTTTTGGAGAATAATTCAGTGCATGAAAATCTCTGAAAATTTTATGGGAGGTTCCTTCTGCTGTCCGTAAGCTCCAGTTAAAATTTCATAAATTTTGGAGTTTGTTTGCTATCTCAAATAATTCCTCAAAAATCAGATGTTTAAAATTCAAATTCTAAAGGGTTTGCACTTGTTCCTCTGTTCGAACCGACGGGCTCGAGCCACTTGACTGGTCGAACCAACTAACCGCACCGGCCGCGACGCATTCGGCCGCGGGAGTTGTGAGCCGTTGGATCACAATCGCACGGTCCGGGATTAAGTGAGCGTTTGAATCGTTTAAATCGAACCGATCTATTTCACCGTCCGATTAAATCCAACGGTCGCCGCTCGTCGCCTTCCTTTTCGCGACCGACCGAAGTCAATAAAGTGATGGCGTGCGACAAGACGCGAGCAGATCGCGTCTCCCTTTGGCCAACGGCTCGCGCATTTATTGCTCCGTCCGCCGCCCAGCGATCGCCGTCTCCCCTGTGGTTACCTGCCCCCGTCGCCCTCGGCCGACCTCAACACCGCGCAAAGCCATTTTCTTGCCGTTGCTCCCCTCTTGCTCCTCCGCCTATAAGACTCTACCCGAGGCTTCCTTAGCATCCTTTGAACACCCTTGAGCTTGAAGACCCTTTGCTAGTGCACCGAGTGAGCTCCTTCGTGAATTTTCTCTTGGCCGCCATTGTTGGAGCTCCAACCTCTTCGGTGAAAGTGGTGTTCAGGGCATTCTCTCTCAAAGCCTTTGCTTCCTCTATTACTTGGCATCTCGTAGAGTATTAACCCTCTGTCAATTTGGCTTTTGATGAAGAAGCGACTCAATTTGGATTGCCCTGTTTCGCCGAAACCGCTACTCTTCTTCACCCGAGCCGATTCGACTCTCCTCTGCGCCTTCTTTGGACTCGTGTAAACTCTCTTTAGTCCCTAGTTGATTGGCACTCGCTCCTTGGACCTTGGTGAGCCGCTTGCATTTTTCGTTTCGGTCATTTTGCTCACCTCGGTTCTCTCGGCTTGCCGGCGTTCTCGACCACCGCAGCCTAACGCTTGGTGGTACCATTGTGTGCGCAAGAGTGTTAAGGACTCATTTTAGGCGTTTGCTCGCACCGCCGGCGAGCCGCCGGCGGCGAAGCCGTTCTTCCGTCATTTGTTTTGCCGGACAGAAACAGACGGAGTTTGAACGTCGTCATTATGGACCGTCGATCCTAAGATCCGCGGCACGGATCGCGCCAAGAATTGAGTCCGTCGCGCCTCGATGCGGGTCCGTTGGATCCAAGATCTACGGTGCGGTCGGAATGAACGCTCGACCACCGAACCCCGGATTCACGTGGACCGTCGGATCCAGATCCACGGCTCGCGTGCGCGGAACGTTCGGACCACCAACGCTCTTAGGTTACATGAACCGTTGGATCCAGATCCAACGGTTGACGTTTGAGGTTTCGCGCGCGCGCGCGTCAGCGCCGGAGCTTGGGCCGTTGGATCCAAGATCGACGCTCCTCGTTCGGCCACGTCATTTCTAAATTCTGAATTTCCCGAAAGGATTTATTTATCAATGAAAAATATGATAACTTGTAAAATGCATAACTAATTCATTTTAAATCCTTTTGGTTGATTCAAATTTTGTGGGTTATGTTTTAATTAGACTTTAATTTAAAAATGTTTCCAAACTCAGTGTAGCCCCAGAAATTTTTGCTAATGAATAGTAGCATTTTTGATTTATAAAAGCTGAGCAAAATTGTTTTGGTCATATCTTTGGCATTAAGAATCCAAATCTATTGGTTCTTGTTGCTAAATTCATTATAAATCAAGACCTTGCTACTGTAAAATTTTAGAATTTTTGGGGAGTTTACTGTTGGGTCTTTGTATTTTATTCGTTCTTATTTGCTTTTTGCTTTCGTTAGGACCCAAGAGCACATTCATAATATTGTTGATCCTCAGAACACCTTGACCCACAAACAAGCGTGCAAGATATTTGATCATAAATGTCCCATTACTTTCATAGTCTAATATCTTGTTTACAAACTATATGTATGCATTGCTTTTGTGTCCAATTAATTTTGACCTGTTTAGAGGTAGCTATTCCTAATGCATTGTTGCCATTAAAATGTTATCCCTACCACAACCATAAGTTATTAATATCATTTGGTGAATTAGAGCCGGTGATTTAATTATGCTCTTTACCGCTTTGCGATGTCATGCTTAGAAATGCTTAGCTACCGGTAGAATTGGGCGGTTATCGACTTAGTCGATGACCTTGATCACACAAATCATTTTGTTTATTTTTGGTTCAGCACCTTATGCTTTTATTTTGTAAAAACCGAAAATGAAACAAAATGATTTGACTTGGGCATAATGGCATGTTGGTGTGATTGTTGGGTGTTATCGATGTTCTTGTGTTGGGTGTGCGGTGGTGGAGATTCCGGGTAGGCTCTCCACCTCGAGGAGCATTGTAGTTGTCCAAGGCTTTACCTGCGACGGGTAGTTGACCGAGGCTTTACAATGACTCCGACACAACGTATGGGTTTCTATCCATACGGGTGGCTCGTGAATAATTCACAATATTGGAAATGTCTCGTAGGACTTAGCCGTGCCGGCATACCTAAGGAAGTGTGCTTAATAGCTTGGCAAAAAGGCGGTCTGGCGTATGGGTACATTGGTACACCCCTGCAGGGATAAGACTATTCGAATAGCCTCGTCCTAGGTTATGGACATGCTTGGTAAGGTCGTGCAAGAACTAGACTACAACCTTTTTAAATTAAAATTTGACATGGTTGGCATGAATGGGTAATTCATGCTATTGTTGTGGTGACTAGTGGTTTAGTCACTTCCAGGACTGTTTTACTGTTGTTGCTACTTGATTACTACTGTTTGTATCAAATAAAATCAGATTGCAAAATTGCCTTCGATCTATTACATTATTGCAAATAAAACTTGCTTTATGCTTAAAAATTTGAGTCCTAACCTGCTCCACTTAAATAAGCTCGCATGTAGTTATTGTATAGATCTGTTATCATTCTTATATATCTTAAGTAGTACATTCAAGTACTCACCCGATTTCTTTTCGGGTTGCTTTTGTTCTGCAGAGGAAGAAGGTGAGGTCCAAGGGCCTCACTTTTGTGAGTTGTGCTGTGGATTCGACGACTAGCCTGGCGGTCCGGTCGGTTGCCTTGTGGGTTAAAGGCACACTGATTGGCTCTTTTGTTTATGGCCATCTTATGGCACTTTTGCTTCCGCTGTTAAATTTCTTTATGTATTTGTCATTTGGCCGGTTGGCCTCTCTTTTGTAATGACTATCCTTTATTTATGTTATCTTACGGATTGTTGTTTTGTTTGGTTCTATGTGAATGAATGGAATTGATGCATGAACTTTGTAAAGGGGTGTGTATCTCGCATTTAGGAAGTATACATGTCTCGAGTCTCGGATTATCTGATTTGTGATGCTAGGGCCAAGTGGATGGTTAAGCATTACAAGCCGGATAAACCGGGGTCTCACATTGTACTCAGGAATCTAGGACTACGACCAGTTCAAGAAGGTCTACGATCACTACAAGAAGATTTACGACCACTACAAGAAGACCTACGACTAGTTGATTCGATTGGAGCAATCTACGACCAGAAAAGCAAGCACAAGTACTCGTTGGACACAATCTACGATCAAAGATAGCATGGACTCCTCAAGACCACCCTAGGACCGGTCCCACGACCGGATCTTCGACTGTAAATCGCAACACAAGGTGCGTCACACCGCTTTGAAACTAATAAGACTTTGTAAACGTAACGAGGTCGGAGTCCGTGTTGTGTACGCTTCATCCCACTACCGCACAACCCTAAGTCGACCTCCTCACGTTCCCTATAAAAATACAAGATGGCGCCATAGTTTAGGCGGGTTTTTCTTAGATTATTCGCCAATTGCGGTTTAGCGATTATCGGTTTGAGGAACCCCACTTGTAAACTTCATCCATATCCGCGATACAATTCAGATTGCATCTACCTTGTTCTTGTGAGTTGCTTCGATTGCTTGCAGGAACAATAACCTTCGTGGTAAGGTCGATCGCGTGCAAGCGTGGTCGATAACGACAGGTGTGCGGGTGTAGCGAATTGCGAGGTGACGATCTGTTGGTCGGAAGCCTCAAAGCGTCAATGTCCTCACGACGAACCAAATCGAACCTATCGGAAGATCGGGCCGCCGTGACTCATCAACAAGACTCTTGAAGAGAAAGCTAAAATTAAAAAATTCATATCTCTTACTGCTTCCAAGAAAGTCATTGATTCTTCCTCTTGTATGTTGCATGTTGAAGTTGAAACTATGGTTGGTAAGATACAAGAGGCCTTTAGAGTCAAATTTAAGGAGCAGTTGAATAGGATTGGAGATTCCTATTGTGTGTCTTGTGAGGCTCTAAAAGTGAAAGTGGATCTTCTTAAGAGCAAACATGTTGAGGCAATCAATTCTAGAAAATGCTCTAATTGTGCAGTTTTAGCAAAAGAGAATGATTACCTCAAATTGACTCTTGAGAAGCTTTCTGGTGGGAAAAAGAAACTCAATATGATTCTTAATCAATCTAAAGTGAGTAAGAAGAATAGTGGCCTAGGTTTTAAGTCCCTAGAGCTTTCCAAGAATCACCAACCTAAGGTTGCAAAACTTGTGAAAAGTGGTCTGGTTGAGCAAGAACCTCCTAAGACTTCCAATGTTGTATTTAAAGCTGCAGGTTTTGCTCAAACTCTTTCTCGTAAGAAAAGTGCTTCTGTTTCACCAGTACAGACCCCTCAAAATGTCAAGTACCATTGCACCTTCTGCAAGAAAGAGGGCCACACTGTTGAGTTTTGCTTCCGGAGAGCATAGATATAGAGGAAAGAGAAAATGAGCACTTTGAGATCCATCAGAGGAGTCTTTTCACCAGCTGTAGTCTCTAGAGCCAGGCAGCCTATTCATCGTACCACATATAGGCCTAGGTTTGTAGAGAACTTTGTTGACTCTTTTGGTGGGTCCAGGCAGCAGGTTGGGTTAGGATATCGTGAGGAGAGATCAAAAGATAGGATCGAATCAATGTGATGGTTGTAAAATCAGAGTTTCCTTTTTTGTTTTGGAATGTGTCGGAATTGGAGTAGGACTCCAAATCCGAATTAGAATAGGAGTAGGGCCTCTTGGCCAACCATGAGGAGGAGTAGGGGCACTATATATAGAGGGGTAGACCCCCATTGTAACCTCAGACCACGATTAATATATTTTCAAAGCTTTTGCTTGATTCTCCTGTTGTGCTTATAGCCAAAACAGAGGGAATTGGGCGTTGAGAACAAGGGTCGTTCTTGCTTTTCATTTGGGAATTGAGGTTCGACGATCCTCGCTTGTGGTCAGCGAGGATCCAATCAAGTGTGTGTTTGGGCGAATTTTCCATAGAGTTGCAAGTCCGTGCATTGGCGCGGGGGATCAGCTGGTGGTTCGTCAGGATACACAAGTTATCAAAAGGTTCTACGTTGAGAAGATCGGGCACCCCGCATCAGGTGGTATCAGAGCTTCGTTGACTCGGAAGGACCTTTATCCAGTTATTTTTTTCCCCATACACGAAAAAGCCATACAAAAAAAATTCAGCCGTAGTATTTAATTTGTTATTCTAGTGAGTTTTGTTAAGTTTTGTCCATTAGAATCAAGTTTAGTTTGCTGGTCTTGAATTCTTTTGCGTTGCTTTTTATTTGAGCCTAGTTTGATTTTTTTAGTCGTGCCTATAAAAAAACAAAAAGAAGTGAGACATCAATTTATCCTTTGTGAACCTTTCAATCTTTTGCGAATACTTTGAACCTATTTAAGACTAGCTAAATCGTTGCTTAGGGCTGCATATTAATATTTGTGTTCTTGCAATTGTTCAAAGATCAAAAGGTGGGAAAGAATTTTTGCTCATTTTTGGTAGAACAAGAATTTTGGCAATAGTTAAAAAAAAGGAAGGAAGGAAAAAGAGAAGATAAAAAAAAGGAAGAGAAAAGGAAAAGAGAAAAGAGAAAAGGAAAAAAGAAAACACATAGCCGAACCATAAACTTGAGCGAAAATCCCCACTCATTCTTGATTCAATTGTTAGAATATCAATATTTTGTGCAATCTTGTGCCCTAGTTTCATTATTTGCAACTAGCTAGCGTCTTTCTATAACTTGTGCAATACGAGCTTTTTTGTTCTTCACTTATATCTTACATAGCTCATTCCTTGATTGCACTAAGTTCCAATATCTTTGCGTGTGAGTTGTTTTGATTTTCACTTATATCTTTATGATCGGCAACTAGGCATTGAATTCTAGTTTGGATATTTACTTAGCCTTACAATACCTAGAATTTTCAAATTAAGTAGGTATCCATACCAAGCTCCACAAAACACCCGTTGTCGTGCTTTGACTTGCTCTTGAAATTCGCTCACACATCACCTTGTGGTTCCCACGCCTCAAGTGTAAGTATTGTTGATCTTAATTCCTTTCGGAACGGTAAAGAAACTTCACCTTGTTAGGATTGTGAGTTGAGTGACCTCTACATATACACATACACATACACATACACCTACATACATATTCTTTGCTTTGCTGCTAACAATGGCAGATCGCGAGTATACGTATCTTCCCTTCTATTGTAGTAATGATCCAGAGAAGTATCTTGAGTGGGTACAAGACATGGAATTCGAGCTTGAATCCCATAAGTTCGAATCAGAAGCCAAAAAAGTGAGAGTGGCCACTTTGTTTTTTACGGACTATGCCTCTAGTTGGTGGCAACAACTAGGTGGAAAACGATTCATTACATATTGGGTCTGTTTAAAAAGCATCATGAGAAGATAATTTGTTCCATCCTATTATGAGCGGGAACTACTACGACACGTGGAGAGCATTAAACAAGGATGCAAAGTTGTCAAAGATTACTATATTGAGTTGAACCATGCAATGCGCCGTGCCAATATCACTAGTGCATATCAAGAAAAGGTATATTTCAAAGCAGGCTTGAATTATCAGATCGTTGCTGCACTTCAAGATGAATATTTTCGTAGTCTGCAAGATCTTGTGAAATTTGCTATGAAGGCAGAAAAGAGACTTAAACACATTCAAGTACATCAATTAAATCTGCGCCGGCTCTTTAGTTCTAATTCATCCACTGGTGTGTCACTTGAGAAGAAGATCGAGCATGAGAATTTTTCTTCGACCGAGGTGATGAGTAGTGCTGCCCCGTCCTCAACCCGCAACACGTGAGGACGTCGTGGTTAGTGGTAGTTGTGCCCTTACTGGCCCACGGTCTTACAAGGATGAGATGTATCAAAACCCATGTGAGAATGAGAGCCACATAGCCAAATTGAGTGAGAGTGATAAAAAGAGTGAGCTGTGTGAGTCCACCATATGCGAGGTTGAGAGCATCCCAATTGAGAGTGTGAGAGATACACCAAAAGAAAAAGGAGAGATAGATGATAGGACAAGTAAGATTATTTTTGAACCTAACAACTTACTGTCTATTTCTAGTGTTGTATGACACATTGTGCAGGTGGACCAAGCAAATAAGGAGTTGGACATTCAAGAGCCCTCGCCATTGGAAGAGAAAGATGAAGATATAACCATGGTTGGAGAGGGAATACATGATACCCCATGGTTACATGATGACATTACGATACATGGCACCTACAACAACTGAGGAGTACAATCAAGGTAACACTATTGGTACTAAATCGATAGATCATCAAGACAAGGTGCGTAAAACTGAAAACTCCACTATTCCTTTGATGATTCCAAGTTCTAAATTTGATATGCTTAATTTGCATAATATGGAATTGATTACTCATACAGAAGTTCTTACTAGAATATCCCTTAATGATTCTTTGTGTCATATCATATTCGATAAACCAAAAGAGGCGGTTAGTATTATTAAGAAGGTTATTGAAATTTCACATTTAAGATCACTAGTAAATAGCTACGTACACACATATAAATTCAATTTGATCGGAGATTTTGGTGTAAACAACAACATGTTTCAAGTTTATCGAATATGCATTACCGGTGATAATCTTGTTGATTTAAAATTACATGTTTTGCGCAAACCATCTATTGAGCAATGTCACAGTCTCTTTAAGAGGGGTTTAAATACAAGTGTCTATTGTTTAGAACGCAATATGATGCCTACTTGTTTATCTCTTAAATGTATAACTAATCAGAGTAGCGCAGTTGAAGCAGGGAATGATATCAATTTGTTTTCACCCACTTTAGTTCACTTTGATATTGGGAAGGTTAAATTTTATCATATGAGTCAGTTGTGCAATTTGAAATATGATTTTGAGCTATCGATTGTGCAAAACAACAAGAAGAACACAATAATTGATTCATACATATACCATGCATATACGTTGTTTTCTTCGTCTAGCACATTTTCAAGCTATCAAAAGCCGAGGACGGCTTTTTTTGAAGAAAGGGAGGATGATGCGGACATCCT
The DNA here is from genome assembly GCA_036346395.1 of Hsuehochloa calcarea. Classification (NCBI taxonomy): domain Eukaryota; kingdom Viridiplantae; phylum Streptophyta; class Magnoliopsida; order Poales; family Poaceae; genus Hsuehochloa; species Hsuehochloa calcarea. Next base: position 26,548,232 of record CM070604.1, read on the forward strand.
TAGCTATGTTGTTTCATATAATGTTTTCAATTCATTAAATACATCAGAACAACATGAGCTTACTAAGAGAGTTGAAAAACAAGAGAAGCTTATCCAACAGGTGAATCTGTTCACTGAATTTACTTTTAAATTAGTTGAGAATATCATACTACCAAAAACTAGTGTTTTGCTTGTGCTCAGATTGGAAGATTCAATAATGAACGGAGATGAAGGATATGAGGCTGTTCTTAAAGAAAATGCCGTCACAATGGAGGAGAAACTCGTGGGAGACAAGCAAGGGGAGAGAAGCCCAAGAATCCAAGTTAAATTCGAAACTTTCACAAGCCCAACCAAATTCAAACTCGGAATCAACTTAGAATTCAATTCGGATTCGGAATCAGCCTCAAATTCGGATTCGGAATCAGCAGGACAGTCCGGAGTAAAAAGGCCATAACTTTCTCATACGAAGTCTGATTTGAGTGCTTTTGGACTAGTTGGAAAGCTAACTTCAAGCCCGATCCAACGGATCCTCTCTCACTACGAAATTCCTCGCGGATCAAAAGATAGGATCGAATCAATGTGATGGTTGTAAAATCAGAGTTTCCTTTTTTGTTTTGGAATGTGTTGGAATTGGAGTAGGACTCCAAATCCGAATTAGAATAGGAGTAGGGCCTCTTGGCCAGCCATGAGGAGGAGTAGGGGCACTATATATAGAGGGGTAGACCCCCAGTGTAACCTCAGACCACGATTAATATATTTTCAAAGCTTTTGCTTGATTCTCCTGTTGTGCTTATAGCCAAAACAGAGGGAATTGGGCGTTGAGAACAAGGGGTCGTTCTTGCTTTTCCGCTGGGAATTGAGGGTTCGACGATCCTCGCTTGTGGTCAGCGAGGATCCAATCAAGTGTGTGTTTGGGCGAATTTTCCATAGAGTTGCAAATCCGTGCATTGCCGCGGGGGATCAGCTGGTGGTTCGTCAGGATACACAAGTTATCAAAAGGTTCTACGTTGAGAAGATCGAGCACCCCGCATCAGGTTGGGTTGCCACTGAGGTAAATGTTGGAGATATGCCCTAGAGGCAATCATAGAGATGATGATATTTCGTTGTATCCATGATTTAATAAATGTTCCTTGAATATTGCCTTTGTGTTGATTAACAAGTATGTGACTTGTTTGTGAAACTCTTTACTTGTATGGTTATTATAAAGTTGTCCCTAGTCGGAGTTCATGTGAGGACACACGTGAATGGTGGATTAGCACATGTATCGGTTGATGACTATGTTTCACAAGTCATAGACATGGAGATGTCAAACCAATAATGTGGACACATGTTTAGAACATGGGGTTGGACCGACCCATCATGAGACATAACAATTATACTTATGGTTCTCTCTACACAATGTGTACGCCTTGTCCTTAGACCTAAGATTGTCGTATGTACTTGAGATGTGAATAGACCTACTTAGGGGCTATCAAACGCTACTCCGTAACTGGGTAGTTATAAAGGTAGTTTCGGGTTTGTCATGAAGCATCTTTGCGAGGCATGGTCGGTCAAGATGGGATTTGCCCTCTCTACCAGAGAGATATCTCTGGCCCTCGAGTGATCGGATCGAAATGTATGGCCATGCTACTAAAGGTTAAGAGTTAACCTAGTGAGGATTCCGGATCACAAGATCGAGAAAGAGTGGTCGACTTGGAGCTCGCCAGAATATCGTGAGGCAAAGGGATTGGCATGTACATAACGTTGTGTTGGTTCGTCCGATATGATCTTTGTGTACGTTTAGGAGTTGGGACGTCTTGCTAGAGGCGCTACCAACTATTGACCAAGTATGTATACTCGTGTCATGTCTAAACATACGCGAACCTAGAGGGTCACACACTTAAGGGGCTGAAGCTTGATTCGGATTAGATCCGAATTAGAGTGGGCATTGAGTCCTAATGGGCCTCTATTGGTAGAAGCCCATTGTAAGGACGTCTATAAAAGGAGGGCAAGGGCGCTCGGGTTGGGGTGCGATTTTGGGACCCTCAAACCCAGCCGCCACCTCTCCCACGCCCTAGTCGCTCGCGCGGATCTAGCGATCCGGCGTCGTCGCTTTCTCCCGCACGTGTGGATACCTTTGGGCGCCGCATCTGTAGCGTTTGGGCGAACCGCAAGAGGGAGGCAGATGCGTGGACGCCGCGACGAGGACGAGGAAATAGTACGACTACTCGCTGCCGACGCGTTTGCATCAACTTAATACGACTACTCGCCTTGACGTCTTGCATCGGTTTCGCACTGCGCGTCTAGTGGTAAGACCGTGATCTATAACTGCAGTGATCTTGGTTTACGGGTAGAATTTTTATTAATTTACGCTAGTGTAGCCTACCCTTAACCCTTGATGGTATCGAGGCGGTTCTTTGTCAAGTTATAGGTTCGGGTGATTTTCATATGGCGATATGTAAGTCGGTATGATCGATGTGATCGATTGTATAGTTACGTACTAGATTGATAATCGATGTTACGTGATCATCTTTGCTAAGGTCGTGAAACAACATACCCTACGGTCGGATTCGCCATCGGGTAGAGAGTGACACGTAAAACTGGTTGCGGAATGCGAACATCAATATGATTAGTCGAATCAGAACCTAGATTGATAATCGATGTTCCGTGATCATGCTGCTAAGGTCGTGGAACAACATACCCCTACCGGTCGGATTCGCCATCGGGGTAGACAGTGACACGTAAAACCGATTGCGGAATGCGAAGATCAATATGATTGGTCGAATCAGAACCTAGATTGATAATCGATGTACCGTGATCGTGCTATCGGGCTCCATGAGCCGAAAGTTGTCTCGGTTCTCAAACCACGCATCTTTGCACGCAAAGATCAATACAAATTGGTGAATCAGAACAATAGGTAATTTGTGGTAAATATGATTTACCGCGAGGGGTGCTGCCCCTTCGAACCCCGTAGGGGGAAACCCCCTCGACCCCCTATCCGGTAGATTGCGATTCTATGTATAACTTGTTTTTGCAGGATGTATGTGACCAGTATGGCCTAATGTGTATGTGATGCATGTTTGTAATATTTTCATCACCTGCGTGTCATGGGTTCGGCAACACGGCTGGAGCTATTGTGTTGTCAAAGTATTGTATTAACGGCCTGCGTGCTGACTTGTGATGATTCCTGGTATCCATGTATTTTATTACTAGCTGTTATGAGTAATAGCTTTTATTAGTACTCGGAGGACACATCACTTGGAGGGATGGCACACATTAACCATGGAGATGGAGATCAACATGGTGGACAAATTCTATGGAGATGGAGATCACCATGAGAAAATGGGCCATACCGAGTCACAACTGTGTGAATGCTATTCCTGTTTGTGTTACTCCTATGCATGTTTGAATGGTAGAAGTATAACGATCCCTCACAAAATGTTAAGTTAAACATATGCCCTCCCAACTAAACTCTGCACCATCCCATGTCTTGTAAATTGATGGTGGGTCTATAAAATTAGGGCACCATCAACTTTCCTTGACTAGATGGGTTTGTATCGGATACCTACATGCATAAGGATTGGTGAACTTAACAAGGTTATCATAAAGGTTATGGGCCTTGGGGCATAAAGGTTGGGCGCCGGGGCATAGAGATGTCACCCAACAACAAGAGTCATATAGAGATATGATTAGTAAGGTGTTGCTTACCGAATTACGGTGTCTCCTAGCGGTGATGCAAAAGCTCACTAGTAGACTCGTTAATTGCGGATCTTGAATTGCTAAGAATCAATAGAGGGATATTGATTTTAGTGGGAGTACATTCTATTAAATTTGTTTAATCTGCTTTACTCTATCATGGTTTTATTTGTCTAAGTATTTTGCATTTCCTATTGTAGATCAATGGCATCTAGCAACGCGCACACCCTTTTGCTTTGCGATCGATTCTTGAGAAAGAAAAATTAAATGGAACAAACTATTGATTGGGTCCGTAACACGAAATTGTTCTCGTGGCGGATAAAAAGGAAAACGTTCGACACCCCAATCCCGGAAGAGCACGCTATCAATGCATTGCTTCTTTGTTAAAAATGCCTACAAGAAAGCATGTGATGACTCTCTAGAGATTAGTCGTCTTATGCTTGCATGCATGGAACGACCTTCAAAAGCGGTTTGAGGATCGAAGCGTCTGATATGATCATGGCGCTTAAGGACATGTTCGGATACGAGCCGGGGTGAGCGATTCAATGTCTCTAAGGCTTTTACGGAATGCAAGCTAACGAAGGTGCACCGTAGGCCCACATGTAATCAAAATGGTTGAATTCTGATCGGACTTTGGATAAACTTGGTTTTCCAATTGGCCAAAGTTGGCAAGCGATTTCATTTGGCGTCTCTTCCACCTAGCTATGGACATTTCATTTGAACTACCATATGCATGGGGTGGAAAAGGGCCTTAATGAGCTTTGTGGGATGCTCAAAGCAAAGAGAGTGATATTAAGAAGTGTGCGTGCCCTAGCCATGTGATGGTGTGCGAGAACAAGTCTAGCTTCAAGAAAAGGGTAAGAAGTCATGGGCAAACAATAAAGGCAAGGTTAAAGATATGATCTGAAGCCAGCGCCTAAGCCTAATCTTTGGACACGAGGTGAGACAGTATGCTTCTATTGTAAAGAAAGCTGCCCTTTGGAAGAGAAGCGCAAGTACATGGATTCGAAATGCAAGAAGAAGAAGGCTGGAAGTAAGACTTCCACCCATGGTACACTTGTCATAAATGTTTTAGACATTTTCTCACTGATTCTCCTATTAACTCTTGGGTATTTGATACCGGATCGGTTGCTCACATTTGCAACTCGATCACGAGGGCTAATAAGAAGTAGAGAGTCGCAAGAGGTGAAGTTGATCTTCGCGTCGGAAATAAAGCAAGGGTTCTTTGTGTTGACCGTCGACACCATGCAACTTGACTTCCTTCAAGATTTATTGTGGAATTGAATAATTGCTATTATGTTCCTAGTATGAGTCGAAACATTTTATCCCCCTCATGTTTGATGAGAGATGGTTATTCATTTGCAAGTAAAGACAATGGTTGTTTGATATCTAAAAATGAAATGTTTGTGGCTTTTGCGCCCATTGTGAATGGGTTATTTATTTTAAATCTTGATGATGCGCCCATCTTTAACATAAATGCTAAAAGACTTCGACCTAATGATTTGAATCCCACCTATGTTTGGCATTGTCGTTTGGGTCACATAAGTGACAAGCGCATGAAGAAGCTCCATGATGATGGTCTTCTAACTTCATTTGATTTTGAATCATACGAGACATGTGAAGCTTGTTTGCTTGGTAAGATGACCAAATCACCTTTCAAAGGTTCTTTTGAGAGGGCGTCAGACTTGTTGGAAATCATACATACTGATGTATGTGGACCAATGAGCACGACTGCTAGAGGTGGATTTCATTACTTCATAACTTTCACTGATGATTTTAGTAGATATGGCTATATCTACTTAATGAAGCATAAGTCTGAAACTTTTGAAAAGTTCAAAGAGTTCCAGAATGAGGTTGAAAATCAACGTGCCAAGAAAATTAAGGCTCTGCGATCTGATCGTGGTGGCGAGTATTTGAGTCATGAATTTAGCAATCATCTGAAGAGTTGCGGAATTGTTCCGCAGCTAACATCGCCCGGAACGCCCCAAAGAAACGGGGTATCCGAGCGGCGTAATCGGACCTTGTTGGATATGGTTCGATCGATGATGAGCCAGTGAGATCTACCATTATCATTTTGGGGTTACGCTCTAGAAAGCGGCGACTTTCACACTTAATAGGGTACCATCTAAATCCGTAGTTAAGACACCATATGAGATATGGAGTGGGAAGAGTCACGGTTTGTCTTTTCTAAAGATTTGGGGATGTGAGGCGTTTGTCAGCGACTACTGATCGGACAAGCTCACACCAAGTCGGATAAATGCATTTTAAGTGGGATATCAGAAGGAAACCTTTGGATATTACTTCTACAACCGACGAGAGGGCAAAGTGTTTGTCGCTCGAAGTGGTGTTTTCCTAGAGAAAGAGTTTCTCAACAAGGAGACAAGTGGAAGAACGATGCAGCTTGAAGAGGTTCAAGATGAACCAATCGGGGAAGACTCGACAAATGATGCCCACGTGGCGAGAACAAGTTGAGGAACCCATGGCAAAGGAAGCACCACCACCACAAAGGTCGGAAGGCTCCATGTCGCGAGATATATTATTGTTAGACAATGATGAGCCTACGACCTATGCGGAAGCAATGATGGACCCAAACTCTGAGAAATGGCATAGTGCCATGAGATCTGAGATAGCATCCATGGGAGACAATCAAGTTTGGAACTTGGTTGACCCGCCTGATGGTGTTAAAACCATAGAGTGCAAATGGATCTATAAAGGAAGATTTAAATGGATGGAAATATTCATATCCATAAAGCTCGACTTGTCGCAAAGGTTTCGGCAAGTTCAAGGAGTTGACTACGATGAGACCTTCTACTTTATAGCGATGCTTAAATCTATACGGATCATTCTAGCTATTCTTTGCATATTTCGACTATGGGATATGGCGGATGGATGTCAAAACGGCTTTCCTTAATGGAAATTTAACAGAGGATGTGTATATGATACGGCCGAGGGTTTTGTCGATCAAGCAATGCTAGAAAAGTATGCAAACTTCAAAAATCCATTTATGGATTGAAGCAAGCATCTCGGAGTTGGAACATTCATTTTGATGAAGTGGTCAAAGGGTTTGGCTTCATCAAAAGCGAAGAAGAATCTGCGTTTACAAGAAGGCAAGTGGGAGCTCGCTCGTATTTCTAATATTATATGTTGATGACATATTCGATTGGAAATGATATTCCTATGCTCGAGTCCGTTAAGACCTCTTTGAAAAATAGTTTTCAATGAAGGACTTAGGGAAGCGACATATATTTTGGGTATAAAGATCTATAGAGATAGATCAAAAGGCTAATAGGATTAAGCCGAGTACTTACATTGACAAAGTGTTGAAGCGGTTCAACATGGAGGAGGCAAAGAAAGGGTTCTTGCCCATGTCTCATGGCATAAATCTTGGCAAGACTCGGGGTCCTTCGACAAGCGATGGCGAGATCGCATGAGTAAGATTCCATATGCTTGGCCATTGGATCTATCATGTATGCTATGATATGTACTCGCCTGGATGTTTCCTATGCTCTAAGTGTTACAAGAGATACCAAGTCGATCCGGTGAGAGTCATCGGACGCGGTTAAAAACATCCTCAAGTATTTGAGAAGAACTAAGGATGTGTTCCTAGTCTACGGAGGTGAGGAAGAGCTCGTTGTAAATGGTTACACCGATGCAAGCTTCCAAATCGACAAAGACGATACAAATCGCAATCGGGTTTTGTGTTCATTTTGAGCGGTGGTGCGGTCGATTGGAAGAGTTCCAAGCAGAGGCATTGCGACTCTACAACGGAGGCCGAGTACATTGCGGCTTCTGAAGCAGCAAAGGAAGGTGTTTGGATAAGGAAGTTCATAACTGAACTAAGTGTGCTTCCTAGTGCGTGCAGTCCTCTGAATTTTTACTGTGATAGCAGTGGGGCCATTGCGCAAGCCAAGGAGCCGAGGAATCACCAAAAGAACAAACACATACTGCGGCGGTTTCATCTCATTCGAGAGATCCTCAATCGAGGAGATTTAAAGATATGCAAAATACACACGGATTTGAATATTTCAGATCCTTTGACAAAGCCTCTCCCACAGCCTAAGCATGAGGCACACACAAGAGCTATGGGTATTAGATATCTTCTAGATTGACTCTAGTGCAAGTGGGAGACTGTTGGAGATATGCCCTAGAGGCAATCATAGAGATGATGATATTTCGTTGTATCCATGATTTAATAAATGTTCCTTGAATATTGCCTTTGTGTTGATTAACAAGTATGTGACTTGTTTGTGAAACTCTTTACTTGTATGGTTATTCTAAAGTTGTCCCTAGTCGGAGTTCATGTGAGGACACACGTGAATGGTGGATTAGCACATGTATCGATTGATGACTATGTTTCGCAAGTCATAGACATGGAGATGTCAAACCAATAATGTGGACACATGTTTAGAACATGGGGTTGGACCGACCCATCATGAGACATAACAATTATACTTATGGTTCTCTCTACACAATGTGTACGCCTTGTCCTTAGACCTAAGATTGTCGTATGTACTTGAGATGTGAATAGACCTACTTAGGGGCTATCAAACGCTACTCCGAACTGGGTAGTTATAAAGGTAGTTTTCGGGTTTGTCATGAAGCATGCTGCGAGGTATGGTCAGTCAAGATGGGATTTGCCCCTCTCTACCTGAGAGAGATATCTCTGGGCCCCTCGAGTGATCGGATCCAGAAATGCATGGCCATGCTACTAAAGGTTAAGAGTTAACCTAGTAAGGGATTCCGGATCACAAGATCGAGAAAGAGTGGTCAGCTTGGAGCTCGACCGAATATCGTGAGGCAAAGGGATTGGCATGTACATAACGTTGTGTTGGTTCGTCCGATATGATCTTTGTGTACGTTTAGAAGTTGGGACGTCTTGCTAGAGGCCGCTACCAACAATTGACCAAGTATGTATACTCGTGTCATGTCTAAACATACGCGAACCTAGAGGGTCACACACTTAAAGGGCTGAAGCTTAATTCGGATTAGATCCGAATTAGAGTGGGCATTGAGTCCTAATGGGCCTCTATTGGTAGAAGCCCATTGTAAGGACGTCTATAAAAGGAGGGCAAGGGCGCTCAGGTTGGGGTGCAGTTTTTTGGAACCCTCAAACCCTGGCCGCCACCTCTCCCACGCCCTAGTCGCTCGCGCGGATCTAGCAGTCCGGCGTGCGTCGCTTTTCTCCCGTACGTGTGGATACCTTTGGGCGCCTGCATCACGTAGCGTTTGGGACGAACCGCAAGAGGGGGGCATGCGTGGGGCCGCGACGAGGACGAGGAAATAGTATGACTACTCTGCCCCGACGTGCTGCATCAACTTAGTACGACTAGTCTGCCTTGACGTGCTGCATCAGTTTCCGCACCTGCGCGTCTAGTGGTAAGACCGTGATCTATAACTGCAGTGATCTTGGTTTACGGGTAGAATTTTTATTAATTTGCGCTAGTGTAGCCTACCTTTAACCCTTCAGTAAGTCCTCAGTTGATCTCCCTCTACTCCTACCCCTACTACTCTGTGATGATGACTGAGATGCGCTTTGATGTTACTGAGGTCTGGTGATTGATGATGTGCAAGTGATGTGCATGATGATGGGTACTGGGGTTACCTCTTGGTGACATTTGGGGCTGGGAGAAGAGGGTGGCAGTGCTGGCTTTGTGCTCGTGTTCCCCTTTGGTGCGCCCTTCTGCTGGTGTTCCCTCCTCCTGGTTCCTTGGCTTCCTTCCTCCTCTTGCTCCTAGCTGCTGGCTTGCCTTCGGCTGGTTGCAGCAATAGATTGATGATGGTGATGCTGGCTTGGCTTAGCATGGTGATTTGCTCCTGGCCTTTGCTTTGGTTGTCTTGCTCTTGATTTCCTTCGGTGGTGCACTGAATGATGTTGGGCTTGTGTGTGCCGGCTTGGCTGGTTTTGCCTTCGGTTCTTGCTTCTGAGAAGAGATGGAAATGGGGTGCGGTTGAAGGGAATTGGCTGCTGGGGAGGAAATGTGTTGCTTGCTTCTGCTGGGGAAGAATTGGGGAATGGGGTGAGGCTCTGGGTGCTAGGTCAGGCAGGGGAATGAACCGGCGAGAGAAGACTCTTGAATTTTGTTGTGCTGTCGCCCGATTGTGCTTTGCTAGCTCTCGGTGCTTTGCTGCATCCCGGCTGGTGCTTGTAGTGGAGTTTGGTTGGTGAGGTGCATGTGCTGTCATTGCAATCTGCTAATGACACTCATGCATTTGTATTTATCCGAATGGCTCCTTAAGATATTCTTGGGCTGGGGCATTTTTGGTCCATTGGTTAGCAATTCATTATGCAAGGGATTTACGATAGTTGAGGCAATTCAGTGTACGTAGGTTTTGGATTTCCCTAAACGCCGAATGATGAAAACCTACGGACATAAGACGGTGCCGATTTACTTAGGTTAGTCTAGGTATCATGGGTATCCCGGTGCCAACTAATCTGGGTTAGCTTAGGTGACTTGAAAAGCCAAGATGCCGGTTAACCCAGGTTGGTGCGGGTAGTCTCGATACTCAGGGTGCCGACTAATCTAGGTAGATCAGGGAACGTGATGAGTCTTATGGTACACTGACGACAATTTATTTTATTCTAACTCTATTATATTGCTTTATGAACAACTAATTATCTTTTTGATTGGTTGGCGGACTATGGAGTTGCGAATGGTGTTTCGGATTGGGTCGAGGAAGACGGTTTGACTGGACAACGATGGACGGGCAAGTTTTCAAGGAATGCTTTTCGCGACATGCAAAACAAGTTTTATTTTAACATTTTGTAAATTACTCAAAGTTGTAAAACATAATCTGATCTATTGTAAATAAATTCTTGTGTTACTTGTATTGTGAAGATTTTTATTCACGATAAACCTTGTAAGGTTTAATTAAATTATTTCCCAGAGAATTTCATAAGTATTTATTGTTGTCTCTCTTTGGAGCTTTGATTGGAGTTATATGTTAGACTTTGATTATGATATTTACAAATACAATAATTTATGCAATGCTTCAGAAATTACAATTATAATATAAAATGCATATAATTACTGTTTAGTAAAATAGGGGCTGTTGCACTAATCATCCTACGAGTGGGAGTGGAGGAGAATGATAAAGTGTTTGATGTTTTTTTTTATTAAAAAAATTTGTAACAAAGAGTTTATGTATCATTGCTATCCCCAATTATTTTTAGATCTGTTTGGCAGGGCCAAAATCACTGTTTATCCATATGAATAGATCAAAAATTTAATTCAAATTATCGACGAATTCGTATAGATACCGGCCGAAAATGAGTTTCCTAAACTCGCGGGTTACGAACAATTAAAATGCAGATGGCGTTAGATGATGGCATTGCCTATCGAAAATTCGATGCACCGAAACTCTACGTATGATGTGACGTGTTGCTCATCTATGCACGTCATACCGGGGCGGGGTGGTGCTGGGGGATCCAAATCCCAAGAAAATGGCCCAGTGTCTATATAAATAGGAGGGAGGAATCCCACTCTCTGTGGCCCAGTACGTGCCGGTATGGTCCGCTGCAGTCCTCGATAAAGCTAATGCCGTGCATCCTTTTCACTTTCTTATGTTTCTGCCCATAGCACGTTTTGCACCTTTCCATTTCCCTGAGGCTGGTCGCTGCAACATGCATAGAAGACACCACCCAATTTTAGTACGAGAACATGAAATCCCAAACGTGGATCGTCGGGCCCAAAACGTGAATCCGCAGGTTGAAAGTATGGATGTTTCTATTTATACTGAGTTGAAAGTTTCATTATTTCACTTGAATGTTTGATTTATTTGAGTTGAAAGGAGAAGGATGTGCCAATTGCTATGGGAAGAGGGGTTGTCCGTGGGATACTAAAACTCATGGGTAACCCTGAACTAGCATTTCCCTTATTTGCCACATATTCGTTTGGTTGAAGATCTACCATATCAGCCATGGCATCACTCTATTCAACTACTAGCTGGTAAAGTGCGCTACGCCCCGCTCGTCCGCTGAATATGTGGTGTGGTCTGTACGGTGTTCGGTGGTCGAAACGTTATTTGGTATGCGGTGTTTGAGATATCAGGTAGATGGCTATTTGTTTTGGGAGATACGAAACCGATCGAAGCAAATTGTTATTGTGCTGGTACATTAGCTTCACCGGGATAGAATGTATGTGCAACTCTCTGTTCTGGGATCATGTTTGATTCATGTGATGCACATATAGTATTTGTATTACTTAGTAGATGTCAATATTCGAATATGCAACAATGCACCATGCCGGAAGCAACCTATAGCAGCAATCTGTTGCTGCTCTGAACTAGGTACAATTTAAGCGAGTGATAAATTTCATTGGTGTTAACAAATCTGAAGCAAAAGGGTATTCACAGAATGCAGGTCATCCAATAATTTCAGTACAGAAGTAAGGATCGGTAGCACATACAGATGGGGCTGAGTATTGCTACTATGCTAAAAGAGCAAGATATATCAGGTTCTGCATGTTTGTATTTTATACTGCGGACCTGTGTATCATCTGGAAGATAAAAGACACATGAAATTGATCAACCTATTCCCTCTGCTAAGTGTTATGCTGCATACGAAAGGTATAGGTCATGATAGCTCTGTGACCCACTCCATTAACTGTGATAATGCCATGAAACGACTAACAAAAGCCATCTTTTCTACCAATCTCTGTCTGATATCTACTTTCTGATCTAACAAAACATCTAGAAGACCCATTACGTGGTGATAGCTCTGCTGTCGGTATGTAGATCCAGAAACGAGAATGCAAATTATATCCAGAAACATACTGAAGGATAGGAAATCTTCTCGTCCTTCAGATCAACCTTTGGATGGCTTAGATAGGTTGCAGATCAACTCAAGAACGTAGAGAATAAGTCATAGTTCAACCTAAGCCACCCCAGGCTTCATCGAATAACGACGAGAAGATCTCCCTAGTTCCTATGGTCCAAAGAATATGAAGCGTCCCAACTACTTTGCATCTTAAACTGGCGGAAGGCCTTTGGATGATGTTAGGATGGATCATGGGGATATACTCCTGATCTTAGGATGATGTGACAATTGGCAATGGCGTTAAAGGTTTGTCGTTTCACGTATTTTCGGCAAAGAATCAGGGCTGTCAGGCCATTGGCGGTCAGACCGGCCGAACCGGCGGTCAGACCAGCCTAAGGGCGGTCCGACCAGCCACCCCTGGCGGTCGGACCGGCCAGTGGCAGTTCGACCGGCCATAGCGGCGGTCGGACCAGCCAATTTCAGAAAGTGGTGTTTTGAGCGGGGTCAAAAATAGAGGTTGTAGGCAAGAAATGAGATTCTATTGCACTTGGTCTCGTAATTTTTGGAGTCTCCAGTGAAAAGTTCTATTCGTTTGAAAATTTCAGTAGGTTTTGGATTTTCAGGGGCTAAATTCGGCTAAGTTCCAACTGGCGGTCTAACCGGCCTATAAGTGGTGGTCCGACCGCGCAGGGTGGGCGGTCTGACCGGTTTTCACTTATATCGACGTTCGTCGTGGCGACGATGTTCTGTTGTTAGGTCAAAGTCATGAGTTTCAGTGCATATGTGTTGCATGATGCATATTTTGACTAACATGGGTCAAGTTGCGAAGAACTTGTTCTCGGATTCGGTTTGCTTGTCTATTGTTGTGCAGATTGCTTGATGGTCAACGACGGTCAACGGCGAGGATGATAGGGACTAGGCTTGGAGAGCTGAGGTCCAGAATGATCGACGATGCCGGGTGAGATCAATGAACTCAAGCGTGGTGCAAGATGGACAAGGGTGACCTATTGACCAACCCGCGGCACAAGATGGCGCAAGGTGAAGCTGATTAGGTTAAGAGACGATAAAGACGGCGCATTAAAATACGTGCGTGTGTGACCCGTTTGTTTTGGGTCTTAACGGGAGCCTAATTGAGTCAAACTTCTAGAAGGTCTAAGCCTCAACTATAAATAGAGGAGGGTGGTGGCTGCCCCCTCTCTTCGACTCTTTCATTGTTTGAAACCCTAATTTGCTTAGGGAGAGGTTTTGTCGAGGTTAGGGTTCTTGAGAGTTTTGATTTGATTTCGTACTCATAGATTGAGCTTTGTCCTCCATTGATGGAGTGGCTGTAAACCCAAAATATATCAAATCAATACAAGGAAAGTTTGATCAATGTTGTATCTCTTTGCTTTCCTTCTCTCTTTTTGATGATTTCAGTCTTTCTTTGATCCGTGAGTTTTTGCTTGATTTCTTCACATGATCTAGCTTGCTGTGACATGTGGGAACATATCTAGGATCATCTTGATCATCAATCACCCACGAGCAAGTTTTTGGATCTAATTTTCGTTTTGACTCGGTTTTGAACCATCCTCCTTTCAAACGGAAAAAGATCGTAATTCTTCCAAGAATTTCTACAATCTTCAATTCGAATAGGTTCCTGTCATTATAGAGGTGTGTTCCAAGTTTCATCGAGTTTGGAGTTGTATATTAAAAGTTACATCTACTTGCAACTTCGTTTATCGTGTTGTTTGATACATTCTTGGTGGCGGTCAAACCGCGAGCCCACCGGTCGAACAGCTAGGGTTAGCGGTCGAGACCGCCATTGACCAATGATCGGATCGCCAAAGACGAGTCTTGTTATAGCTTGTGTTGTTTCTTGTGGTTTTGCTTTGGGGGTTAAATTGGATTTAATACTAGTCTTCCGCTGTACTGGTATATTAATCTTCATAGCTTCCATAGCTACTAGAGTAAAATCTTATTGAATCAATTATTTGTGAAAAAGTGAGCGTGCTTCTATTCACCCCCATCTAGTCGCCTTTTCGTTCCAACAAGTGGTATCAGAGCCCGGTTAGTTCAATCTTGATCTTGACCGGTCACTGAACTTGGCGATGGATAAATACTCCACCAAGCCGCATATCTTCGATGGGCACGACTACGCCTATTGGAAGAATCCCATGCTAGTCTTTCTTGAGAGCGAAGGACAAGCTAAATGGGAGGTTGTTCGAGCCCCGCTCGTTGTTCCCGAAGTTGCGACGCCGGCTTCAGTAGCCCTCTTGGCTAACAACAACAAGGCAAAAAATCTCTTATATGGTAGGCTTGGTAGACAGGAGTATGAACGGATTTAGAATCTTGAGACTGCGCACGAGATTTGTAACACCCTCGAAACCTACCATGAGGGTTCGTATCAAATCAAGAAAATACGCCAGACAGTCTATAAGCGTGAATATAGTAAATTCAAGATGCGTCCTGCAGAGAGCATCGATGACATTTTCAGACACTTTAATGAAGTGATTAATTAGATGAAAGCTGTTGGTATTGAATATTCTCAGTCTAAAAATGCCACCCACCTCTTGGCTGCATGTGAGACCCCGGTTTATCCGGCTTGTAATGCTTAACCATCCATTCGGTCATAGCATCACAAAGCAGATAATCCGAGACTCGAGACATGTATACTTCCCAGAAATGCAGTATACACACCTCTTTACAAAGTTCATGCATCAATTCCATTCGTTCACATAGAACCAAAGCAAAAACAACAATCCAGAAGATAACATAAATAGAAGATAGTTATTACACAAAAAAGAGGCCGACCGGCCAAAAGACATATACATAAGGAAATTTAACCGCGGAAGCAAAAGTGCCATAAGATGGCTATAAACAAAAGAGCCGACCAGTGTGCCTATAACCCACAAGGCAACCGACCGGACCGCCAAGCTAGTCGCCAAACCCGAAGCACATCTCACAAAAGTGAGGCCCTTGGGGCTCACCTTCTTCCCCCAAACAAAGCGTAGGCAAAAGCCGGTGAGTACTTTGAATGTACTCGCAAGACTTACAGATGGTGTAACAAACCTGTACATATACTACATGCAAGCTCATAGAAGTGGAGGCTGTATGTTTTAATTTTAGCAGAAAGCAATTTTTCATTTGTAATAATGTAATAGATTGAAGGCAATGTTAATCAAATCTGTTTTTAATGTTCAAATAATCGCAAAAGACAACAATATAACAAGAGATAAGTGCAAGATCAATCACGAAGTGACCACGACCAGTGGTCACCACAACAATAGCATGAATTACCCATTCATACCACCCATGTCAAATTTTAGTTTAAAAGGTTGAAGTCTAACTCTTGCAAAACCTAACCAAGCGTGTCCATAACCTAGGACGAGGCTATTCGAATAGTTTTATCCCTGCAGGGTGTACCAATTTCCCCACGCCGGACCGCCTTTTGCCAAGCTATTAAGCACACTTAGAAGGTATGCAAGACGGCTAAGTCTTCTGAGACGTTTCCAATATTGTGAATTATTCACGAGCCGCCCGTATGGATAGAAACCCATACGTTGTGTCGGAGTCATCGTAAAGCCTCGCTCAACTACCCTTCCCGGGTAAAGCCTTGGACAACTACGACGCTCCTCGAGGTGGAGAGCCTACAGGAATCTCCACCACCGCACACCCACACAAGACCACGACCACATATCATGTTTCACACAACACACACAACCCCTCCTGCGACTCGGAGATAACCCACGCCAAAGTACTAAGTCAAGAGAGGTCCCATATCCCTCTCGCGTGGTTAGTACGCAAAAATGCTTGGAGAGTGTGACACAAGATGTTCGGTCCTTGTTGACTTAGGCAAGACATCCACAAACCCAATAACCCACCATCAGACCACTTGCCCAAGTCCAAATCAGCTTTTTCATTTTGATTTTGACTTTACAAAATAGCAAAGCACAAGTCTGGTCGATCGACATAATACTTAAATGTGTGATCAAGATCATCGACTAAAAATCGATGATCGCCCAAAGATTCTACGAAACTAAGAATTTCTAAGCAATTTCCAATCGAAAACTACTAAGTGACGAGTCCATCCATCGAACTCCGACCACGACCAATAACCTAAGCTCAAGGTAGTAGAGGATAAACAAGTCCTACAGATTGTGCAACTATAGGACACTAACCGTATTTTAACAACAAAATAGCAATGCATACATACAAGTTAAAATCAATATATTAGACTTGAAAAATAATGGGATTGACATGATCAAACTGCTTGCCTGTTTGCTGCGGGTCAAGATGTAGCTGGGGATCACTTATGTTGTCAATGTGCTCTTCGGATCCTAACGAGAAAGCGAAAAGCAATCGATAAGAGCGAATAAAATGCAAGGACTCAACAGCAAACTTTTTCCAAAAATTCTGAAAATCTTACCGAAGCAAGATACTGATTTATAAAGAATTTAGCAACAAGAACCAATTGATTTGGATTCTTAATGCCAAAACTACGACCGAAAGAAGGTCTTACGACCAGGTAGTGGTCGTAGCAGAACCTACGACTATGACGTAGTCGTAGCAAGTCTTACGACTAAGTTCCAGTCGTAGAAGAACTTACGACCAGTTGAGGGTCGTAGAAGAACTTACGACTAGGTACAAGTCGTAACGGAACTTACGACTAGGTACTAGTCGTGGAAGGACTCATGCCCCTGGCATAGTCGTAATAAGACCTACGACCATTTATACATCGTAGTAGAGCTTACGACTAAGCTAGGGTAACTGGTCGGAAATCCGACCACTAGGTAACGCCTCCCGCACGCTTTGCCAGTGGCTCGGCGGCTTCTCCGACCACAGCGGCGCCAGCCAAGGGCAGGGATGAGCGTTTAAAAGTTCAATGGTCCTACCGGCGGCCAGTACGGGTCAGGGTATGGCTGCGACGGCGGTACGACCACGGAGTGCGGCCGAGTAGGTACGGCTCGGGAGGACTCCCGAACGAACAATACCAAAAGAAAAACGAAAACACGCCTGAGCTCCTACAGGCAATACGGACTTACTTGAGCCGAAGAGCGACCGAGACCCACGAGTGCTCCGTGACAGTATCCGAGCGGCGGTGATAAGGTTCTCGCTAGGCCACGGCGACACAGGCATAGAGAGAACCAAACCGCGTGAGTTAAGCTCAAAGAGTAAAGGGGGAGCGAGAGGCGAAGACTTGAAGAAGAAAACCCCGATGCACCGCCTCCACCAAGCTCCACACTCAACAATGTCGGTCGAAGAGAGTGCGAGGGCTGCGGCTCAAGCAAGTGGTGGGTGCTAGCGGAGTTGCGAAAGTGCTAAAGGAAGCCAAGGGTGAAGCAAAGGAGTTTAAATAGAGCAATGGCGGTGAGCAGCGGCGGGTTTTCAATCGGGTCAACAACGCCATGAGAGCACTTGAGAGCGATGGGAGCGGTTGAGTCATGGCCCTCGAGGATGAGCGCGAGGCATTTAATGCGCTCGAGCTAGCCGTTTAAAGGTGGACATAGAGTGGGATGCGCGCATTGCTTTTCTCCTCTGCGCACGCCATGGCGAGCTCATCTGTGTGAGACGAGAGGAAGGGACGACTCGTTGGTCGTCGGATTGGAATTGAGCGGTGGGCTAGATCGAAGCGATTGAAGCGATCCCATCGTTCGGTGGTCGAGACCGTTCAATGCCGATCCAACTACCGAGTCGATCGGCGGTCACAGCGACTCCATTCGTTCGGTGGTCGAAGACCGTTCGATCTTGATCCAACGGCTCACGACCTAGCGCCCGAACGGCCGAGTTAGCACGGCTAGTGGGTGGACCGAGTCGGTGGCTCGAGCCCGAGTCCGATTCGAACCTCTGGAACAATGCAAACCGGTTAGGGTTTGGATTTGAATAAGCGATTTTGAGGAATTATTTAAGGTAGCAAGCAAGCTCAAAAATTATGAAATTTTAAGCTGGAGTTTCTTGACGCCAGGAGGAACCTCATATGAAATTTCCAGAGATTCTAATGTCTTGAATTTTCCTCCGAAATGCGGAAGAGGGAAGCTAGGGTTTGACCAAGCTTTGACTCGCCTCCAAGAATCATCAAATAATTTCTAAAAGTCATGAGATAATTCAGAGGTGTTGCCAAGCCTCCCTAGAACTCGGAGAAATATCTCAAGGGTTTGGCACAAGGTCTATGACAAGGAGGTTTTGATTAGCGTCGAATGAGGATTTGAATTTGATCTCCCACAATTCTTTTAAAAGAATTACAAAAATGACACAGGGTTTCAAGATACAAGAAAAGTTTTAATTCCACGATTTTCTTACACTTGAAACTCAATTCCAATTTGGGATGTTACAAAACCTCCCCCTTACAAAATTCTCGTCCGAGATTTGGCTCACTCAGAAAGAAAGATGGATAGTCCTGCACGAGACGATCTTCCCTTTCCCAAGTAGCCTCATCCTCGAATGGTTCGACCCGAACTTTAAGGAATCGATAGCTTTATTCCTTGTTCTTCGTTGACCTCATCGAGTATCACGAGCAGGTGCTCGCGATAGGTCAAATCTTCTTGGACATCGAGAGTTTCCAGCGGAGCTTCCTCTGTTGGAACACGGAGGCACTTCTTTAATTGGTACACATGGAACACATCATTTATCCTCGAGTGCGGTGGCAATTCCAACTTATAGGCAATGACCCCTTTCTTCTCGATAACACGGTAAGGACCGACATATCGAGGAGCTAACTTGCCCTTGACGCCAAAAGCGATGGCCCTTCAAAGGAGAGACCTTGAGATAAACAAAGTCATTGGGCTTAAAGCTCAACTCGCGACGACGGCGATCCGCATAGCTCTTTTGCTGGATTGAGCGTGCGTAGCGACCACGAATAAGTGGACTTGACTCTCGGCCTCATTGATCGAGTCGAGCCAAAGAAAGGCCTTCACGGTCTCGACCAATTCAACGGGGTTCGCACTTTCTCCGTATAAGGCCTCAAAGGTGACATCCGAGACTAGCTTGAAAGCGTTGTTATAGGAAAACTCGGCAAATGGCAAGCACTTCTCCCGATTCTTTCCATAGGAGAGGACACAAGCACGAAGCATATCTTCCAACACTTGGTTGACCCTTCTGGTCGACCATCGGTTTGGGGTGATATGCGGTGCTAAATGAGGCGAGTTCCATAGCCTCTTGCAAGCATTTCAAAACACAGCGGTGAAAAGTGCCGCGATCCAAACGATCGTCTTTGGTACACCATGCAAGCGAGCGATGCGGGAGACATAGAGGTCGCGAGTAGACTCACTGCGAGGTTCGTTCGTCTTGGCGAAAATGGGCTACCTTCGTCAATCGATCGATGACAACCCAGATGGAATCCATCGATCGAATCCACTTCCATTCGAGGAATAGGCAAAGGTGAAGTAGTCTGCTGGGCCGATGCTCGGCCTTGACACGGCGACACACGTCGCATTCGACAACGAACCGCAATCTCCCTCTTCATTGGGTCCACCAAAATCTCGCGGAGATCTTGATACATCTTTGTGGCCGGGATGAATAGACAAAAGCGAATCATGGGCTTCACGGAGAATCAAATTTCGCAATTCCATATTCTTCGGAACCACAAGGCGTTGCCCGAACCTTACAACACCATGCTCATCCTCAGAGAAGCACTTGGCCGTTCCGTTCTTGACATTTTCCTTTATGCGGCTCACCCGACATCCGATTCTTTGGCGACCTTAATCGATCCACCAAGGTTGGTTGCACAACCAAGGCGTGAGGAACCATGCTCAACCAAACCTAAGTTGAGGACTGGAATTCCTTGGGAGGGTGGTGGCGCCCTGGAGCAACAAGGCATTGCAATGCGCTGCGACTAAGCGCATCGGCAATGACATTAGCCTTGCCGGATGGTAGTGAATACCCATGTCATAATCCTTGACCAACTCCAACCATCTCTTTTGCACGAGGTTCGGATCTGGTTGGGTGAACAAATACCTTAGGCTTTTGTGATCCGAATACACTTCACAGCGATTCCGATTAGGTAATGTCGCCAAATCTTAAGTGCATGAATCACGGCACCAATTCCAAGTCATGGGTAGCATAGTTGAGTTCATGAGGTCTCAATTGCCTTGATGCATAGGCTACTACCTTGCCTTCTTGCATAAGGACACAACCGAGCCCTCGGCGAAGCATCGCAAAAGATATCGAAGCTCCGTGAATATCGGGAAGAACGAGGGCGGGGCGGTGGTCAAAGCGCTTCTTAAGTACCGAAACTTTCCTCACAAGCATCGGACCACAAGAACTTCTTGTCCTTCTTAAGCAACTCCGTCATCGGCCGCGATCTTGGAAGTTCTCGATAAAGCGGCGATAATATCCCGCTAAACCAAGAAAACTCCGCGCCGGTTATCGAGTAAGGTGAACCACGAAAGAACGTCCGACCTTGCTAGGGTCAACGGCTCGCCTCTTTGAAAGAATATGACCCAAGAAGGCCACTTCCTTCAACGTAACGCGCACTTGCGAACTTTGCATACGGTGATGCTCACGAAGCTTGCCTAACACAAGCCTCAGATGCTCATCGTGTTGCTCATCATCCTTGGAATAGATGAGAATATCATCGATGAAGACCACGACAAACTTATCCAAATACTCCATGAATACCGAATTCATGAGGTTCATGAACAAGGCGGGGGCATTGGTTAAGCCAAATGACATGACGGTGTACTCATACAAGCCGTAGCGAGTAGAAAAAGGCGTCTTTGGAATATCCTCAGGTCATATCCGAACTTGATGATATCCCATTCTCAAATCAATCTTGGAGAATACTCGAGCTCCAGTTAATTGATCAAAGAGATCATCGATGCGGGGCAATGGATACATGTTCTTTACCGTTACTTCATTAAGCGGACGGTAATCAACGCACATGCGCAAAGTATTGTTCTTCTTCTTTACAAAGATTGCAGGACAACCCCACGGAGATGAGCTAGGGCGGATGAAACCTTTTTCTTGCAGCTCATTAAGTTGCTTCTTCAACTCCACCAACTCATTCGGTGGCATCCGATAATGCCTCTTTGAAATCGGGCGATGCAGGGAACCAACTCAATGAGCGAACTCGAGGTCTCGAATCTGGTGGCATCCTGGAAGAGCTTGGGAAAGACATCCATGAAATCACGGACGGTTGGGACTTCACCAATATCTAGAGCGGGCTTCGCTGCGCGAAGAGATGCGGACCTAGCGACTTCGGCGAAGCGAACTGTGCGGAAGGACTAGATAGGAGGCGCACTTCTTGGCACAATCGATGTGTCCCTTATGCCGAGACGACCAATCCATGCCAAGAATTACATCTAGACTTGCTGAATGGAGGAGGATAAGATTCGCGAAGAATCTCACTCCCTCGATCTCGATTGGGACATCCCTACACTCAGATTCAGCTCTCAACTCCAACCCAGGAGAGCGAATGAGCAACGGGACCAACAATGGAGCAATAAGGAGTTCACCAGTAGCAGCAAAAGATTCAGAAACAAAAGAATGAGATGCTCTGAATTAAACAATACAAGAGCGAGAATGAGAGTTAATGTAAAGCGTACCCAACACAGCGTCGGTGCCTCTGTGCTTCCTCTGTGAGATGAGGTTGACACGACCACTACCCAAGCCTTGGGTAGCAGGGACCATCTTCAGGTTCTGAGAAGAACCACCTCCTTGCCCGCGTCCTCCATTAGGACGAGGGGCCGCTCCTGTCTTCTTAGGGTAATTATTTACATAATGCCCCTTGTTGTTGCAGAAGAAGCAGGTGACATCCGCAGCTGCGTTGCGGAGGCCTCCTGGCTGACTCGCAGGTGCACGCGATTGGGACACAGCCTGCGAAGGACGAAGAAGCAGTGCCGGCGACCTCGAAGTCTTGAAGCTGTGGGCGCAACCCCGAGGCGGATCAAGCGGAATAGGCGGCCCGGATGACTTGCGGGCCTCCCACTTACGCTCGCGGGAATCCGCAAGTGCCCTCCCTGAGTGCTCAGCGACAATGGCCTTGTTCACCATGGCCTGGAAATCCGGGAAGTCAACGACAGATAGCTTGTCCTGCAGCTCCTCAGACAAACCATCCTTGAACTTCTCCTGCTTGGCCTCATCAGTGGCCACCTCCTCCGGAGCATAACGAGCCAAATGGTTAAACTCGTATAAGTACTCAGAATGGCGAGAGCGCCCTTGTCCGGCGACAAGAACTCCTTCTTCTTGACCTCATCAGTGGAAGGAATGTGACTGACGAAGGCGGTGCGGAACTCCTCCCATGTGACGGTGTGACCGTCAGGCTGCACGGCGAGAAAGCTCTCCCACCAAGGCAAAGCTGCACCCTCCAGCTGGTGCGATGCGAACAACGCCTTCTTGTGCTCCTGGCACTGCGCTATGCGAAGCTTTCGCTCAACCAGACGAAGCCAATCATTTGCATCAGCGGGTCCTCGGACCTAGAGCGTGGGAGGTGGAGTGCGAAGAAACTCCGCGAGTCCCCACGTGGTCGATGTCCACTCCCTTGCCCGGATCACGAAGCACCGTAAAAGGCGGAAGTGTTGCGCGCGATGGCGTCGAGAAGAACCCTCCATCCTCTCGCAGTTGCGCTCGATCTCAAGAAGGACCTCGGCCATGGTCGGAGGAGGAGGAAGATCCTCGTCTGGACCAGCTGACTGGCCTTGGCCGCTGCGAGTGCGTCCGGCCATCCTGTTACCAGAAACTTTGGTTAAAACTAGACTCAAAGATTCAAAGCCGAAAGAAAGCGAAACGCTAGCGACTAGGGTAATGGAATACCCCCTAACCGAAAGCCAAAAACAACAAGTGTATAATCTTAAACATGCTTATAAAAAGACTCCAAAAACAGCAAGGAATCATAGCACCAAAACTTAACTTCCCAATGCAACTAACCCGTATCGCATCAACGAGTAATTGCTTGAGAAGATAAAAATCAGAAGATTAAGGTAAGATCTAATACTATTAAAGAGTAAGGTTTAATCAACGAAAATAGTGTTAGATACTTAGCTAACTAGCATCACATCTTACCCCTTTTTAACCCCACAAATTTTAGTTGAATCACCCTCTCATTTTCCACCCCATTAGAAACCATCGAGCTTGCTGTCTGGAAATTGAAGTTGTTGTAGTGATTTCGCATCCAAGCTTCCAGCCGAAGTCTTCCATCCTAGAAACTTCAAAATCTGGCACTCTTCAACTTGCCAAGCTCAGTGGTCCCATCAGAAACCATTGAGCTTCTTTGTCTGAAATTGAGCGTCTTTGTCGGTTCGCATCCAAGCTGTCGGACCGGAGTAACACCCGAATCCTCTGTGCATTTCGAACTAGTCCCATGATCGTGAGCTAGTTCACACGAGAAATGATATGGTAACATCCATAAATCGCACAACTTTATTAATAAATATCGAGTTGATTACAAGAAAGGCTTACAAGCCAACATTAAACAAACAATGGAAGACGAAGAAGTAGTGGAGTCCGGTGATGCGCCACAGCAATCGATGGGAGTAGCGGCCTAGTCGTCGAGATCCGAAGTCCTTCTCCTCTGAAATTTATTTGCATGAAGCAAGGATGAGCACAACTACCGTGCTCGCAAGTTACACCCAATAACAGAGTTAATGCATGCATGGATATATCAAAGGAAGGTTTATTGGTTGAATTTGCATAAAGCAATGTTTTCTTTAAATATTTGTTACTAAGTTTCAAAGCAGTTATTCTATAACTAAAATTCATTTTTATAAATTCTCAAGTTTTATAGTAGGATATCTCCATATGAGACATGGTGATGGATACCCTCCTATCACATGGCTAACCGCCGAATCTTACCACAAGGATTAACCATCCTCAAATCATTTCCAAAAATCATTTTTAAAACAAAATAAAAGTCTAACTTTGAGTGGCTTTGCTCAGCATGTCCATGACCGTGGACACGGCTATTCGAATAGTTTTACACTCTGCAGAGGTTGTACAACTTTACCCACAAGACATGAATTCTCTAGTTTGTTTGGCATCCGTCGATCCCACCGCTCACTACCTTAGGTAGCGGTCTAGAGCCTTGGTCAAGGCTTTTACAATGCGACATCCCACCGTAGCCTTACCTCGCTAAGGTTTCGCTTCCATTGGGCTAACCACCCGCTGGATTTAAGCCCCCTCTTGCGCCATGTGGGAATACTGTCTAACCGACACCCACACACCAAAATGGCACAACTGCGATGGAATGTTACAAATTATTTAGCCAGGTCCTGCCCATACAGGACATGTGGTAGTACGATGTGGCTTAGCAAGATGCGGCTCAAGACCGGTCCTTAATCGACTTGGCGACTTCCAAATAACCACCGGGCCTCAATCCTACCCAGATTGAGCGTGCATAAACTCGCACCACCAAGCATCCATTTCGCCCAATTACAAACCAGCTTTTCCTTTTTGCTTTTCAAAATCATTTGCAAAATCTTCCATGACAAACCAATGTCATAGGGTTTTAAACAATAGTTAATCATTTGGCTAAAATTTCCCAAACTAAACATTTTTGGTGTAAGCATGTCTTTACATAATATTTTCAAATGATCCCAGTTCATACTATCGTATCAACTAGGTTTTTATCTAGGGTGACAATATATTTGATTCAAATATCAACATTGGCCATACAAAGGATTTAGGCATAACTATAAATTTAAAACAGGTATTTAAATTACATTGAAAAAAAATAAGCATGCAATAATAATTTAAAACAGAATTTAAATAATTTGAAATAATGGGATCAAATATGATCAAAGGTATAACTTGCCTTGCTTGGTTATGTGTTGTTCTCAAACGGCGTCGAATTCCGATTCTCCGAAGTCGTCGAAATCTATACGTATAAACGATCTAAATTCAAATAATATTCAAATAAGATCCAAATAAAATCCAAAAATTATAAGATAAATACTGGAAGGAATATATCAACTTTATAGGAATATAGGAATTTGAATCGACGGAATCGGAGTCCGTACGAGGGAGAACGAATTTCCGGAAGGTTGAAAGTCACATGAAAAGATTAAATTCCGAATTTCAGAATTTAATATATTGATTTTCCAAAGATAAAGAGGAAATATACACATGGTATGACGTGGCTATTGATTTGGAGAGAGAAAGTGAGGTGACGCTTGGGTGGCAACCATGTAGACTATGTGGTGATGTGACGGTGACTAAGAATGATTTGGCGTCACATGGCAGACGACATATGATCTTGAATTATTGCGAAATTCAAAATTTTATTTGAATAGAAAGGTAGATAATATTGAAAGGAACATGTAGGTAAAAGGGCTCACGCAATTACCCAACAGATGAAGAGATCGGGCTCGACGGAGTTCTCACCGGACTTGGGGAAGAAGATGTGACCGGTGGTGAAAAAGTTAGTGAATAAAAATTCCACTTGAATAGATATATGGAGAATCTCAACAGGAACTCACCAATAAATTTTGGTACACAGTGGATCAACGGATCAGGAGATCGGGCTCGCCGGAGTTCTCGTCGGAGTTGGAGAAGAAGACCGTCGGTGCTTTTGTGGCCGAGGTGAAACAATATGTATATCAAAATTTGGCTTGAATAGAAATGTAGAGAATCTCTATAGGAACGCACCGGTAAATTTTGGTGCACAACGGAGCTACAGATGGAGAGATCGGGCTCGCCGGAGTTGTCACCGGAGTTGGAGAAGAAGACCGTCGGTACTTTTGTGGCTGATGTGAAAAAATAGGTAAATAAAAATTCAGCTTGAATAGAAATGTAGAGAATCTCGAGATGAACTCACTGGTAAAATTTGACGCACAACGGAGACCGGATGGGAGATCGGGCTCACGGAGTTGTCGTCGGAGTTGGAGAAGAAGAGCTAGCAGAGGAGCTCCGGAAGGCTTTAGCGAATCTGGCGAGTGGGATGTGGGAATGAGGAGGAGGGCTACGGTTCAATTTATAGGCACAAAGGAGTAACGGTTTGGCGAATTCGTCACGGAGTTATGACCGGATTTTTGGGCTGAATTTTTGGGCGTGTACTGTAGCAGCCGGAATATTCCGAGGAATATTCTTTTTTTTTTCAAAATTCGAAAAGCATTAATTAAGTCCGAAAAAATAGCAAATAAATTCCGAAAAATCCGAAACAAATCACAGGTATTAAACACCAGATTCTTAACGCAAATAAAATAATAAAAGTAAAAATAATAATATAATTATTATACAGTAATTATTTTTATATTGCTGAAAATTATTTTTAAACTTTAAAAATAGTAATATTGGTCTAAAAATTCTATAACTTTTTAGAGTAGTTAAATAGGGTATTTTTATCTTAAATAAAATATTTTTAACAAAAATTTATCTTTTCCTTGCGAACGGAAATTCATTTTTAATTGCTAGATAATACAAAAATCAAATAGGGATTTTTAGAAAATAACAAATAGTGTTAAAAAATTCCAGAAAAATTTAGAGAAATTACTTTATTTATTTTGAACTTAATAAAAAATAATTACAAATTAAATTTATAATTTATTTTTGTACAGTAATTATTTTTTTTAATGAAATATAGGAAAAGCATTTTTAAATACCAGGAAATTTCAGAAATTAATTAAAACTTTATTTTTCAATTTAAATCCAATTAAATAGCAGAAAACTCAATAAATTTTATTTTTAACTTTTATAATTTAGGAAATTCAAGAAAAGCAATAAATCTCTTTTAAATTTCATAAAATCAAATAAAATAATAACTTTATTAATTTTATTTTGGTAACAGAACTTTGGGATGTTACAAAGCCTCTAGCCGAAATCTTCAGTCCAGAAACTTCAAAATCCTAAGCACCTCAACTTGCCAAACTCAGTGGTTCCCAAAACCCAACAACTATCTTTGAAAGAAGGAGAGGAAATCAATTTTCAAAACTCAAATGAGAGTAAGGTGAGAGGAGAAAGCTAAGATAGGTAAGGAATAAAATCTGAGAATTCCTTAAGCTTTCATAAACCATTTGATACTTTGAAAATAATATTTTCCAAAATATCCTAAAAAGACGACCAAACTTGGGTTACTACGGTCAGTATGGCTCTGATACCAAAACCTTGTGAGACCCCGGTTTATCCGGCTTGTAATGCTTAACCATCCATTCGGTCCTAGCATCACAAAGCAGATAATCCGAGACTCGAGACATGTATACTTTCCAGAAATGCAGTATACACACCTCTTTACAAAGTTCATGCATCAATTCCATTCGTTCACATAGAACCAAAGCAAAAACAACAATCCAGAAGATAACATAAATAGAAGATAGTTATTACACAAAAAGAGGCCGAGGCCAAAAGACATATACATAAGGAAATTTAATCATGAAGCAAAGTGCCATAAGATGGCTATAAACAAAAGAGCCGACCGGTGTGCCTATAACCCACAAGGCAACCGACCAGGACCGCCAAGCTAGTCGCCAAACCCAAGCACATCTCACAAAAGTGAGGCCCTTGGGGCTCACCTTCTTCCCCCAAACAAAAGCGTAAGCAAAAGCCGGTGAGTACTTTGAATGTACTCGCAAGACTTACAGATGGTGTAACAAACTCGTACATATACTACATGCAAGCTCATAGAAGTGGAGGTCAGATGTTTTAATTTTAGCGAAAGCAATTTTTCATTTGTAATAATGTAATAGATTGAAGGCAATGTTAATCAAATCTGTTTTTAATGTTCAAATAATCGCAAAAGACAACAATATAACAAGAGATAGAGTGCAAAGATCAATCCTCGAAGTGACCACGACGATGGTCACCACAACAATAGCATGAATTACCCATTCATACCACCCATGTCAAATTTTAGTTTAAAAGGTTGAAGTCTAACTCTTGCAAAACCTAACCAAGCGTGTCCATAACCTAGGACGAGGCTATTCGAATAGTTTTATCCCTGCAGGTGTACCAATTTCCCACACGCTGGATCGCCTTTTGCCAAGCTATTAAGCACACTTCCAAGGTATGCCAAGACGGCTAAGTCTTACGAGACGTTTCCAATATTGTGAATTATTCACGAGCCGCCCGTATGGATAGAAACCCATACGTTGTGTCGGAGTCATCGTAAAGCCTCGCTCAACTACCCTTCCCGGGTAAAGCCTTGGACAACTACGACGCTCCTCGAGGTGGAGAGCCTACCCGGAATCTCCACCACCGCACACCCACACAAGACCACGACCACATATCATGTTTCACACAACACACACAACCCCCTCCTGCGACTCGGAGATAACCCACGCCTAAAGTACTAAGTCAAGAGAGGTCCCATATCCTCTCGCGTGGTTAGTACGCAAAAATGCTTGAGAGTGTGACACAAGATGTTCGGTCCTTGTTGACTTAGGCAAGACATCCACAAACCCAATAACCCACCATCCGACCACTTGCCCAAGTCCAAATCGGTTTTCATTTTGATTTTGACTTTACAAAATAGCAAAGCACAAGTCTTTGGTCAGATCGACATAATACTTAAATGTGTGATCAAGATCATCGACTAAAAATCGATGATCGCCCAGTACTACCGAAACTAAGAATTTCTAAGCAATTTCCAATCGAAAACTACTAAGTGACCAGAGTCCATCCATCGAACTCCGACCACAGCCAATAACCTAAGCTCAAGGTAGTAGAGGATAAACAAGTCCTACAGATTGTGCAACTATAGGACACTAACCGTATTTTAACAACAAAATAGCAATGCATACATACAAGTTAAAATCAATATATTAGACTTGAAAAATAATAGGATTGACATGATCAAACTGCTTGCCTGTTTGCTGCGGGTCAAGATGTAGCTGGGGATCACTTATGTTGTCAATGTGCTCTTCGGATCCTAACGAGAAAGCGAAAAGCAATCGATAAGAGCGAATAAAATGCAAGGACTCAACAGCAAACTTTTTCCAAAAATTCTGAAAATCTTACCGAAGCAAGACACTGATTTATAAAGAATTTCGCAACAAGAACCAATTGATTTGGATTCTTAATGCCAAAACTACGACCGAAAGAAGGTCTTACGACCAGGTAGTGGTCGTAGCAGAACCTACGACTATGACGTAGTCGTAGCAAGTCTTACGACTAAGTTCCAGTCGTAGAAGAACTTACGACCAGTTGAGGGTCGTAGAAGAACTTACGACTAGGTACAAGTCGTAACGGAACTTACGACTAGGTACTAGTCGTGGAAGGACTCATGCCCCTGGCATAGTCGTAATAAGACCTACGACCATTTATACATCGTAGTAGAGCTTACGACTAAGCTAGGGTAACTGGGAGCACTTGAGAGCGATGGGAGCAGTTGAGTCATGACCCTCTGAGGGATGAGCGCGACAGGCATTTAATGCGCTCAGAGCTAGCCGCTTAAAGGTGGACATAGAGTGGATCGCGACGCCATCGCTTCTCCTCTGCGCACGCCATGGCAGAGCTCACGCGAGACAGAGAAGGGACGACTCGTTGGTCGTCGGA
Organism: Hsuehochloa calcarea; assembly: GCA_036346395.1. NCBI lineage: Eukaryota > Viridiplantae > Streptophyta > Magnoliopsida > Poales > Poaceae > Hsuehochloa > Hsuehochloa calcarea. Next base: position 26,578,035 of record CM070604.1, read on the forward strand.
TTGGAATCGAAGTGGGCTAGATCGAGCGATTGAAGCGATCCCATCGTTCGATGGTCGAGACCGTTCGATGCCGATCCAACTAGTCGAGTCGACGGCGGTTCACAACGACTCCATTCGCTCGGTGATCGAAGACCGCTCGACATCGATCCAACGGCCACGACCCTAGCGCCCGAACGGCCAGAGTTGGCACGGCTAGTGGATGGACCGAGTCGGTGGCTCGAGCCCGAGTCCGATTCGAACCTCTGGAACAATGCAAACCGCTTAGGGTTTGGATTTAAATAAGCGATTTTGAGGAATTATTTAAGGTAGCAAGCAAGCTCCAAAAATTATGAAATTTTAAGCTGGAGTTTCTTGTGACCGAGGAACCTCATATGAAATTTCGAGAGATTCTAATGTATGAATTTTCCTCCAGAAATTCTGGAAGAGGGAAGCTAGGGTTTGACCAAGCTTTGACTCGCCTCCAAGAATCATCAAATAATTTCTAAAAGTCATGAGATAATTCAGAGGTGTTGCCAAGCCTCCCTAGAACTCAGGAGAAATATCTCCAAGGGTTTGGCACAAGGTCTATGACAAGGAGGTTTTTGATTAGCGTCGAATGAGGATTTGAATTTGATCTCCCACAATTCTTTTAAAAGAATTACAAAAATGACCAGGGGTTCCAAGATGCAAGAAAAGTTTTAATTCCTCCTGATTTTCTTACACTTGAAACTCAATTCCAGATTTGGGATGTTACACTGCATTCAACACCAAGGAGTGGGAGATAAAGGCTACTGCCATTAAGGACAACACCAACCTCTCTGATCTGACTTTGGAGCTGCTTTATTGCAAGCTCAAGACTCATGAGATCAAGGGGATTGATCATCCCAAGAAAGAAAACATGGCTTTGGTAGTAGACCCGCTCAGGAGAGCTTCTGATGGGTGTTCTGAGTATTCTTCTGGATTTTCATGTGCTGGTTTATCTGCAATCCATGAAGAGGAGTTTGAGAGTCTCCATGAGGCTGAGTTGGTCCTCATAGTAAAAAAGATCACACGGGCCTATAACAATATGAGAAACAGAAATAGAGGAGCTCCCATGACTTGCTATGAGTGTAACACCCCAACACATCAGGGGGCCTTGTAACATCCCAAATGTGGATTTGTGTTTCAAATGCAAGAAAATGAGAAGAAATTAAAACTTTTCTTGCATCTTGAAGTCTTTAGCTATTTCTGTAATTCTTGTAAAGGAATTATGGAAATCAAAATCAAAATCCTCAATTGACTCCAATCAAAAACCTCCTTGGCAAAAATCTTATGCCAAACCTCTGTGAATATTTTTCCCGAGTTTTAGGGAGGCTTGGTAACACCTCTGAATTATTTTAGGATTTTTAGAAATTATTTGATAATTTTGGAGGCAAGTCAAACCAAGTCAAACCAAGTCAAACCTTGTACCAACCCTAATTCACACATTCTGGAATTTCTGGAGAAAAATGCAGTGCATAAAAGTCTCTAGAAATTTTATGTGAGATTTATCCTACAGTCAGCAACCCCCAGTTAAAATCTCATGATTTTTAGAGCTTATTTGCTACCTTAAGAAAATCCTCCAAAAATCAGCTGTTAATTCAAACCTTAGCTGGTTTTCATTGTTCTTTGGGTTCGAGTTAGACTCGGGCTCGAGCCACTTGACTTGGTTCAATCAACTAACTGCACCGGCGCAGTCGCTCGAGCGCGAGCATGGCGGATCGTTGTGTAATACTCCGGAATTGGATCGGTAGAAAGAAAGTGGTCGGAGAGAGCGAAAGAAATTGTTTTCAGCGGAAAATTCCTTTCGTCGGGGGGGTATTCGTTAATATCAGTAACCTTTGGGCGCGATTCGCGACCAGAGGCCCATTAGTGGGCCGGCCAGCCCATCTAGGGGCCGGCCAAGGGGGGGAGCACCCCTTTCCCCCCCCCCCCAAAACCCTATTCCCTCCCCCAAGCCGCCTCTCCTCCCCCTTGTGCCGCCCCCATTCTTCCTCCCCTCCTCCTAGGCGCCTCCCTCTCCCTTGGTGGCTGCCATTGAAGATCCCCGGAGCTGCACACCGGTCTCCCACGCGTTCCTCTTCGGTTCTTCCTCCGCCGGGCGTTTGCACTCCAATCGGGTGGTGGAGTTGGGGCTGGCCAAAGAAGGAGAGGGGAAGGCTTCGGGAAGTTGTTCCTCGTCGTTCTTCGGGTCTACAAGGGTAACGAGAGACCCCATCGCTGTTTGATTACGTTAGAGTAGTCAATTTCATGTTTTTGGTAGAATCGCGTGTTTCTGTTAGTAGATCGGTTCTGTACAGTATGTTGCAACTCGGTTTTGGGTGCCTTAGAGGCAGAATTGGATGATTTCGCCTTCTAGAGTTTTGTTCCTTATTTCATTAGCTTTCTTGTGGCACCTGGATCACGAGATTTGACCCAGTAGATTAAAAGTTATGGCTGTTTTACTACGCGCTGGTCTGTCTGTCAGAACTGATGGGTATAGGGGGTTGCACCTAGGTTTTGATCTAGTTAGAGTCAGAATCAGGTCGGCCACCCAACTAGGTTTTTGAAGATAATTTCACCATGTTTTCAGGCTGATAAAAATCACTTCATTTGGATCAGTGGTTTAAAAGTTATAGCATTTTCTTTAGGGCTGTTCAGATTTCTGGGCAGACTGCAGTTGTAGTTTTTCAATGGATGGTTAGCCCTCTGTAATGGCCGAATTAGAGTTTACCCTCAACTAGAGTTTTGTAGCCAGTTCAGTTAAGAATCAGTGAGCACTGGTTTTAGGTCGTTTAGAGTTACAGATAATTAATGGCGAATTTTCTTGTGCAACTGCCCGTAGAACGATAATCTGGACTTTTGGTGTAGATGTCAAATTGAAACCTTGGGGTTGAGTGGGTTGATTAGAGAGCATCGTAGTACACTTGTAGCTGTGCCATATTCGATTATCCGTAATACGTGGTAATACTTGTGTAGGCGGTGAGACGGTGGGTGGAAGGACACCTTCGTTGTTTCATAACACGTCACCACACGGAAGGCAAGTGCAAATGTTTAATTCGTGTGAATTCATTGATTTCATGTTAACTTGGTAAATTATGAATACCATGTGATTTGAGTATGATGTGGTAGATTTCAATACCTTCTTCTGTGATAAATTGAGATGAAGTTCAAGTTATGCATTTCATCATGCACACATATTTCCTTTGCCGTCCACGGGAGTGGAAACTTGATTAAGTCCCATTAATTCCAATATGGGCATGTGAGACCCACCATTCCAATGTGGGCAACGTTGACCACCATTCCAATGTGGCAACTTCGGACACCCGTATGAAACGTTCTTCATACGGTGATTGGATCCGTGCTTTGCGAAATGCGGGCTTATGAACACCGACGGGTGTGTCACTATTTATACCGGTATAAACATGTGGAAAGTCCATTCTCCTTCAATGCATTCATTCATTCATACCATGCTTTCTTAGATTCATGAAGAAAATGATGTACTTGGTGGATTGTTTCAATTCAGTGTCCTATGTGAATGTATATGTTGTGCTTGCTGAGTTTCGACTCACTCTTGCTTTTATTTATTTTTAGGTGAATCCCAGTGAAACGGTTGCTAGCGGGAGGGTGTAGTCCAGCACGTTCCTTGCACATGAATAAAATAATCATTCGTTAAAGTTCTATTTACATCTCTTCAGTTTTATTTATAATGTAATGGACTGTAATAATTGTCACTTGGAGGTTCATTATTATTGCTTTGGTTAATTCTCGTTTAAATTTATAGATGAACTGTGATTAAGCCATAGATTGTTATCATGGTTAATCGTTTCATTAGCATTGAATGCGATGTTAATCTTATGAATTGAATAGTAAGTTGTCTTGTTAGGTGACATCTTGTCTTCCGAATAGACAGGGTGTTACAGTTGGTATCAGAGTGGGCTTTAGGTCCGTGGTTCATTCAAACATATTAAATTGACACACTGTGCACATTAGGAGGGGTTGGGTAAACTGTTGCTTCCGCATTCCAATTGTTGTGACTCGATTAATGAGTCGTTGTTGAGTTGTTTTGTGCTATGAGGTGTTAATCTATGATATGATGAGTTATCCTATATATATATATGGATTAATTTTATGATTGTCATGAGATGATCCTACATATTCATAATTGATTGTTTTAGCTATGCGTATCGGTAGCGGACGTCGAGCAGCTGAGTTCGTGGTTGTCGTCCTGGGATTTACCAGGCTACACCACTGTTCGTGTTGTAATAGTAGAGAAGTTCTTACCCCTGTTCCAAAGTTCTGTGTTGAGCCTGAGCTCATTGATGAAGTTGTTGTCCTTCTCAAGTTTGTATCTGGTTTTCTGGTTGTAGTTTATGATAGTTCGTGAATTTCTTTTGAATGGAGGGTTATAATGAAGTGGGCAATCTCTAGTAGATTTCTGATCGTTCTTTGAAACAATTATTGTTCTTTCTACTATTGTGATATTTCTGCTCCACGTAAGCATAGTTAAATTGCAAGATTTACCTTTTCACGGAAGTTCTGTTTTACACCTGTTGGAAAATTCAACCCGAGTGTTCGCTTGAGGTTTCGGGCAATGGCAGATTTCTTTTGCAAGTTCTTTATCAAGTGCACAATGATCTTGCATATTTCTTTTTGGGATGCTTTAGACAGAGGTTCTCTTCTTTGATTTCTGATTTTGACAAATTCTTGTCCGGTGGTAGTTGATGAATTTCCCTTAGGTTCATGATTCATGGTAGTGATGAGATCCAATAGGTCTTTAATGGTTCTCTGAAAATATTATTATTTTTCAGGTGTTGAATTTCTTTTATTTTAAATGATCTTCGACAGTTGGCAATATTGATATTTCTATGTTGTTCCTTCCTTCTCATTGGAAAATAGCGACTCGTTTACTTGTTTGATAGTTTGTATAATGAGAGTTTTCTGTTGCAAGTTCATTAACACGAGGAAGCATTGGCTCCATGTATTTCTTTTGGATCATTCCGCGTCTTGAAGTTTAACGCATCTCTTTTCTGAGGATTAGTGTTAAAACCCTTTTGGGGTGCCTTGTGGTGATTAAGTTGGAGATGGTAATCAAACAAACTGGTTGGCTACGGGTTCCTATTGGTCCCTAGATGTTTTTCAAAATAATTCTTGTCTTTCTGATTGCTGAGTTCTCTTTGCTACTTGTAAACGTTATGATTGACAAGATCATTCTTTTTGTAAGAGTCCTATCTCTCTTGTTGTTTAAGGGGACCTGGTTAACCGTTTGGTATTTTGATAATGGGAATTATCTTCTACTAAGTTCATTGAAGAAATTTCGACTCAGTTCAATTCTTTTGGAGTAGTTGGAGTGTTGGAGTTTATAACCTCCCTTTGAAAAGGAAAAGTGTCGAGACCCCTTTCTAATGTTTTGTGGTGTTGTGTGAGAGGGTTGTCTCAGCTTTGTGGCATTCGTACTAGGTTCCTTTTCGAGAACAAGTTGTTATTACAATTCCATTTGATCTTTGAAAATTTCTATAACCCGATTTGTCATGTTTCCTTTAGAAGGTTTATTGATATGTTCAGTAATGTGAGGGTAATGTTGATTCTTTTATAGAGAAAGAAGTTTGACCGCCTTTCTTGATGTTTCTAAAATGAACCAATGTCTTGTTTTGTGTTCATGACCTACTGGAGGTCCAAGTTTATTATGATAAACGAAGTTTGCCGCGTAAAACGATTTGTTGCAAAGTTATAATGGTTCTTCAGTGATGCGAGCGTTTTGATCTTGAATGCTCGTTGTTCTTATCTGTAAAGATCCGACATTCTCTTCTTGCGAGGCTTATGTTTTCAATTGTGGACTCCACCTATGTTCAATGAGTTCATTGCCTAATTGGTTTTCCCCTTGGTTACGTGTTAGATTCACAGTGGTAAGTGATTTCCCAGTTGGTGAAAAGCGTTTTCACGTGCCTCTCCTTTTGAGTTATATTCAACCCATTCTTTTCGCGTTGGTCTTTCGAAATGTTTTCTAAATGTGGTGGTGAGCTTGATGTTATTACTTGTAGTAAATTGATCGCCTTTGGTGACATCGTTCAAATAAGAATATTTCAAGTTTAGCTTTCACGGTACTTTGGAGCTCGTGAATCAACGGGTAACTGAGATTATTTTGGGTAACTTGAGGAATTGGATTAACCTATTGTTCTTTAAGAATTTCGTGTGATTTAGTCCGAAAGGTTCCTTGGTTTGAGTTCGCAAAGTGAGGTTGCAATAAAAGAAAATTTTCGTTGATCTCTTCGAGACGAAGTTAATCCGTTTGCTTTCCGTGAAATCCTGTAAAAGGAAATGTTTCGAGTTTTGTGGCTGAGAACATTTGGATCTCGTGTTTCCCAAGTAGATGAACTGTTTCGAGCCAGTTGGCATGTTGAAGGATCTTATCGATTCTTAATTAAAACTTGTGGTTATTTGAAGCGTCCCTAAATTTGTTGCTCTTTCCGCTCAAGAGATGGCGAATTTCAAACGTAATATCTTTCTTTCGTGTCGGTTGTCAATTGCTATTCTCTTTTGAGGGATGTGTGCCTCCAATTATGAACTCAGCTTTCGTTTTCCAAGATCACCTTTATCAGAATATTTCTTTTGGTTTCCTGCTCGCCGTGATGAGCAAGTCTTTCTGTGTGAATAAACTTATCTTTGTTCGCCTCTTCCATTTGAGAAAGGATCACAGTTTTGGGTTGCAAAGTGTTTGCAAAGGATAAGTTTGGCAACTGTTTGGTGGTGGACGAGTAATCGTAGCGATGATATTTTGCTACCAAGTTATCGGAGGAGTAGTAGAATGTGAAATGGTTTTGATCTGTATCCCTTGGAGGGAAATTGATTCACCTGAAATGTTTGACTTCAAGTAAGTCCGAATAGTGTTACTATTTGAATAACACCGGTATAGTGAAATTCTAGAACTTCAATTCGAGATTGAAAAGTTAGTGATTATCGGAGGTATGGAAACCTTCATTGAATTTTTAGAGTAACATAATTGAATAGCATTGCGAGATGGTGTGGGTGATTTATGATGATGTCATTGATGGAGTATGTTAGAATGGTGGTACTATTGGAGATTTAATTCGATGATTTCACTATCGATTATAAGAACAATCTGGTGTAGAGGTTTTGGAAGTTAAATTTGGGTTTGCATTGTTATGTTAGACCTTTGGTCATCCAATGATTATGTGTAGAGAAAGTGGAATAATGGAGTTTCTGATCAAGAAATGATAATTGATAGAACCCTTTTGTTGTAGTACATGTTTGTGCGAGTTAAGGATTACGAGTTGTTGTTCTTGGAAATTGGAGGTAATGTGATGGTTTGGAGCCTATTCGTGGTGCCTTGAACGCCTTCTATTAAATCGATTTTGGTTAGTAGAATGAATTGTCTAGAGTATTCGGTGGATTCAATTTAGCCTCTCCACAATTGTGTGGATGATGTCCTTGATTTGATCATAATTTGATATTGTTCAATTAAGAGGTTTAATCTCTTGTGGTATGCGATGAATTCAAATTAGAGAAATTTTATTCCTAGAGGAGAGAAGTCGTGGAAAGGAATGTTCATCGATAATGAGGTGTTTTCTTGATTCTCGTTTGAGTTTTGTGTCGTTGACTTGTATCTTCCGCAATTTTGAGTTGGCGCTGGGTTGGCGTGTTGATTCTTTCCAAATCGGACAAACCGCAAGTATTTGGTTTGAGCGTTGAGTGATTTCTCCTTTGGTTGTCGTGGTGTTCCTTTGTAAGTCGCTTATTTGGAGAACGGATTTGTTTTGAGATGATTGTCAAATTTGGAATCTAACCTTTTGGTGGAGAGTTAGCATTGAGTGGACGCGATGAGGACTCTCTATTTTCAATTGGATTCTCTTCGTTTTCGAAAGTTGCAGAAATTAGAAAGTTGGTATTTCGTTTTGACCGTCTCGGGTACACGTCATGGCACGCATAGCGTCGGTGTGTTCTCAGTCTTGAGTGGGCGTTTGAACTATTCAAGATTCGAGTTATAGTTTAAGACGTTGACCATTAAGTATGGTCTTACCTTCGATCCTCTTCTGATGAGGGTACCTAGAAAGTTTAGGTTGAATGTTAGGTCAGGCGTCGATTTGGGTCTTTGGGTGGTGGTTTTCTCTAGTCCGAAAGAGAGACCGTTTGAGAGCTGGAGACCCTCGTGCGCGATAAGTATCCAGACCTGTTCGTTTAAGGTAAATTGTTTAAGTTGTAATTTCCAATATTTATTTCTGTCCGTTGGATCGTTGGTTAGATTCGAGGTCGAATCCTGTTAAGGGGGGTAGACTGTAATACTCCGGAATTGGATCGGTAGAAAGAAAGGGGTCGGAGAGAGCGAAAGAAATTGTTTTCAGCGGAAAATTCCTTTCGTCGGGGGGGTATTCGTTAATATCAGCAACCCGGGCGCGATTCGCGACCCAGGAGGCCCATTAGTGGGCCGGCCAGCCCATCTAGGGGCCGGCCAAGGGGGGGAGCACCCCTTTCCCCCCCCCAAAACCCTATTCCCTCCCCCAAGCCGCCTCTCCTCCCCCTTGTGCCGCCCCCATTCTTCCTCCCCTCCTCCTAGGCGCCTCCCTCTCCCTTGGTGGCTGCCATTGAAGATCCCCGGAGCTGCACACCGGTCTCCCACGCGTTCCTCTTCGGTTCTTCCTCCGCCGGGCGTTTGCACTCCAATCGGGTGGTGGAGTTGGGGCTGGCCAAAGAAGGAGAGGGGAAGGCTTCGGGAAGTTGTTCCTCGTCGTTCTTCGGGTCTACAAGGGTAACGAGAGACCCCATCGCTGTTTGATTACGTTAGAGTTGTCAATTTCATGTTTTTGGTAGAATCGCGTGTTTCTGTTAGTAGATTGGTTCTGTACAGTATGTTGCAACTCGGTTTTGGGTGCCTTAGAGGCAGAATTGGATGATTTCGCCTTCTAGAGTTTTGTTCCTTATTTCATTAGCTTTCTTTTGGCACCTGGATCACGAGATTTGACCTAGTATATTAAAAGTTATGGCTGTTTTACTACGCGCTGGTCTGTCTGTCAGAACTGATGGGTATAGGGGGTTGCACCTAGGTTTTGATCTAGTTAGAGTCAGAATCAGGTCGGCCACCCAACTAGGTTTTTGAAGATAATTTCACCATGTTTCCAGGCTGATAAAAATCACTTCATTTGGATCAGTGGTTTAAAAGTTAGAGCATTTTCTTTAGGGCTGTTCAGATTTCTGGGCAGACTGCAGTTGTAGTTTTTCAATGGATGGTTAGCCCTCTGTAATGGCCGAATTAGAGTTTACCCTCAACTAGAGTTTTGTAGCCAGTTCAGTTAAGAATCAGTGAGCACTGGTTTTAGGTCGTTTAGAGTTACAGATAATTAATGGCGAATTTTCTTGTGCAACTGCCCGTAGACGGATAATCTGGACTTTTGGTGTAGATGTCAAATTGAAACCTTGGGGTTGAGTGGGTTGATTAGAGAGCATCGTAGTACACTTGTAGCTGTGCCATATTCGATTTTCCGTGTCGTGGTAATACTTGTGTAGGCGGTGAGGCGGTGGGTGGAAGGACACCTTCGTTGTTTCATAACACGTCACCACACGGAAGGCAAGTGCAAATGTTTAATTCGTGTGAATTCATTGATTTCATGTTAACTTGGTAAATTATGAATACCATGTGATTTGAGTATGATGTGGTAGATTTCAATACCTTCTTCGTGATAAATTGAGATGAAGTTCAAGTTATGCATTTCATCATGCACACATATTTCCTTTAGTCACGGGAGTGGAAACTTGATTAAGTCCCATTAATTCCAATATGGGCATGTGAGACCCACCATTCCAATGTGGGCAACGTTGACCACCATTCCAATGTGGCAACCGGACACCGTATGAAACGTTCTTCATACGGTGATTGGATCCGTACTTTTCATGGCACGGGCTTAAGTGAACACCGACGGTGTGTCACTATTTATACCGTATAAACATGTGGAAAGTCCATTCTCCTTCAATGCATTCATTCATTCATACCATGCTTTCTTAGATTCATGAAGAAAATGATGTACTTGGTGGATTGTTTCAATTCAGTGTCCTATGTGAATGTATATGTTGTGCTTGCTGAGTTTCGACTCACTCTTGCTTTTATTTATTTTTAGGTGAATCCGGTGAAAGCAGTTGCTAGCGGGAGGGTGTAGTCCAAAGACGTTCCTTGCACATGAATAAAATAATCATTCGTTAAAGTTCTATTTACATCTCTTCAGTTTTATTTATAATGTAATGGACTGTAATAATTGTCACTTGGAGGTTCATTATTATTGCTTTGGTTAATTCTCGTTTAAATTTATAGATGAACTGTGATTAAGCCATAGATTGTTATCATGGTTAATCGTTTCATTAGCATTGAATGCGATGTTAATCTTATGAATTGAATAGTAAGTTGTCTTGTTAGGTGACCTCTTGTCTTCCGAATAGACAGGGTGTTACACGTTGATCTGAGATCAACGAATCGTATGCGTGTGAACGTTCGGACCATCCGAACGTTTCGATCAACAAGAGTCGTTGGATCTTAGATAACAGCCTGGATTGAAGTGAACGTTCGGACTGTTCCAATCGTCCCGTTCATTTTAACCGTCCAATTTCAATCCAACGGTGGACGAGTCATCTCCTTCCTCGAGTCTGAGTGTGCGTTTGTGTCAAGCTATGGCGTAAGCAGAGGAGAAGGGCGCAGCGTTGGGTCACCGCGATGACCACCTTTAAACGACTCTCTGCTCGCATTAATTGCCCGTCGTGCGCCGCCCTCAAAAGTCCATTGCTCAACTGCTCCCGTCGCTCTCAAGTGCTCTCATGGCAGGTTTGACCTGAGAGGGTTTATTGCCGTTGCTCTCTGCCATTTTCTCTATTTAAGCTCCATTGATTCCCCTTTGGCTTCCTTTAGCATCTCCGCAACTCTAGCTAGCACTTCAGTGTTTGTTTGAGCTGCATTCATCCGAAACCATTTCGGCCACCATTGTCGAGCTTGAGCTTACGGTGAAAGCGGTACCACGCTGGCTCTCCTCTCCATTTCTTGCTCCTCTGCTCCCTCTTTACTCTCTTGAGCTTAACCCTCGCTCAATTTTGCTTATCTTCGTCAGGGCTTGGCTGAATTGGAGATTCCCCATTTTCGGCCAAAAGCACCATTTTTCATCACCGGAGTAGCTCCAACCTTTCTCTGTGTCTTTCCCGTGCTCAGGTAACTCCACATTAGTCCCTAGTTGCTTGACACACGCTTACTTGGACCACAGCAAAGCTTCTTTGCATTTTTCGTTTTTCGGCCATTTTTGTCACCTCTGTAAACTCCGGCTTGCCGGCGTTCTAGACCGCCGCAGCCACAATTTTTGGTCCCATTGTGGGCGCAAAGCTATTGCGGATCCATTTTGGGCCTTTGCTCGCACCGCCGTGACCAGAGTCGCCGGCGGTGAGCCTCTTTTTGCCGTCGAGTTTTGTCGGTTGAACTGGGCGCGAGCTCTTTGAACGTGGTTCGCTGTGGACCGTCGATCCTTAGATCAACGGCCCACAATCGCGTGAACGTTCGGACCATCCGAACGCGGCGATCCATGTGTACCGTAGGATTTTAGATCCACGGCTCAGATTCGAGTGAACGTTCGGACCATCCGAACGTCTCAAACCACGTGGACCGTTGGATCTAAATCCAACGGGGAACGAATGAGCCGTGCGCGCGCTGTGCTCTGCGCGCGTGGGCCATTGGATTTCGAATCTACGGCTCAGGTTCACGTGAACGTTTGGACCGGTCGAATGTTCCTTCGTTGTGAGCCGTCCATCTCTAGATCAACGACCCACATCTATTTGAACGTTCGGACCGTCCGAACGTCTCCATCCACGTGGACCGTTGGATCTAAATACAACGGTGGGGTTGTGAGCCGCTGGAGCACGCGCTGACCCGTGGACTTGGACCATTGGATCCAAGATCAACAGTCCAAGTTCTTCCACGTCGTTTAATCTCAGATTTTTCCCGAGAGGATTATTTGTCAACTGGAAAATGAAATTAACTTGTAAAATGCATAAATATTTCATTTTAATTCCTTTTCGGTTGATTCAAATATTGTTAGTTATGTTTTTAATTGAACTTTAATCTAAAAATGCTTCTAACCTCATTATAGCTCCAGAAATTTTTGCTAAGATTTTAGTTGCAATAAATAGTAGCATTTGTGATTTATAAGGCTGAGCAGATTTGTTTTGCTTATATATTTTGCATTAAGAATCCAAATCAATTGGTTCTTATTGCTTAATTCCTTATAAATCATGCTATTGTTGTTGTAAAATTTTCAAAGCATTCAGAGAAAGTTTGTTGTTGAGTTTTTGTGTTTTCTTCGTTCTTATTGGTTCTTTTGCGTTTTCTCGTTAGGTTCCGAAGAGCACATTGATCACCTAAGTGATCCTCCGCAACATCTCGAACATCAGCAACTAGGCAAGCAGTTTGATCATGTTAATCCTAGTATTTTTCAAGTCTAATATATTGATTTTAACCTGTATGTATGCATTGCTATGTTGTTGTTAAATTATGGTTAGTATCCTGTAGTTGCATAATCTGTAGGAATTGATTATCCTCTACTACCATGAACCTAGGTTATTTGTTGTGATTTGAGTTCGATGAATGAACTCTTGTCACTTAGTAGATTGCGAATTGAAATTGCTTAGAAATGTTTAGTTTCGGTAGTAATGGGCGATCATCAATTTTAATTGATGATCTTGATCACACATCTATTTATTATTCCATTATGTCCAACACTTGTGCTTTGTTACTTTGTAAAGTGAAACACTGAAAATAAATTTATTTTAGACTTAGGCATAATGGTATGTTGGTGTGAATGGAATGGTGCCTAGGTCATCAAGGACCGAGTTACTAGTGTCACTAAGCCAAGCGCTTTTACGTGCTAACCACGCGAGAGGGATATGGGACCTCTCTTGACTGAGTACTTTGGCGTGTGTTATCTCCGAGTCGCAGGAGGGGGTTGTGTGTGTTTTGTGAAAAAGGATCTGTGTTCTTGTGTTGGGTGTGCGGTGGTGGAGATTCCGGGTAGGCTCTCCACCTCGAGGGGCATCATAGTTGTCCAAGGCTTTACCCGCGATGGGTACTTGACCGAGGCTTTACGATGACTCCGACACAACGTATGGGTTTCTATCCATACGGGCGACTCGTAGTTAATACACAATATTGGAAATGTCTCGTAAGACTTAGTTGTGCCAGCATACCTAAGGAAGTGTGCTTAATAGTTTGGCAAAAAGGTGGTCTGGTGTGTGAGTACATTGGTACACCCCTGCAGGGATAAAACTATTCGAATATCCTCATCCTAGATTATGGACATGCCTGGTAAGGTCGTGCAATAACTAGACTACAACCTTGTAATTAAAATTTGACAGGGTTGGTATGAATGGGTAATTCATGCAATTGTTGTCGTGAATATGGGTTTAGTCACTTCCAGGATTGTTGTTGTCCTCTATCTATTGTTATTATTGTTGTCCTTTACTATTATTTGAACATTAAAAATAGATTTGTCAACTTGCTTTTAAATGTACTACATTATGCAAACAAAGATTGCTTTGTGCCGAAAATAAAACATACAACCTCCACTTAAATAAGCTTGCATGTAGCATATGTATAGGTCTGTTATTCTACACGTAAGTCTTGCGGAGTACAATTTTTATACTCATTTGCTTTGCTTAACTATTTGTTGTAGAGGAAGAAGGTGAGCCCCAAGGGCCTCACTTTTGTGAAATGTGCTGTGGGTTCGACGACTAGCTTGGCGGTCTGGTCGGTTGCCTTGTGGCTTAAAGGCACACTGATTTGCTCTTTTGTTTATGGTCATCTTATGACACTTTTGCTTCCGCTGTTTATTTGTGTATTTATATATGTATTGGCCGGTCGGCCTCTCTTTTGTAATAACTATCCTTTATTTAGCTTATCTTTTGGTTTGTGTTTTGCTTCGGTTCTATGTGAATGAAACAATAAACATAAGGCATAATTCTAAATTTTGGCAGAACCTCCTTTGTATAACTAGGTATACCGGAGGTTCCAACAGATGCATATATTATTATCAATATCTCAACATCCAAAGTTCATCAAGCATTCATAAATACTTTATTCAGCTAAAGCATAAGCAAGTGTAATTAAAACTTACCACTCTCATTATTACAAATAACCCAATGCATTCAGGCATAAACAAAATTAATCCTTAAACAGTTTGCTTATTATTAAGGTACGACCTAAATGATAATCATCTTTAAAAAGATTATGTGGTAGTGAGTGCATCCAAAGCAATTCTACTCCCTCCCATGCATGCCGTTCTTGCAAGTGGTACTTAAAAGCACAACAAAAGCAAGAGGTGAGTCCAAAGACTCAGCAAATATAATAAATGGCATCAACAACATACAAACATGTAACTCATCAACTATACTTTACAAAATCACACATCAATCACTTTACACATGTATGCTATGCAATATGCTCAACATGGTCTTTCTCTTTCTCTTTCCCTTTTGCATTTTACCGGTAATGCAAAGTGCGCATCTGTCAATGCACTCCTGTGCCTGTAACATCTGGTACAGGGACCTTTGCCCATACTCCACGTGTATGGGTTCCTGAGCCCATGCTCTTCAAGCATGAGAACCTTTAGCCCGTCATTAACATGACGGGGACCTCAAGAATTGGTTGGTCCTCACATGACCAAGACTTCAGTAAACCAACATAATGCATATGTATGAATTCTCAAAGTAATACAAATATGCATCCACAACTACATTGCGTATGAATAACCTATTCTTACTCTAAAATCTCATCACCACAGACCAACAACAATAAATAACACGTGATTCATATCTCTAGCAACCATGAACCATACCAATAATGCCATCATCATCACAAACATGAACACACAAGTACTCATAATATATACCAAACATTGCCATTCAATAATACACGTTATATTCATCATTATACTTGCCTTAACCACGAGAGAACAGGGGTTGTACAGAAGGTGCTGCCCCCGGTACCAGTCCACCACCTGAATAATAATTATAACACACGCTAAGACACAGCAGCGGACCAAAGAAAACTATATAACAACAACCATGGACTCGCAAAACATCTAACTCGATCCCGTCCCCAAATTCCTAAATTTCGATATGTCCCCTCAGTGGATAGTCAACTTCAAAAATACATATCTTTTGGTACATGAGTCCAAAATAAGATGTTCTTAGTCTTTCTGGAAAGGTAATTAAATTCTCCAACTAAGTCTAGTTGGTGAGTCTTACTGAATCGGCCAAATAATACCCCTACCAGGCCAGTTAATAGATCATCAATTTCACGTCGAGTTCTTTGGACAGAGCACTAAAACCACCATAACTTTTGCTACGCAACTCGGAACGGGGTGATCTTAGACTCTCTAGAATGACGACAAAACCAGCTACAATAGTCTAGTTGGAAAAGTCTACAACTAATTCTTATATTCAGGTAAAGTTTTCTAAGTTTTCTCTCGCAATCCGATAGTCAGTGAAACACCGCGTAAAATTCCATAACTTTTGATTTCCAACTCTAAAAATTGTGTTCTTTATCAGCTTGGAAATCTTACTGAATCATCTACAATATTCATTTTGGGTGGTGTTTCTAATTCGGCTTCTAAATAATTCATAATGGTCAGACAATACAATCTGCCAAAACTCGTCAGCTCTCGTAGTCAGTCACAGTAAAACTAGCATAACTCCTAAACCGTAGGTCCGAATTAGGTGATCTTGGTGTCCAAAGAAAGCTAAAACCGAGAGCTACAACTTTCTAAGATACGATCAGATCAGAAAACATACGGATCTTACCCAAAACGGACAAGCAACAACACTGAACAACACCGATCTGTTATTTCGTCTTGGCCGGCACTCCAACGGTGGTTTCCTCGCCTTTCCTCCAATGAACCGCAGCAAGGATCTTTGCCGGGGAGGGAGGTGGTGCTGTTGGGGAGGTGGTGGCGCAGGGGGAGGCCCAAGGGAGAAGGGTGGGGGCGGCCAAAGGCATGGGAGTGGCGGCTAGAGGGGGAGAATAGGGAGGGGAGAGGTGGGGGCTAGGGTTTTGGGGTGGAACCCCCTCCTCTCTTGGCCGGCCACCTAGTGGGCTGCTCCTGGGTCGCGGCCCGCGGCCCAGGTTGTCAAAATAATGCAGAAAACCCCTTTTTTATTCAGAAATTTATACTCCTTTAATTGCCTTTTTCTCCACCCGGCTGATTCTCTAATTACCGATTCGTTTCCAGGGTATTACATCTTTCTCCCGAATATTCTTCTAATCGACCGAAAATTTTTTGGGTTATTACAATGAGTGTGGTGAGCTTAATCATATCCGGGCAAATTGCCCCAAGCTGAAAGGAAAGAGCAACCATAAGGAGGGAAAGCTAGCTTGGAAGAAGCCACAATGGAACAAATCAAGGTATGATGCTGCAAAGCTGACGAAGGCCGTTCACCAGGTTCTTACCGCTTTTGGGGATCAATCCTTAAGCGATGTGGACTCCGAGAGCGAGGAGGACAAGAGGAGGAGATCCTCAAGACAAAAGAAGGGAAGGCCAAGGACTTCACCGGCTTGTGCTTCATGGCCGACTCCGCTGACGACGACAACGATGAGGATTACCGCAGAAAGAGGAAGGACACGTGGTTCATCGACTTCGGCTGTTCACGCCACATGACCGGAGACTCAAGATGGTTCACCTCCTTCACGCGGTCGACGGGTGATGATTTCATCACCTTTGGAGATGATAAACAAGGGCGATTGAAGGAACCGGATCGATCATGATTAACGACAAGTTCATTCTCAAGGACGTCGCCCTTGTGGTCAATCTAAGGTTTAATTTGCTTTCTGTCTCTCAACTTCTCTATGATGGCTATGAGACTAGATTTAAGAAAAATGCTTGTCAGGTGCTTGATTCAACTAGTGAGCTTGTTTTTGGGATTACTAGAGTTGCTAGGATCTTTGGAGCTGACTTTTCTGAATCTCTTGCTGGTTATCTCAAATCCTTGATTTCATCTTATTCTTCTGAGTTCTGGTTTTGGCACCGTCGTTTGGGGCACATTGGTTTTGATCATCTGACGCGAGTTAGCAACCTTGAGCTCATGAGAGGTTTGCCCAAACTCAAAGCCGTCAAGGATGCTGTATGTGCGCCCTGCCCTGTAGGCATGGCAAGCAAGTTGCCGTCTCACACCCTTCGGTGACTATGGTCATGACTGGCAGACCGGGGCAGTTGCTTCATATGAATACTATTGGTCCTGCTAGAGTTCGGTCAGTTGGTTGACAATGGTACATTCTTGTCATAGTCGATGATTTTTTCTAGATACACTTGGGTGTTCTTTCTTGCTTTGAAGGATGAAGCTTTTGATCATTATCATGATCTTGTTCTTCGTTTGGCTTCTGAACTTCCGGGTGCCTTGAGAGCGATCCGCAGTGACAATGGTATCGAGTTCAAGAATGCTTCTTTTGCTTCTTTTTGTGCCGAGCGTGGAATTGAGCATCGGTTCTCTTCTCCACACGTACCTCAACAAAATAACGTTGTGGAAAGGAAGAACAGTGCTCTAGTCGAGATGGCTAGGACGATACTAGATGAGTATAGCACACCGAGGAGGTTTTGGGATGAAGCTATTTCTACTACTTGCCATATTGCAAATCGTGTCTTTTTAGTCCGTCTTTGGGCAAGACTGCTCATGAGCTTCGATTTTGTAGAAAACCCTCTGTCTCGCACTTTCAAGTCTTTGGATCCAAGTGTTTTATTCTCAAGACAGGAAATCTAGATAAATTTGAGTCTAGAACTTTTGATGGTTTATTTCTGAGTTATCCTGCACATTCGAGGGGATTTCGCGTTTTTAATACTGAAACTAACCTTGTTCAGGAGACATGCAATGTTACTTTTGATGAGATTAATACGAGCTAGATTAGATATTTCAGGTGATACACAGGTGACAGAGAACATATTTATAGAGGAAGATGATGAAGGACTCGATGATGTTCTTCCACCTGCTGCTGTTGACGCTGCTATTCCAGCACAATAACCTGTTGTGACTACATCGCCTTCAGATGAGGCTCCTGCTACATCTTCATCATCAGCAGTACCCGCGGAGGTTGAAGAGATGCTTTCCTCTCCGGGTGCACCACTTCACATTCAAAGGCAGCACCGTCAGATGATAGGTAATCTCCACGAGCGAGTCACTCGCTCCAGCTATCATGATCCAAACCTCTACTCTCATTCTGCTTTTGTTGCTTCTTTTGAACCCCGCGATATATCACATGCTTTATCGAATTCTAGCTAGGTCAATACCATGCTTGAGGAGTTAGAAAATTTTGAGAGGAATAAGGTTTGGAACCCAGTAGAACCTCCTAGTGGCCATAATTTTATAGGAACCCGCTGGGTTTTAAAAATAAATAAAATGATGATGGTTCTATGATTAGAAACAGGGCTGGCTTGGTAGCTCAGGGTTTTAGCCAAGTTGAGGGGTTAGATTTTGATGAGATCTTTGCTCATGTTGCTAGAATAGAAGCCATTCGCATTCTACTTGCATTTGCTTCATCTAGGGGTTTTAGATTATATCAGATGGATGTTAAAAGTGCCTTTTTAAATGGTTTCATAGAGGAGGAAGTTTATGTCAGGCAACCCCAGGCTTTGAGAATCCCAAGAACACACATCATGTGTTCAAGCTGTCCAAAGCCTTGTATGGTCTTAAGCAAGCCCCTAGAGCCTGGTATGATAGACTTAAGACCTTTTTGCTTAAGAATGATTTTGAGATGGGTAAGGTAGACAAGACTTTGTTCATTCTTAGGCGTGGTAATGACTTCCTGCTTGCTCAGATTTATGTTGATGATATTATCTGTAACATCCCAAAAATGGATTTGTGTTTCAAATGTAAGAAAATTAGGAGAAATTAAAACTTTTCTTGCATCTTGAAGTCATTGATCAATTCTGTAATTCTTGATTAAGAAATTATGGAAATCACAATCAGAATCCTCAGTTGACTCCAATCAAAAACCTCCATGTCATAGATCTTGTGCCAAACCCTGGGAAATCTTTTCCCTGAGTTCCAGGGAGGCTTGGCAACACCTCTGAATTATCTCATGATTTCTAGAAATTATTTGATAATTTTTGGAGGCAAGTCAAAATTGGTCAAACCCTATTTCTACTCTTCTGGAATTTCTGGAGAAAATTTCAGTGCATGAAAATCTTTGAAAATTTTATGAGAGGTTCCTCCGGTTGTCGGCAATCTCCAGTTAAAATTTCATGAATTTTGGGGTGTGTTTGCTACCTCATGTAATTCCTCAAAAATCAGATATTTAGGATTCAAACCTTAACTGGTTTACACTGTTCCTCGGGTTCGAACCGGACTCGTGCTCGAGCCACTGGACTCGGTCCAGTCAACTAATCGCACCGGCGCGGTCGATCGGGTTTGCGGGTCGTGAGCCGTTAGATCGGCATCGAACGGTCTTCGACCAGCCGAACGATGGAATCGTTTTAATCCACCCGATCTAACTCAGCCGTTGGATCGGCATCGAACGGTCTTCGACCAGCCGAACGACGGGATCGTTTCAACCCACTCGATCTAGCTAAGCCTTTCGATTTCAATCCGACGATTGACGAGTCGTCTCCTTCCTCCGTCCGCGCGCGCGTGATCCCAGACATGGCGTGCGCAGAGGAGAAAAGCCGCAGCGTGCTGTCCACTCTGTGGTCACCTTTAAACGGCTAGCTCTGCGCGCATTAAATGCCTGTCGCGCTCCTCCCTCAGAAGGTCATGATGCAACTGCTCCTATCGCTCTCAAGCGCTCTCATGGCAGTGTTGACCCGACTGGAAAACCCGGCCGTTGCTTTCTGCCATTGCTCTATTTAAACTCCATTGCTTCACCCTTAGCTTCCTTTAGCACTTCCGCAACTCCAGCTAGCACTCACCAGCTGGCTTGAGCTGTAGTTCTTCGCAATCTCCTCGACCGCCATTGTTGAGTGTGGAGCTTCGGTGGAGGCGGTGCAGCGGGGGTTTTCTTCTTCAAGTCTTTGCCCCTCTGCTCCCCCTTTTACTCTTTGGAGCTTAACCTCGCCGGCTTGGTTCTCTCTTTGCTCAGTCATTGTGGCCTAGTGAGAACCTTACCGCCGCTTCGGTCACTGTCACGGAGCACTCCGTGGGTCTCTGGTCGTTTCTTCAGCTCAGGTAATTTCACCTCACCCTATAGGAGCTTAGGTGTGTTTTCGTTGCTCTTTTGGTATTGTCCGTTCGGGAGTTCTCCCGAGCCATACCTACTTAGCCGCAGCCCGTGGTCGTACCGCCGTTTCAGCCATACTCCAACCAGTACTGGCCGCCGGTCGGACCATTAAAATTTTAGACCCTTATCTCTGCCTTTGGCTGGCGCCGCTGTGGTCGGAGAAACCGCCGAGCCACTGGCAAAGCGTGCGGGAGGCGCTGCCTCGTGGTCGGATTTCCGACCAGTCACCGTAGCTTAGTCGTAAGTTCTAGTACGACTTGTAACTAGTCGTAAGTCTTACTACGACTATGTCATGGGCATAGGTTCTTCTACGACCACTACCTGGTCGTAAGTCCCTCTACGACTATTACCCAGTCGTAAGTTCTCCTACGACTTGTACCTAGTCGTAAGACTTGCTACGACTATGTCATAGTCGTAAGTTCTTCTACGACCACTACCTGATCGTAAGTCTTCTTTTGGTCGTATCCTTGGCATTAAGAATCCAAATCAATTATTCTCTTGCTACTGTAATATTTTCAGAAATTTTGGAGAAAGTTTGATGTTGAGTCTTTGTGCTTTCTTCGTTCTTATCGGTTCTTTTTCGCCTTCTCGTTAGGATCCGAAGAGCACATTGACAACATAAGTCATCCTCAGCAACATCTTGACCCACAGCAAGCAGGCAAGCAGTTTGATCATGATTAATCCCATTATTTTTCAAGTCTACTATATTGATTTCAACTGTATGTATGCATTGCTATTTTGTTGTTAAATTATGGTTAGTATCCTATAGTTGCATAATCTGTAGGACTTGTTTATCCTCTACTACCATGAGCTTAGGTTATTGGCTGTGGTCGGAGTTCGATGGATGGGCTCTGGTCACTTAGTAGCTGTCGACTTGAAATTGCTTAGAAATGCTTAGTTTCGGTAGTACTGGGCGATCATCGATTCGTAGTCGATGATCTTGATCACACATTTATGTATTATGCCATTATGTCCAGCACTTGTGCTTTGTTATTTTGTAAAGTCAAAATCTGAAAATGAAAAATTGATTTGGACTTGGGCAAGTGGTCGGATGGTGGGTTATTAGGTTTGTGGATGTCTTGCCTAAGTCAACAAGGACCGAACATCTTGTTACACTAAACCAAGCATTTTTGCATGCTAACCACGCGAGAGGGATATGGGACCTCTCTTGACTAAGTACTCTGGCGTGTGTTATCTCCGAGTCGCAGGAGGGGGTTGTGTGTGTTGTGTGAAACATGATATGTGTTCTTGTGTTCTTGTGTTGGGTGTGTGGTGGTGGAGATTCCGGGTAGGCTCTCCACCTCGAGGAGCGTCGTAGTTGTCCAAGGCTTTACCCGGGAAGGGTAGTTGACCGAGGCTTTACGATGACTCTGACACAACGTATGGGTTTCTATCCATACGGGCGGCTCGAGGGGTAATACACAATATTGGAAATATCTCGTAGGACTTAGCCGTGCCGGCATACCTACGGAAGTGTGCTTAATAGCTTGGCAAAAAGGTGGTCTGGCGTGTGGGTACATTGGTGCACCCCTGCAGGGATAAAACTATTCGAATAGCCTCATCCTAGGTTATGGACACGCTTGGGGAGGTCTTCCAAGAGTTAGACTACATCCTTTTAAACTAAAATTTGACATGGGTGGTATGAATGGGTAATTCATGCTATTGTTGTGGTGACTAAGGGTTTAGTCACTTCTAGGATTGTTGTCTTCTATCTACTGTTATATTGTTGTCATTTACGATTATTTGAACATTAAAAATAGATTTGTTAACTTGCTTTCAAATGTACTACATTATTGCAAATAAAGATTGCTTTGTGCTGAAAATGAAACATACAGCCTCCACATGAATAAGCTTGCATGTAGCATATGTACAGGTCTGTTACTCTACACGTAAGTGTTGCGAGTACATTCCAAGTACTCACCCGGCTTTGCTGGGCTCTTTGTTGCAGGGGAGGAAGGTGAGCCCCAAGGGCCTCACTTTTGTGAAATATGCTGTGGATTCGACGACTAGCTTGGCGGTCCGGTCGGTTGCCTTGCGGGTTAAAGGCACACTGATTGGCTCTTTTGTTTATAGCCATCTTACGGCACTTTTGCTTCCGCTGTTCAATTTCTATATGTATATGTCATTTGGCCGGTCGGCCTCTCTTTTGTAATAACTACCTTTTATTTATGTTATCTTCTGGTTGTTGCTTTGCTTCGGTTCTATGTGAATGAATGGAATTGATGCATGAATTTTGTGAAGAGGTGTGTATACTGCATTTCTGGGAAGTATACATGTCTCGAGTCTCGAATTATCTGATTTGTGATGCTAGGACCAAGTGGATGGTTAAGCATTACAAGCCCGATAAACCGGGGTCTCACATTATCTTTGGTGGTCCTAATGTTCTTGTTTCCAGTTTTTTTGAGACTATGTCTAGGGAATTTGAGATGAGTATGATGGGAGAGCTCAATTACTTCTTGGGGCTTCAAATCAAGCAATGCAAGGAAGGGATCTTCATCCATCAGATAAAGTACACTAAGGACCAGCTCAAACGATTCGACATGGGTGACTGCAAGCCGATCTCCACTCCCATGACGACTTTGACAGTTTTGGATCCAGATAAGGAAGGAGAAGTCGTGGATCAATGCGAGTATCGCAGCATGACCGGCTTCTTCCTGTACCTGACGGCCTCAAGACCGGACATCCATTTCACGGTCTGCCTCTGTGCGAGGTTTCAGGCGTCTCCGAGAGTTTATCATCGCTAAGTCCTTAAGCACATATTCAGGTATTTACACTCTACCCTCTTATATGGTATTTGGTATTTCTGTTCTTCGGCTTTGTCCATTCGGGGGTTCTCTGATTCTGATTTTGCGGGATGTCGGCTAGATAGGAAGAGCACCTCCGGCACATGTTACTTCCTAGGCACTTCTCTTTACTCTTGGTCTTCTAGGAAGGAGTCTTCTGTTGCACAATCCACTACCGAATCAGAATATGTAGCTGCTGCTAGTTGCTGTAGTCATATTTTGTGGATGGTATCTACTCTTGAGGACTATGGGTTAAATTTTGCTAGTGTTCCTCTTTTCTATGATAACACTTCTGCTATTAACATTGCTAAAAACCCTGTGCAACACTCTAGGACCAAGCACATAGACATTCGCTTTCACTTCCTTAGAGACCATGTCGAGAAGGGTGATATTGTGCTGCACTTCGTGGAGTCCGAGGCTCAACTGCCAGATATCCTCACCAACTCTTTAGACCCAACAAGGTTTGCCACCTTGAGGAGTGAGTTAGGGGTAATTTATCCTTCTGGGCTGGTTTGAGGGGGAGTTCGATCTTTTCTGAGCTTACCTTGTTCTTCTAATCTTTCCTTGTTTTTTTTCTGAACTTATTGATCTTTTTGAACTTTTTGGGGTTTTAGGCTTTTTCTTGCATCTCATTGTATCATATTGCATTCATATGAAAAATCCAAAAAGATGCATTGTAATATAAGATTTTCTGCTTATCATTTAAAATTGATGAAGCTTTGCCTATCACCCTTTGGAGCTTTAGTATTTCAATTCTTGCTCAATGCCATGTCTAGTTCTTTGACTTGCTAGAATTATCATGCTTTCACATATATAGATAAGCCTTTGCTGTATGAGCTAGAACTCTAAAACAACTCGAAATAAAAACTACAATTAGTGGATGTTTTAGCTAGTTGCGCAATTAGTGCTCCTTTTGTGACACTGGACCTGTAAGAATTGCTTTGTTAGCGCTTGAATGTAAAATTGATCATTACTTGAGCTTCTTGTGTTCTTGAGAATCTAAAACTGCTCGTGTGAAACATGAAAAATCAAATATCAAGATTGTCTTATGCTTAAATTGTGCCAAACTACTCTTACGAGACTGCATGTCAAAGACATGAACTTAAAGATAATTTAATGATCCAGACGATCTCATAGGGACTGCGTGTCAGAACTGACATGAACATCAAGATTTGTCGCCCTGGTAGAAGCTTAGGAAGAGTTTGTGGATGGCTCATAGTTCAGGATCTTCTCTAGGATCATCTTCAGTAAGATATACCTTTAATCAACTTTTGGTCGAAGCTTAGGACGAGTTTGTGGATGGCTCCTAGTCCAGGATCTTGTCACTAAGTTAGACCATTAGTCAACTTCCCAATTCAAAGGCAAATAATTTTTTTTCAAAATGGGTGTTTGAGAAATTTGAGCAAAATGATTCAATTCAGGAACTGTTTGTCTCTTAATGTGGTCATTGTTAGCTTTTTAATCTCACTTTGACATTTTGACATGGCCAGTTCCATTTTAGGATCCCTTGTAACACCCCAGCCCAACACTGAGCCTAGAATGCCACTAAACTACTCGCTAAACTAATAATTATTGACACACTATAAAATTTCAGCAAGAAAACATCAATGGACATATCCCTGGATCACAAAAGAGCATTCATAATTATGAATCAAGCAAGAGTAAATAAGCAAGGGAAAATATAACCAAGTAAACAATCCAGGATAGCACCAACTACTGAATCCAAATCATTGAAATAAATAATCAAGTAAAAAAGTGACCTAAACATTATTCAGGCTCTAACATGTCCAAGAGTAATCCAACATTGAATGAAAAGGATCTTATGCCAAATAATCATGTGATTGAAGTATGGATCTAATCCATGTGCTCTACTCGCTCTCAGACACGTCGTCCTCGAAGATCACCTAAAGACAACAAAAGAGCAAGGGTGAGTCCACGACTCTGCAAACACATCAATATCCAACGAACAATAATACATCAACAGCAATCAATAACTTTATTATCATCACATGTACTTCTATTAATATTCTCATGCTGTTATCTTCTCTTTGTTTCACACCAATTAATCCCATATATCAATGCAACTCTAATCTACATGTCCACATGCACTTCTTTCGCGTATACCGGTATAGCATAAGTGAATGCTCGCGACAACATTCACTCTCAAGCCCGTTCCTCCATAAGGATCGGGGACCTCCTCCACTCCCGTGGAGTTGTGATCATTGATGATCACCTGCTCATATGCAAAGATGCTTATGTACGAAAACAGCAAACTCCATCATATTCAATTTTCCTCATGTCCGCCAACAAGATAAATCCATACCATTCCATTGCTTGCAAATCAATACAAATAAAAACACAACAATAATGGTAATAGAAGATAAAGAAAATAATGATCAATCATTGATCGTTGGCTACCATGCACTTGCCTTTACTAGTTGCGACGCACGGTTTGGCTAGAAGATGGCAACAAGCACGATGTCTCTCCTACATCAAATATTCAAATTTCAATACGAGCTACAACATCATAAGAATGTAATCAATCGACATCGCTTCTACACGTCCCCAAATCTACCACGCTTCCCCGGTACCGAAGTCCCCCCTTGCTGTCTTGGTACTAAAAAGAGCGTAACTTTTGACTCAGAAGTCCGATCATGGCAAACCACACAGTTCTGGATTCTCCATAAAATTCTCCACCTTTTCTTAGATTACCACAACTTCAAATTAAATCACCTAACCCCTCGCTTTTATCCCAAAAGATTGATCTGTCAGCTTCGTGACAGCGGGTCTTACTAAATTCATAACTTTTGTTTTACCCAACCAAAATTCAAGATCTTGACTTCTACAGAACCCTTAGACAATAATCTACATATTTCATGTAGATCAAAAACTCTAATTAGTCTATTTACTATTTTTAATCTCTAGTCTACCAAAATAGTGCCGAAAGACGACAACTAAATAGACAACAGTCTTACAAAGTTAATAACTTGAATTATGCTTGTCCGCTCGACATGATTAAATATTCTATAGAAAGATACCGAAATTATCTACCATTAACTAGTAGATGATATTCCCAAAATTCTCCATTAAGGTACCCGAATAAATCGTACAACAGAACAGCAGGCCAAAACCAATCTGTTGTTCGATATCTCCCTGACTAAAACATGCTAATAATTTCCTTTACTATTCCAACAAGACATGCTAGCCCCTCTCTCAACTTTTCTATTCTAGAGAAGCACATATGTCTTGCACAGCTTGTTAAAGTCTGGCACTAGCAGCCGCATGCATGGCTACCATGCAAAGTTGCACTCCTAGATTATTTACGATCTCTAATTGCTGCATGCATACTTAGCTACGTGCCAAAAAGACAAACCACTAATGCCAACCGAGGCATGCAGATCTCATTAAGGTAATCCTTGCTGCATACATAATTAGCTACGTGAAAAACTAATTGCTAACGCAACAATATTAGTTCATTGCTAGTACTAGCAGCTGCAAAAGAAAATAGACGCGAACCTGATGATTGACGCGCAGTAGATGTGCACACGCAGTAGGTGCCGAGACAGCAGGTGACGACCGGCACACACACGCGTACGCGGGCAAGCGCATCCACTCGGAGTTGGATGCCACCGATGGGAACCGCAGCCAAGGCAGCGGCGGCTAACGCGTGAAGACGGCGACGCTAGCGATGGTATTTTCGGGAGATATGGTGCCTGCGATGGCGGCGCCCAGGGAAAAAATGAAAGGGCTGCTAGGGTTTCTAGAACTCCACTTCCACGATTTATATAGCTCTTAAAAAAACTCTGAAATATCCTATTTTCACGTATCCTCTTTATTTAATTATGCACAAGACCTTAGGAGGTTTTTTTTTCTCAGAATATTACATTCTACCCCCCTAACAGAATTCAACCCCGACGTGAACAACTCCGGGTATTGCTCGCGCATGCGATACTCCAACTCCCAAGTCGCTTCTCTCTCGGACTGATGAGTCCAGAGCACCTTGACGTATACTAATGTCTTGTGCCTCAGCACTCGCTCTGACCTCTCCAGGATACGCACAGGACGCGACTCGACTGTTAGGTCTTACTCAATAGTCGTGGCCAATGAAATCTTATGCTCGGGTCTCTCAAAACTTTCTCAAAGATCGAGACGTGAAACACATTGTGATCCCCACGCATGGACTCAGGAAGGTCCAGGCGGTAGGCTAACTTCCCAATTCTTACAATAATCGAGAATGGTCCAACGTACCTCGGGCTAAGCTTCCCTTTGGTACCGAACCGAACAATATCTTTAGTGGGAGACACTCAAGAGCACCGTCACCCACCGCAAACTCCAAGTCACGCCTCACATCAAGATAGCTTTTCTCGCTCGCCTGAGCCGCTAATGATTCTCGCCTCACGAGGCCACACACTTAACGGTCTTCAATCGGTCCCGACCCAAAACCGCTTCTCTCCTATCTGATCCCAACAAGGCAATGACCGCACTTCCGCCCATAGAGAACCTCGAATGGCGCCGTTCTAATACTAGAATGGTAACTATTACTATGAGCAAACTATGCAAGTGGCAACTGGTCCTTCCAAGACAGAACGCAAGATCGCAACATGTCCTCCAAAGTCTGAATAGTGCGCTCCGACTGCCCATCTGTCTGAGGGTGAAACGCTGTACTAAGGCGAAGCTGTGTGCCCAATGCACTCTGCAGACTCTCCCAAAACTTAGAGACAAACTTCGCGTCCCTGTCGGAAATGATAGTCTTTGGCACACCATGCAGTCTGACTATTTCTCGCACATAAATAGGAGCTAGATCACTCGCTGAATTTGTCGTGCGAATAGGAATGAAGTGCGCAGACTTGCTGAATCGATCCACCACTACCCAAACTGCATCCTTCCCTCGCGACGTACGAGGTAACGCCACCACAAAGTCCATAGAGATATCATCCCAAGGCCACTGGGGAACCTCCAAAGGCTGCAACAACCCTACAGGACGCTTGTGCTCAGCTTTTACTTGTTGACAAACACCGTAAGAAGCCACATAATTAGCAATGTCCACCTTCATCCTTTTCCACCAAAAATTCTATTTCAGATCTCGATACATCTTAGTCTCACCAGGATGAACAGTGTACAGAGTGCGATGTGCCTCCCTCAAGATATCATATTTGACCTCCGCCTTTTGCGGCACGCAAAGGCGGCCTTTAAACCTCAAAGTACCAGAATCGTCCATGCTAAAATCACCCTCTTTGCCCTCATCTAGACGCTTCCTAACCTCCTGTAATAACCGGTCACTTTGCTGTGCTTCCCGCACACGGTCTGGAATAGCTGATTTAAGGATCAATTGTGTCTCAACATGCGCTGTGCCCGCATAACAATAAGATATTCCCATGCGATCAAAATCAGCAATGAGGCAATCTAGAGTAGCGGGAGTCGCCTTGCGACTAAGAGCATCAGCAACTAACTACATTGGCCTTCCCTGGATGATACTGAATAGTAAGATCATAGTCCTTGATCAACTCCAGCCACCTCCTTTGCCTCAAATTCAGATCCTTCTGAGTGAAGATATACTTGAGACTCTTGTGATTTGTGAAAATATCACAAGACTCGCCGTATAGATAATGCCTCCAAATCTTGAGAACAAAGACAACCGCAGCCAACTCCAAGTCATGAGTGGGATAATTCTGCTCGTGCTTCTTTAACTGCCTCGACACATAAGCAATTACCCTACCGCCTTGCTTAAGCACACAGCCAAGACCCACTCGAGACGATCTCAAAAGATCGTGAACCGCTTCTCGGCTTGGGAAGAGTTAGAATAGGAGAGGTCACCAACCTCTCTTTCAAAGTGTAGAAACGCGCCACACTCATCACCCACCGAATCTCACACCTTTCGAGTAAGCTGAGACATTGGTTTGGCGATGATAGAGAAATCCTGCACAAAACGCCGATAATAACCAGCCAAGCCCAAGAAACTCCTGACCTCCTTCACACTAGTCGGCCTCTTCCAATCCACCACTGTAGAGACCTTGCTAGGATCAAGAGCAATGCCTTGAGGATTTATCACATGACCCAGAAAACTCACTTCTGAAATCCAGAACTCACACTTCTTCAACTTAGCATAGTACTTGTGCTCTCTCAAAGTCTCTAAAACCAGCCTCAAATGACGCTCATGATCCTCATTAGTCCTGGAATATATAAGAATATTATCAATGAACACCACCACGAAATCATCTAGATACTCGTGTAACATGTTGTTCATGGTCTCCATAAAAATGACAGGTGCATTAGTCAGTCCAAAAGACATAGCTTTGAATTCATAATGCCCATACCGTGGAGAAAGTCGTCTTTCTACATCTCGCCACGCACACGGATTTGATTATACCCTGACTAGAGATCGATCTTGGAGAATACTTGAGCTCCATTCAACCAATCAAATAAGTCCTCAATGCGAGGTAATGGATATTTGTTCTTGATTGTGACTGCATTAAGCGCACGGTAATCAACACACATGCGCCAACTCCCATCCTTCTTCTCTGTGAAGAGAACAGGAGCTCCCCATGGCGATACACTACGCCTGATCAAACCTTTAGCCAACAAAGCGTCCAACTGCTTCTTCAACTCGTCCTGAAATGGACGTGCCAGTCGATATGGAGACATCGAGATTGGCCGAGTACCCGGAACAAGATCAATGCAAAACACCACGTCTCGCGTAGGTGGCAAGCCCTAAGCTCACCGGAACACATCCGTAATCACTTTTCATCGCTGTGACGACCGAGAACAATCCGACCAACATCGAAAGAGAGCGCGAGGCGCACTCCGAAGGTCAAAGTCTCCCAGACGGGTCGCGCAGAGATCGTTTCTACGTAAACAGGATATCACGGCTCGATAAGAGTGCAACCAATCCATGCCCAAGATAACGTCGAATGGCTCCATTTGAATAACTATCAGATTCACCGTGAACTTCTCTCCATCAATGACAATAGAGCACCCAAGACAAACAAGAGAGCTCGCAATAATACCCCGTGAGAACTAACCAACACCGATTGACAAATCCATCAGATACTCAAGTTCGCTCTCCTAGCAAACGCCACGAGACAAACGAAAAGGTAGCCCCGAATCAAAAAGGACTAAAGCATCAAACGAATCCACAAGCAAAGTACTGTCACCACGTCAGACGACTCGCGGACTACTGTGGGCATGGCGATACTCCTGTGGCGCCATGGCGAAGAAGACGACGTTAGGCGGCGAGCCCCAATAATCTGTGGCGGTGCGGTAAAGCCGCCGTGTAACCCGGCGGTGCCGAAGGTGGCGGCCGCAAGAGTACTTCACCGAGGCGCCCAAGTCAAGGAAGTAGCGGTGCAGGAGGAGCAGTCATCATCTGGAAAGATCCTCGAGCATGACCCACTGAAGAAGAAGATGTCACAAGCTCCCACTTGATCACGCTAGCGGGGTTCTGGCGACATACCCGCTCCTTGTGACCCGGTCGGCCACACTGACGGCAATCACCCGTCCAAGAGCACTCAGCAGCGCGGTGTCCATCACCGCACTTAAAGCAAAGCATGCCCTACCCTGGGACAGGACAAAGAGCCAGAGTACCTGCAAAAGGACGAGGCGCCGAAGAAGGGAACGGCCTCGACTGCTTAGACTTGGAGGACTACAGTCCTCCCTTGATTTTCTTGAAAGCGGGTCACTGAACAGACCCACTTCCCTCACTAGAGCTCCTCTTCTGGTCACCACCAGAAGAATCCACCCACCGAGGCTTGCCGCCCTTTGTGAGTCAGATCTCCAACTCCATGCCCCGGCTTGCTCCACAACAGAGTCAGAGTTACAGAGTGGAGTAGCTCCCAACACATGCCAGATTATTAACTGAGACCCCGACGGAACCTCTTGGCTTTCTGTAGGTCATCGTTCACTACCGAAGGGACAAAGCGAACCAAGTTGTTGAACTCAGCCTCATACTCAGCAATAGACCTCTTCCCATGAGCAAAGGTCGACAAGGTAACCTCCATCTTCTCAACAAAAGAGTAGGGGTAGAACTTTTCCTTGAACTGGTCAACAAACTCCTCCCAAGTGACTGGCCCTTGAGTGGCGGTCCTCGAAGACAACACGACCTCCCACCAAATGTATGCTTGCCCTTTCAGTTGAAAGGCCACAAAGCAGACCCTCTGATGTGAGGACATCTCTAAAGCTCCAAACTGTCTCTCCATGTAGCGCAACCAGTCCGCTGCCTGGACCGGTGTGCCCAACCCATCAAACGGATCCAGCCTCAATCCCATCCACTCTCGAAGTGTCATCCGCGCCTCAAGTACCAGTGGAGGTGCGACAGGAGCAACAACAGATGCCACGGCAACAGGGGCTACCAGCGCCTGTTGACGAAGAGCGCGGATCTCTCCCACCAACTCTCTCAGCAAAGCAGGGGTCTCATCCTGGACCCCAACCGGAGACGGGTCAACAAAGAACCCCTCGCCATCGACTCATCTCGCACAGAGGTGGCTCCACGGAACCTCGCCCGCGGCCCCGACCTCGACGACTGCGGCCACCACGACCACGTCCTCTACCCCTCGGCATAGCTATCAACCACAATCAACAATACACAATGAGTTCAAAGGTCAAAATAAAATCATGCGTCAATAACAAAATAACGGAAGCGTAAAACGATGACCGTACCTCTCTCTAACCTACTGTGCACTAGTGTGTCAAATTTTAGATTAATTAACCATTAACAAATTTTAGTTGATTTACTAAAACTAAACAAATTTTAGCAATTTTAGTTTTCCTAAGTTGTTAATCTATTCACCACGGACCTAAAGCCCGCTCTGATACCAACTGTAACACCCTAGCCCAACACTGAGTCTAGAATGCCACTAAACTACTCTCTAAACTAATAATTATTGACACACTATAAAATATCGGCAAGAATACATCAATGGACATATCCCTGGATCACAAAAGAGCATCCATAATTATGAATCAAGCAAGAGTAAATAAGTAAGGGAAAATATAACCAAGTAAACAATCCAGGATAGCACCAACTACTGAATCCAAATCATTGAAATAAATAATCTAGTAAAAAATGTGACCTAAACTTTATTCAGGCTCTAACATGTCCAAGAGTAATCCAACGTTGAATGAAAAGGTTCTTATGACAAATGATCATGTGATTGAAGTATGAATCTAATTAATGCGCTCTACTCGCTCTCACACACGTCGTCCTTGAAGATCACCTAAAGACAACAAAAGAGCAAGGGTGAGTCCACGACTCAGCAAACACATCAATATACAACGAACAATAATACATCAACAGCAATCAATAACTTCATTATCATCACATGTACTTCTATTAATATTCTCATGCTGTTATCTTCTCTTTGTTTCACACCCATTAATCTCATATATCAATGCAACTCTAATCTACATGTCCACATGCACTTCTTTCGCAGATACCAGATAGCATAAGTGAATGCTCGCGACAACATTCACTCTCAAGCCCGTTCCTCCACAAGGATCGGGGACCTCCACCACTCCCGTGGAGTTGTGATCATTCATGATCACCTGCTCATATGCAAAGATTCTTATGTATGAAAAATGCAAACTCCATCATATTCAATTTTCCTCATGTCCGCCAACAAGATAAATCTATACCATTCCATTGCTTGCAAATAAATACAAATAAAAGCACAACAATAATGGTAATAGAAGATAAAGAATACAGTTATCAATCATTGATCGTTGGCTACCATGCACTTGCCTTTACTAATTGCGACGCACGGTTTGGCTAGAAGATGGCAACAAGCACGATGTCTCTCCTACATCAAATATTCAAATTTCAATACAAGCTACAACATCATAAGAATAACAATCAATCGACATCGCTCCTACACGTCCCTAAATCTACAACGCTTCCTGCATCAAGTCATACCCTTGCTGTCTTGGTACTAAAAAGAGCGTAACTTTTGACTCAGCAGTCGGATCATGGCAAGCCACACAGTTCTGGATTCTCTATAAAATTCTCCACCTTTTCTTAGATTACCGCAACTTCAAATTAAATCACCTAACCCCTCGCTTTTATCCCAGAAGACCGATCTGTCAGCTTCGTGACAACGGGTCTTACTAAATTCATAACTTTTGTTTTACCCTACCAAAATTCGAGATCTTGACTTCTACAGAACCCTTAGACAATAATCTACGTATTTCATGTAGATCAAAAACTCTAATTAGTCTATTTACTATTTTTAATCTCTAGTCTACCAAAACAGTGCCGAAAGACGACAACTAAATAGACAACTGTCTTACAAAATTCATAACTTGAATTATGCTTGTTCGCTCGACATGATTAAATATTCTATAGAAATATACCGAAATTATCTACCATTAATTAGTAAATGACATTCCCAAAATTCTCCATTAAGGTACCCGAATAAATCGTACAACAGAACAGCAGGCCAAAACCAATATGTTGTTCGATATCTCCCTGACTAAAACATGCTAACAATTTCCTTTACTATTCCAACAAGACATGCTAGCCCCTCTCTCAACTTTTCTATTCTAGAGAAGCACATATGTCTTGCACAGCTTGTTAAAGTCTGGCACTAGCAGCCGCATGCATGGCTACCATGCAAAGTTACACTCGTAGATTATTTACGATCTCTAATTGCTGCATGCATACTTAGCTACGTGCCAAAAAGACAAACCACTAATGCCAACCGAGGCATGCAGATCTAATTAAGGTAATCCTTGCTGCATACATGATTAGCTACGTGAAAAACTAATTACTACCGCAACACTATTAGTTGATTGCTAGTACTAGCAGCCGCAAAAGAAAATAGACGTGAACCTGATGATTGACGCGCGCAGCAGATGTGCACACACAGTAGGCGCCGAGACGGCAGGTGACGACCGGCACACACACTCGTACGCGGGTAGGCGCATCCACTCGGAGTTGGATGCCACAGATGGGAACAGCAGCCAAGGCAGCGGCGGCTAACGCGTGAAGACGGCGACGCTAGCGATGGTATTTTCAGGAGATATGGTGCCTGCGCTAGCGGCGCCCAGGGAAAAAATGAAAGGGCTGCTAGGGTTTCTAGAACTCCACTTCCATGATTTATATAGCTCTTAAAAAAACTCTGAAATATCCTATTTTCACGTATCCTCTTTATTTAATTACGCACAAGTCCTTAGGAGGTTATTTTTTTCTCAGAATATTACATCCCTGTTGATGAATTTGCTAAATTTGAAGCTTTGTTAAATTGATTAAATTTATTGCTTTATATTGAGTCTTCATGCTTAGCTTTGTGTGGATTTCATGAGGATATGTGCACGATCTCAGGATGATGAGCTAATTGGCAATGGCTTTGTTGGTTTGCAAAATCTCGTGTTTTCGGGGTTTGTTTCAGTTTGTCAGACCACAGGCGGTCTTATCGGCAATGTTGGGCGGTCAGACCGCCCGTGGAGAGGTCCGACCGGCGCTGGTGGCCGGTCCGACCGGAATTGCCTAAAGGTGGCTTTTGGAGCTGATCCAAAAATAGGATGTGTAGGCAAGTGAGGGGAGTCTCCTGGATGTGGTCGCATCATTTTTGGAGCTCCCAATCAAAAGTTCTATTGAGTAGAAAATTCCAGAAGGTTTCAGATTTTCACGATGGAATTTTGGCTAAGTCTTTTCGTGCGGTCCGACCGCCGTTGTGGGATCGGTCCGACCGGCCTGAAATCGGCCAGACCCGCCGTGTGGGGCGGTCAGACCGCCGATGACTTGAAGGTGAGCCTTCTTTGCATTGATGTGATTTGAATGTGTTTTATGTATGGATGTCAATGCTTTATTGTTGCATATTGCATTGTGGAACTAACGTGGGTCAAGTTGTGAAGAACTTGTTCCCGGAGACGATTTGTTTGTCTATTGCTGTGACAGGTGGCTTGCAGGTTAACGATGTCAACGGTGAGGTGGATCGGGACTACGCTTGGAGAGCTGAGGTCCAGAACGATCATGGATGCCGGGTAAGGTCGTGTGACTCAAGCATGGTGCAGAATGGGCAAGATGGATCGAATGGGTAGTTCGGTACAGCTGGTTGGATCAGGTGGTGCGGAAGTCGGTGTGAGTCTCTGGGAGGTTCCGATGGGATTCGGACAGGAGGGACTTGGCGACGTGATGAGAGCCGCTGATCAACCTACACGTTGTGAAGCAGGTGATTGCTTCAACAGTTGTATGTGTGTGGGTCCCATGTGTGTGTGGGTCCCAAATGTGAAACCCTGGGCTTCTCCTATAAATAGAAAGGGGGGAGATGTAAAACCCCTTGAAGCATTTGGAGCCCTCTTCTTTTTCTAGGGTTAGGACAGGAGAGGAGAGGAGAGCTAGGGTTTGGAGAAATTGTGTGCTCCTTGTGTGAGCTCTTGTCCTCCTTGTTGGAGTGGCTTTGTAAGCATCTTGTGAGATCAATCAATCTTGTGATGCTTGCTTGAGAGATCATTTGTCTCCCTTTGTGTTCTTCTCTCTTTTGGATGATTTTGGTGCTTCCTTGATTCAAGTGGTTAAGCTTAGTCTCTTGACCTATTTTCTCTTACTTTGATGTGTGGGAATACTCCTAGAATCATCTAGACCATCAACCCCCACATGCAAGTCTTGAATCAAAGATTTTCATATTCTAGGGTTTGTGCACTTCTTTGGTAAAACCTTGAGAGATCGATTCTACGAACTGGATCTGAAGGATCGTTGCTAGAAATAGGTCTCTAATATCCTTAGGGAGGTGTGCTCGAAATTTGGTCAAGTTTCATTGGTTGAATCAAAAGTTGGATCAAATTTCGTTTTGGATTTGGGCATTGATTTTCAGTACTGGACTAAATCGGTTTGACCGGTTTTACAACGGCGGTCCGACCGCCCGCTTTTCGAACGCTTCGATCGCTGGTCGAACCGATATCCAACGGTCCGACCGCCAGTTAGTAGCCGGTCCGACCGCTCGTTGACCGTCGATCCGACCGCCAGCCTACAGCCGGTCTGACCGCCAGTGCCCAGACCAGACTAGTGAGTTAAATTCTCCACTTTTGTGTCTTTTGGTTGACGGGGTTATCGAATTCAGCACAAGACTTCCACTGAGCGCTTACTGATCTTCTTAGCTTTCATAGCTAAAGGAGTAAAGTTCGTGTTGAATTTGATTAAGGCGAGAAAGTTGAGAAAGCGCCTATTCACCCCCCCTAGTCGCCTTTACGTTCCTACAAGTGGTATCAGAGCCGGTTAGCTCTTCTCATAGATCTTAACCGGTCTTTGGAGCCATGGCGACTGACAGATATTCAATCAGGCCACATGTTTTTTATGGAGTTGATTTTGCTTATTGGAAGGCCCGAATGCAGGCCTACATCGAGGCTCAAGGGCACGCAATTTGGCTTAAGGTGAAAAACCCTTATGTTGTGCTAGGCGATGACAATTTGATCACTCCAGATGTAGAGAACAACAGCAGGGCTCGGAATTTTTTGATTCAAGGTCTTAGTCGATCTGAGTTTGAGCGTGTCGCTCATTTGCTGTCTGCTCATGAGATCTGGCGGACTCTTTGTGACTATCACGAGGGGTCCACTGCGATCAAGGAAGTGAGACAGAACCAGCTGAAGAAAGCATACTCTAAGATCGAGCAAAGGCCTGGTGAATCTTTAGAAGAGCTGTGGGGAAGATTTTCCAAGATTCTTCATGATCTCATGTATTGTTGATCTTATTTTCACTGAGTCTGAAAATGCACGCCAGCTGTTGGGTGCACTTGATGTGAAGGTCTGGGGGATGAAGATCACTGCCATCAATGACAACACTGTCATGAGTGAGCTTACCATGGATAAGCTTTACTCGAGGTTGAAGACGCACGAGATTGATTTTATCTCGCGTCTCCCACGCATGCAGTCGATGGCTTTAGTGGTCGACCAATCTAAGGGTA
Organism: Hsuehochloa calcarea; assembly: GCA_036346395.1. Classification (NCBI taxonomy): domain Eukaryota; kingdom Viridiplantae; phylum Streptophyta; class Magnoliopsida; order Poales; family Poaceae; genus Hsuehochloa; species Hsuehochloa calcarea. Next base: position 26,614,916 of record CM070604.1, read on the forward strand.
GATATTCTGATTCTTCTGATGTTAGCTCATCTGGTTTTTCTTTGTCTGCTTTGCATTCTTTGAGCGATGAGCAACTTGAGAGACTACCCGAAGATGATTTAGCCCTCCTATCCACAAAATTCACGAGAGCTTATAACAATGTGAGGAGTAGGAGGAGAGGTGGACCTATCACTTGCTTCGAGTGTGGTGAGCCAAACCACATTCGCTCTAGGTGCCCCAAGCTGAAGGGCAAAGAGGAGAAGGAGTCACCAAGGCATCCTCAAGCGAGGGATGCTAAACCCAAGAAGACAAACTATCGCAAGTTTATCAGCTGGGTCCTTGAAGCTCTAGAGGATGTGAGCATGAGTGATGTGGACTCGGAGGCGGATGACGACAAGAGTGACTCCCGTGGCAAGAAGAAGGCTCGTGATTTCACGGGCATGTGCTTCATGGCTAAGAACAGCAACGACAGCGACTCCTCCAACAGCGAGGTTCCTTTTAGTGATCCCGATGAGGTATGCCCTTCACTTCCTGACATGAAAAGGGCTTTGGTGCTTGCTGAACAAAAATTACATAAGCAAGCTAAATTGATTAAGAAACAGGATATTATGATTGATAATTTGAACCAAGAAGTTGTTAGGCTCAAATCCATTAATCCTGATGATTTCTGTGATTCATGCTCTAGCTTGCTTAATGAATTGTCAAGCTTAAATAACGCTCATTTCTCTGTTGAAAAACAATTGAAAAATGCTCTTTCTGAACTAGAATCTCTCAAGTCTAGTTCTGTTTGCATGGATGCCATTCCGCTTGATGTGACTGCTTTAGACGCTATTCCGTTAACTTGCTCAAATTGTGCTTTGCTAGAATTAAAACTGGATAGCTCTTTAAAAGAATTGCAAAAATTTGATGCTAGTCACACTTGCTCTCATTGTAAGAACAATAGGATTAAAATGCAAGAGATGACCGAAATGGTTGTTTACTCTAGAGTTGCTTCTTGTGAAAATTGTCCTAAGCTTACAATTTAGATTGAAGCTTTAAACAAGACTCTTGAAGAGAAAGCTAAAATTGAAAAATCCATGTCTCTTACTGCTTCCAAGAAAGTCATTGATTCTTCCTCTTGTATCTTTGCGATGTGAAGTTGAAACTATTGTTGGTAAGATACAAGAGGCTTTTAGAGTCAAATTTAAGGAGCAGTTGAATAGAATTGGGGAGTCCTATTGTGTGTCCTGTGAGGCCTTCAAAGTGGAAGTGGCCCTTCTTAAGAGCAAACATGTTGAGGCAATCAATTCTAAAAAGTGCTCTAATTGTGGAGTTTTGGCAAAAGAGAATGATTACCTCAAAATGACTCTTGAGAAGTTTTCTAGTGGGAAAAAGAAACTCAACTTGATTCTAGACCAATCCAAGGTGAGTGTGAAAAACAGTGGCCTAGGTTTTAAGTCCCTAGAGCTTTCGAAGAATCACCCACCAAAGATTGCTAGAGTTGTGAAAGGTGGTCTGTTTGTGCAAGAACCTCCTAAGACTTCTGTAACACCCTGACCCAAAATCGGCTCAATGCCCAACCCACTGTGGGGCGGACCCGCCTACACATAGCACCTCACTTACACTTTCGTCCTCGCTTCATGTAAAAGGGTTAACCCGGAGGTGCTACGTTTGGATCCAACAGGCATTATATACTACTACAACTCACTTGAGCCAAGCAATGTGGGACTAATCCCACCACACAACTCCTCATGGGCCACATAGGCCACGCTATGAGCAGGCCGGGGTATTACACTCACCCCCTAAAAGTGGCGCCTCGGCAAAGATACCACATACGTGACAAATGCCAGAACCACCCTTCGGTACGTCAGTGCGTCGGTCTGCAGCACATATGCCATGCCATGTGTCCACTCCGGGCCCACATGCGCCATGCGCCATATGCTCGCGCCCCTGTCCCGCACGCGCCCGTGCAGCGAAGGTTGATACTCTGATACCATCTGTAACACCCTGACCCAAAATCGGCTCAATGCCCAGCCCATCGTGGGGCGGACCCGCCTACACATAGCACCTCACTTACACTTTCGTCCTCACTTCGTGTAAAAGGGTTAACCCGGAGGTGCTACGTTTGGATCCAACAGGCATTATATACTACTACAACTCACTTGAGCCAAGCAATGTGGGACTAATCCCACCACACAACTCCTCATGGGCGACATAGGCCACGCTATGAGCAGGCCGGGGTATTACAACTTCAAAGGTTGCTTTTAAATCTGCAGGTTCTGCTCAAACTCCTTCTAGCAAGAAAGGTGCTTCTGTTTCACCAGTACGGACCCCTCAAAAGGTCAAGTACCATTGCACCTTCTGCAAGAAAGAGGGCCACACTGTTGAGTTTTGCTTCCGGAGAGCAAAGATTGAGAGGAAAGAGAGAGTGAGCACTTTGAGATCCATTAGAGGAGTCTTTTCACCAGCTGTAGTCTCTAGAGCCAGGCAGCCTATTCATCGTACCACTTATAGGTCTAGGTTTGTAGAGAACTTTGTTGACTCCTTTGGTGGTTCCAGGCAGCATCTTGGTTTAGGATATCGTGAGGAGAAACCACAGGTAGCACCTAGACAGGGGGAGTATCGGTCTTTTGGTAGATCATTTTGGAGAGGTCCAGGTGGTGCTCGTAGGCATTCTTATGATTTTGTTCCTAATCATTTTATGGCTGCTTCTTCTGCTATTTCCAGGCATCGTGCATCTCAGTACTGGACTCCTAGATCTTTTATCTCAAATCCCAGTACTGAGGCATGGATGTTTTGAGGGAATTTGCTCTTTTTGCATTCATTGTATCATAATGTATGTTTCATTTCTATTGTCTTGCATTGTATAATAAAATTTGTGGAGCTTTGATTATTATCCTTGTATGGCTTGATTTCATACTCTATACCTTGTCATATCAAGTGATAGTCTGCTAGACTTCTGTTATGGCTCTTCTTGTTTAGCTTAGCTTTTGCCTTGCTAGCTTTATATCTGTGAGCAAATTGAATCAAATCATGTCTTGTTGGATCTTGTGACTAGTTTTGCTCTAGTGATCCTCTTATGATTCTTGCCATGTCATATAGGTTGAATTGAGTCTTGAACTTATTTTGAGATGAAAATGAGCTTTTTAATTTCTTAAGTCAAGCAAATGAAAAATGAGCTTTTCTGTGCGAAAAAATTGATCTCACCAATCCTTTCTCATGAGACGGCTTGCCATTGCACTAGGCATGAACTCAGGGGGAGCTTTGGATGACCTAGACCACTCTTTTAAGCTTATCGCTTGAGATGGTCGCGGCAAGGATTGAGATCTAGCACAGTGCAAAAAAATCCTTTTTAGAAAAATGCTCAAAATGCTAAGTGCTTGAGTTTTGCCTCAAAAGTGTACTCTTAATGGTCAAAATGGCTCAGTTCTTGTTTTGAGTCTCTTTTTAACTATAGACATGGCTTGACTCATTTTTGGTTGCGTTTTGTGAAACTACGACATTGAGCAACCTTTCATGGTATTAATTCTGTTAATCTCAGATGACTGCTATTTTGGTTTAGCTTTGCAGTACATGTTTTGCCATGATTGAATATAGCGTCTACTCTTTATATGGCTTGGTATAATACTTGTACTGTCTACATATATAATGGTCATGGCTCCTTTTTACTAAAGTTCAAAAATAAAGTCATTCCTTCATGCTCCTTCTTTTCCCATGCATCTTGATGAATTCATTGTCAAAGGGGGAGAAGGATTGAAGAAAATGTTGTTTTGGAGCTTTTGGTTTCATACATAAGGTTTCATATAAAAGAACACATATAAAAAAAATGATGAACCTTTTGAAAATTTGTGATCATAGTGAGTTGAGTCTGTGGGTTTTATTGCCTTTTTCTGTTGTTATTTGCAATTGAAGAAGACTCACAATGATCAAAGGTCAAATAGTACTTTTGTCTTTCATATGGACCTAAGTGAGACTTTTGGCTACTTTCTGGATATTGAATCCTTTTGTGCTTTCATGGCCTCATCTCACTTGCTTATACTATTCTGAAGCCAGCTTGGTCATTTCCTAGGCTTTTCCTTGCTTATGGACCAAGTTGTGCCTTCATGCGAAAACGGCGAATTTTTTACTTTTCAATTTGAAAAACCACATTTTCTGGGAAATTGCCAATGTGTTCATCAAGAGGGAGATTGTGGATATCGTGAGGATATGTGCACGATCTCAGGATGATGAGTCAATTGGCAATGGCTTTGTTGGTTTGCAAAATCTCGCGTTTTCGGGGTTTGCTTCAGTCTGTCAGACCATAGGCGGTCTGACCGGCAATGTTGGACGGTCTGACCGCCCGTGGAGAGGTCCGACCGGCGCTGGTGGCCGGTCCGACCGGAATTGCCTAAAGGTGGCTTTTGGAGCTGATCCAAAAATAGGATGTGTAGGCAGGTGAGGGGAGTCTCCTGGATGTGGTCGCATCATTTTTGGAGCTCCCAGTCAAAAGTTCTGTTGAGTTAAAAATTCCAGAAGGTTTTGGATTTTCACGATGAAATTTTGGCTAAGTCTTTTCAGGCGGTCCGACCGGCCTGAAATCGGTCAGACCGCCGATGACTTGAAGGTTAGCCTTCTTTGCATTGATGTGATTTGAATGTGTTTTATGTATGGATGTCAATGCTTTATTGTTGCATATTGCATTGTAGAACTAACGTGGGTCAAGTTGTGAAGAACTTGTTCCCGGAGACGATTTATTTGTCTATTGCTGTGCAGGTGGCTTGTAGGTTAACGATGTCAACGGTGAGGTGGATCGGGACTACGCTTGGAGAGCTGAGGTCCAGAACGATCATGGATGCCGGGTGAGGTCGTGTGACTCAAGCATGGTGCAGAATGGGCAAGATGGATCGAACGGGTAGTTCGGTACAGCTGGTTGGATCAGGTGGTGCGAAAGTCGGTGCGAGTCTCTGGGAGGTTCCGATGGGATTCAGACAGGAGGGACTTGGCGACGTGATGAGAGCCGCTGATCAACCTACACGTGGTGATGCAGGCGATTGCTTCAACAGTTTTATGTGTGTGGGTCCCATATGTGTGTGGGTCCCAAATGTGAAACCCTGGGCTTCTCCTATAAATAGAAAGGGGGGAGATGTAAAACCCCTTGAAGCATTTGGAGCCCTCTTCTTTTTCTAGGGTTAGGAGAGGAGACGAGAGGAGAGCTAGGGTTTGGAGAAATTGTGTGCTCCTTGTGTGAGCTCTTGTCCTACTTATTGGAGTGGCTTTGTAAGCATCTTGTGAGATCAATCAATCTTGTGATGCTTGTTTGAGAGATCATTTGTCTCCCTTTGTGTTCTTCTCTCTTTTGGATGATTTTGGTGCTTTCTTGATTCAAGTGGTTAAGCTTGGTCTCTTGACCTATTTTCTCTTGCTTTGATGTGTGGGAATACTCCTAGAATCATCTAGACCATCAACCCCCACAAGCAAGTCTTGAATCAAAGATTTTCATATTCTAGGGTTTGTGCACTTCTTTGGTAAAACCTTGAGAGATCGATTCTACGAAGTGGATCTGAAGGATCGTCGCTAGAAATAGGTCTCTAATATCCTTAGGGAGGTGTGCTCGAAATTTGGTCAAGTTTCATTGGTTGAATCAAAAGTGGGATCAAATTTCGTTTTGGATTTGGGCATTGATTTTCAGTACTGGACTAAATCGGTCTGACCGGTTTTACAACGGCGGTCCGACCGCCGCTTTTCGATCGCCTTCGATCACTGGTCGAACCGATATCCAACGGTCCGACCGCCAGTTAGTAGCCGGTCCGACCGCTCGTTGACCGTCGGTCCGATCACACCTACTGCCGGTCGACCGCGGTGCCTGCACTGACTAGTGAGTTAAATTCTCCACTTTTGTGTCTTGTGGTTGACGGGGTTATCGAATTCAGCACAAGGCTTCCACTGAGCGCTTACTTATCTTCTTAGCTTTCATAGCTAAAGGAGTAAAGTTCGTGTTGAATTTGATTAAGGCGAGAAAGTTGAGAAAGCACCTATTCACCCCCCTAGTCGCCTTTACGGTCCTACACTTTGATATATATGTCTTATCATGATCTTGCTAGCGCTGTTTAGCTTGATATGTTGTTTGTGCAATATTAGAAATGCTAGCTTGTTCTTTTGGGTAATCTTCAAACCTTCTCGTAATCAAAAATTAAAAAAATACATAAATGAAGCCACTCCATTGCACTTCATGCATACTCCTTCTTTTGCTTTTTTCTTCATTCTGCATTTGTTATCTTTGGACGCGAGGAAGGCGTGATTCCTTGATGACTCCATGGTCAAAGAGGGAGAAGATATTTCAATTTTGGGGGAGAAGACATTTCAATGTTGTATAAAGGGGAGAAGATATAAAAATGTTAAAAAGCGGGAGAAAATTGGAGAATTTGAAATTTTCTGAAATCTAAGGATCATAGTGAGGGGGAGCTTTTGAATTGAATTCTTATCTCTTGTTGCCTCTTCTGAACTTGAATTGCATTTCTTAATCCTCACGATGATCAAAGGTCAATTGAACAATTGTTCTTTCATATGGACCTTAAGTGAGATTTTTGACTCTTTTCTGGAATTTAAAGTTTTTGTGCTTTCGTTTGCGTTATCTCACTTGCCTTTGCTATTCTGATGCCAGTTTGGTCATTTCCATTGCTTTCTCTTGCTTATGGACCAAGTTGTCCCTTTATGCAAAAATGAAAGTATTTTACTTTTCAAACCTCCAAATTACATATTCTAGATTATTGCCAATGTGTTCATCAAGGGGGGATTATGGATATCATGGGGATATGCTCCTAATCTTATGATGATGTGACAATTGGCAATGGCGTTAAAGGTTTATCGTTTCTGGATTATTGCAAAGAATCAGGGCTGTCAGGCCACTGGCGGTCTGACCGGCCGAACCGGCGGTTAGACCGGCCTAAGTGTGGTCCGACCGACCACCCTTGGCGGTCGGACCGGCCATAGCGGTGGTCGGACCGGCCAATTTCAGAAAGTGGTGTTTTGAGCTGGGCCAAAAATAGAGGTTGTAGGCAAGAGAGGAGATTCTATTGCACTTGGTCTCATAATTTTTGGAGTCTCTAGTCAAAAGTTCTATTCGTTTGAAAATTCCAGTAGCTTTCAGAATTTCAGGGGCTAAATTCGGCTAAGTCCCAACTGGTGGTTTGACCGGCCTATAAGTAGCGGTCAGACCGGCCATGGTGGCGGTCTGACCAGTTTTCACTTATATCGACGTTCGTCGTGGCGGCGATGTTCGGTTGTTAGGTCAAAGTCATGAGTTTCAGTGCATATGTGTTGCATGATGCATGTTTTGACTAACATGGGTCAAGTTGTGAAGAAGTTGTTCCCGATTTCGGTTTGCTCGTCTATTGTTGTGCAGGTTGCTTGGTTGTCAACGACGGTCAATGGCGAGGATGATCGGGACTAGGCTTGGAGAGCTGAGGTCCAAAACAATCGACGATACTGGGTGAGATCAATGAACTCAAGCATGGGTGCAAGATGGACAAGGGTGACCTATTGGCCAATCCGCGGCGCAAGATGGCGGAAGGTGAAGCTGATTAGTTCAAGAGGCGATAAAGACGGCGTATTAAAATGCGTGCGTATGTGACCCATTTGTTTTGGGCCTTAACGGGAGCCCAATTATGTCAAACATCTAGAAAGTCTAAGCCTCCACTATAAATAGAGGAGGGTGGTGGCTGCCCCCTCTCTTCGACTCTTTCATTGTTTGAAACCCTAATTTGCTTAGGGAGAGGTTTTGTGGAGGGTAGGGTTCTTGAGAGTTTTGATTTAATTTTGTGCTCATAGATTGAGCTTTGTCCTCCATTGATGGAGTGGCTGTAAACCCAAAGTATATCAAATCAATCCAATGAAAGTTTGATCAATGTTTTGTGTATTTGCTTTCCTTTTCTCTTTCTGATGTTTTTAGGCTTTCTTTGATCCGTGAGTTTTTGCTTGATTTCTTCACGTGATCTAGCATGCTGTGACATGTGGGAACATATTTAGGATCATCTTGATCATCAATCACCCACGAGCAAGTTTTTGGATCTAATTTTTGTTTTGACTCGGTTTTGAACCCTCCTCCTTTCAAATGGAAAAGGATCATAATTCTTCCAAGAATTTCCACAATCTTCGATTGGAATAGGTTCCTGTCATCATAGAGAAGGTGTGTTCCAAGTTTCATCGAGTTTGGAGTTGTAGATGAAAAGTTACATCTATTTGCAACTTCGTTTGTCGGGCTGTTTGATCTGTTCTTCAGGCCGGCGGTCAGACCGCCAGGCCCACCGGTTAGACCGCCAGGGGTCAGCCGTCATACCACCATTGACCCAGCGGTCAGACCGCCCGGCACTGAGTCTTGTTATAGCTTGTGTTATTTTTCGTGGTTTTGCTTAGGGGTTAAACTGGATTCAATATTAGTCTTCCGCTGTACTTTTATATTAATCTTCATAGCTTCTATAGCTACTGGAGTGAAATCTTATTGAATCAATTATTTGTGAAAAAATGAGTGTGCTCCTATTCACCACCCCTCTTGTCACCTTTTCGGTCCAACACTGGTATTCCTGATGACCCTAGGGTGCGGGACACCCCTTGGCGCTCTACTAGGACAATTCCCACGTCTGTATGGTACGAGGTTGCGAGGATAGGCCCCGCGACCCCAAGGGGTAACCGGGCGCAATCTTGTCGCCCCAGCCCCTTAGGAGTTGGGATAACACAGAAGAGATCGACACGAGGCCATCCCACCGAGGCAGGGCCCTCGAGGCGGGTGGCGCGTCAGGGCCACCCTACCGAGGCGATGGCCTCGAGCCGGCCGGTGAGCAGCGGCAGAGCCTGTGGGAGCGAAGGTGACATGGATCCGCCACGCCGAGGCATGGCCATCGAGGCGGGTGGTGCATCGGTGCCTCCAGGTAGAGGCAATAGCCTCGAGGCAGGCGGGGAGCAGCAGCGGAGCCCGTGGGGGCGAAGTCGACGTGGAGCTGCCATGCCGAGGCATGACCCTCGAGGTGGGCGGCGTGTCGGGGCTGCCTCGCTTAGGCGATAGCCTCAAGGCAGGTGGTGAGCAGCGGCGGAGCCCATAGGGGCAAAGATGACACGGAGCCACTACGCCGAGGCGATAGCCTTGAGGCGGGCGGTGAGCAGTGGTAGAGCCAGTGGGGTTAAAGGCGACGCGGAACCGCCACGCCGAGGCATGGCCCTCGAGGTGGGTGGTGAGCAGCGGTGGTGCCCGTGCGGGCGAAGGCGATGTCGCCATGCCGAGGCATGACCCTTGAGGCGTGCGTCGCCCCCGCCGAGGTGATAGCCTCGAGGCGGGCGATGATGTAACACCGCAGCCCAACATTGAGCCTAAAATACCACTAAACTACTCTAACCATTTAATTTACATCACTTACTATAAAATTTCAGCAAGCATATGAACGATGAAACCCATCCACGGGTCACAATAACACAAGCATAATACTACGATAATCATAGATAATTTTAGTCCTAGCAGCATAGCAATGTATTAAACCAAAATTAACACAAACCAAGCATCTAAGGTTATTCAATACCATCATGTGCTAGATATAAATCATCATAATATACTAAAAGTTTCTCATGTCCAATGAATCAACTAATTGGGTGTAGTATATGATTCCAAGTGCGCTAGCCCTTCCCGAGTCACGTATCTCCCGAACTACAACTCCGAATTGGGTGATCTTAGACTCTATGGAAAGCTGAGAACAAACCTCACAATTCTCTAAGAGACCCAAATCTCGAATTCGGATTTAACTATGCAAAAACTGACGAGCAAGCAGAGTACAGATTACTGATTCTAATCGCAGTAGTTCAAAAACTCTCTAATCGAGAGCAATGAAGGATCAAACCTGCTCCAAACAGCGGGGAGGAGGCACCAATGGAAGGGAGTGACGCCGGAAGGCTGCTGGTCATGGGGAAGGCCGCCTTGAGGGAGGTGGAGGTGCAAGGGGAGGGGAGAGGGGGAATAGGGGTGGCGGCCACAAGAGGGAGGAGGGGGTGGAGGGAGATGGCTAGTGTTTTGGTGGACGGAGGCTCCCCCCCTTTTGGCTGACCCCCACTTGGGCCTCCTGGGCCATGGCCCGAGGCCCAGGTTGGCAGATTTTCACAGAAAAACTCTTTAAAAAATTTTATTCCCTGTTTTGCTTGCTTTCCTTCCTTTGAAATATTCAGAGTATTACATTCTACCCCCCATAATAGGATTCGACCATGAATCTACACACCGATCTACACGAAAGAAGACTACGATTGGATAAGACATGCACCCGCTTTGAACAAATCCGGATACTGGTCACGCATACGAGACTCCAATTCCAAAGTGGCTTCTCTTTCGGTCTGATGCGACCATAGCACCTTAACATACTTCAATGTTTTGTTCCTCAAGACTCGTTCTGATTTCTCCAGGATTTGCACTGGCTTGGACTCAAAGGACAAATCTTGCTCAATGGTTAAAGGTTCTAGCGAAATCATGTGCTCTGGGTCCCTTGAGTACTTCCTCAGCATGGAGACATGGAAAACATTATGCACGCCCCGCATGGACTCGAGACGGTCCTAGCGATACGCTTTCTTCCCAAATTCCTCGCAATTTCCAGAAACAAACCAGTGTACCTTGAGCCAACCTTCTCTTTGGTACCACCCCACACATACTACCGTTAACACACGAAACTCTTGTTCCATCTCTCAATCAATCACTTCCCTATAAGGATTATCTCCTTTAACAATGGTCGCGCAAACAGCTAGCCTGAAACCAACCCTCTTACAAACATAACCTAACCGTCAAACGATTGATTTTATCACAACCACTTATTAGCAACTCTCCTCCAAAAGAGTCAAATCCAAAATCGAAGACTCGACATGAAAAATTTTCTATTTTTTTCAAGTAGGCAATTTAGAAATAAATGTCACATAAGCCAAAAGTGAAATCACTCGAATAATTAAATTAACCATTTTCTTTCTTTTTCTTAACTGGAAAGAACCACACATACCCATAATAACCAACTCAATTTGTACTTGACATCCGTCATAAACACATAGTTCAAATAAGAACTAAGAGAATATCTCACTACCCAAGATCACACCCTTTTTCACAGTATTTCTTTTAAGTATTTTACTTTCTCCTAAACCATAGGATCCGAAATCATCGCATGACATACTAATTCATTTTTCTTAAATTGGCAACCTCAAAGCTATGTTCAACACAACACAAAATTCACACTTATGCAGGGAGACTCTTCCAATCCACAATATTACACTCTAGCCAACTGCTCTGCCAAAAGAACTACTTTGATAAATAATTCCCAACGCAACTTACTATAGATTTCACCCACAATCACATCCCTCAATCAGTTAAGGATAATCAATTCGAAATTCACATCACACACTCTCATTTACTACACCCAAAGAATATTATCAATGATCATCCCACTATTTGGAATCTACTCTTATTTTACTACTTTCGCACATAATCAATGGCAACTAAGGTTCTAGCATAAAAATGCAAAGCCCAATTTCAACCTCCAAGAATCCTACAACAAACTTCTCGTATAAAAGATCGAGAAATGCTCAGATTTATTCACTAAATTCCCATATTCCAAACATACTCAATCATTATCATTAGCATGTAAATATTTTCTCGACCAAATTATCTTTTAGAAGAATTCTATCTCCTGGAAGGTTATTCACTAAAGCTAGGGCATACCTACAGACATCCCAAAAATGAAGACCAACATCGCTGTTCCAAACCGATCTACTACTAGCAGCACTAAAATAAATCAATTAATCTACCAAGCGATCGGGGATAGAGTTTACCCTTGTCGAACCGATATTCGGAAGCCCAAATGCTACCTAAAGAACAAACATACAACCAAACTGCGGAAGAATTTAAACTGTAATTCCTCTAAGTACATATAGAGACCAACTTTAATAGAAGCATGGCAGGAATAAAGACTGAATTCATCGGAACATAATCAATAAATAATTAAAACGAACCACTGGCATCATTTCACAAGAAAGCATAACATGGCGAGAAATATCATGCAGTAGTAAACTTATTTATTACAGTTCTTCGGTTAACAAATGAAGGACATAATCGACATTATTAATGAAAAAAAATTATGGTGAACTGTGTGAAATGTGCTGGTCTACTCCCTCCCAACAAAGCCATCATCAACGATCACCTAAATAAATAAATAAAGCAATAATGAGTCGAAACATGTCTTAACACATTGTACTTACCTTCCGCGATGTGACGTACTAGGAGGCCACGAAGGTGCTCCTGCACTCGCCGCCTCGCCACCTACACGAATGCGTATTAAAACATAAGAACACATGATATGATGATGCTACCGGTGATCTACAATACCCTCTTGACTAGCCAATACAACGGATAGACCCGAATTGAAAATTACAATTCAGCCACTTGAAACCCTACTGGACAGCAGTACGAGAAAAATCATAATTAAAGATATGTAACTCGGAATGACGTGAAACTAGTTCCCTATGAATCTTAACGAACCAGACTACGAAACTCTAGTTGACAAGATTCGCTAAATCTGCCAAAATATTTGGCTAACCAGCAGTTGAAAATGAATGACAGACATCTGTCCAGATAACAGATCAGTAGGAAAGAATATGGCATAACTTTCACTCTACAGATCCAATGGAGGTGATCTTTATCAATTTGAAAATATTATTAAACATGCTACAAAAACATAGTTGGATGGAAGTTCTGAATGTTACACTAACAGGATCAAAACTAAGGAACAAACAGACACTTCCTTCTCGTTAGACAAACATAACAGCGCGCAAAGAATAATTCATATCTCTTAAACCGTGAGGCGGAATCTCGTAATCTCGGTGGCTTTGGAAAGATAAAAACCAGGGCTACAAAACTATAGGCGATGAAAGTACTTCTAGATGCTGAAAATGGGCGCACAACCTATTGGATCTGTTCTGGAATCGAGCAGGCAGCATGTCGGTTTAATCCTAACTATCAATCCTTCCTCCAAACAGTATCATACAACGAATGAGATCATTGTTACCCTTGTAGACCTGCTGGACAACGAAGATCACCCTCCCGAAGAACTCCCCCTTTCTCCTTATTTCTCCTCTTCTTTGGCCGGCCACGAAAATGGCACCCGGAGAATCGGTTGGAGGGGCGTCTTCGGGGAGAACCTTGGGGGTAGCGCCGGGGATCACCGGGGGTCAACACCAAGGGGAGGAGGCGGCACCAAGGGGCAGGGGAGGCGCTGGTTTGGGGTGTGGGGGTGGCGGCTCTTGGGGGTTAAGTGCGGAGGGAGAGAGGAGATGGGGGGCCTGCTAGGTTCGAGGGGGAGGTGGGGGCGCATGGGCCTTGGGCCTAGGTGCCTCCCCTCCCTCCTTGGCCCATCCTTGGCTGGCCATAGGCTAGCCAGGGTTACCCCAGCCTGGGCCAGGGCCTAGGATTTAAACAAAAATTCATGAAATCTTGAATTTTTAAATAGTTCTTTCTTCCGAACAAAATCCTCTCTAAACGAAAATCGGGATATTACATTCTGCCCCCCTTAACGGAATTCGACCCCGAATTCTAACCGTCGAAACGAATTCAAGAACATAATACCTCAGAATTGGAAACAACAGATTAACACGTACCAGAAGCAAATAGGTCTGGATACTGCTCGCGCATGCGAGACTTCAATTTCCATGTGGCCTCACTCTCGGACTGATGAGACCACAACAAAAGGATTTACTACTACTATTGACCTAATACTCAACCCGGCAATTTCAGGTACGTTCATCAGAAAAGAATCGAAGGTAAGATCCTACTAGATGGTCAACGCTTTTAACGACATCCCAAGCTTGGAATTGCTTAGTTACTCACTTAACATCCGAGCACACCAAACGATGCGTACTTCGCATATGGACCCGAGACGGTCAAAGCGATATGCCAACTTCCTATTTTGGTACGAAAGCACACAAATTGTTCATAATCGAACTCTTCATCTTACAAGGAACACCTCCTTTAAACAAGAATGCACAACAGATCTGGTTCTTAAAGCACTGACTCACAAAGAGAATCCAACAGGAAATAGAGAGTCTTTATCGCATCCACGCAATACTAACTCTCCACCAAAAGGTTTAAATCCCAAATTTGACAATTCATCTTGGAAACAAAATTTTTTTCTAAATAGGCATGTTACAAATGAACACCACGACAACCAAAGGTGAAATCACTCGAATGCCAAACCAAATACTTCTTGTGGTTTGTCTGAATTGGAAAGAATCAACATGCCAACACAGTGCCAACTCAAATTGCAGAAAACACCAGTTAACAACACAAAACTCAAACGAGAATCAAGAAAACGCCTCATTATCCGATGAAACATCATTTTCCTCATTTTCTCTCTTTTAGGAATAAAACTTCTCTCGGACCATGGGATTCGAACTCATCGCATACCACATGAGCTTAAACCTCTTAGTTAAACATCCTCAAATTATGTTTAAATTGAAGTACACCATCCACACCATTGTGGAGAGCTTCTATTGAATCCACCGAATACTCTAGGTAACTCATTCTACTAACCAAAATAGATTTGACAGAAGGCGTCCAAAGAATCACAGAATAGGTCCCACGCAATCACATTACCTCCAAATCCCAAGAACAACAACTCAAAATACTTAGCAGGCACGTTCATGTACTATATCAGAAGGGTTCTATCAATGATCATCACTACTTAGAAAACTCCATTATTCCACTTTCTCTACACACAATTATTATGTGACCAAAGGTCTAGCATAAAAATGCAAAGCTCAGATTTAACTTCCAAGACCTCTACAACAAATTTCTCTTATAACAAATAGTGAATTCATCGAACTAAATTTCTAAGATTCCCACAATTCTATCATACTCACTCATTGACATCATCGGAAATCACACACACCATCTCGCAATACTATCCAATTGCGTTACTCTATAATATTAATCAAGGTTTACATACCTTCGATAATCCCTGACCTTTTATCATGAACTGAAGTTCTAGAATTTTACTATACCATAGGTTCTACTCAGTCGTAATACTATTCAGACTTACTCTGAAGCCAAACATTCCATGTGAATCAAATTTCCTCCAAGAGGTACATATCAAACCAATTCATCTTTTACTACTCCTCCAATAGCTTGGTAGCAAAATCTCACCACTACAATTTCTTATCCCCCACCAACAGTTGCCAAAATTTTACTTTGCAGAAACCATGCAACACAAAACTGTTGATCCTTTTTCAAAAGAAAGAGGCGAACAAGGACATGTTTCCTCACACAAGAAAACGTTGCTCCTCACAGTGAGCACGAAACCAAAAAGAAATATTCTAATAATGGTGATCCTGGTAAACGAAAGTTAAGTTCACAGTTGAGGGCACACCTCCCTCAAAAGAGAATAGCAAATAACAGCGGATAAGAAAAAGACATTGTGATTGAAACTCAACATCTCTTGAGCGGAAAGAGCAGAAAGTTTAGGAACGATTCAAATAACCACAAGTTACAAACTTGACTGAAATTCTCAAATAATCCCATTGCACTATTTCCTTTAACACTGAAATTAATCGTGTGACTAGCAACTCTTTGCCACAACTAACAAGATAATGTCTTTAGTCCGAACCAAAAGATCTAATTAAGAATCAATAAAAAATTTCAACACATCATTTTTGCTCAGAACAGTTCAACTACACAAGAAACATGAGATCCAAATGATCTCAACCACCAAACTCAAAACATTTTCATTTACGGGTTTCACGAAAAGCAACCAGATTATTCTACTCTTAAAGGAACAAACATAATTTTCATTGATTGTAACCTCACATTGTCATCTAAGACCAAAGAGCCTTTAAGATTAAATTCACACGACCCTCTTAAGAAAAAATAACAGGACACTCCAATACCTCAATTTATTCAAAATAATTTCAGCTACCAAATGATTCATGAGCTCCAAAATATCACGAAAGCTAAACTGGAAATATTCTTATTTGAACGATATCACCAAAGGCGATCAAATTACTACAAGTGTTAACATCAATCTCACGACAACAATTAGAAAACACTTAGAAAGACCCACGTGAAAAGAATGGGTTGATTCTTTCTCAGAAGAAGAGGTAAATGAAAACGATTTTCACCAACTCAAAAAAAATTCATTTACCACTAGCAATGAACAAAGGACCAAGGGAAAACCAATTAAGTAATGAACTCAAGCGCATTAGTGGAGTCTGTAGTTGAAAGTATAGGCCTCACAAGAAGAGAATATCAGACCTTAACAAATAAGTATAAACGATCATTCAAATCAAAGCATTCGCAACACTCAAGAACCATTATAACTTTACAACATATCGCTTTACTCGACAAACTTCGTCTACCACATAAAGCTTGAACCCCCCCAAAAGATCATGAACACAAAACTTGAAATTTGATCATTTTAGAAATATCACGAAAGATGATTAAATTTCTTTCTCTATAAAAGAATAAACATTACCATCACATAACACCACAAAACCTTACAAAGGGATTTCGACATTTTTCTTTTTTCAAATGGAGGTTGTAAACTCAAACACTCCAACTACTCCAAAAGAAATGAGTAGAGTCAAAACTTTCTTCAATGAACTTTGTAAAAGATAATTCCCATTCTCCAAAATACCAAACGGATAATCAGGTCACCTTTACCAACAAGAAAGATATGACTATCGTAAAAGAGAACGAT
Source organism: Hsuehochloa calcarea (assembly GCA_036346395.1). Lineage (NCBI taxonomy): Eukaryota > Viridiplantae > Streptophyta > Magnoliopsida > Poales > Poaceae > Hsuehochloa > Hsuehochloa calcarea. The sequence continues at coordinate 26,631,604 of CM070604.1, forward strand.
CTTGTCAATAATAACGTTTACAAGTAGCAAAGAGAGCTCAGCAGTCAGAAAGATAAGAATTGTTTAAAAAAATAAATAGGGACCAATAGAAACCCGTAGCCCACTATTTTGTTTGAGTACAACCTCCGACTTAATCACAACAAAGCACCACAAAAGGGTTTTAACACTTTTCTTCAGAAAAGAGATGTGTTATACTTCAACACGCGGAATGATCCAAAAGAAATACATGGAACCAATGATTTCTCATGTTAACGAACTTACAACAAAAAAACTCTCATTATTCAAACTATCAAACGAGTAAATAAGTCGCTCTTTTCCAATAAAAAAGAAGGAACAACCATGGAAATATTGATATTGCCAATTGACAAAGATCACCAGTAGTAAAAGCAACCTAACAGTCGAAAAACAATAATTATTTCAGAGAACCATTAAAGACCCATTGAAACTCATCAACTACCACGAACCATGAACCCCAAGAGAAATTCATCAACCACCACCGGACAATAATTTACCAAATTCAGAAATTAAGGAAGAGAACAACTTTCTAAAGCAACTCACGCTCAACACCTAAAACTATGGTACTCGGGATAACTACCCCCCTAACCACATACCGCAACAATGGTGTAACCTGGTGAATCCCAGAGTAACAACCACGACCTCCACTTCTTAACATCCTTTATCAACACGCCTAAACAATGTATTCAATTATGAATATTTATAGGATCATCTCATGACAATCATAGAATAAATTCATATATATAGGATATCACATCATATCATAGATTGATCAACAAGAAAGATAGTACAGAAGCAATTCGATACAGTACAACATAATGAACCACATCACTAGAAATGCGGATGCAATGGATTTCCCAAACCCCACCTACTGTGCACAGTGTGTCATTTTAATACTTTACTTACCACAGACCTAAAGCCCGCTCTGATACCAACTGTAACACCCTGGCTATTCGGAAGCCAAAATACTACATAAGAACTAACATACAACCAAACTGCGGAAGAATTTAAACTGTAATTCCTCTAAGTACATATAGAGACCAACTTTAATAGAAGCATGACAGGAATAAAGACTGAATTCATCGGAACATAATCAAGAAATAATTAAAACGAACCACGAGCATCATTTGAGAAGAAAGCATAACATGGAGAGAAATATTATGCAGTAGTAAATTTATTTATTACAGTTCCTCGATTAACAAATGAAGAACATAATCGACATAATTAATGAAAGAAAATTATGGTGAACAGTATGAAATGTGCTGGTCTACTCCCTCCCAACAAAGCCATCATCAACGATCACCTAAATAAATAAAGAAAGCAAGAATGAGTCGAAACTCAGCAAGTACAGTAAACAATTGAATATACAAGGTTATGAACAGGTCTATCTCAATACGAATTATGGACTTAACTCTGAACACTTATGAGTATGAATGGAATGAATGGATGCATTGAAAGGAAAGGACTCACACATGCTCATACCGGTATAGCGAGTGACACACCCGTCGGAGCTCACTTAAGCACATACATAACAAAGTCCGGGGATCCAATCACCGTATGAAGAACGTTTCATACGGGTGTCCGAAATTGCCCACATTGGAATGGTGGGTCTTACGTGCCCATACTGCAATTGATGGGTCTTAATAATTCCACTCCCGTGGACGGAACACGAACAATGCAAGAATGGAATCAATATATGCAATGGGTGTCACCTCTTTCATTCACATGGATTATCAACTAAGAACGAATATATGTCATGAAGTATGAATCATGGATCATTGAAATAGCATCGCATCAACAACATTCAACTGTATAACATGAAGTATGATCATGGATCATAGAAGTAACATCGCATTAACAACATTCAATAGAAATCAACATGTCTTAACACATTGTACTTGCCTTCCGTGATGTGACGTACTAGGAGGCAACGAAGGTGCTCCTGCACTCGCCACCTGGCCGCCTACACGAATGCGTATTAAAACATAAGAACACATGATATGATGATGCTACCGGTGATCTACAATACCCCCTTGACTAGCCAATACAACGGATAGACCCGAATTGAAAACATACAATTCAGCCACTTGAAACCCTACTGGACAGCAGTACGAGAAAAATCATAATTAAATATATGTAACTCGGAATGATGTGAAACTAGTTCCCAATGAATCTTAACGAACCATACTATGAAACTCTAGTTGACAAGATTTGCTAAATCTGCCAAAATATTCGGCTAACCAGCAGTTGAAAATGAATGACAGACATCTGTCCAGACAACAGATCAGTAGTAAAGAATATGGCATAACTTTCACTCTACAGATCCAATGGAGGTGATCTTTATCAATTTGGAAATATTATTAAACGGTCTACAATAACATAGTTGGGTGGAAGTTCTGAATCTTACACTAACAGGATCAAAACTAAGGAACAAACAGATAGTTCCTTCTCGTCAGACAGAGAGAATAGTGCGTAAAGAATAATTTATATCTCTTAAACCGTAAGGCGGAATCTAGTAATCTCGGTGGCCATGGAAATATAAAAAACAGGGCTACAAAAATCTAGTAGATGAAAATACCAGATTCTGCTTATAAGACGCCGAAACTGGGCGCATAACCAATTGGATCTTTTCTGGAATCTAGCAGACAGCATGTCGGTTTAATCCTAACTATCAATCCTTCCTCCAAACAGTATCAAACAACGAATAAGACTCCTCGTTACCCTTGTAGACCTTCTGGACAATGAAGATCACCCTCCCGAAGAACTCTCCCTTTCTCCTCTTCTTTGGCCGGCCACGAAAACGACACCCAGAGAATCGGCTGGAGGGGCGTCTTCGGGGAGAACCTTGGTGGCAGCGCCGGGGATCAGGGGGGGTCAACACCAAGGGGAGGAGGCGGCACCATGGGGTAGGGGAGGCGCTGGTTTGCGGTGTGGGGGTGGCGGCTCTAGGGGGGAGAAGTGGGGAGGGAGAGGGGAGATGGGGGGCGGCTAGGTTAGTGGGGGGTGGGGGTGCATGGGCCTTGGGCCTTGGGCCTAGGCGCCTCCCCTCCCTCCTTGGCCCATCCTTGGCTGGCCATAGGCCGGCCAGGGTTACCCCAGCCTAGGCCGGGGCCCAGGATTCAAACAAAAAATTTTGAAACCCTAAATTTTTAAATAGTTCTTTCTTCCGATCAAAATCCTCTCTAAACGAAAATCTGGATATTACACCTTTCTTCCTCTTCCTTTCTTCTTCTTCCTTCCTCTCCTTCCTTTCTCCTCTTCCCCTCATCTTGGTAGAGCAACATGGAGGTGGGGGTCACTCTGATGGCGGCATGCCTTTGTAGCTCTGATAGCATTAGGGTTTTCCCCTCCTTTATACGTGGCCGGACCTCATGGGCCTCCTGGGCCAAGGCCCGAGGCCGAGGTTGTCGAAAAACTAAAGAAACCCTTTTTTTCTTATGTTTAATTTCTCTTTTGAGAGCTTTCTTTCTTATAATAAATCGGAGTATTACACCTAGGGTGTGGGGCACCTCTTGGTGCCCTGCTACAACACAGACCATCCCAACCTGCATATAAGACTCGGTGAAAAATGAAATCCTGAGAATAATTATGTATGCTAAATAACTAAAACTTTGCAAAACGGTTTGATATTTGTGGGCCAATTTACACTATAAGGACTGGTGGTTCTTCTTGAGTCGTGCTCAATTCAACGGAAGTAGCCAAGGAGGTAACTTGGACACTGTGTTTTTCATCATCTTTAATTAACCTGTTAATGTATTTTTATGTTGCGGCAATAAAATATTTTTATGTACCTATTGGTGTGGTAACCTGGCCTTTTAGTGGTCTAACTGTGTGTTTTTTTGCTAGGAGGTCTGACCGTGATTATAACACTGCGAATTCTGCATTTTCTGTGTATCCCCTGGTAGTTATTATCTTAGAAATATTTTTGAATGGAAATCTCATAATTCAATTCTTGGTACATAAGTTATGTTTTTCTCCCTAAACATGAATTCTAAAGATGATATGATGCTATTCTTGTTTCTCTTTTTTCTCATGATTGAGATAAATCAGGGCTTTTAATGGGTCACGAGCTAACCCATTTTTCTTAAAAAAAACTATCCAGATGAAATTAAGCTAAAATCTAGTTTGAATTAATGTTTTACATAGGAGGCATATAAAAATTCTTGAATGGTCACAACGCTTAATCTGATTTCTCAACGATCATTGGATGGGATGCTGTAATATCCCTATTTTTGGCTTTCAGAAATCTGTTTTGAGAAGTTTAGCCCTTTGAAAAATTTTGCCTCTTTTATTTGGAATTTGAGAAGACAAAAGTATTCAATGTGAATAATTAAAACATCAATTAATTATAAAACTATTTTATTTGGGTTCCTTGTGCTTGGAAGTATTTTACATTTTTGGGAATTTTACAAATTCATTTCTTTGTTTTTCTTTTCCGTATCTATTTTCTGGTATTTTCTAGAAAGGAAAACTAATTTAAAAAGCTAGAAGGCTTTTGGGCTGAAACCAATCCCCAGCCCATTCCTATTAATTTCTCTCCCCAATCCATCACCAACCCATCTCTCTCTCCCACTCGCTTGTGCACACCCGACCCACCTGCTAGCCTTGCCCGCGCCGAGTCCGACATGAACTCACCCGAGCCACCGTCACTGATTTGTGGGCCCTGCCTAGGCATTATTCTTCGTTCCCAGCCGCGTCCGACTTGGACTCCACTATCACCTCTATTTTCTTGGCATGTGCCCCAGGGACTCCCTCTGTTGCCCTGCGCTATAAAAGGAGACCTCGCCCTTGGCTTCCGCAGCCGCCACCACACAAAACCCTAGCCCTAGCCATCCCAGAGATCAATTTTGCACCACCCTTGCTGCCATCTACTCCGAGCTCTCCGTCACCATCTTCCCCCGTCTCTAGTAAGCCTTCGGCCTCTGCGTCGCCACTATCAGCATCGCTTCGCTCCCCTCTAACTCACCATTCTCTCAATGTCACCTGAAGTTCACCGAAGCACCGTCACGTCACGCTGCAAGCCCAATCTTCGGCACTACGTCTAACTCACTGTTGGTCACCTTCGACGACCACTGGGTCTCGTGCACCACCGGGTCGCATCGCCTTGTCACTAGAAACACGATGTGCATGTCCAATACAATGTTGTAGCCCTCCGCCGCCGTCTCGATGTCGAGTCTATCCACCACAGTCGCCCTCGCCGCCATTTATCCCTTGCCAATCTCTACTGTCGCATCTGAACCGGTAGATGAGATCACTCGAGCATGCCAAAGATGCCTCCGTTAGTTGTCGACCGCCGCTGTTCACCGTCGCCGCTGATCTCGCCGACGTGGCATCCCATGTGGTCACAACCTCGCCTTCACATGGCATCATGCCAGTGCAGCCCGCGCCGTGTCAACCCTGTCCATTGTTTCCGCCACATCATCGCCTCCATCCCACGTGTTCGCCACCTCTCGCCTTGTCAACGCCACCTCATTGCCATGTGTGTGCTACGTGTGCATCAGCCGCCATCGCACCTAACCCTAGTTGGACCTAGTCTACCGTGAGCCATGCCTGTGATGTGTGGACCCATGTTAGTGCACTATTCTATGAAGCTGTGAGTGCGTAGACCCATGGACCAAGTCCGTGGACTCAATATATAGACAGTGGGTCTCATTTGTAAGACTCTAATCCTATTTCTGAGAATTTATCTAATTTCTAAAAATTCTTTTCAATTGGGTCCCAGTTGTTAGTTTCCTCCTTTTTCTTTTCCCCAAGTTTCTCAGCCAATCAACTTCAAAGAGCTCGTTCTTCGTCATACGAACTCCTATTGAGCCCGTTCAAGTTTCTAAATTTATCTAAAGTCAAGCTATACCTTTCAGTATTTTTATTATTGTAATATCCCGATTTCGGTTCGGTAAATTGAAGAACTAGTCGGGAGGAGAAAGAGGGCTTAAAAGGAATAGCAAAACTTGGATAGAAGAGGGGGTTTTCCGCATTTGTTCGATAACTGGGCGCGGGACCGCCCAAGAGAACCCCTCTTGTGGCGGCCAAGGGGGTTCCCACCCCCAAAACCCTAATGCCCCACCCTCTCCCCCTTTTTCCCCCTAGTGGCCGCCGCCACTCCCTACCTCTCCCTGCTGTGCGCCGTTGCTCGTCAGATTTGGGTACGTTGCGTTCATTTTCCAACCTGATCACCTCTTAGAAAGTTGTAGGTCTCGTCTTTATCGTTCTTTTGGCACCGAGATAATCTGACTTGGACGTACGGTCTAGGAGTTATGGTAGTTTTACCGCGACTGTCCAGGAGGGTTAACGTGAATTGGCAGATTGTCTTGTCTGGCCAATTTGAATTTTTTAGAAGCCGAATCAGAAATGTATCCTAAAATGAATGTTGTATATAATTCTGTAAGATTTCCAAGTTGATAAAGAATTTTTCTTTAGAGTTTCCAATCAAAAGTTATGCAAGTTTTACCATCGCTGTTTTCTGTCTGTCATATTGTTAGGATAGAGATATTCACCTGAACATTAGGACTAGTAGGAGGCCGAATCAAGGAACTTGCCCAACTCGACTATTGTAGCTGGTTTTGTCATGATTCCATAGAGACCATGATCACCCTGTTCTGAGTTGCGTAGCAAAAGTTATGGTAGTTTTGGTGCTCTGTCCAGAAAACCCGACGTAAAAAATTGATATTCTGTAGATTGGCTTGGTAGGGATAGTTTGTGGTAGAATCAGAAGGGCTCCCCAACTAGGTTTATTTAGGTAATTTAATTACCTTTCCAGAAAGTCGGAGAACACGTAATTTGGATCCCGGTAGTGAAAGTTATGAATTTTATAAGTTGACTGCCACTTAGGGGACAGATCGACGTTTAGGATTTGGGGTTGGAATCGAGTTAGACCCTTTCGCGAGTTCGAGTAGGATGTTATATATTTTTGTTGCTTTGGCCCGCTACTGTCGCCTTAGTGTTCGTTAACTATTTATTCAGGTGGTGGACGGGTCCCGGGGGCAGCGCCTTCTGCACGTCCCACGTTCTCTCGCGGTTAAGGCAAGTGTGATTATGGTTATATTAGATATTATCGAATGACTTGACTGATATATTCTATAGTTATTTATATTGTTCATGATTGATTTGGTCATATGTCTGATAATGAGCATGGACTCTATTGTTACAAGTTACGTGTTTATCATGGTTGCATTGAAAGTTGGAAGGACTATGTTTGTGAGTTTTGTAGTATGAGTAGGATATTAATATGCAATGTTGTTATGGATGTATATTGTTGTCAAATGAAGAATTCATACATATGCATCATGTAGTTTATTTGTAACATCCCAAAACTGATTGTGTTTCAAATGTAATAAAAATGAGGATATATTAAAACTTTTGCTGCCTCATGTACTGTTACAGTGTTTGAAACCTCTTTCCTTTAATTGGTGGAAATTAAAACTCAAAATTTCCCCAATTAAATTCGAGTCATAAATCTCCTTCATGAAAATCTTGTGCCCAACCTTTGGAAATAATTTTTCTTGGGTCTAGGAGTGATGTTTAACACCTCAGAATTATTTCATAATTTTCAGAAATTATTTGATAATTTTTGAGACAAGTCAAACATTAGTCAAACTCCTAAAATAGCCTTCTGGAATTTCTGGAGAATAATTCATTGCATGAAAATCTCTGAAAATTTTATGGGAGGTTCCTCCTACTGTCAGCAAGCTCCAGTTAAAATTTCATAAATTTTGGAGTTTGTTTGCTACCTCAAATAATTCCTCAAAAATCAGATGTTTAAAATTCAAATTCGAACTGGTTTGCTTGTTCCTCGGGTTCGAACGGACTCGGGCTCGAGCCAATGGACTCGGTCCAACCAACTAAACGCACCGCGCGCGTCGCTCGGCGCTTGTCGTCGTGCCGTTGGATCGACATCGCACAGTCCGAGATTAAGTGGCGTTTGAATCGTTTAAATCGAACCGATCTATTTCACCGGTCCGATTAAATCCAACGGTCGTCGTTCGTCGTCTTCCTCCGCTCGCGCAATTCGGCGAAGTCAACAAAGTGATGGCGTGCACGATGCGCTTGCGGCAGAGCCGGTCGCGTCTCCCTTTTGGCCAACGGCTCTGCGCATTATTGCTCTCCGTCCGCCGCCCCGATCGCCGTCTCCCTGCGGTTACACGCCGTCGCCCTCGGCCGACCTCAACACCGCGCAAAGCTATTTTCTTGCCGTTGCTCCCCTCTTGCTCCTCCGCCTATAAGACTCTACCCGAGGCTTCCTTAGCATCCTTTGAACACCCTTGAGCTTCAGTACCACTGCTAGTGCACCGAGTGAGCTCCTTCGTGAATTTTCTCTCTACGCCATTGTTGGAGCTCCAACCTCTTGGTGAAAGTGGTGTTCGGGCATTCTCTCTCAAAGCCTTTGCTTCCTCAATTACTTGGCATCTCGTAGAGTATTAACCCTCTGTCAATTTGGCTTTTGACAGAAGAGAGCAGCTCAATTTCGGATTGTCCCCATTTCGGCCGAAACCGCTACTCTTCTTCACCCGAGCCGATTCGACTCTCCTCTGCGCCTTCTTTGGACTCAGGTAACCTCTCTTTAGTCCCTAGTTGTTTGGCTTTTCGCTCCGTGGACCTTGGTGAGCCGTTTGCATTTTTCGTTTTCGTCACTTTGCGGTCACCTCGGTTCTCTCCGGCCACTGCTTGCGTTCCGACCACCTCGATAACGCCATTGGTACCCTTAGGTGCGCAATGAAGTTTGGGACCCATTTAGGCGTTTGTTCGCACCGCCGCGGCCGAGCCGCCGGCGGCGAGCCGTTCTTCCGTCATTTGTTTTTGGGGACAGCAGGGCGGAGTTTGAACGTGCGTCATTATGGACCGTCGATCCTAAGATCTGCGGCTCGGGATCGCGCCGAAGATTTGAGTCTGTCGCGCGCCTCGGTCTGTGGTCCGTTGGATCCAAGATCAACGGTGCAGATCGGAATGAACGTTCGGACCACCGAACCCCCGGATCCACGTGGACCGTCGGATCCCAGATCCACGGCTTCGCGTCGCGCGTGAACGTTCGGACCACCGAACGCTCTAGGCCACGTGAACCGTTGGATCCAGATCCAACGGTTGACGTTTGAGGTTTCGCGCGCGCGCGCGCGTCAGCGCCGGAGCTTGGGCCGTCGGATCCAAGATCGACGCTCCTCGTTCGGCCACGTCATTTCTAAATTCTGAATTTCCCGAAAGGATTTATTTATCAACTGAAAAATATGATAACTTGTAAAATGCATAACTAATTCATTTTAAATCCTTTTCGGTTGATTCAAATTTTGTGGGTTATGTTTTTAATTAGACTTTAATTTAAAAATGTTTCCAAACTCAGTATAGCTCCAGAAATTTTTGGTAATGAATAGTAGCATTTTTGATTTATAAAAGTGAGCAAAATTGTTTTGGTCATATCTTTGGCATTAAGAATCCAAATCAATTGGTTCTTGTTGCTAAATTCATTATAAATCAAGACCTTGCTACTGTAAAATTTTAGAATTTTGGAGGAGTTTACTGTTGGGTCTTTGTATTTTATTCGTTCTTATCGGTTGCTTTTTGCTTTCTCGTTAGGACCCGAAGAGCACATTCATAATATTGTTGATCCTCAGCAACACCTTGACCCACAGCAAGCAGGCAAGATATTTGATCATAAATGTCCCATTACTTTCAAAGTCTAATATCTTGTTTACAAACTATATGTATGCATTGCTTTTGTGTCCAATTAATTTTGCCCTGTTTAGAGGTAGCTATTCCTAATGCATTGTTGCCATTAAAATGTTATCCCATGCCACAACCATAAGTTATTATCATCGCTGGTGAATTAGAGCCCGGTGATTTAATTATGCTCGTTTATTGTCTTTTCGATGTCATGCTTAGAAATGCTTAGCTACCGGTAGTATTGGGCGGTTATCGACTTAGTCGATGACCTTGATCACACAAATCATTTTGTTTATTTTTGTTCAGCACCTTACGCTTTTGTTTTGTAAAACCGAAAATGAAACAAAATGATTTGACTTGGGCACAATGGTATGTTGGTGTGATTGTTGGGTGTGACAAGGAAAGGTGCCAGTCCCTAAGGACCGAATTGTTACTTGTGTCACTAAGCCAAGCGCTTATGCGTGCTAACCACGCGAGAGGATATGGGACCTCTCTTGACTTAGTACTTTGGCGTGGGTTATCTCCGAGTCGCGGGAGGGGTTGTGTGTGTTGTGTGAAACATGATATGTGTTCTCGGTGTTCTTGTGTTGGGTGTGCGGTGGTGGAGATTAGGGTAGGCTCTCCACCTCGAGGAGCATTGTAGTTGTCAAGGCTTTACTGCGACGGGTAGTTGACCGAGGCTTTACAATGACTCAGACACAACGTATGGGTTTCTATCCATACGGGCGACTCGTAGTTAATACACAATCTTGGAAATGTCTCGTAGGACTTAGCCGTCTTAGGCATACCAAAGGAAGTATGCTAATCATGTGGCAAAAGGCGATGCAGCGTGTGGGTACATTGGTACACCCCTGCAGGGATAAAACTATTCGAATAGCCTCGTCCTAGGTTATGGACATGCTTGGTAAGGTCGTGCAAGAACTAGACTACAACCTTAAAAAAATTAAAATTTGACATGGTTGGCATGAATGGGTAATTCATGCTATTGTTGTGGTGGCTAATGGTTTAGTCACTTCGTGATTGTTGTTGTCTATCTACTGTTATATTGTTGTCATTTACGATTATTTGAGCATTAAAAACTGATTTGTTAAACTGCTTTCAATCTATTACATTATTGCAAATAAAACTTGCTTTATGCTTAAAAATTTGAGTCCTAACCTGCCTCACTTAAATAAGCTTGCATATAGTTATTGTTCAGGTCTGTTATCATTCTTATATATCTTGCGAGTACATTCAAAGTACTCACCCATCTTTTGCTGGGCTGCTTTTGTTTGCAGAGGAAGAAGGTGAGCCCCAAGGGCCTCACTTTTGCGAGTTGTGCTGTGGATTCGACGACTAGCTTGGCGGTCCGGTCGGTTGCCTTGTGGGTTAAAGGCACACTGATTGGCTCTTTCGTTTTATGGCCATCTTATGGCACTTTTGCTTCCGCTGTTAAATTCCTTTATGTATTTGTCATTTGGCCGGTCGGCCTCTCTTTTGTAATGACTATCCTTTATTTATGTTATCTTCTGGTTGTTGTTCTTGCTTCGGTTCTATGTGAATGAATGGAATTGATGCATGAACTTTGTAAAGAGGTGTGTATACTGCATTCTGGGAAGTATACATGTCTCGAGTCTCGGATTATCTGATTTGTGATGCTAGGACCAAGTGGATGGTTAAGCATTACAAGCCCGATAAATCGGGGTCTCACATTATTGAAGTCTTGGTCATGTGTTGATCAAGCCAGAGTTAGGTCCCCGTCATGTTGGTGACGGGAAATAGGTCCCTATGCTTGAAGAGCATGGGCAAGGGTCCTCATACTTACAAAGTATGGGCAAAGGTCCATGTGCCAGATGGCACAGGCATGGGTGTGCATCGACGTATGCGCACTTTGCATTACCGGTAAAATACAAAAAGACAAAGATAAAGACAAAGAGCATAAAGAGCATATGAGCAGGTTGCATGTCATGTGTATGTGGTTTATTCAGTGAATAGATTTGTGATGTATAATTGAAGGGTTTCTTTCTTATACTGTTGTTACCAATTATTATGCTTGCTGAGTCTTTGGACTCACCCCTTGTTGTTTGTTGTGTTTTAGGTACCGGTATGAGATCGGCATGCATGGGAGAAAGGAAGGGCTAGGGTACTTGCCCGCTCGCACTATATACACACATGAGAATAAAAGGAAAATTAATTCAGTAGATGGATGAATTACCAAAAATTCTGCTTACGATCATTACTTGATTGGATTAGACTGTAATAAAGGAGTTTAAAAATTGGATACTTATGATCTACTTTCAGATGTCTATTTGATAAAGATGAATAGCCTATGTGGGTTATGTTTGGATCATTTTTTTTACTAGACTACCTCTTGTTATATTTGCTTGTGGGAACTTCCAGTATAGTAACTATACAAAGGAGGTTCTGCCGGAATTTGGTAAAGAGTTTTAGTTAATTATGTTTAACTTGTTATTTTAGTAGCATTCAAGCTCATGTTGGGTTAGGGTGTTACAATTATAATTTTACAATTTGTTTTATACCTATTTGGTATTTATTTGTGTTTATTCTCTCGTTACATTAGGCGTCGATACCTCGGGAGCGTTAGGAAGGGGATTTGCTCAAGATCAAGACCAAGGTCAAGTGCAAGAGTTGTACCAAGGCAAGTTGCGCTTTGATCATGTTGCACTCAGTTTTACAAAACTACTTTTATTCAAACTATTGCGTCACTAATTCAATTATCAAATGCTTTTCTTATTTTGGGACTAGTTATGCAACCCACTTGCCTATGTCACCCTTGTGAATTGTATTGCCAAGTTCATTTATCACCTTAGCTTGGTTAAGCTACTAGTTTGTATTATAATAGCACCAACGTGGGTTGGTTAGACACTATTAGTATGCATAGCCTTGCAACGGGTCATTGTTATCAACTTGAATGATTAAACTTATACTTGACTAGGTGATTATGGAATGTCTTTGTGAAATTATGTGTGATATGTGGTCACCTGTTGATGGCATGTGTTGTACCTAATCAACAGGGTGGGAAAAAGATTTAGTCTGAGACGAGTGGAAAGGATTGTGATATGGTCAGTTGTGTGCTTGGGAAATGTGAATTGTGGCAACTTAGAGTAGTTTGGCAGTCTCACCTTGGTCAATTAAAGACTTAACTTTGTGTCTCATTGAACTGAGCCATATCATACTACCACAAGCCTGGTACGGAACAAGCCTTGCTTAGTAAGTAACAGAGTCTCATCTTTGGTCACCTCAGGTAGTAGGTTAGGCTTAGCGCCAGGGTGGAGGTGTGGACTCTTTCTTAGTGATTGGTCACATGTATGGGCGGTTCGCCATTTCCAGGTCCAACGGTGTGCTTCGGACCAATGAGCACAGTGAGGTTTGGTGCTGGCAATATGCACATTGGCAGGGGCAATTGTCGAGATGATGTTTCTGAAAAGTTTTGTTACGATTGGTCTTGGCCGCACTAGTTATATCTTGTAGGTAAAGTTGTACAGACTCTAGAGAATGTTAATTACATATTCGAATAGCCACATCCTCAGTCATGGACATGCTCGGTGATTTACCCAAAGGGTAGATTTTATTAAAAAAAAAGCAGTGTGGAGGGAGTCTGTGCGAAAGAATTGGATTAAACTTTGTGAACTTTATGAAAACACTTGTTTACTTGTTATTACTACTATTTTAACTTACGCTTGCAATCTATTGTTCATATTCAATCGTAACGGTTGTTTTTCGTAGAATAACTATCTTCCTATGGAATAAGCCATTATCTATAAATTACATTATGTGGTACAACTTGCTGAGTAGTAGATGTGCACACTCTTGCTATAATCATCATTTAGAGGAAGGATTGGAGGATTCAACTTGTGCTTTGGAGGAAGTGTTCTTCGATGAGGTTTATTGTTAGGTCTTGTTCCCAGTCAGTTTGCATGTGGCAAGTGATGGGTTCCACTGAGGTTTATTTCTATTCCGCTACTGCTTTTTCTCTTTATTGCCTAAGCCCTATGTGGATGGAAATGTAAACTCGACCATAAGGTCAAAAAACTTATTTACTTATCAAGTATAGTAGTTTATTCCTTTTGATCGCTTGTATAGATTGATGTTCATCAATGTTGTCACTGTGTGCACTAGCGCGATATTGGACTAGTAGTATACACAGAGGGTCCATATTTGCATATTTGGATCCTGACAGATGCAAAACTCAAGAATGATTGCAGTGCTGTAGAAATGTCTCTCGTTTGACCAAATATAACCACAACAAATGTTCTGTCCTATCTTTTTCAGATAATGGTTGCATAATTCTCTTCCATATATACTTGAAGCTATCTAAAGCATTGAGTGGTCTGGATAAAACTATGGTTGCTACAAGCAACTATGGTAACTTCCACAAAATGGTGACGCGCTATGTTATTTCAAGCAAGATGGGTACATTAGGTGAGGTATAAGTGTAAACAATCTCAAAATTATATATCCTACCAACACTAAGGCCCTATTTGGTATAGCTTCCACTTCCAGCTTCTCAATCAATTCTCGTGGAGCCGTACCAAACACCCTGATTATCAAAACCAGTAGATTATGCTTCTCGCGATGAGCTATCTCGAAAATGCACTAGCAACGAGAAGCAGCCTCCTAGTAGATTCTCGTGAGAATCCAACCTTCATAAATGAAAATACCCATTGAAGTTGAAGGTTTTTACCCGCAAATACCACTAAGTTACACAAATATAATTGAAGTATTACACACAGGGATGACATAGTCTATTTGCCTCTAATCCCCCCTCATATAGTTTTTGGAGCCAACCTACCAGCCAAACGGTTTCAACAGACAGCTCTAGATTCTTAGAGAAATGGATTCTCAAAGAATCAGGAGCAGAATCTGGAAAATAAGAATCTAGAGTTGTACTAAACAGGACCTAAAAAAGAGAAGGAAAGGCTATGCGAAGAGGGTCAGAATCAAAGGAAGAGAGTGTACAATGCAAAGAGAACCCAAGAAAAAGAAGGAAACTAATTAAATCAGTGATAAACTAAAAGAAAGAAACTAATATCACCTCACACTGAAGCCTACTCACTGAACTGGTGCTTCCTCTTTTAAAGGTTCCAACATAATGAGCGCTAAACTAAAAGATGGAACCCAATCGCACATCAAACTAAAGTCTACTCACTATCCTCCAAATGAATTAGTATCTATTTTCTTTTCCTTAAAAGACACATCTAACATACCTATAAAAGAAAATAGAGAAAATGGTGATCAATTGACAAAAATCTATATTATCTACAAACACACGTTACTGGAAACAACATAATGCTTTTCGTATGAGCAGCACCCACATCGTCATGCTTAAGCAACTAATTTCTACCTTCGTGCAATTGGCATCTCCGCTAACCTACAATAACTAAAATAGTCAGCTAACAGCACTATACAACAAAATTATATGTATAGCTGAAATAAACATGGGGAAAACAAAAAGAGCAGATAAAGGAAGAAGGAAGGTGATGTGCAACCGAGGCCTCCAAATCCCTACCTCGCAAGTTTACCTTACAACTACTTGCCGTCGCCGAAGTCACAGGCAGTGGCAGGGATGGAGGACTGCCCATGGGGACAACCACTGATGTAGCTGGCATGCTTGTGGGCGAGAAAGGGCAGCAGGAGGAACTTGTAGAACTGGGAAGAAGAGGAAGTTCGACGAAGAAGCCCTCACCAGTTATGACCTGCACGAGAAGCTAGCATTCATCCAACTTTGCTTGGGATGCAAAACTCAAAAAGTGGAGGGGGGTTTGTGAAAACAGTGATGTGGATGCTCCCTAAGCTCACCATTCCCTGCAACTTTAGATAGGAAAGTGAAACATCATCGTGCTGCGATGCATGTTTTTTTTTCTCTTTGAAAGAACAGGCAGGAGAGGTCATGCAGATATGAGTCACCACTCCTACACCAATCACCTTGTTTCCTAGTATTTGTGTGTGACATGGGTTGCTCCTATGAGAATGTAGACATGTGCTCATCAGTTTACCCATATATACACCCTTCAGTAGCCAATTGAGCTAGTTTGTGTGGCTCCCACAAAGATTGTTAAGATTGCAACACAATGCTACTAAGTTAACTCTTTTGTTGTAACATCCCTATTTTTGCTCCAATTTAAATGTGTATAATTTCATCAGTTTCAAAAACTTTTGGTGTACTTAAAAAATTTACAAAAGCTTTTGCCTTGTAATTAATGTTTAAAATAATCTCGTTGACTTCAAAAATTGATTTCTCAAAAACCTAAATTATAATTATGTGCAAAGCAAAAATATTCAAAACCTTGTATTGTGAGACCATTTCGAAGCTTGAATTCAAATTCTAATCATATTTTGAAATGCAAATAAAATTCCCAAACCATTTTTCTTCCCTGTCTTTCGACTTGGACCGAAACCCAACCGAGTCGGCCTAGGTGCCACTTTCTTTATTTTCTCTCTCTTCCCCACGACTGAGCTCTGCTGGTCCGCATCATTTCCCTCACCACCTTTTCCTTCCCTCCTGCCGCAGCCCAGCTGGCCCACGAGCGAGCAACCGAGCCCAGCAAGAAGCCACTAGCCCACAGCTCCCTTCCCTCTCGCTGATGAGCGGGCCTTGGCCCTACCTGTCAGCACGGAGGAGCACTGTGCTTCCTCTTCTTGCTCTCTCCCTCTCTTATTCGATCTCTCCTCTCGTTATCTCTCCATGTCACCAAGCCAGCCGAGTGCAGGAGAGGCACTCGAGTTCCTGTAGACGCCACCCTCGAGCCTCGTGCGTACACTATGGCACCCATTTCCTAGCCGTTCTCCCCTGTCCTCTCTATATAAGCCCCCACGAAGTGCATCAAAATCCTAGCCTGCTCCTCCTTTGCTGTTCCACCAACTTTTATCTCATGTCCGCCCCGGATGAAGAAGGATTTATTTATGCCAATCATCTTCTTCAACTCTGCCCACCGGCCTTTTCTGTCGATTCTGACTATTGGGGTGAGCCCCCACCTCTGTTGTCTTGCACATCATGGTAATTTGGACCTCTTCTTCCACATGCTTACCTTGCCTCTGCTCGTTTCCCCACAGGGAGGACAAAACGCCGTCATCGACAGGCTAGCTGGAGTGCACCCACACCATTGCTGCCTTGTTCTGCTCTTCGTGGTGATCTTCGACCTCGAAGCTTTTATCTCCTGTTTTCACTTCGAGCACCTCTCCCTAATGCTCATCTCCTTTTTTCTTGTTGTGTGTCAGGCTCTGAAACACACCTTCGTCCTCGTCATTGTCATGGAGCACGCGCAGACCTCACCGGTGCTATGACTGGCCCGAGCGAGCCATGGAGAAGACGAAAAGAGATGCTGACGTGTGGACCCCATGGTATTAGATTAAGTTAATACCAGTTTAATTATTGTTTAGTTAGTAGATAATGTTAGGATGACATGTGGGTCCTCATTAATTAGAAAATCAAATTAAGAGTTAGTTTAGTGTGTGATTATATCACATACAGGCCCTACCACTTAAAACTCTATTTATAGACTTCATCCGTAGAATGAAGCCGTTGACGTGTGGGCCCCTCCACCTGTAACCCGTCAGGTGGACCGAGTCCATGTGGACTTGTGGATATCATGGGGATATGCTCCAGATCTTAGGATGATGTAACAATTGGCAATGGCGATAACGGTTTGTCGTTTCACGTGTTTTCGGCAATGTTTGATTTGTCGGTCTCGGTCGATCGGCCAGGCGAGCGGCGATCGACGAGTCAAGATCGGTCTGACCGGCCCTAGCGGCGGTCGGACCGGCAATGTCAGAAAGTGGTGGATTGAGCTGGGCCAAAAATAGAGGGTGTAGGCAAGAGAGGAGATTCTATTGCACTTGGTCTGATGAGGACACCCCAACCTTCGATGACCATGCTATAGAAGATCATCTCTGTGACCAAGATATTCTCAAGGACAAACAATATCAAGGACCAATCACGAGAAGACGTGCTAAAAAAATACTTGATCAGGTGAACGCTAACTTAGAACTTATTCCAGATCTCAATAACTTAGTAGTGCTTCCAATGTCCTTTTCTTTGATTGAACTCAGGTGCATTGGAGAGGAACAAGGAGGTCCAGAAAACCAATGAGTTTTACAATCATTATCTGCATGAATTATAATGTTTCCAGCCAGCATACACCAGAGCATTGGATATTTTGTCAAGTCTATTTTCCTACGCTTCAAACCGTGCATTATTTGGAATTGTGTAATGAAAGTTATGATCATTTTAGTAACAGCTGCACATGCTGATAAATGCTACGCGAAAACTGAAGTCTTCTTAAGTGCTTGCACACCAACCAGGAACGTTTCACTATGCCTATCCTATATGGATGGAAAGATAATCAAGTCTATTTTCACCTCCAACAAACGGTTCGTCATTTGGACTTCCGAGGAGAGAGTTATTGCTATTTTACTAAAGACTGCGCAGAAGTTGAGCAGACACGCGAGAAATCGAGAAGACTCCTTGAATGCTTCAACCAGTTGGCCTTCCACCTTCCAAACGTGGTGACTTATGTTCATACCCAGCTAGGAGGGTTGTTCCTAGTATATATACCCCTCTACTCCCATCCATGGAGGTACTTTTGATATTTCAACAAACCAATATATGAAATTGCAGCAAGGCTTTGAGTTCCTTGCTCCTTTTGCTCTTGTGAGTTCTCTTGGATTTGCAAGAAGATTCCTCTGGGATCCCCTAATTCGTGCTCTACGCTTCCGAGCGTTTTGTGTGGGTTAGTTCCGGATTATGGTTCTGCGATTGTTCGGATAGCGGGTCGGAATCCAGAAGGTCTCCGGATCGTCTCTCCCCAACGCTTAGTCGCATCAACCTTGGCGAGTTAAAGCTAGTTACCCTTTTCGCTACTCACAACTAGTTATCCCCGTGTCCACAAGGCAAGATTCGCTTTGTTCTTCAACCTCGCCGTGAAGATCGGGCCACCCCTAAGCGTGTACGCATCATTTGGTATCAGAGCTTTCGTTGTCACGGTAGGTTTCCATTCACAAATTAGCCTTTTAGTGCATCACTTTTTCTTGTGTTGATATTATTTCGATTTCTACCCTAAAAGTCCAGATCCAAAAACAAAAAAATTACCAAACCTTTGTTTAGTACTGTTAATCTTGTGCCGTTCGTACTCATCTTGTTTCTAGTCACCATCGATATCTTGCACCGTGTTTGTTTTAGTAGTTAAGCTTGCTGTTTAGTATCAAAAGAAAAAAAAGAGAAAGAAAAAGAGAACACAAAAAAAAAGAGAAAGAAAAAGAGAATACAAAAAAAAGAAGAAGAAAGTGAAGGGTTGTGTTGCGGTTGTCAAAATTGCAAGATTCAAATTCTTGCACTGAATTTTTTTTTTCGGTGTTTTGGACCGGTGACATTCACGTATCCGTTGTGTGGTTTACGGCACTTGATCCCAGTACTACAACCCTCCTTGTTTAGCCCACCAAGCCCCACTAAAACCCGGCCGGTTGTTTGATTCGTGTCCTTCCAATCGCTTGACCACATCCAAGGTATCGCCACTCTTGCACTCTTCTTTGTCCATTGAGAACGATAAGAACATTGGTGAGTAAGAGGTGAGGTTGTGTGATTCCACAAATATTACCTATTCCACTTTCTCTTCGCTAACATGGCAGGTTCCAACGAAAGTGTACATGGGGAAAATCATGAAGGAGATGAACAACCAGTCACACGAGCCGAGATGCAACAATTACGTGATCGGTTCGAGGCCATGGGACAGATGCCCAATGAACGCCTTCCGTCGGCTGGTGGTGGGGTCTCGTCAACCTAACCTGCTTTGTTGATCAAGGTGAAGCCGTGATGAGAACTTAGTGGGGCCGCGCTAATGGCGGCTTCCACGACCGGCAAGATCTTGGTCGGGGTGATGGACGAGGGGGCGGTGCCCATCGTGGCCGAGGCGTAGCTGCACATATTCTGCAGCATGGGGGAGGTGCTCACGGTCGTGGTTTTGGCCACCGTGTGCGCTTCAACGACCAATATGTGCATGACGGTCGCAGGTATGGAGAAGAATATGATGACAACGATGAAGCTTTTGCAGATCCTGATGGCTACGGACAGCATCCACCCCCACATCGTGGTGCTGCCCATGGTGAGGGAGGACAGCATCGAGGTCGCCGTGAAAGGGATGATCCGGATAATATTGCTCGGATCAAGTTGAGCGTCCCTAAATTCAAGGGAATAGAAGACCCTGATGCTTATCTTGATTGGGAAGAACAATGTGATCAGATTTTTCGTATCCATAATCTCTCCGATCAAAGGCGGGTAAATCTTGCCTCAGTTGAATTCTCAAGTTATGCTCTCACTTGGTGGAATCAAATGCAACAAAATCAGCTACAATCGGGGCGTGGTCATATCAATACTTAATGAAATGAAGCAAGTGATGAGAAGGCGCTTTGTGCCTTCAAGCTACCAGCGTGACCTTCGCAATAGGTTGCAAGCGTTAAGACAAGGGTCTAAAACGGTGAGACGAGTACTATAAAGAAATGGAATTACTCTTGATCCGTGCTGGGATTCGAGAGGATTTGAATCCAAGATGGCAAGATTTTGCATGGTCTAAATAATGAAATTTCAGGTTTTGTTGAGATGTTTCCTTATAACAATCTGCAAGATCTTGTTGCCTGAGCTATGCGCACGGAGAGAAAGATTCGACAAGAAGGACGTGGTCGGTCTTTTGGGAACCGTTTTTCACTCCATGGCGTCGCCAACACCGAGTACATCCTCTGCTGGTCGCCGTTCTCAAGGTGCCCTATTTGAGGCGTCTCCATCTACTCCTCGCGCAAGCCTACACCCTCGTCGGCTTCTTCACCTGCAGGTGTGGATTTCATGGGGATATGTTCCAGATCTTAGGATGATGTGACAATTGGCAATGGCGTTTACCGTTTGTCGTTTCACGTGTTTTCGACAAAGTTCTGAGCTTCTTCGGACAGGCGGTCCGGCCGTTCTCACTTGCAATGTCCGACCGGTCCCAAATCGGTCGGACCGACCATGTGGGGCGGTCAGATCGGCATTGACCAAAGTGGTCAAAACGAGCTGGGCCAAAAATAGGTGTTGTAGGCAAGTGAGGGGATCCCAATGCACTTGGTCTCATGATTTTTGGAGTCTCCAATAAAAGTTCTTTTGGTTTAAAGTTTTGAAGGTTTGATTTTGGGAGTTGAAATTGGCTAAGTCCCAAGGCGGTTCGGCCGGCTCACGAGGAGCGGTCCGACCGCCAGAGGCGGTCCGGCCGCTCACCGAGCGGTCGGACCGGTTTCTACTTGAACGTCGGCCAACCGTGGCGATGTTGATTTGTTAGGTCAAAGTCATTGGTATTGTGGCATATGATTTGCATGATGCATGTTTTGACTAACATGGGTCAAGTTGTGAAGAACTTATTCCCGAATTCGTGTTTACTTGTGCGTGGTTGTGCGGGTTGCTTGGTGGTCAACGACGGTCAGCGGCGAGGAGGATCGGGACTAGACTTGAAGAGTTGAGGTCGAGCGATCGGCGATGCGGGTGAGTCAACGACTCAAGCGTGACACAAGATGGACAATGGTGACCTATTGGCGAATCCATGGCGCATGGTGAAGCGGTTTAGGTCAAAAGGTTAAAGACGGCGCTGCGGCGTGCGTGTGTGACCCGTTTGTTAGTGGGCCTTAACGGAGCCCAATTAAGTCAAACCCTAAGAGTTTTAGGCCTCCACTATAAATAGGAGGAGATGGTGGCTGCACCTCTCTCTCTCGCCTTTTATGTTTCAAAACCCTAATTGTCTTTAGGGGAGTTGAGGTGGAGGCAAGGGCTCTTGATGGTTTGTGGTGAATTTCGTGATCTTTGATTGTCTACTGATCCATGATGGTGTGGATGTAATCCAGCATCAATCACGAAATCAATCTATGCAAGGTTTGCTTGAGATAAGTCTCTTTTCGTTCTTGCTTTCAATTTCGTGTTTTTAGGGCTTTCTTTGATCCGCGAGTTTGTGATTGATTCTTTCACATGAATTAGTTTGCTGTGATATGTGTGAATCTATCTAGCATCATCTTGATCATCAATCTCTCACGAACAAGCTTTAGGATCAAGTTTTCGTTCTTGCCCGGTTTTAGACCTTCTGTCAATCAATTGACAATTGCTCAAGATCGTTCCAAGAATTATCATAATATTCGATTGGAATAGGTCCTCAATAGCATAGAGAAGGTGTGTGCAAAGTTTCGTGAAGTTTGGAGTTGAGAATCAAAAGTTAGACCTAATTGCATCTTCGTCATCGGCTGATTTTCTTGTTTGGATCGGTTACAGAAGCTGCGGTCCGACCGCCCATCACCACCGGTCCGACCGATTTGAGCGGTCCGACCGCCAAGACAACGCCGGTCGACCGCCGCAATCGGTCCGACCGGTTCAAAGATCTGAGGTCGACCGCCCGATACTTGTGTTGCTTTGATTCTTAGTTGATTATTGTCGCATTGCTTAGGGTTTTAATTGGATTCAATACTAGTCTTCCATTGTCTTGGTATATTGATCTTCATAGCTTTCTAATAGCTCTGGAGTGAAATTGTATTGAGTTCATAATTTGTGAAAAAGTGGCGTGCTCCTATTCACCCCCTCTAGTCGCCTTTACGGTCCAACAAGTGGTATCGAGGCGAGGTTAGTTCAATCTTGATCTTAACGGTCCTTGAACTTTGGCGATGGATAAGTTTTCTACTAAACCGCATATCTTGATCGGCACGACTATGCCTATTGGAAGAATCGTATGCGAGTCTTTCTTGAGAGCGAGGACAAGCTATTTGGGATGTTGTTAGAGCCCATTGGTTATTTACGAAATTGCTACACCGCTACGCAATTCTTTTGGCTAACAACAATAAGGCTAAGAATCTTTTATATGGTGCACTTGGTAGACAAGAATATGATCGAATTTGTAATCTTTCAAGCTGCGCATGAAATTTGGAACACTCTCGAAACATATCATGAGGTTCGTCCCAAATCAAAAAGGTGCGCCAAGCTGTTTACAAGCGTGAATACAATAAATTCGAGATGCGTCTGGAGAGAGCATCGATGACATTTTCAGTCGCTTTAATAAAGTAATTAATCAAATGAAAACTGTTGATATTGAATATTCTCAATCTGAAAATGCCACCCATCTCTTGGCCGCAATCAACACCAAGGAGTGGGAGATGAAGGCTACTGCTATAGAAGAAAATGTTGATCTTTCAAGTCTTACTTTAGAATTGCTTTATAGTAAACTCAAGACTCATGAAATTAAAAGAGTTGATCATCCCAAGAAAGATAATTTAGCTTTGGTAGCAGATCCTCTCAAAAGGCTTTTGATGACTCTTGAATCTTCTTACGGATTTTCATTTGCTTGTTTATCGCTATTCATGAAGAGGAGCTTGAAAGTATCCACAAGCAGAGTTAGCTCTTCTAGCTAAAAAATTCACACGGGCCTACAATAATGTGAAAAACAAAAGAGAGGTGGTCGGTGACATGCTATGAATGTGGTGAGCTCAATCATATCAAGACAAATTGCCCCAAGTGAAAGGTAAGAGCAATCATAAGGAAGGAAAGCCGACTTGGAAGAAACCTCATTTCAACAAATCAAGGTATGAGGCTAATAAGCTTGTGAAGGCTGCTCACCGGGTCCTTGCCGCTTTTGAGGATCAATCCTTGAGTGATGTGGATACCGGGAGTGAGGAGGACAAGGAGGAGGAGATCCTCAAGGCAAAAGAAAGGGAAGGCCAAAGACTTCAGCGGCATGTGCTTCATGGGTGACAAGCGACATTGATGATGATGAGGTATCTTTTTCTTATGATGAGCTTTACGCTAAATATGATTCTATAGTTGAGCAATTGCTTAGTCAAGATGAAGCGCTAGAATTTGTTATGACAAAAATAAGAAATTAGAGTCAAAGATTAACAAACTGAAAGTAGAGCTTAAAATGCTAAGACTCTTGAACTGATGAATGTTTATCTTGTCATGCTATGCATTGAAATTACCAAGTTACAATCTGCTCATAATATTTACGTACAACAACTTGAGAATGCTAGATCTGAACTAAATGAAATTAAAAGTGCTCCTTGTGAAAAATGTTTAGAATCTAGTAAATTGATTGCTTTTGATGTATTTGATTCTAGCCCTTGCACTTCTTGTTTAGAAAAGAGCGTGAAATCAAAGATATCTTAGAAGCTGCTAGAGTCAAATATGCTAAGCTTAAGGACAATATTGAAAATACTACTTGTGCTTCTTGTTCCACTCTTAAGCTTGAAATTGCTTTGTATAAGGAGAAATCTATGAATAAAACTTGTGATGCTTGTGTTAACTTGAGAAAAGAAAATGCTTACCTTCATGATACTTTAGAGAAATTTTCTAAAGGTAAGAAACAATTAAACATGATTCTTGACAAGTCTAAAACTCCTTATAAGAAGCAAGGTTTAGGATTCAATTCTTTTCAAGACAATTCAAACCCAAAAGTCATTCAAGTCTTGGAAAAGGTTTAATTGAATTCAAAACCCACACTGCAAAAACATCGTTTAAATCTGCGAGTTTTGCCCAACCTTGTATTAATTCAAATGGTGCTTCTTCTAGTGGTACCAAGTACCATTGCACTTATTGCAAGAAAGGTGGGCATTTGATTGAATTCTGTTGGCGTAGGTTGAAAAATGATAGGAAAAATTTTGATAGAATTTCATTCATGCAACCTAGAGCTTCTATGAGACATGGTAACACTGAAAAGAATAAACCTGGATTATGATTTTTCTCTCATGCAAATCATTATGTTTCTAGATATCCTAATTCTAATGTTTATCGATTGGCGGTCCGACCATTGGTGGTCACCGGTCGACCGTTTTGGTCGCGGATCGACCGCTTGAGACAACGCGGCCCGACCGCCCATGGACGATTTAAGTCTCATGTTAATTTAAACATTGCTCATAACCGAATGATAGATGAAATCAAGGATAGTACTTACGGTTTGTATACTCCTTGCAGACGTGTGTCTCGATCTTGGACCCTAAATCTTGTTTATCTAACTTGAGATTGAGACACATCGTTCTTTGTTCCTTGATTTTCGGGACTACCGTGGAAAGGGAAGAACACGTGGTTCGTCGACTCGGGTGTTCACGCCACATGACCGGAAACTCAAAATGGTTCACCTCTTTCACGCGAGCAACGGTGATGACTTCATCACCTTTGGAGATGATACACAAAGGCGAATTGAAGGAGCAGGATCAATTAGGGTGAACAACAAATTCATTCTAAAGGATGTCGCTCTTGTGGACAAGCTTAGGTATAATCTCCTTTCTGTTTCTCGACTTCTTGATGATGGCTATGAGGCGGTTTTAAGAAAAATGCTTGTCGTGTGCTTGATTCTCTTGGTGAGCTTGTGTTTGGAATCTCTAGAGTTGGTAGAATTTTTGAGGTGATTTTTGAGAATCTCTTCTTTGGATCTCTTAAATGTTTGCTTACATCTTCTTCGATTTACGGCTTTGGCATCGACGTTTGGGGCACATTGGTTTTGATCATCTGACACGAGTTAGCAACCTTGATCTCATGAGAGGTTTGCCTAAGCTCAAAGCTGTCAAAGATGCTGTATGTGCGCCTTGTAGGCATGGCAAACAAGTTGCCGCCTCACACCCTTCTGTGACTATAGTTATGACTGACGGACCAGGACAGTTGCTTCATATGGATACTGTTGGTCCTGCTAGAGTCCGGTCAGTCGGTGGAAAATGGTATATTCTTGTTATAGTTGATGATCTTTCTAGATATACTTGGGTGTTCTTTCTTACTTCAAAAGATGAAGCTTTTGGTTATTTTCATGACCTTGTTCTTCGTTTGGCTTCTGAGCTTCCTGGTGCTTTGAGAGCGATTCGCAGTGATAATGGCACGGAGTTCAAAAATGCTTCTTTTGCTTCTTTTTGTGCTGAGCGTGGTATTAAGCATCAGATCTCCTCTCCACACGTGTCTTTTTGAGACCATCTTTAGGCAAGACTCCTTATGCGCTTCGTTTTGGTAGAAAACCCTCTGTTTCGCATTTTCGAGTTTTTGGATCAAAATATTTTATCCTTAAGACAGGCAACTTAGATAAATTTGAATCAAGAACTTTTGATGGGGTATTTCTGGGTTATCCTGCTCATTCGAGGGGTTTTCGAGTTTTTAATACTGAGACTAACATTATTCAGGAGACTTGTAATGTCACTTTTGATGAGACTAGCCACAGAGCTAGATCAATTGCTCTGAGATGATTTCTGGTGACAGAGAGCATTTTTGTGGAGGAAGATGAGGGCGAAGCTAATATCATTCCTTCATCTGCTCGCTTCAAGCGCCCATATTGATACAAGAACACCTACGTCTACTTCACCTTGATTGAGGCTCTGTTGCATCTTCATCATCAGCGATACTGCGGAGGTCGAAGAAACGGTATCTCACCCGGGCGCTCCACTTCGCATTCAGAGACAGCATCCTCCGGAACAGATAATAGGTAATCTACATGAGCGAGTCACTCGCTCCAGGTATAATGATCCAAATCTCTACTCTCATTCGGCTTTTGTTGCTTCTTTTGAACCCCGCGATATATCACATGCTTTATCGATTCTATTTGGGTAAATGCCATGCATGAGGAGTTAGAAAATTTTGAAAGAAACAAAGTTTGGAACCTAGTAGAACCCCCTAGTGGTCATAATGTTATAGGAACCCGTTGGGTGTTTAAGAATAAACAAGGTGAGGATGGTTACGTGGTTAGAAATAAGGCCGATTGGTAGCTCGGGGTTTGACCAAGTTGAGGGGTTAGATTTTGATGAGACATTTGCTCTGTTGCTAGACTAGAAGCCATTCGCATTCGCTTGCATTTGCTGCATCAAAAGGTTTTAAATTATATCGGATGGATGTTAAAAGTGCCTTTTAAATGGTTTCATAGATGAGGAAGTGTATGTTAAGCAACCCCTGGTTTTGAGGATCCTAAATATCCAAATCGTGTTTTCAAGCTATCTAAAGCATTATATGGTCTTAAACAAGCCCCTAGAGCACAGTATGATACACTTAAGACCTTCTTGCTTAAAAATAATTTTGAGATGGGTAAAGTGGATAAAACTCTATTTATTCTTAGGCGTGACAATGACTTCTGCTTGCTCAAATTTACGTGGATGATATTATTTTTGGTGGTTCCTCTAATGCTCTTGTTTCGACTTTTCCGACACTATGTCCAGGAATTTGAGATGAGTATGATGGGAGAGCTTAATTACTTTTGGGACTTCAAATCAAGCAATGCAAGGAAGGAACTTTCATCCATCGGATGAAGTACACTAAAGATCTACTCAAGCGCTTCAACATGGGTGACTGCAAGCCAATTTCCACTCCCATGGCAACCGATTGCTTTGGATCCGGATGAGGAAGGAGAAGTCGTGGATCAACGCGAGTACCGACATGATCGGCTCCTTCAGATTTGTGACCTCGAGACCGGACATTCACTTCACGGTATGCCTTTGTGCAAGATTTCGAGCATGTCCGAGAACTTCCCATCGCCAAGCCGTTAAGCGCATATTCGGTATTTACACTCTACCCTCTTATATGGCATTTGGTATTCTGCTCTTGACTTTGTCCATTAGAGGTTTTTGATTTTATTTTATGGGGTGTCGGTTAGATAGGAAGAGTACCTCGAGCACTGTCACTTCCTAGGCACTTCTCTTGTATCTTGGTCTTCTAGGAAGCGGTCTTACATTGCACAATCCCTTCTTTGGCGGAGTATATAGCTCTTTGCTAGTTCTTTGTCAGAGCGATTTTGTGGATGACGTCCACTTTGAAAGATTATGGGTTAAACTTTGCTAGTGTTCCTCTTTCTCGTGATAACACTTACGCTATTAATATTGCTAAAAACCCGATTGCAACATTCTAGGACTAAGCACATAGACATTCGCTTTCACTTCCTTAAAGATCATGTTGAAAAAGGTGATATTGTGATGCACTTCGTAGAGTCCGAAGCTCAATTGGCAGATATTCTTACCAAGCCTTTAGATCAAACCAGATTTTCCTCCTTAAGAAGTGAGTTAGGGGTAATTTATCCTTATGGGTTGGTTTGAGGGGGAGTTTGATTTTTTCTTATCTTTCCTTGTTCTTTTGATCTTTTATTGTTCTTTTCGAACTTAGTGATCTTTTGAACTTTTTAGGTTTTAGGCTTTTAAATGCATCTCATTGTGTCATATTGCATTCATATGAAAACTCCAACAAGTGGTTACAACAAATGGTATGAAAAATCCAAAAGATGCATTGTAATATAAGATTTTACCTTATTTTTTAAAAAAATTGATGAAGCTTTGCCTATTACCCTTTAGAGCTTTTGTATTTCAATTCTTGCTCAATGTCATGTATAGTTCTTTGACTTGCTAGAATTATCATGCTTTTACATGTGTAGCTAAGTCTTTGCTATATGAGCTAGAATCTTTTAAACAACTCAAACTAAGAAATTGCAATTTGTGGATGTTTTAGCGAGTTGCGCAATTAGTGCTCCTCTTGTGACATTGGCCCTGTCAGAATTGCTTTGTTAGCTCTTTGATCTAAAATTGACCATTACTTGAGCTTTTGTGTTCTTGAGATTCTAAAGCTGCTCATATGAAAAATGAAAATCAAGATTGTCTTATGCTTAAATTGTGCCAAACTATTCTTACGAGGCGCTTGTCAAATGACATGAACTTGGAGATAGTTTGATGAACGAGACGATCTCATGGGGATTGCTTGTCGAAATGACATGAACCTCAAGATTTGTCGCCGGTAGAAGCTTAGAAAGAGTTTGTGGATGGCTCCTAGTCCGGGATCTTCTTTACTAAGATATACCTTTAATCAACTTTTGGTGAAGCTTAGGATGAGTTTGTGGATGGCTCCTAGTCCAGGATCTTGTCACTAAGTTAGATCATTAGTCAACTTCAATATTCAATGCAAAAAAATGTTGACAAATGGGCGTTTACAAAATATTGAGCAAAATGATTCAATACGGGACTTGATTGACTCTTAATGTGGTTTTGTTAGATTTTTATCTCACTTTGACATTTTGACATGGCCAATTTCACTTTAGGATCCTGTTGATGAACTTCTTTGAATTTGAGCGTTGCTTAAATTGATCAAATCTATCGCTTTACTTTTGAGCCTTTGTGCTTAGCTTTGATATATATGTCTTACCATGATCTTGCTAGTATTTGTCGGGCTTGATATCTTGTTTGTGCAAACATTAGAGATACTAGCTTGTTCTTTTGGGTAATCTCCAAAGCTTCTTGTAATCAAAATTGAAAAATACAAAAAATGAAGCCACTCCATTGCACTTCATGCATATTTCTCTTTACGCTTCTTTTGTCTTTGCTTCTTTCTTTATTCTATATTTGTTATCTCTGGATGAGAGGAAGGCGTGATTCCTTGATGAATCCATTGTCAAAGGGGGAGAAGATGTGTTAAATGAGAAGAGAAGATGTGTTAATGAGAATATATTCTTTGTTGGGGGAGAAGTTTTGTACAAAGGGAGGCGAAAATTTAAAATTGAGGATCATAGTGAGGGGAGTTCTTGAGTTGCATTCTTATTGTCTTATTGAATATTCTGAACTTGAATTGCATTCTTTTATACTCACAGTGATCATAGGTCAATTGAACAATTGTTCTTTCATATGGACCTTATGTGAGAATTTTGACCCTTTTCTGGAAATCAATGTTTTTATGCTTACTTTTGCCTTGTCTCACATGCCTATACTATTCTGATGCCAGCTTGGTCATTTACATTGCTTTTTCTTGCTTATGGACCAAGTTGTGCCTTTGTCGTAAACTTCGTTTTCAAACCTCTTACTTACATTTTACGGATAATTGCCAATGTGTTCATCAAGGGGGAGATTGTGGATTTCATGGGGATATGTTCCAGATCTTAGGATGATGTGACAATTGGCAATGGCGTTTACCGTTTGTCGTTTCACGTGTTTTCGACAAAGTTCTGAGCTTCTCGGGCGAGTGCGGTCCGACCGGTCCTTGCAGCGATCGGACCGGTCCCAAATCGGTCGGACCGGCCATGTGGGGCGGTCGGACGGCATGACCAAAGTGGTCAAAACGAGTGGGCCAAAAATAGGTGTTGTAGGCAAGTGAGGATCCCAATGCACTTGGTCTCATGATTTTGGAGTCTCGGTAAAAGTTCTATTGGTTTAAAGTTTCCGAAGGTTTGGATTTTGGGTTGAAATTCGGCTAAGTCCCAAGGCGGTCCGGCCGCTCACGAGGGAGCGGTCCGACCGCCAAAGCGGTCCGACCGCTCACCGAGCGGTCGACCGGTTTCTACTTGAACGTCGGCCAACCGTGGCGATGTTGATTTGTTAGGTCAAAGTCATTGGTATTGTGGCATATGATTTGCATGATGCATGTTTTGACTAACATGGGTCAAGTTGTGAAGAACTTGTTCCGAATTCGTGTTTGCTTATCCGTGGTTGTGCGAGTTGCTTGGTGGTCAGCGGCGAGGAGGATCGGGACTAGACTTGAAGAGTTGAGGTCGAGCGATCGGCGATGCGGGTGAGGTCAACGACTCAAGCGTGACACAAGATGGACAATGGTGACCTATTGGCGAATCCATGGCGCATGGTGAAGCGGTTTAGGTCAAAAGGTTAAAGACGGCGCTTATGGCGTGCGTGTGTGACCCATTTGTTAGTGGGCCTTGCGGAGCCCAATTAAGTCAAACCCTAAGAGTTTTAGGCCTCCACTATAAATAGGAGGAGATGGTGGCTGCACCTCTCTCTCTCGCCTTTTATGTTTCAAAACCCTAATTGTCTTTAGGGAGTTGAGGTGGAGGCAAGGGCTCTTGATGGTTTGTGGTGAATTTCGTGATCTTTGATTGTCTCTCGATCCATGATGGTGTGGATGTAATCCGGCATCAATCACGAAATCAATCTATGCAAGGTTTGCTTGAGATAAGTCTCTTTTCGTTCTTGCTTTCAATTTCGTGTTTTTAGGGCTTTGTTTGATCCGCGAGTTTGTGATTGATTCTTTCACATGAATTAGTTTGCTGTGATATGTGTGAATCTATCTAGCATCATCTTGATCATCAATCTCTCACGAACAAGCTTTAGGATCAAGTTTTCGTTCTTGCGGTTTTAGACCTTCATCAATCAATTGACAATTGCTCAAGATCGTTCAAGAATTATCATAATATTCGATTGGAATAGGTCCTCAATAGCATAGAGAAGGTGTGTGCAAAGTTTCGTGAAGTTTGGAGTTGAGAATCAAAAGTTAGACCTAATTGCATCTTCGTCTTGGTGATTTTCTTGTTTGGATCGGTTACGTAGATCGCCGGTCCGACCGCCCATCACCACCGGTCCGACCGATTTTGAGCGGTCCGACCGCCTTGACAACGCCGGTCGAGACCGCCATCAATCGGTCCGACCGGTTCGATCTGAGGTCGACCGCCGCTTGATGCTTGTGTTGCTTTGATTCTTCTTGATTATTGTCGCATTGCTTAGGGTTTTAATTGGATTCAATACTAGTCTTCATTGTCTTGGTATATTGATCTTCATAGCTTTCTAATAGCTACTGGAGTGAAATTGTATTGAGTTCATAATTTGTGAAAAAGTGAGCGTGCTCCTATTCACCCCCCCCCCCTCTAGTCGCCTTTACGGTCCAACAGCAGGACACCAAGATAATCGACGCTCTAGTGGAAAAATAGGAGCATCATCTTCCACATCGACAGTAGCAACCACATCTCGCAGCCGCGAAATTAAGTGCCATAAGTGCCAAGGGCGTGGGCACATTGCCTCTGAGTGCCCTAGCAGAAGAAACTTGCTTGTTAATGAACGAGGAGAATGGGAATCTGAGAGTGAGCCAGAGGAGGAGGGGCTACTTGAAGAAGCATCGGATGATGATGGTATTCCAGCTGATGATGGAGACAACAATTGTTTTATCTCTCGACGTGTGCTTAGTGTTAATGTTGTGAAACGAGAAAATGGTCAGCGACATAACCTATTTCACACTCGAGGCACCATCATGAGCAAGGTATGCGACATTATTGTTGATAATGGCATTCGCAATAACATTGCAAGTCTAGAATTGGTAGAACGAATGGGACTAAAACTACGACGTCATCACGCCCATATAAGATGCAATGGCTCAATGATTGTGGAGCAACTGCGAGTGAACAACATTGTGACCGTCCAATTCTCAATTGGAAAATACCAAGATCAGGTGGAGTGTGATGTGGTTCCAATGCAAGCATGCCAGTTACTTTTGGGGCGACCTTGGTTATATGATCGTGATGTTCAGATTAGTTGCCGAGCCAATACCCTTGTTTTTATGTATAAAGGGGAGCGTATCACTTTGCTTCCTTTAACAGGAGGAGATAATGAAGGATGAACTGAAAAGAAACAATGAGAGTGAGAAACACTTGAGTGAGAACCACAAACATAGTGGCGAGTGCAACCAAAACCAAATCAATCTCCACAGCCGCAAAATACCAAGACACGGGGAAAAGAGGGATTAGTGATGATGGCTAGGAAAGGGGATATAAAAGAATTGAGAGAACCCAATGCCATGTTCTTTGTACTCCTGTACAAGGAAAGCCTTTTATCAACTAACGACTTACCCTCTACTTTACCGAGTGTTGTGTTGAATCTCTTACAGGGTTACGATGACGTATTTCCTGACGAAGTACCACCAGGGCTGCCACCAAAAAGAGGCATTGAACATCAAATTGACCTTGTTCCTGGTGCCCCGCTTCCTAACCGACCAGCATACCGCACAAATCCAGAGGAGACCAAAGAAATTCAACGCCAAGTACAAGACCTACTCGACAAAGGGTATGTAAAAGAAAGTCTCTCACCCTGTGCTGTACTGGTTCTTTTAGTCCCAAAGAAAGATGGATCATGGAGAATGTGTGTAGATTGCCGAGCCATTAATAACATAACAGTAAGGTATAGGCATCCAATACCTAGACTTGATGACATGCTTGATGAGCTTAGTGGTTCAACCATCTTTTCTAAGATTGATTTGCGAAGCGGCTACCACCAAATTCGAATGAGAGAGGGTGATGAGTGGAAAACTGCATTCAAAACAAAATTTGGGTTGTATGAATGGTTGGTCATGCCGTTTGGATTGACAAATGCACCAAGTACTTTCATGAGATTGATGAATCATGTGCTTAGAGCTTTTATTGGCAAATTTGTTGTTGTTTACTTCGATGATATCTTAATTTACAGCAAGTCTCTTGAAGAACATATTGAACATCTAGAAAGTGTGCTATGTGTCTTGCGAATGGAAAAGTTGTACGCTAACCTTGCCAAGTGCACCTTTTGCACCGACAAGGTAGTTTTTCTTGGCTTTGTTGTTTCAGGTCAAGGAGTAGAGGTGGATGAGGAGAAGATAAAGGCTGTTCGTGAGTGGTTACCTCCACAAAATGTGAGCCAAGTGAGGAGCTTCCTTGGCCTTGCTGGTTTTTATCGTAGGTTTGTGAAGGATTTCAGTACCATTGCTGCCCCAATCAACGAATTGACAAAGAAAGAAGTACCTTTTCACTAGGGTAAGACACAAGAGAAGGCATTTGAAGAGCTGAAAGCTAAGTTGACATCAGCACCACTCCTTGCACTCCCAGATTTTAGTAAGACTTTTGAAATTGAATGTGATGCAAGTGGTATAGGGATTGGAGGAGTACTCATGCAGGAAGGTAGGCCAATCGCTTATTTTAGTGAAAAGTTAAGTGGTCCAACTCTCAATTACTCTGTTTATGATAAAGAATTGTATGCCCCCATGAGAGCTTTGGAAACTTGGCAACACTACTTGTGGCCTAAGGAATTTGTGATACACTCAGACCATGAATCTTTGAAACATCTTAAGGGTCAACTAAAACTGAATCGACGACATGCAAAATGGAGTGAATTCATTGAATCTTTTCCCTACATTGTCAAGTACAAGAAAGGGAAGGATAATGTTGTAGCAGATGCCCTGTCTAGACGTCATGCTTTACTTTCTCAAGTTGATGCTAAAGTTCTTGGGTTAGAAAGTATCAAAGAATTGTATGTTCATGACTCATATTTTTCTGCACCATTTTCCAAATGTGGTAATGGAAAGGGCTGGGACAAGTTTCATTTGCATGATGGTTTTTTATTTCGCGCTAATAAGCTATGCATTCCAGATTGCTCTGTTCGCCTATTGCTTTTGCAGAAGCTCATTCAAGCGGACTTATGGGCCATTTGGTGCTAAGAAAGCGAGAGTGTGTTGGTGACCATTTCTTTTGGCCAAAGTTGAGGCGCGACGTTGAAAGATATATATTGCGATGTGAGACATGCAATAAAGCTAAGTCCCGTTTGAACCCTCATGGCTTGTACATTCCTTTACCTATTCCTAATGTTCCATGGGAAGATATTTCAATGGATTTTGTTCTTGGTTTACCTCGGACAAAGAGGGGGAGGGACTCAATTTTTGTTGTGGTTGATAGGTTTAGCAAAATGGCTCACTTTATTCCATGTCATAAGAGCGATGATGCTTCACATATTGCTGAATTGTTTTTCAGGGAGATTGTGCGCTTACATGGTGTGCCACGAACTATTGTATCAGACCGAGACACTAAGTTTTTGAGCTATTTTTGGAAGACCTTGTGGGGAAAGCTTGGGACCAAGCTGTTGTTCTCTACAACATGCCATCCTCAAACGGATGGACAAACTGAAGTCGTGAACCGAACATTGTCCATGTTGCTTCGAGCTGTTCTGAAGAAAAATTTGAAGATGTGGGAAGAGTGTCTACCTCATGTGGAATTTACATACAACAGGGCGGTACATTCGACCACTAAAGTTTGTCCATTTGAACTTGCATATGGTTTCAAACCCACTGCTCCCATAGATCTTTTGCCTTTACCGTTGCATTAGCGCGTCAATTTAGATGCAAACGAACGTGCTGAACATGTCAAGAAGATTCACCAAAAGGCGAGAGAGAATATTGCAAAGATGACCCAGCTGTATGAGAGGCGTGCAAACAAGGGAAGAAAGAAGATGTTGTTTGAACCAGGTGACTTGGTATGGGTACATCTTAGAAAAGATCGTTTCCCTGACCAGCGCAAGTGCAAGCTACAGCCACGAGCAGATGGCCCTTTCAAAGTGGTTCAAAAGATTAATGACAATGCCTACAAGATTGATCTTCCCAGTAAGTATGGCGTTAGTGAGACCTTCAATGTATCCGACCTCTCTCAATACTTTGGACCAAACGAGTCGAGGACGACTCCTTTTCAAGGAGGGGAGGATGATGAGGACACCCCAACCTTCAATGACCATGCTACAGAAGATCATCTACGCGACCAAGATATTCTCAAGGACAAACAATATCAAGGACCAATCACGAGAAGACGTGCTAAAAAATACTTGATCGGTGAACGCTAACTTAGAACTTATTCCAGATCTCAATAACTTAGTAGTGCTTCCAATGTCCTTTTCTTTGATTGAACTCAGGTGCATTGGAGAGGAACAAGGAGGTCCAGAAAACCAATGAGTTTTACAATCATTATCTGCATGAATTATAATGTTTCCAGCCAGCATACACCAGAGCATTGGATAGTTTGTCAAGTCTATTTTCCTACGCTTCAAACCGTGCATTATTTGGAGTTGTGCAATGAAAGTTATGATCATTTTAGTAACAGCTGCACATGCTGATAAATGCTGCGCGAAAACTGAAGTCTTCTTAAGTGCTTGCACACCAACCAGGAACGTTTCACTATGCCTATCCTATATGGATGGAAAGATAATCAAGTCTATTTTCACCTCCAACAAACGGTTCGTCATTTGGACTTCCGAGGAGAGAGTTATTGCTATTTTACTAAAGACTGCGCAGAAGTTGAGCAGACGCGCGAGAAACCGAGAAAACTCCTTGAATGCTTCAACCAGTTGGCCTTCCACCTTCCAAACGTGGTGACTTATGTTCATACCCAGCTAGGAGGGTTGTTCCTAGTATATATACCCCTCTACTCCCATCCATGGAGGTACTTTTGATATTTCAACAAACCAATATATGAAATTGCAGCAAGACTGCTGAGTTCCTTGCTCCTTTTGCTCTTGTGAGTTCTCTTGGATTTGCAAGAAGATTCCTCTGGGATCCCCTAATTCGTGCTCTACGCTTCCGGGCGTTTTGTGTGGGTTAGTTCCGGATTGTGGTTCTGCGATTGTTCGGATAGCGGGTCGGAGTCC
This sequence comes from Hsuehochloa calcarea, assembly GCA_036346395.1. Classification (NCBI taxonomy): domain Eukaryota; kingdom Viridiplantae; phylum Streptophyta; class Magnoliopsida; order Poales; family Poaceae; genus Hsuehochloa; species Hsuehochloa calcarea. The sequence continues at coordinate 26,667,397 of CM070604.1, forward strand.
AGAAGGCTTCGGATCGTCTCTCCCAACGCAGTCGCATCCAACCTTGGCAGGTTAAAGCTAGTTACCCTTTTCCGCTACTCACAACTAGTTATCCCCGCTGTCCACAGCAAGATTCGCTTTGTTCTTCAACCTACGCCGTGAAGATCGGGCCACCCCTAGCGTGTACGCATCATGGTCCCATAATTTTTGGAGTCTCCAGTCAAAAGTTCTATTGGTTTGAAAATTCCAGTAGGTTTCGGTATTCCAGAGAGGAAAAATGCCTATGTCCCAGCTGGCGGTCTGACCGGCCAGGGTGGGCGGTCAGACCAGCCCTAGGGGTGGTCTGACCGGTTTTCACTTGGTTCGTCGCCCGTCGTGGCGGCATTGTTCGGTTGTTAGGTCAAACTCATGAGTTTCAGGGCATATATGTTGCATGATGCATGTTTTGACTAACATGGGTCAAGTTGTGAAGAACTTGTTCCCAAATTTGGTTTACTTGTCTATTGTTGTGCAGGTTGCTTGGTGGTCAACGACGATCAACGGCGAGGATGATCGGGACTAGGCTTGGAAAGCTGAGGTCCAGAACGATCGACTATGCTGGGTGAGGTCAATGTACTCAAGTGTGGTGCAAGATGGATAAGGCTGATCTATTAGCTAATCCGAGGTGCAAGATGGCGCAAGGTGTAGCTAGCTAGGTCAAGAGGTGTTAAAGACGGCGCATTAAAATGCTGCGTTAGTGTCCCGTTTGTTTTGGGCCTTAACGGGAGCCCAATTGAGTCAAACTTATAGAAGGTCTAAGCCTCCACTATAAATAGGAGAGGGAGGTGGCTGCACCTCCTCTTCGTCTCTTTTGCTATTTTTGTAAACACTATTTTTCTTAGGGAGAGCTTTTGTGGAGGCTAGGGTTCTTGATAGTTTGATGTGATTTTCGTGCTCTTGGATTGAGCATTGTCCTCCATTGATAGAGAGGTTGTAAGCCTATATCATATCAATCAATCAAAGAAAAGTTTGATCAATGTTTTGTCTCATTACGTTCTTTCTCTATATTTGAGGATTTTGAGTTTTTCTTTGATACGCGAGTTTTTGATTGAATTCTTCACGTGATCTAGCTTGCTGTGACGTGTGGAAACCTATCTATGATCATCTTGATCATCAATCACCCACGAGCAAGATCTTGGATCAAGTTTTCGTTTTGACCCGGTTTTGAACCCTTCTTTGATCAAACGAAAAAGGATCTTTATTCTTCTAAGAATTATCACAATCTTCAATTGTAATAGCTTCCTGATATCATAGAGAAGATTTGTTCCAAGTTTCATCAAGTTTGGAGGTTTAGATCAAAAGTTTCATCTATTTGCAACTTCGTCAACGGGCTGTTTGATATGTTCTGGAGGCCAGTGGTCAGACCAGCCAGCATCACCAGTCAAACCGGCAGGCAATCGGTCCGACCGCCCTTGAGCCAGTGGTTCAACCGACAGTGCAGTAAGATTTGTTATCTTGTGTTTGATCTTTTGTAGTATTGCTTAGGGGTTTTTATTGGATTCAATATTAGTCTTCCGCTGTACTGATATACTGATCTTCATAGCTTCCATAGCTACTGGAGTGAAATTTGTGTTGAATCTATTATTTATGAAAAAGTGAGCGTGCTCCTATTCACCCCCCCTCTAGTCGCCTTTTCGGTCCAACAGGACTGTAGTCCTACCTGTCAGTCTCTCTATTTTTCTTAAATAAAAAAATTTGGAAAAGGAATAAAATTCGGCTAGACCCCACCTGTGAGTCTCTCGTTTTTCCTAAATAGAAATAATTGGAAAAGAAATAAAATCTGGCTGGACTACATCTGTCAGCCGCAGAGGACTTTTCTTAGTAAAAACAATGATAAAAGAAACTAAAATCCTAGCCAAACCCCACTTGTCAGGATTTATGGAATTTCCTCTCTGGTCAAACTTTGGAGAGCCCGTACTCTCTCGCTTTAAATCCAAATACTTCAGTTTTATTTCTAAATTCATCTAAATTCAAAACCTTTCCGACAATATGAAAATCATGATTTTTTTTAGTTCATTTGAATTGTGTTGAATTTCGATATGTTCACGATTATAGACTTTTATGGTTCAGACGACGTCGTCGCTGTTGATTAAGAAAAAGTGATATCCACTTTTGAGCAAGGCAAGTCCTTATAATTAATCCTGTTGAGCCTACTTTTCAAATGCAATTACCTTTCTTTCAAAGTATTACTTGCATGCTTATTGTTATTTATGAAGTGCTATGTTAAATATTGTTGTCTAGTTACTCGCTCTATGGTTGTTACTTACTATTTTACTATTCTCCTCGTTGATTGTTGACATTATGTCTACCTTATCACCCTAGGATAATTATCATAATAAGATTGTCCTTAGTTAACTAAAAACGGATCAAGGTTGTGCTTAGAGATGCTTATTGGTTAATTTGAATATGATGCAAACATTGCTATTACAATATTTGGGATGTGATTTGATTCTTGGTATGGTAATATGGGTTACCACTAGGAACTGGAAAATATTTTATAAAATGGTGGAGAATAGGCAAGTGGATTGTATGAGGTGAGTGTAGTAATTGTACGGGATATGGGTTTGTCGATTATCTCGGCCGAGATGATTAAGGACCAAATCATGCGCCACATTTTCGAGCTAATAATCATGCAACTACAAGTCTAGTATGGGATAGACCTGTTGAATAATTTACCCAGTCGTGATGCTATCGGCATATTACAGGCAATTTGGGTCATGCTGTTGGACCTAAGCTGTAGGAGAGCGTATTTTTTTATGCACACCGTTGATTTATTACCTGCATCATTTGTCCCTTTATTTTGGGTGGTACTAATTCAAGATACGTCTACTCCCCCAATGGATGGTGTAGTGTTATGACAAGTTATTATGAAAGGCCTTGTTATTATCTTCTTAGTCGCACACCTAAAAAAGTGTGTTGGTCGAACATCAAAAGTTGATCGTATCTTGTGGGTGAAAATGTACAAATTTTGCAAAGTGTATAATCTATTCAAATAGTCATGCCCCCGGTTACGAACATTTTCAAGAAGGCCACACTTAGTTAGTTTTGATAAAATATGGGATGAGAACATGTTAACGTAAAAATGGTTGTAGCGATGATATAGAGATAGGTGGATGAAACTTCATTAGTAGGTCATATGGATGGAACCTTGCTTTATAATTAAACTTGCTTATACCAATGATACTTTGGTTTTAAGTTAAAAATGGCTAGGTCATATGTTTGAAAATAACTATGGTATGATATTTACAAACAAAACTTGCTTTGCTAAAATAACCATAAAACCCCTCATTTGATAAGCTAAGCATCCATATACTTGCATTAGACATAAGGACTTGCTGAGTACTTTTGTACTCATTTATTGGTCATATATGTGGATTCAGTGCCTGAAGATACCAATTGGTGAACAATTATCTCTACCAATCGAGCGTTGAAGATGATGTCATGTATTAGGTCGCTTGCCCTAGTCGATTACTCGTGGGCATATACTGAGGGTCCCCATGACTATTTATCATTTTCGCTACAAGGCTTCATGTATATTTGGCCTTCCTAGCCGCGATGTAAGACTCCGACCATGCAGTCTATTTACACTTATTTATTACCATTTTTATTCGTATGTATGGATGTGATATTCATTGATGTTGTACTGTGTGAGCTAGTTACTGATCATATGACTAGTTCAGTATACACAAAGGGCTTGGATGCAAATCCGGGTCCCGACATTTACCTCTATGAGATTGTACGAAAGGATACTTATTGTGTTCTTGACAATCATGAACCTATGAGACACTTCATATTATTTATATTTACTTCTCCCAAATCTAACTAAAATAAGGGAAAACTCTATTGACGAAATTTTGCAGAATCAAGTGATTCTTGGCGTTATCGGTAGGGTCCGATAAAATTTCATAGTGGGCAAAAAAAATTCAGATTTATCTCATTTTCATCAAAATTCAAAATTCAATTCAAAATTTAGTTAGATTTCGTCAATACATTTGAAAAATTTAAATTTTCGTCTAAAATTTTGCCGAAATATCCGATAACCTACGGTTACGAGTTCTATCGGTGGGTTCGATCATCATCGAAGAAGAACGAACAGAGTTGCTTCGTCTTGTGAAGCTCCTCTAAGGCTCTAATTCTAAGTAAGCATATGTCATCATCCACAAGAGAATTTTATTAAGAAAACAAGAAATCCAGCTATACATTTCCGCGTAAACATTGTCGTGGATCACCGGCAATCTTTCGCCGACGGTGAACACACAAACGCCGCACTCAAGAACACAATGAACACAGTGTTTGGTCTTTGCAAAACCGGCAACTTTTACGGTATATTGCTTGCTTATTTAAAGAGTAGTACAAGGATAAAGATGACTACTAACTAAGAATAATAACGTCGCATGATGACTACTAAGCGGATGAATGCATAGTGTTCGCATGATGACTAATGTGACTAAGAATAGTAATGCATGGTCGCATGGCATGGCTAACGCCCAGTTTAAGGCATGGCACTAATGCAAATAGGAAACGGAAATAATCAAATGGAATTGCTTCACTACTGATGTGAAACGGAAGGAAATAATCAGAGAATTGGTGATCTTTGGAAGCGGTGAGCCGCTTGGAGTAATTTCAACAAACATACACAAAAAGCTCTCATCATGTGCTTCATAGTAGTGACGCGAACGCTCGGAGATTCCTCTCTGACGTCCCGCCTCCTGCGACCGTCTCCTTAGCTCTCTCCCTCCATCGCGCTGCGCGTGTTCGGATCTCAGCTGCTGTGTCGCCGTCGCCCATGATCGTCTCCACGCACCTCTGGATCTCGCCTCGTTCCGCCACTCCCTCGCCGTCCACCAGCGCGCGCACGGCGACGCCCGCGCATTCCTCCACCAGCCACGCCACCGTCGGCTGGTCCGTCCACTGCGGCACGGCCACGATCGGCACGCCGCGCGTGATGCTCTCCAGCGCCGAGTTCCACCCGCAGTGCGTCACGAAGCACCCGACCGCCGGGTGGGACAGCACCCGCACCTGGTCGCACCACTCCACCACCATCGCTTGCCCTCCGCCGGCGTCGGCACAACCGGTCGTGCTGTCCGACTCTGCACCCTTGCGCGCCACCCATAGGTATGGCCGGCCGGTGGCGACCAGGCCATACCTCATCTCCTCATCATGCCGCTTGCTCGCTGAAATGATAGTCCCAAAAGACACGTACACCACGGACCGCGCGGCCTTGGTGTCTAGCCACTCGATGTACGCCTTCGTGTCGGCGCGCAGAGACAAGTCTGTACTCGACGGAGACGTGTCGTCCGGCACCACAGGCCCGACGGCGACGGCCTCCAACTGCGGTAGTGTGCGGAGCGCGTTGGGCTCCAGTGCGTCGAATGTATTGACCAGCACCTTGTGCTTGTGCTCGTCGAGCGCCAAGAAGAGATCACGCAGCGTGTCGAGCACTACGTAGAGGCGTTGCTCCGGCGAGGTGATGGCCACGATGGACGGGAGAGCGTTGGACTTGAGCGGCGGCAGCCCCGGCAGGCGGACGCTGGCGTCGCGGTCGGGGTCGTTGGCGCAGGAGGCGAGGGCCGTGTCGTGGCCGTGGAAGTAGTGGTAGTAGACGGCGAAAACGGCGGCCGGCTGGATCCAGTACAGTGCCACGGGGATGCCGTGCGCGCGCGCGACGTCGAGCACCCACCCCACAAGGAAGGTGTACACCACGCAGGTTACGGGGCGGCCGCGCCCGGCGAGGCGGGCGATTACACCGGAGAGCGTCTCGCACCCGACGGCGCGGGTGCGCTCGTTGTAGGAGCGGACGTCGTCCACCTCCGGCTTGAAACCCTCGTCGAAGCCGTCGGAGTAGGGGGCGTGCAGCATGCCCGCGCCGTCGACGACCTCCTCGTCGGGTGACAAGAGGGAGGGGAACATGAGGCGGTGGCCGGAGACGGCGGTGGAGAAGGTGACGCGCGCGTTCGCCGCAGCGATGCGGGCGGCGAGGCGGCGCGACGGGTTGATGTGGCCCTGCAGTGGGCTTGTGACGAACAGCATATGCTGCACCTGCACAGGAGGGCTCTGGCTCTCCATTGGTTCACCTTGAACTGTACATGATAGATTCGGTGAGCTCATAACAAGTTCGTATATTATTGCAATGTTGCTGCAAGTGGAGGTAAGGTAGTAGCTCACCTCTGGATGGTGATCGGTCGGCCTCAGTTTGCGTAATTGCGTTTGCTTTGCTGTCTGCGTCAGAATGTCCTAGCCTGCTGCTCACATATGGTTTTAAACATGCTAGCCAATAATTCTGACATTACAACTAACACGGTAATACTTGTACTTGAAATGATACGAGTTAAGATATCCCAATTCAATAACTTAAGACTGCACGAAATCTGAACTAAGTTGTGACAGAGGCCATCAATTTGTTTCGGCCTATAGACATTGGATCTCAACTGCTGTTACGCTATGTCAAAAACCAAATCACACAAATCTATCTCGTATAAAAAGTAGCTTCAACTGGATTTTTTTTCTTTCAATTCGATCAAAAAACTTCCAACTGGAATAAAAAAAAACATCCGACTCGATTTCAAAACCTTTCAATTAGATCCACGCATCTTTCAACTCTATTAACAAAATTTCTACTGGATTTCGAAAAAATTACAACTTCAAATCCGCCCTTCCCAGAAACTTTCACCTGCGCAGCCGAAATGAGCTTTCAACGCCAAAACGATGTCCAACAGCGCCCAATCGAGACAGCACAATAGCGAAATCGGTTCAAACTAACGCCGAATCGAGGCTCGCCTCCAGTGCTGTGCAGATGCGAGCAGCAGGGCGACGCTGGTGAGCCCTCGCACGGCGGCGTACATGCATCCGACAAGGGTGCAGGCACGACAGCATGGGCAAGGAAGAGGGCGGCGTGTGAGGGCTGGGGGGAGGAGAAAGAAATGGGTGAGGTGGAGGAGCCAATGGCCCGTGGCGGCGGGCGTAGGTGGCCGCCGAAGAATGGAGAGATGCGAGTCGGAGCCTCCATCCAAAATTCTTAGCCCAAACAGCCAAAGGTAATTTCAAGAGAAATTTTACACCAGGCTAGCGGGATGAGGCGGGTCTTGCATGTTTGGAAAGGATTTATTGTTAGTGGTGAAATTTGATGCGCTGAAAACCCTACATGAGTTGGAATTTGTTCATCTCCCAATTTGGGTTAGGGGGGATTCAAAACTCCCTCTTGGGTTGATGAATAGAGAAATGGCTGAGGTATTGGAAATCAGATTGGCAGGGGTTCTGCACTAACTGAGCTACTGCTAGCGCAAGTCTAGCCAGGAGCTGCCGAGCTGCTGTGCACTGCCGAACCAGCCCAACAATGCTGCAGTCCGGCCATTGGTGGGAGCTGCCAAACAGCTAGTAGCTCTTGTGCTGCCACTGCTAGCAGTTTTGCATGCTACAGTATATCATCTCCTTCTCTCTTCTTGCAAAGCTTTCAAACCAACTCGCATGCGAAATCGGATTGTATGGATGGGAAGCTTAGGTGATGGGGAATGCAATGGTATGACATGCGTAGATCGATTCTCATTTTTCAGTTGAGAATGGAATGAGAGAAGGGATGAACTTGTGTTGTGGTTTGGCTTTGACTAAAAATTAGTTGGCAGTGGGGAGGTGCTTCGGCTGTGTGCTTTGGTCGGGAGCAACAGAAAAATGGCATGGGCAAAGAATGGATGGCAGTGGAGATAAAGTAAGATGCCAGTGGGAAAAATAGATGGGTGGCAATGAAGTGTGACATGTGTTGGGAGTATAAAAAGGCAGTTGGAGAGGGTGCAAAGGCTGTGCAATGACAGTGAATAAAGGTGGCTGGTTTGGGCTGTGTTGAGAGAGAAATTCGAATGAATAGTGTTCGGTGTACGGGGGAGAAATGTCAGAGAGGGTTAAATAATTTTTAGGCATAAAAGTTTAACTCCAAAAATCACAAAATTTTTATGGGAGGTTCCTGACATAATGTAAATACTTAGGTAAAAATTTCATGAATTTATCCAGAGTGTGATGCTCTTTAAAAATCTTTAAATTTCCTATTTTCTTCGAAGATGAATAGCAGTATAATTCGTCCAAACGATCTTGAATGTGTAGACCGATTATAGAAGCAGAATGCTCTCGAGACAACGATCGCAACGATATAACATGCGTTGCATGATTTTTTATTTTTGGTTGTGATTGCGAGGAGAGAAGTTAGAAAAATAAAGAATAGACATACAGGTATTTTATCTGCTAGTTCTTTCCTCTTTTTTGTGAATTCGCTCAAACTATCATGCATGCAAAAACAAATTACAGAATTTGGTTGCTCGTGCGATGACAATCACGACGGTATAACATGCATGACTTGGTTTTGACTTTTTAGCTGAGATTTGAAGGAGAGAAGCGACAGGAGTTAGCATGGTCGGAAAATGGAAGAGATGACCGAAAAAGAAGGGACACGCGGTCGTTTCGCCTGCAGTTGGTCGAATAGGAAAATGAGAACGGCGATACTAATGTATGTATCATGATTTTTTGAAATGCACGTGGAAACAAGAAACAAAATATTTAATTTAATTGCAGTCTCTCGAACAATTTAATTTGACTTTAAATGCAACCTTTTAATTAATTCAATTTGATTTTAGAAGCAATGTTTTTACTTTAACACGGGAAAAAATTAAAAAATTGCCAAATATTTATTAGATCGCCTAGTTAAATATTAACATCCCGATTCTAAAAATCAGTATGTTACAAACCTCCCCCCCTAGAAAAAATCTCGTCCCCGAGATTGGACGAAAAAGGATAGGGGCGGAAAGACTTAGTCGCTTTGTTAAAATCTAATCTTCTTCCCAAAGACCAATCGACTTGATCTCCAACCAATACCACTACTATCCCAATAATTTTGGTTCGGAAACATTTAATTGTTGTCCATCCAATTGAAATCCACCAATCGTATTTAGTCTATAGCAAACACACTCCAATCTATTGTTCATCTTTTTATACATTAACTACTGAAATCGCTTGTTCTGATCTATTCTTCCAAACCACTATAAATTCATAAGTTTAGTTTGATTTCCAAAAAGAACATTGACTTATTTATCAATTTTTACAATCCATAAGTGAGCACAAACATCTATTAATACATTCTCACAGTATAAATCATGGTTTAACTCCAAATTTCGATCACATTCTCAAGAACAATAATAATCCTAAGTGAAACCACCATATTGCTCATATATTACCGTACACTTGCTTTATAAATTTCTATCATTGGGTATCTCCAATATAACTCCCAATTCATGAGCACCAAATAACCATATCTAAAGGTCTACAATCCACTAAGTGACAAATGTTATCAAGCACCCATAAGTTACTTGTTGGTTTCCAGTAATTTTTCTCACAACAATTTAAATTCCTAAAAAAGGGTACATCTATGCAAGATTAATTGTGTCTTCAGCAATGTCTCTATATTTCTGCTGCTAAATCCTTTTGCTAACATGATCAATCCATGAAGTACACCAAATTATCTTTTAAGGTGTAATCCACTCATCCCTACTCTAGGATCAAATTAACCTCCAAAATCAACACAATTATCCTAGGTTATCGATATACCTCTTTATCCACAGTCAACTCCGACCTAAGTTAATCAATTCATCAAAAAGGTCATCCATCCAAGGTGAGTTTGTAATCCGACTATAATCCGAATAATCTGAATCAACACTTTGGTCTAAATCAAGTTATTCACGATAATTATATGAGTTCAATCCAATGATATTAGCTCAATGTCTTCTATAGTCTATTTATCCCCAAGCATTATCTAAATCCAACCACCACCTTTAATCATCTCGAATTAAGCGAATTATATCATCCTTGGAACAACTATTCCCATAAAGATAAATCTCATATTCAATCCTCATAGTCACCCACTATATGACCATTCAATCACATAATCATTCTTCATCTCTAGAAGTATTATGATCCCGTTGTATACTCAATTACAACTTCACAAATCTCAAATTATCATCATGTGTATCCATCAAAATTTTATAATATCATCACAATTTCAATCTTAACTTTATCACACTAGACCTGAATATTTCTCACAATCTTATCGACATATCGACTAAGACATATCTAAAATCTAATATCCACAATTGAATCACAAAGTTATTAATCCAATCCTATACATGTATTCCATGAGTTCCACCTGCATATCTTCCAATATAAATCCGACATCACCAATAGGCAAGATTATACTACAACAGTTCCATTTATACTCATATCGCAACCTCCTATAGTAACCCCCACCATAATACATAAATGATCCCACAAAATCATTACTTCAACCTACTATACGCATTCTACGAGTTCTACCTACATATCCCTCCGATAAAAATCCAACAACACCCGCATGCATGCTTATATCTCACTGCAATAGTTCCATTTATACTCATATCATAACCTCTGATGGTAACTGCTACGAGACCCGCAGGCAAGCTTACATCTCACTGCAATAGTTCCATTTAAACTCATATCATATCTCACTGCAATTGTTGATGGCAGCTAGTAAGGAGGGGCATGGTGTAATACCACGAATATTTTTAAAGAGGAAAAACAAACAAAAGAGGGAATAAAATTTTATATGGGTCTTTTAGCGAAAAGCCGCTAACCTGGGCCTCGGCCCACGGCCCAGGAGGCCTATGTGGGGGACGGCCATAAGGGTGGGGCGCCTCCCTCCCGAACCCTAGCCACCACCTTGTGGCCGCCTCCCCCCTCGCCCAAGCCGCAAGCCCTGCCCCTCTACCCTCGCCTTGCGCCTCCACCTCCCTCATGGCCGCCTCCCACCTGGTGACCAGCAGCATCCCGGCGTCACTCCCCTCCATTGGTGCCTCCTCTCCACTGTTTGGGGCAGGTTTGATCCTTGATTGCTATCGATTAGAGAGTTTCTAAACTACTGCGATTAGAATCAGTAATCTGTACTCTGCTTGCTCGTCCATTTTCGCATAGTTATGGTCCGAATTTGAGGTTAGGGTCGCCTAGAGATTTCTGGGGTTTATGCTCAGCTTTGCATAGAGAGCAAGATCACCAAATTTGGAGTTGTAGATTGGGAGATACGTTAATTTCTTTACTGCCATCTAGAAACCCTAACGAGATTACAGCAGTCATCTTGTTTAATAGATAAGATTTGGATAATGACCGATTCAGGGGGGGTCCCAAAACATCTTTCGTAGGAAATTTTATTAGCTTTCCAGATTGATAAAGATCATAAATTTTGGTTCAGTCAATTGAAAGATATAGATTTTTCTTGTAATGCTTTTCCTTCAGACTATCAGATTCTGACTTCAAGTTTTCAACTGTATATTAGATCTTGTTAATGGTAGAATTAGATAATCTCCCCAACTAAGTTATTGTAGATAATTTTGTTATATTTCTATAGAGTCCTAGACCATTGAATTTCGATGTACCAACTAAACGTTATGAATTTACCAAGTCAGTAGTACCGAAGATGACATAACGGTCTTTGGAATTAAAAACAAATGCATAGATGGGATTATTTGATCTTTTAGTCACATGAGAAGTTGTAGATATGCTAGTTTAGATTCAAGGAAAACTGTATTCATGACTTTTGGATTTTTTACTCAAAATTTATGGATTTTCCTTTAATAGCTGTCTGTTTGGACAGATTGAGATTTGGGAGTGTATCGGCTAAGTCTCGTGTTGCGATTAAGAGCGGTTGATTTCATTTTGTTACTCTGTTATGTTGTGTACTTTTGAATAATATATTTAGTATACTTTACGATTGCTAGGTGGTGGTGAGCACCGGGGTTAGAGCCTTTCCGTCGTCATCCGTCTCTCGGTTAAGGCAAGTACATGGTAGAGTGGTGAACAATGGGTCGTTTGCCATGATTATTGATATTGCTTATCATGCTATTTATTATGCTTTTGTTCAGCTTATTCTTATACATGATATTGATGACCTTGAGTGAATGATGTTATGATATTGAGTTAACGAGAATGAGAAATTGAGTTAGTGAGATGAATTATATTGATGAATAATTAAAGATATTGCATCATTTACATTCATCATGACAGGAGTTGCACGAGCCAGGTCGGTGAGTAAGTCATGTAACTATTCCGGTGAGGTCGGTGAGAAAGATACATGATTATTCCAGAGTACTCTAGATAAAATCCTACTTAGGTTGGGACTTCACGGGAGTGAAGGATAGAGTGTGTCATCGACGGGTGAACACTCCACTATACCGGTATCAGCTGATGAGTTGCATATGAGCAAGAGCATGATGGTGCATTCGCATATGAGTAAATTGTTAAGATGTGCAACTTTACCTATATGGAATATGGTTTGATTGTTTGAGAATGAGAATGGCATTAAATAGATAGATGATGATGATAACTTTGATTATGGTTGATAAACTGTTGTTTATGGCTTTATTATATATTTGCTGAGTCTTGGACTCATTCTTGCTGATTTGCGACCTTTCTTGGGCGTGGAAGATGCGCTTGAGTCGAGGACGACTCCAATTCAAGAAGGGGAGAATGATGAGGACATCACTTCTACTAATATGAATAGTTCTCTTGCTGCTACCACAAATGATGTGCAAGGTCCAATTACTCGGGCACGTGCTCGTCAACTCAACTATCAGGTAACTCGTTTTTAGGAGTAAATAATATTTCCGCTGAGAATCTGATACTTCCTAAGACATGTGATTTTCTTGTTCTTACGAATTATGGAGAGGAGGAGCCAACTCACAACAAGAGGAACACATTAAGGACTTCACCTAATTCGTCCATCTCCATCAATTCGGCTGCATTTAAGTCTACTTCATCGGGCTGACGAATTTAGGCCTATTATCCATGGTGCTGCGACACCTTTTGGGCCGAGGGTCTTGTATCACCACTTAGGCTATTTGGGCCGGCCATCCCCCTGAACGCTCCCCCCTTGGGCCGCTGTTTTCATGGGTACTGTTCATGTGAACAGTACCGCAGCCATACTGTTCACGTGAACAGTACCATAAAAAAGTACTGCCTCTATTTCCTTAGAAAAGTGCGGCTTCTATTTCCTTAGAAAAGTGCGGCTTCCCCCTCCCCTATTTAAGGAGGTCGCACCCCTTTAGTTTTCGGTGGGTTTTTCTTAAGAGATTATTCAGCTTAGCAGTCTCACCGCACGTTCGGTTGAGGAACCCCAACTTGTGAACTTAATCTTTATTCGCAACACAATTTCAGATTGCATCTTCTACTCTCTTGCTTGTGTTTTTGATTTGCTTGCAGGAGATAGCCTTCTTGGCGAGGTCAACCGCGTTCATCACGGTTGATAACCATTGGACCAATGGTGTAGTGATTGCGAGGGTTCGATCTGTTTTGGTCGGAGCCTTTGGATCATCAACGTCGTGTTCTCCACAATCGACTTATCAGTACCTTTCGGAAGATCGGGCCACCGTCACATCAAACTGAGAGACCATGTGAGAGGTCCTCCACTCTGAGTGATGAGTATTTGACAAGTGTGTTGATTAGATTGAGAGTTGAGATTTTCGGTTTGGGACTATTCGGTCGTGAGTCGGGAAATCGGAACTACTGTGTATGGAGCGGAAGTTAGGTGTAATCGAACTACGGTGTTGAAAATCGGAACTTCATTTAATCTGGGATTTGAGTTCATTTGAGCTAAAGTGCGGAACTTCCTTTTGGTGTCATGGAAGTACCGCTATGTCCAGCGGAGAGTCAAAATCGAATTGAATCTCTAGGAAATCGGATGTTACGAAAATCGGAAGTTCCGCAATGGTAAGTCGCGGAACTTCCGATAATCTGACAGTGCGGATGTTAGAAATCGGAACTTCATTGTAGTAAATGCGGAACTTCGATTGTGTCGTAATGCGCGAGAAGGAAATCTTGTGATTTTGATTTTGTATGAGTTTGAGTCTTATACAATTGTTGATGTTATGATATTGTGCAATGCTATGTGATGTGTTTTTGGTTGTGATGACTGCAGGGCATCGAGATGGAGTCGTGGCGAGACACGTGGACGGACTAAGCGCGAGGCGTTGAGGTCAGAACGGTCGGGATGTGTCGAAGACGGCGTGAATCTTGAAGCGGTTGCGAGTCGTGCACAAGAAGGAAGACGGAGGCTTCCAGAAGGTGCGCAAGGGGCGAAACGGTATTTTCGCAAAGCGGTACATGTGGAGGTGGCTCCGTTCGGGTGTAGTGGGCTTAATGGGTTGGAGGCCCATTAAGCAAAGGCTATAAATAGAGGTGAACCCCTGGTGTTAGGGTTAGACTTTTGGGAGAAAGAAAATTAGGGTTAGCCTTAGCAAAAAGGTTTGTTTTGCTTTGAGAGTTTGTTGAGAGAGAATGAACTGAAAATCTTGTAATCATTCCTCTGTGGTTCCTTGTAATCTTTTGATTTCTATTAATGAATCTCTGAGGTTTTGATTACTTGCCTATGCCTTTCTCTATTCTCTTTCACGTTCATGTTGAATATTTAAGGTTTTGATGTATCTTTTGATTCGTCTTATGGAATAGCATGAAACTTGATATCTAGAGTCGTTTTGCTATTGCTAATGGATTCCCAAAGTCTCATGAACTAAGAATCTGAGAATCGTGTTTATTTTGGTTTTTGGTCTTTCTTTCCCCTTCTTCAAGAAATCCATATTTAGCTTGATTATTGGATCTTGGTTTGCGATTCTTCTCCATAAGGTCAAGATGGTGTTTAGGATGATGTCCTGTGAACCTTGACCTGAGAAGAGAACTCAAGATTTCGCATTTTGGATTTTTGGGAAAACCCCAGCGCCTTTGTTCTTCTTCCGGAAAATCGGAACTTCCGATTGTACATGGCGGAACTACATGAGCGGAACTTCATTTGAATCCGGAACTTCGGAGTGCGGAACTACTGTGGGTAAAATCGAACGTCCGATTTCTCGAGCGATCTGAAAACTTTCTTGTTCTCTGTTTTTGCTTCACTCTTCTTGAGATATCCAGAGGTCTTTGTAGGTTGTATTTAATTACGACAAAGGGAGTTATTAATTTTAAAGCACCATTCACCCCCTCTGTTGCCATTTCGGTCCTTCAATTGGTATCGAGCCGGTTAGCTCTTATTTATAGATCTTAACTTAGGTCTTGAGCCATGGCAACGGACAAGTATTCCACCAAGCCTCCGGTCTTTGATGGTCCGGATTACCCCTACGGAAGAGCCGAATGGAAGCGTATATCCGGCTCGGGGTATGCCATCGGAGAAAGGTGAAGGTCGATTCTTTGTTCGCCGATGAGAACATCAATGTGGGAAATATGGTGATGTTGAGGCAAATGCTAAGGCAAGGAACATTATCATTCGTGGTTTGGCGAAGTGAGTTTGATCGTATTTCTCATTTGATTTACGCTTATGACATCAGGTGACCCTCGATGCATACCATGAGGGCACCACTCGATTAAGACGGTTCGACAAGACCAGTTCAAGCGAGAATATAGTAAATTTGAGATGCTTCTTTGGTGAATCTCTTGACGAGTGCTTTTAGCGTTTTCATAAAATTTTGAGCAACCTCCGAGGTCGGTCTTACATACCCCGACTTCGGATAACGCTCGACAGATGCTTTCGCACTCGATCTTCGTGTTTGGGAGATGAAAGTGACTACCATCAAGGATAGCACGGACCTCTCGACCACGACTCTTGATGCGCTTTACTCGCGTCTCAAGACTCACGAGATTGACATTGTCTCGAAGGTCGAAGTCACGATCGATGGCTTTAGTCATCGATCCCACACGGATCTTCTTACGAGTCGACACGGGTTCTCCTAGTTGCTCTCGTGACATAGCGATGATCGATTAGAGCGACTTGAGGATGAGCAACTAGCCCTCCTAGCTCGGAAGTTTTCTCATGCTTACAAGAGGAGGAGGGATGGTAAAAGAGGAGGTCTGTGATTTGTTTGAGTGTGGTGGCCCCAACCACATCCGAGCAAACCGTCCCAAACTTGGGAAGGGCAAAGGTGACTATGGCGGTCCAAGCAAGAACGACTACATCGACAAGAACCGCAACACGAAGCCCTCAAAGACTGATCAAGGCAAGAAGAAGTTCCGCAACCGGAAGGCAAAGAAGCTGTTCCATCGCGTCCTCACCGCCCTCGACGAGGCTGGACACCCGGCGAGGTGGAGGGTGGAGGACGATGATGGGAAGGACGATCATGATCCCAAGGACGACGGCAACTTCTCGGCATGTGCTTCATGGCCCTCGAGGCGAATCGGCGACGGCAATGGCTGTACTCGACTCGATGAGGTTAGTCCCACGTATGACCAGACTTAATGATGCTTTTCTTAAGCTAGGTAGATTCCATGCTAAGTCTAGGGCTAAGTGTCTTTGGGTTGGAGAAGGAAGTAGCTAGACTATCACGGGAGCTTACTTTACTTACATCCGCTCCCTCCGTGATGAATGTGACACATCTTTGTGCTTTGATTGATGATATGGATAAACTAAGGACCGTACATGATAGTGTGTCCTCCGAACTTGACATGATTAAGGTAGAGAACATTAGCCTTCTTCTTTGAATTAGAAATGAGTAGGGTAGCACCTCCTTCATTCACTCTTTGTTGAGGCTCTCGCTTGCACCTCATGTGAGGTTAAGGACAATTCGTTTAGAGGTCTTTATACCATGTTGCTTGATGCACTGAAACTTGTGAAAGCTGTAATAAACTCAAGATGAACCTAAAGCAGGCAGATCACAAAATTCTGAATTTCAAGCTGCGCTACTAGAGCCTATTGTTTCTTGTTTAAAGCGTCCTAAGTTAGCTCTTTGAATTAGAATCAGATTCAAGCGGTTTCAAGAAATGATTGATCACGATAACAAATTGGCTCAGTATGCTTCTAAGGACCTTGTTAGCTCACCTTGCAATCATTGTAGTAAACTAAAATGTGATTTGGTTGCATTGGATGAAAAATGTGTGAAGCTAACTAAGGATCTTCTAGAGACACAATCATCTGCTTGTATTGTGTGTCTTTGGGAAGAAGTCTAAGGGTTTGGTAGAGGCGCCTAGCAACGTGAACCAATCGCTAGCGATGAGGACTGTCCCCCAAAGTCGGTGTGCGTGCACAAGCCAATCTTTCCTCTCTTTGTTGGTTCTTCTTACGCTCCTTACCTTCTGCTGTCCCTTCTTCCCCTCGCTCTTCTTGCACCTCTCTCTTTCGGAGTGTCGGTATCTTATGAACACTCTCGAGAGGTTTGTAGGAGGCAAGAAGAAGCTCAATCTCATTCTAGACAAATCTAAAATTTGCAGATTTAATCGTGGTCTAGGATATGATATCCGAGGAGGATATGAGGAAGCATCCACCATCGTGCTCAAAACCATAGCACGGTGTGATCAAAACTAAGCCGGGGTGAGAAAGTAAATTTTAAGTCGTGGGTTTTGTTCAAAGGATTTCGACACGACAAGGTGATTCCACTGCGGCTTCGCCTCTCGAAGGCGAAGTATCATTGCACCTTCGCCGTAAAGATGGACATTTAGTTGATCATTGCTTGGTAGCGCCAAGATCGCGCGTAGAGACCGTGTTGAGTTTCTTAGGCACATTCGTGGTCAGCCCGGATCTTGAGTGCACCTAAGACCAACACGAGGTCTAGGTTTGTTCTATCGATGATTTTGGGCGACATCGAGGACTTGGTTTTTCCGAGTTTTCGAGTTTCGTCCTCATGCTCCCTTTGGTCGTAACTCCGCCGTCCCGAGGGTAGATCTCGTTTTCCTTTCGAGATAGCTACATGGCGAGAT
Source organism: Hsuehochloa calcarea (assembly GCA_036346395.1). Taxonomy (NCBI): domain Eukaryota; kingdom Viridiplantae; phylum Streptophyta; class Magnoliopsida; order Poales; family Poaceae; genus Hsuehochloa; species Hsuehochloa calcarea. The sequence goes on from CM070604.1 coordinate 26,685,145, forward strand.
CGAGATATATCGCACTTCGACTCGCTCTTCCATAGCGATCGGATTCAAAGAACAGTGAGATCTTTGACTTGTTGAGTGACAGAGGCGTAGGGTAGATAGAGGTCGGTCTTGCTTGACTACTTCATCATTCGCCGTGCTACTCGGTATTGGGTGCCAAAATCATCGTTGATTCACCCGAGATCGAGACTTTACTCTGCTTGACTCGTGGTCGCCGGTGGGAAGGGAAAAGTGCGGATTGTAGACTCGGTTGTTCACGTCATATGACCGAGATTCTCGTTGGTTTTCTTCCCTAGCCCGTGCTCCGGTGATGAGGCGATCACTTTCGGAGATGCTTCATTTGGGCGCGTCATCGCTAAAGGTCTTGTGAGCATTAATGATTCTTTTATTTTAAAAGATGTTGCCTTAGTAAGTAAGGCTGCATATAATCGCTTTGATCTCTCGACTTACCGATAGCGGTTTCGAGGTGAGCTTTAAGAAAAACAATTGCAAAATTCTTGATTCTTGGGTAGTCTAGTTTGCGGGATTTCGATATGGGAGGATTTTTCGTGCTGATTTTTACGGATCTTCCGTGATCCTCTCCGATGTTTAATTGCGTCGAATCCGTGATTTGACTTTTCGGCATAGGAGACTTGGTCATATAGGATTTGATCATCGACCGAGTTAGCGGCCACGATCTCATTCGTGGTTTGCGAAACTCAAAATGGTCAAGGATCTTGTTTGTGCTCCTTGCAAGCACGGCAAAATGGTTCGCTTCACATCCTCGATTCTGATGACTATGAGCGGATGCACTGTGTCAAGCTGCTCCATATGGACCTGATGAGGACCGGCTAGAGTGCGGTCGATGGGAGGAAAGTGGTGCGTACTTGTCGTGGTCGATGACTTCTCGAGGTATTCTTGGGTGTTCTTCTTAGCCTCGAAGGATGAGGCGTTTACTCTTTTCGTGGTCTTTTTAGTAGGCTTTCTGTTGAGCTCCGGGTGCATTACGAGCAATTCGTGCGATAATGGCACCGAGTTCAAGAATTCCTACTTTGAGAGTTTTGTGGTGAGGCAGTGTAGAGCACCGTTCTCGTCTCCATACGTCCCTCAACAAAATGGCGTTGTGGAGAGGAAGAACCGTACCTTGGTCGAGATGGCCGGGCGATGCTTGATGAGTACTCTACACCTAGGAAGTTCTGGGTGAGGCAATTGCTCTCGCTTGTCATGTTTCTATGAGTTTTTCTTGGGCACTCTTGCATCGCACTTCTTATGAGTTGAGATATGGGCGAAAACCAGCGTCTCGCATTTTCGTGTGTTTGGTTGCAAGTGTTTTATTCTGAAGTCTGGGAATCTAGATAAGTTCGAGTCACGATCTTGTGATGGGATCTTTACGGGTTACTCGACTTCTTCTCGTGCCTATAGAGTGAAGGCTGAGTCTAGTAAGCTGTTAGAAACACGTGAGGTGACCTTTGATGAGGCCATCCAGGACTAGGCACGATATCTCGAGTTCTTTAGAGCGATGCGAGTCCATCTTTGTGGGACGAAGAGGAAGACGGAGATGAAGGTTCTCTACCTGACCCAGTTCTTCCTCCTCCTCTTGAGGTGCCTTCTTCCACCGCACCTCGAGGAGATCAGCCCTTACCTTCTGCTTCTTCTGAAGTTAGTGGCTCTGTTCCTATCTCATCTGCTAATGAGGTAGAGGCCACTTCTTCATCTCACCCTGGACCTCCAAGACACATTCAAAAGGACCATCCTTCAGAGCAGATAATTGGAGATCTCTTTGAGCGAGTCACTCGTTCAAAAACTGGCTTGTCTCTATTCTGTCTCCATTCTGCCTTTGTTGCCTCATTTGAGCCCAAAGACGTTTGTCATGCTCTATCTGACGAGTCTTGGACAAACGCTATGCATGAGGAGTTGGAAAACTTTGAAAGAAACAAGGTGCGGTCTCTTGTTGAGCCCCTCAAGGTCACAATATCATTGGGACCAAATGGGTGTTCAAGAACAAGCAAAGTGAAGATGGGTTAGTCATTCAAACAAGGCTAAATTTGGTAGCTCGGGGTTACTCTCAAGTTGAGGGTCTAGATTTGAAGAGACCTTTGCCCTGTAGCTAGACTTGAAGCCATTAGAATCTTGCTTGCCTTTGCGACTTCTAAGGGTTTCAAGCTTTACAGATGGATGTCAAGAGTGCCTTCCTCAATGGCCTTATTGAGGAAGAAGTCTATGTCGACTGACCTCACAGTTTCGAGAACCCCAAATACCCTAACCATGTCTACAAAGCTTTCCAAAGCTTTGTATGGACTCAAGCAGCTCCCTGAGCTTGGTATGAAAGGCTTAAGTCCTATCTCACGAGCCATGGTTTTGAGATGGGTAAAATTGACAAGACCTTGTTCATTCGCCGCCTTGGCACCGATCTTCCGCTCGTCGGATATCGTGGATGACATTATCTTTGGCGGCTCCTCGCATGCTCGTTTCCCGTTTTCCGATGTCATGAGCTCGGAGTTTGAAATGAGCATGATGGGCGAGTTGAGCTTCTTCCTTGGCTTCCAAATCAAAGCAGACTCGGGAGGTACTTTTCTTCATCAAGGCAAATACACTCGAGACCTCTGAAGCGTTCGACATGAATGATGGAAAGCCGATATCAACTCCAATGGCATCTCTGTTGCTCGGATCCGGATGAAGGCAGCGAACTGTTGACCAAAAGGATTTTAGGAGCATGATTGGCTCTCTCTTGTATCTCACGACCTCGAGACCAGACATACACTTCTCTGTGTGTCTTTGTGCTCGGTTTCAGGCTTCTCCTCGCGTATCTCACCGTCAGGCGGTGAAGCGCATCTTTCGGTACCTTCGAGCTACCATTGACTATGGTATCTGGTACTCCTCCTCTTCTTGTCTATCTCTTAGAGCCTTCTCCGATGCGATTTATTTGGTGTAGGATAGATAGGAAGAGCACTTCCGCACTTGCCAATTCATTGGCACTTCTCTCTCTCCGGTCGTCAAGGAAGCAATCCGGTGTTGCGCGATCCACTGCAGAGGCCGAAATGCGTTGTTGCGACCGATTCTTTGTAGTCAAGTGCTTTGGATGGTCTCGACCTGCAGATTCGGGCTATCTATCATCGCGTTCCACTCTTACGTGATAACACGTCTGCGATTTGCATTGCCAAGAACCCAGTGCAACATTCTCGGACCAAGCATATTGATATCAGATATCACTTTCTTAGAGACCATGTAGAGAAGGGTGACATTGTGCTCCAGCCAGGAGAGTGAGCACCGGTTGGCGTGATATCTTCACTAAGCCTCTGGGCGACTCTCGGTTTTGCTCTGCTGGGAGAGCTTGGGGTGGTTTGTCCTTACGGATTTCTTTGTGAGGGGAGTTTTGTGCTACTATTATATTATATTATATTATACTATTACTCCTTTTCTGTTTCATTTTTGGGTCAAGTCCTTCCAAAGATAGGTTAGAGTGGTTCACTTGCCAAATTGCTTTGATTGCTACTTCTTGTCTTATGCTTCTAGGATCTTGCTTATTAGTATCTCTTCCTTCTCTAAGTAGAGCTTACTCACTTCTTATAGGTTCTAGCAGGGGTCGGGCCACCCTTGGGTAGACAGGGACAGTGTTTGCTCCTTAGTGTATGTGAAGATCAGCTGATAGTCCTAGAATCATATGGGGTAGATAAGAACCTGTCTGAGCGATAGTTTTTCTCTATATCTTTTCTATGCTCTAAAGGACTGCCTTTTCTATTTTACTTATCAGATTCTCGTTTTTGTTCCTTTGGTTCAGGGGGAGTTATTCTTGGTTATTCCATATTCTTAATTGTGTCATAACTCAACCTGAATTAAAAGATGCATCTCATTCTGAAGGGAATCTGGATTTTTGTGTATTTCATCAAGCATTGCATAATAATCAAATGGAGCCTTGTTTATTATCCCTTATGATCTGTTTTCACCTTTTACATCTTGCCATGATTTATGCTAAACTGCTAGATCTATCATGACTTTTTATGTATAGTTTAGTCGTTGCCATGCTAAGGTATTTAAAAATGCTAAACTTGAATTAAAATCTTGTCATGATAGCTCTTGAGACTAGTCTGGTTAAAACTATCCTTTTATGATTTTTGCCATGTCAAGTAGGCTGAGTTGAGTCCTGAATGTCTTTTGAACTTTTGAGTAAGCTCGGTTTGGTAAGAAACATGACTTATCTCTAATCACTGGTCTAAAAACTTCAAAAGCAAAAATGATCTCTTTTGTGCGAAAAAACTGATCTCACCAAATCTTTCTCATGAGACGGCTTGCCATTGCACTAGGCATGAACTCAGGGGGAGCCTTGGATGACCTAAGATCACCTCCTTAAGTCTGTTACTTGGAGTGGTCGCATAAGGCTTGGGATCTAGCACATGGCTATAAAAAAAAAATGGTTGAAGCTCAGGAGGCAGTTGTGGATGGCACCTAGTCCAGAGCTTGCTTTACTGAGATAAAACCTTCAAAAGTCTTCAGAAAAAGAAAAATGTGCTAAAATTGCTTATTTTAAAAGAGACCAAGTTCTGGATAAAATGAGTCCTTTTTCAACTGGTAGCTCTCTAAACTGTTCAGTACGAGTCTTCTTGGTTCAACTTAGATTATTTGACATGGCTTGTATCATCTTTGGATATCTTTAGCTAGACTTCTATCTCGACTTATTTGACCTGCTAAAGAATTGGATCATTAATCAGATAATGGACTTTATGTCTTAGCTTTTCTATACATCGATTGTCATGATCTTGATAGCATTCTTCTGTGTTATGGCTTGGTGTAATACTCTAATAGTCATTTTGGATAATCTACATGGCTCCTAATGCTTAAAATGTACATCATATAGTCTTTTCCTCCCTTTTCTACATATTGATGATTTTATTGCCAAAGGGGGAGAATGTAGTGAGAAAAAGCCTTCTGAAGAAAAGCCTTGAGTTTTTGTGCGAAAATTGCTCTTTCATCTCATCTCAAGTCTTTCTCTTCTTGTCAACTTGGTCTTGAGCTTAATTCTCTTGTTTAGACCTTGGTTGACTGGAATCTCAAACTCATCTTATGCTTTTTCGGTAATTGTCAATATACTCATCAAGGGGGAGATTGAGAGACCATGTGAGAGGTCCTCCACTCTGAGTGATGAGTATTTGACAAGTGTGTTGATTAGATTGAGAGTTGAGATTTTCGGTTTGGACTGCTTCGGTCGAAGTCGGAAATCGGAACTACCGTATGTGTATGGGCGGAAGTTCATTAATCTCAACTACGGTGTTGAAAATCGGAACTTCTGTTTAATCTGGGATTTGAGTTCTGTTTGAGCTAAAGTGCGAAACTTCCGCACCTGGTGTCGCGGAAGTACCGCTATGTCTGACAGGAGAGTCAAAAATCGGAATTGAATCTCTAGGAAATCGGATGTTCTGAAAATCGGAAGTTCCGCAATGGTAAGTGCGGAACTTCCGATAATCCTGACAAGTGCGGATGTTCGAAATCGGAACTTCATTGTGGTAAAATCTTGGAACTTCCGATTGTGTCGAGAATCGGCGAGAGAAGGAAATCTTGTGATTTTGATTTTGTATGAGTTTGAGTCTTATACAATTGTTGATGTTATGATATTGTGCAATGCTATGTGATGTGTTTTTGGTTGTGATGACTGCAGGGCATCGAGATGGAGTCGTGGCGAGACACGTGGACCGGACTAGGCGCAGGAGGCGTTGAGGTCAGAACGGTCGGGATGTGTCGAAGACGGCGTGAATCTTGAAGCGGTTGCGAGTCGTGCACAAGAAGGAAGACGGAGGCTTCGGAAGGTGCGCAGGGGCGAACGGTATTTTCGCAAAGCGGTACATGTGGAGGTGGCTCCGTTCGGGTGTAGTGGGCTTAATGGGTTGGAGGCCCATTAAGCAAAGGCTATAAATAGAGGTGAACCCCTGGTGTTAGGGTTAGACTTTTGGGAGAAAGAAAATTAGGGTTAGCCTTAGCAAAAAGGTTTGTTTTGCTTTGAGAGTTTGTTGAGAGAGAATGAACTGAAAATCTTGTAATCATTCCTCTGTGGTTCCTTGTAATCTTTTGATTTCTATTAATGAATCTCTGAGGTTTTGATTACTTGCCTATGCCTTTCTCTATTCTCTTTCTCGTTCATGTTGAATACTTAAGGTTTTGATGTATCTTTTGATTCGTCCAATGGAATAGCATGAAACTTGATATCTAGAGTCGTTTTGCTATTGCTAATGGATTCCCAAAGTCTCATGAACTAAGAATCTGAGAATCGTGTTTATTTTGGTTTTTGGTCTTTCTTTCCCCTTCTTCAAGAAATCCATATTTAGCTTGATTATTGGATCTTGGTTTGCGATTCTTCTCCATAAGGTCAAGATGGTGTTTAGGATGATGTCCTGTGAACCTTGACCTGAGAAGAGAACTCAAGATTTCGCATTTTGGATTTTTGGGAAAAACCCGAGCGCACTGTTCTTCTTCCAGGAAAATCGGAACTTCCGATTGTACATGGCGGAACTACCGCAGGCGGAACTTCGCGATCAATCCGGAACTTCCGAGTGCGGAACTATCTGTTGGGTAAAATCGAACGTCCGATTTCTCCGCGATCTACCAAACTTCATTTCTTGTTCTCTGTTTTTGCTTCACTCTTCTTGAGATATCCAGAGGTCTTTGTAGGTTGTATTTAATTACAGCAAAGGGGAGTTATTAATTTTAAAGCACCATTCACCCCCCCTCTGTTGCCATTTCGGTCCTTCACAAACATGGCGACCTTTCTTGCTTCGTTTGGTATCTCGAATGCAACGTAGCAAGCGAGATAGTTGAAGCGATGAAGAAACTCCATCACTGACAGGCTTCCTTGCTGGAGTTCGTAGAACTCCCACTTCTTGATGTCCATAAGACCCGAGGGAATATGGGCATTATAGAAGGCATCCTTGAAGGCTGCCCAAGAGATGATCTGACCTTCCGAAATGAGGGCATGATGGTTCTCCCACCAAGCTAGTGCTACCCCTTGTAGCGGATAAGATGCGTAAAGCACCTTCTTATCATCATTGCACTGGGCAACGATCAGCTTACTTTCAACAGTGTGGAGCCAATCATCAGCGTTGAAAGTGTCGACTGCTGATGCAAAGGTTGGATGTCGAGTTCGCATGAACTCGCCTATCTTGGACAATGGTTGGTTGGTAGAAGCTCCAATTCCTCCAGTGGCAGTGCCATGGGTTGCAGTATTCTGTACTAACTACTAGAGCAGAAGAGTGTTAGTTTGACACCCTTTCTCAATCATGGCAAGCACTTTGTGCCATGGTGGGTGGTGGCAGCAAAACTTTTGATTCTTCTAGGACGGTAGGCTGAGATTGCTCCGCTTGTGCTGCTGATGAGAAAGGATGTTGTGGATTGGGTTGTGAAGGTGCAAGAACCTCACTCCCTGGTTGTTGTGATTTGGAGGTAGCTCCTATTGCCATGAGTTGGTGAATGGAGCGAGTTACTGACATCTTGATCAAACAATATGCAATGTAAACAAACATCCGCGAGATAAGAGCGAATAAGCACATGTTAAGTGGGTCAGCAAGTATTATCATCTCAGCTAATCTAACTTGCCTACACTGAAAATATGCATATTTTTAGAATTTAGGGGCAACACATGTGAATATTAACATACAAAACAGACCTTGCATGGCGCACATGCCCGTTGTTCGATATTTCAAAGGAGGGCAAATAAAACATCATGAGTAGCATATTACAATAATTATACAGCAAGATCCCACATACTTATAACCCTACAAAATGTCCAAAAGCACTCACGCTATGCCCTACAGGTGAGGTCTAGACTAACTACTGAAGTCTAGACGTCCTCGTTGCGTGGTGCTGCTCCTGAGGACTCCGGGACAGTGGAGGGTGGAGTACCCTGGCACTTGGCCTCGTCATGCCTGGCGCAAGGGTGGCGGTGTCGATGCACCATCCGCGAAGACTTCTACGCCCCTACACAAATGGCCACCACCTGACGGTGGTGACCGATCGCTGACATGAGGGGACGTTGGGTATGGGACTGGATGCAGACAATGGGCTAAGGCGGCTCCTCGGCAGGTGCTAGTACATCATCCTCCACATACAATAGCTCCTGTGAGAAGAGCCCCTGAGCCACCATCGGAGTGATACTATCCTCCAACCTGGAGATCCTCTGTCGGGCCTCCAACAGCTCACGGATCACCTGACTGTGATATCCGTCGAGGGACCTCAAAAGGTCGATGAGGTGCAGGTGGGGAGTGAGGAACTATCTACCCTCCACCCGGTAGGAGTGCACCTCTTGGTCTGATGTCCAGGCTGGGAAATGGAAGAAGGGATCCTCCAGCTCCTGCAACTTGTGCCACAGGTGGACGATCGCGATATACGCTGCATCATACAACGATATCAGGATCGTTGAGACCCTCCTGTAATAACAGAAGGCAGGGTCTTCGAAGTGACATCCCTGGATGAGCACTTAGGTGAGGTACTTAGTGGATGCCGCACTGGAGGGTGCGCTGTAGACCGTATACTAGGGTGTATGCAGCCACTCGATGTGCTGCAGCATCACCCACAAGGTGTGTTGTAGCATGCCCTACTCAAATGCACTGGTGTGGTACTGAGGCTCCAAGTAGGTAGACATCTACATGTTTAAGAATAAGAGAAGTTAGTAATCATATGACAAGAGATATGGACAAGAGATGATATTAGACAGGAAAAGAATTTCAGCACAAGTTTTACCCATTCCCTAGTTATTTAGCTAATCCATAAGGCGCAATTTCAGGGTATAATACCCCTTGGTCTTTATATATAAGTAGACCTATATAATATCACTCAATTTAACTCCAAATGAAGGGAGAAGAGATTTAAAGGATATTACATCACAATATTTTCAGCAAGGTACTACATTTTGAAATTTTGGGAAAAGAGGTATCTAAAGTAGTATCCTTATTAGTTCGAAGAGAAACTTCAAAAAGGACTTTGTGTGGCCTGTTTTCAGGAATTTATTAAATCATTTTGGCTCTTTTTTAAGGTCCTAAAGTGATTTCATTCTTTTATTTTCAGAGAGCGCCCCATCTCTCAAAACTACAGTCAATTTGAAATAGATGAGATTAGATGACCAGAAGAGAGACTTTAAATAAGAGGAGAATGCTAAGAGGGATAAGATGAGCAAGAATTTCTAAAATTTCAGAACCATCCCTATGATTAGATTATGTTGCATTTTTAATTATAAGTCCTAATCTATTGACCATTCTATCTAGGCTTATCCTACAGTCAAGTATGGCTCTGATACCAAGCGATATCAGACCCCGGGCGTGGAATACCAGAAGACCCTATGTGTACACTGTACTAGTACCATGATCAGTGGCTAGTACACACATTCACAATATATGGTATTTACATCTATACATTCACATATAAAAGTAAAGGAAATAGGTACTTAACTTAAGCGATTACAATAATTACATCAACGGCCGACCGGTCAAATAAAAGCAGTCATCAGAGTGAAAGTAGTAGTAGAAGAAGTAATAAAAGTAGCAAAATTCCTACGGCATGCCGATCCAATCCCTCAAGCCACCGACAAGAAACAAGGTGTAGATAGATCCGTCACCGAACCCTCCGGTTCCAAGTGCAAAGAACGTGTCATCTGCCATCGGCACATCTTCGAACTCTGAACAACAATATAAGCATGATTGAGTACAATCAGTACTCAGCGAGACTTGTAGTGTATCGCCAAAATCATATACATGCAAGGCTATAAGAGAATAAGGCTCTACTCTACAAGTTATTTTGCTTAAAGCCATTTTTGTTTTCAATATTCATAAGTAGTAATTTGCAACAGAATTTGAAAGAGCAGTTAAATATGTATAGGATAGTAAGTAAAGAACTGAACAAATAATAACAGCAACTCATAACCCTTCTTGGTTAAGAGCACAAAAGAAATAATGACAAAAAATTGCAACCCTCCTTGGCTGCGAGCCACAATATATGTTCAGCCATAGACATGTCAGATAACATAACAAAATAAAACCCCATGTCATTGCCCATGTTTTGTGACAAAACAGTTTTTGCAAAACAACACTACAGCCATACCAACCACACTAAGTACACTCATGACCGCGAGCACGGCTATTTAAATAGATTTTCACTCTACAGAGGTGTACAACTTTACCCATAATACACGAATATTCCAGTTTGCTTGGAATTCTCTATACCACTACTCACTACCGTAGGTAAGCAGTCTAGAGCTCACGACGTAGCCTTTATATCATCTGGTTCTAACCTTGCACTCACTAAACGAATGTTTCCTCACTCACTCGGATACCCTCCGTCGAGTGTGGCCCTCACTTACCTGGATACCGTGCGTTAAGTGAGGCATTCTTAGTTGTGTCAGCAAGCTTTGTGCCAAACACTGTGGTGAAGGGAGCCCCTTCGAACATATCTAACCGGTCATGTCCGCACTCTACAGCCTGCAAGGCTAGTTTTTAATAACTTAGTTAGCTCTGACTATCCCATACGAGAACATATGGTTGTACAATTAGGTCTTAGTCCCGGAATTGTTGGCTTCAGTCTTTAATTGACCACGGGCGAGCATCTTTCCTTATCTACTAGTGAGTAACAATCCTCACTTTCTTAAAATATATTATAACTTGCATGTGTCTAAGAACTAGGTTTTTCATTTGATTTTCATAAAAAATAACAGAGGTACCCCCTTTGGACAATTTTCATAATATCCCAAATTCACAATTTAACATATTGTACTTTTATCAATTTTTCAAAAAATCTATCGTTCTAGTAGCAGTTGTGTGATAATTGCACTAAAAAATCTCAATTGACATTATATATTGTCTAACCTATATTCTAAAGGCTACAAAAATAAGGGATCAATATTCCAAGGAGATATATGCAGCAAGTAAAATTTACAACTACCAATTTCTCAATCATAACATTTTCATACAAAACATATACGCATGCACAATAGATTTTACAAAACAAAGTACAATAAGTAAAGTACTGGGACCAACATGATCAAAGGAGGTTCTTGCGTTGCTTTTGCAGTTTTGGATATATGGTTGGTTGGTCGTCGAAAAAATCTCTCGAGCAATTCACGTCTAAATAAAAAAGAGCCGGAAAAAAATTAAATAACACCAGTATATTCAACCATGATCAAAAATCAATTTTTTTTACATATTTTGGTAGTTCATGATTTTATATGAATTTAGAAATAAAAATAATTCAATTTGGAGTTTTTATGTAGAAGTTATTAACGTTATAGTTTTGCTCGGTTTGGAAAATCCAGATAAAATAGAAATACGCTTTCTAATAGAGAAAGCGTATGCTCGTGCATGTACTTTTTAGGTTTACGCTTTCCAGTAAGAAAAGCGTATTCTACTCAGAACTAAAAGCGTATTTTCTTTTTTCTTTTGATTTTCTTCATTAGCCCGACAAGTAGGGTCCAGTTGTTAGTGGCTCGATCCATGCAACAGCGCATGGACTAAAGTCTATATGCTTGGTCCACCGGTCCATGGACCAAGGCCTATTGCGCGCTTAAGTGCTCCTGGCCCGCGTGTTAGTGTCTCACCAGTGAAACCAGGTTTTAAATGATTCTCGTTAACTGTTTATGGCCCCACATGTCATTGAAACACTACAACATTTAATTATCACCTAATCATTGCTTTGTCTAAACCGACCAGGATTTGACTAATTAATTTTTGAGCTATAGTACGTGCCTCATTAGACCGCGCAGAGCAGTGCAATAGCACTCGCGCTCATCGCCGGTGCTGATGAGGACATAACCCCTATGGATACAACCACATTTGTTATGCTTGTTATTCCAATTACAAGAGCTCGTACGCGTCAACTTATTTATCAGGTAAATTCGTTTCGAGGGCTGAGTATATTATTTGAGAACTCTATGATGCGGCCTAATGGAGATGATTTACTTGTACTTAGGAATCTAGGACTACGACCAGTTCAACAAGGTTTACAACCAGTTTCGCAGGGTCTACGACTATTTCAAGAAGTCCTACGACCACTTTCACCAGTACTCGGCGAGCCCAGGACTGATTGGGAGCAATCTACGACTAGAGAAGCGAGCACAGTACTCATTGGCCACAATCTACGTCCAGAAATAGTATGGACTCCTCAAGACCATCCCAAGGCCAGTCCTACGACCAGGACTTCGACCAGAGATACGTGACCTAAATAGTGAATAAGGTGCTACATCACCGTTTTGGCCTAATAGGGCCTTGTAAGCGTGTCGAGGTCGGAGCCCAGGTTGTGTACGCCTCTTTCCACGGCCGTACAACCCTAGGTCGACCTGCTCACGTCCCCCTATATATATACAGTAGTCGTCATAGTTTAACGTGGATTTTTCTTTGAGATTATTCTGCTTAGCTGTCTCACCGCACGTTCGGTTGAGGAACCCCACATTGTGAGCTTCATCTATATTCGCAATACAATATCAGATTGCATCTTCTACTTTCTTGCTTGTGTTCTCGATTCGTATGCAGGAGGTAGCCTTCTTGGCGAGGTCAACCGCATTAAGCACGGTTGATAACCATCGGAGCAGTGGTGTAGTGATTGCGAGAGGTTTGATCTATTTTGGTCGGAGCCTTCGGATCATCAACATCGAGTTCTCCACAATAGACTTATCTGTACCTTTCGGAAGATCGGACCACCGTCACATCAGGCGCGGTGGTGCTCGGCGGTGCCGGGGAATACTCAAAATGGTTCTCGTACCCTTGTGCACCTACTGGTACCAATGGTGAGGCCTGGGTGGCCCGACGCGGCAGTGCATCGGAGTTGAGCAGCGGTGTTGCTATGGCAATGAGCCCACACATAAATGAGTAATGCTTCCAATAAACAAATGCGTGCATGAGCATCTATGGTTTACTAGAAGTATACTGGAGCAAGGAGGGTCACTGGAGATGGCTGGAGATGGGTTGGCAATGAAGATCAGTAGTGGCTCGAGGAGCTTCTCGTGGAGAAGACGTTCGGGTGAGGGAGAGTGTCGTCAAATGGTTGGGGAAGCTTGAGGGTGCTCCTAGGATGCTCCTGGTGCAAGGAATTGGCTTGAGGTTCCCCGAGTGAGGAATGGCGGTGCAGGCGGCAATGTCAACCAGAGACGAGGAAGAATTAGTGATTCTGCATCTCATGTGGATCAAAGAGAGATTGGAGTGAGAGGAAATGATCCTGGTGTTCTAGAAAACGAGATGACACAGATAATGCTAAGAGGTACACATCTGAACGGCTGGAACAACGGTGGTGGCCACGGCAGAAAATGGAGCTCAAGCTCTACGACGTTTGAGCTTGGGTGAGGAGGAGAAAAGGAGAAGGGAAGTGCAGAGTGGTGAGGAAAGAAGGTCATGAAGCTCACGGTGGCCTTTTACAGGCGTAGGGGCGGAAAAACGCGAGAAGGAGATCGGGCACCGACGGGCAAGGCAATGGAGCGCTCGAAGGCGTGGGGGTAGGAGTGGGCGAGATAAGGGCAAGGACGGGCGCAGGGGTGACTACGGAAGTGACAGGGCGGTTGGCTGGTAGGAAAAAGCGGGGGCGATGAAGCAAAACCGCGGGCACACTGTGAAAAGATCACGAGCGTGCGCTGGCGTGGCTAGGCGCAAGGTGGATGAAGGTCCCTGCGGCGGGGCCCACTTGCCAGAGAGAATGAAAGAGAGTGTTAGGTTTATGGTTTTTTGGATTTTTGGCTGAATTGTTTGCTAATTTTATTTATCAAGCAAATGACCTCGGGATTTTATGACAATTTTTGTGAGGCATCTTGACCTAATTTAGTTTCTCTTATAAATTTTTCAGAAGTTTATACCTTATGTAAATTTCTATAAAATTCATACAACATTTTGTTCTTATGTGTTTGTATTGTTTTTCTTTGGAAGTTTTCATATAAATGTTTTGATGAATTATTCCAGGGAGATTATGCCGAAAATAATTCTTTCATTTAATTTTTTTTTACTTTGTTCTATCTATTTATTTTTTAGTGCATGTTTGTTTTTATTTCATAATTTGCTTTTTATACAAAAGTCAAAATTCAAACATGTGTATATCTTCATATGCAAAATGATCAAAGTATATTTTTTTCAATGCATTTATAATATATATTCCCAAAGTACAGATTTTGGGATGTTACAGTAGCAAGCGTAGGATGCGGTCTCAATGGATTGACAACGAGGACGGCTTTGAATGCGCGAGATGATTGATGACGAGTTGCTACGGAGAGCGGCTGTGGATGGTGGGGCAGTGATAGTACGTTGATAGCAGCCTTGAATGCACGCGGCAACGATGGCGCAACGTACGCATGGCTCGGGTGCGCATGGCTCAGCGTGGGCAGAGCATGCATAGTGCGAACAAGGGCATCACCCGGACGAAGCAGAAGTGGAGTAGAGCGTGGTAAGGAAGAGGGAGATTGGTCAGGCCGGCTTTCCTGGTCAGGGAGAAAGAAAGAAAAATTGGGCCAGGGCAGGCTGCAGAGAGAAAGCGGGCCGAGAGAAGATCAGCCCAAACAGAGAAGGCATGGCTCAACAAAAGGAATGGGTTTCGGCCCAATGAGATGGAGAGGAAAGAATAGAATTTGAATTGATATCCCGTCGAGATTTGATGTGAGTTGAGATATTTGAATTTAGAATTTTGGAGTTTAAATTTCGAGTTTGGAATTGAGCTTTGGGTAATGGATTGGAAATTGAGTTTTGATTTATTCACGAGTCACGACGACCACACTTTCAATACAAGCTACTCCTATATATTTCCTGTATCATTTCTACAAAGTCTGCTGCTCCTTGGAGTGTGTAAAAACAATATTTTGATCGGTCAGCAACAGGTCACGGTTGTCACGGCGCTCCGGTCGTCAGGCAGTCGACGGGCGGCTGAACGGGGCGCACCTCGTCGCCGTGGGCCTTCCAGCAGAAAGGCCCGTAGAGGTGGTACCCATCCTTGACCGGCGCGAGCTTGATGTCCACCAGGTGGATCCTGGAGCACGGTGCGCCATCGCTGCACGCCAGGTACACCGGCCGCTCCGTGTATGTCCCGGTGATGCCCTGGTACGCGACGCCGGACACAGCCACCGACGCCGTCTGGTTGGCGCATACTGCGTGGTCGCAGTAGTACTGGTCGATCACGATCGGCGTCTTCACCGCCGACACCTGCACATTGGCGAACCTCACGTTCTTGACTGACCCTGACCCACCCTGGTTGTAAAAAAGGATGTCATATGGCCGCAGTAGCATTGCGGTTTTGTTGTAGCAGTTTTGCTGCACAGCACAGCAACGTGACACTCTGCTTTACTTAGAGCTGCCAGGAGGGAATGGTGTTTTTGCTTACCTGCCAGGTCTTGATCCTGACGCCAGTCATCGTCTGTGTCAGCGTGACGTCCTGCACGGTGACGTCAGAGACGAAGGCCGTCGCGCCGCCCTTGCCGAGCCCGCCGATGCTGATGCCGTGCCCCGGCCCGCAGTTGACGCTGCGGATGAGCACGTCGGAGCAGCCGTCCTGTATGGAGATGCAGTCGTCACCGCAGGCGAGGGTGGTGTGGTGGACGGAGACGCCGACGGAGCCGGTGAGGTGGATGCCGTCCGTGTTGGGGCTGTCGCCCGGCGAGGAGACGGAGACGCCGTGCACCTCGACGGTCCGGCAGGCGTCGAAGGTGAGGTGGAACTTTGGGCTGTTCTTGATCGTTATCCCTGTCACGGCTACGTTCGTGCCCTGGTACACCCTCAGAGCCTTTGCAATGACACATTTGCAGCAACACATTATTAGCCTTTAACATGTCACAATTAGCAACTGCTAACTGGTTCCAATGTGTAGAATTATCGATCTTACTGTTGGCCTGTTGCTTGTTCCGACACTATCGGTGTCCAGCTCCTGCAGACACCAAAGATAAACAAGCATCATTGCAATATGACTCTAAATTCTCTGCAGCTGTGACATGGCTGACAGGCGATGGGATGATTGGGTTACCGTCGTGGCGCCGGCGACGCGGCCCCACCAGTGGCTGCCTTGCCCGTCGACGGTCCCGGACCCTTGGATGATGAGCCCCCTCACGTTCTTGAACTCAAGCCAGTGTGGCACATCTCCAGAGCGCCATGCCTTCGAGCCTGTGTTGGCAAGAATTGTGCCATCTACCTGAAAGATGCAAAGACGCAGGCCAGGCCCGTCAGATAACTTCCATGCTTGCTTCAGCACGTCAATGGATCTTTCCAGTAATCGCAACAGATCGCCAAATGCTGCAAATTGCAATGCTTTTTAGATAGGACAAGTTGGTTTTTAATTAGCATGAAAATTCTGGTTGACCACAACCAATATGTAACATCCCATATTTGGTTGTTTTCCAAAAACTTATTTGAAATTAATTATTTCGAAGATTTGGATCTTATTTGATTTTCTCATTTGGTATTCTTGAATTCCTATCCAAAAGCCTCAATTCAAATTTCAAATCTAAATTCAATTTCCAGTAAAAAAATTTCAACGCCCAATCTCAATATCTTAAATTCCTAATCCTAATTCTAATTCTAATTCTAATTCTAATTCTATTTCGAGCTCAAAATCCAAATCAATCCCAAAATCCCAAATCTAAATTCAATTTGAAATGCAATATCAAAACTCAATTTCTAATCTTTACAAATCTCAAAGTCAAATCGTCGTCTCTCTTCAAATCAAACCTCGCCCAAATCTGAATTCAAATTTCCTGTCTCAATTTTCCCTAGGCCTGAGCCCATTCCTTTTCTTGGGCCAAGACCATTTTTCTCTCCTCTGTTTGGGCCAATCTTCTCCTAGTCCACTCTCTCTACAGCTGACCCAGCTCATCAACCTCTTCCATGTTGCGCTTTGCTATGCTTCTGCCTTGGGCCCACGCCTATGCCATGCGCGCCCAAGCCACACCAGGGCAAAGACCACACTGTGCCATCCATGCTAGGACGTGCTCAAGCCAGCTGCTCCCGCGCCATCTGCCCTCAGTCAACTCGCCCATTTCCATATCGCGAAGCAAAACCGTCGCCGCCCAACGGCGCTGTCAATCCTGCCAAGCACGCGCCCTATCCTCTGCATCCCTGTGTCTGTAAAACGAAGCACCAAGCTAGCCTTGCCCTCCTCTTCTTTTTGCCTCAAACCATAGCTCCTATATTGTCGACATTCGGACGGAACGCGTTGCGCCACCACCTTCTTCCTCGAAGCCGGCCGCACCGCCCTCTCCCTAATCTTCGTCTCCGGTGAGATCCTAGCAAAACCAATCAGGTCATGTCATGTTCGACACCCCCATTTTCTTCTACCCTCGGTCAATTTGACCTTTTCTTTCCACTGCAGGTTCGCTACCTCCATCGTTTCCTTCCTCCATCCTGGTCGCGATCGACCCGCCACCTCCGGTCATCTCCAGCCATGCCGACAGCACTAGTGAGCTCCCCTTGTTGCCACATTGCTGATGCACGCAATAATTTCCGTAGAAACTCACCGGACCACAGTCATCGCCGTCTTCCCCACCTCTAGTCCGCTGCAAGCATGCTATCGTGCCGGCCGCAACTCCACCACATAGCGCATCCTCTCCTATCTATTCCCGTCCCCCATTCCTCCGTTGCACCAGCGTGGAGTGCCACCACCGCCACCCTTTCTTCCCTAGCACCGGCCATCGCTGCCTTCGACCTCCTCCATCCATGCTGTTGTTGGAAATATGCCCTAGAGGCAATCACAGATATGATTATATTTCCTTATGTTCATGATATTGGATAATATGTTATCATGTTCCTTGAATGAATCATCAGTTATAGATCAATGAGTATGTGACTTGTTGGTGAAACTCATTAACTTATATGATATCATTCTAAATGTATCCCTGGTCGAATGTCACTGGTCGGAACAACCGTGACTCTACGACCAGCACATGAATTGATTGATGGCCATGTTTCATCGGTCATAGATATAGAGATATCGAATCAGTAATGTGAGCACATGTTAGAGAACATGGAGCTGGATAGACCCATCATTGAGACACTATTGAGATTGTTATGAATCTATGTGTCATTAGTTGGTCTCAAGTAATGATGATATATAATCCTTAGCATGGTTCCCTACATGTGTAATAGCACTCTTAGGGGTTACCAAACGCTACTCCGTAACTGGGTAGTTATAAAGGTAGCTTTCAGGTATGCTACGAAACATACGGAAGGATGTGACTGGTCGAGATGGGATTTACCCCTCTTTGCATAACAGGAGAGATGTCTCTGGGCCCCTCGTGGTGATCGGATAAAGAAAGTGCATGGCCATGCTACTAGTGGTCGAAGTGTTGCCCACATGAAGTTATCCGACATTCGATCGAGAAAGTATTGAACAGTCCATGGATGACACCATATCTCACCTGGAGTTCAACCAGACATCGTGAGGCAAAGGGAGAATGCATGAGTAGGTCACTTAGTTCGATCAGTTACGGACTGGTCGTATGGAGATATGATCTGGTCGTAGACTGGTCGAACGTAATCACAGACTGGTCGTATAGAGATACGAACTGATCGTAAGTGATGAGGACCTGATCATAGATCATATTACGTTAAGGTTCGTCCGATATATTCTTTGTGTACTTGGGAATCGTTACGTGCTGCTAGGTGCCGCTAACGACTAGTGGTCGGAAAAAAGTTTCCGAGTCACAACCAATCGCCCAAGAACCTGTAGGGTCGCACACTTAAGGGGCTGGGGATTTGATTTGGATGGTGATCCGAATTCGTATAGGATATAAGTTCCTAATGGACCTCGAGTAATAGACCCATTATGGATGCCTATATAAAGAGAGGCGGTGGCATAGTGTAAAGCACGGTTTTTTGGAAAAACTCCTGAAACCCTAATAGCCACGCCATCCTTAACCACGTTGCCGGTGCTAGCACACCAGCGCGCGGTGTTCCAACCCCGTATGTGTGGATACCTAGGAGGTGCTGTTGCGAAGCATCAACACTAGGACGATCCGCAACTCGTAACGATCACCGGAGCAGGAGGAGAACTTACGAGGCGAGTTCGACTACTCGGAGGAGCAGACGCGAAGTGAGTACGACTACTCGGAGGAGCAGTCGCGCGGCGAGTACGAATACGACCGCATCTATTCGCTACATCGACTCTACTTCCGCTACGAGTCGGCGCGTCTAGCGGTAATCTCGTGATCTATTACTTGCGGAGGTTCCTTAGTTGCGCGGTAAATTTTTTTTGTGCTTTCGTAGCGCCTACCCGTAACCCTTCAGCTGTATGAACCGGTGGCCTCCCCTTGCCGTCGCCATGCCCGTGCACACACAACCTTACAAAGGCCGTCGCCCGTGCCACAGCCGCCGCCAAGCTTGCCGCCAGCGCCACCGCGTGCGCACTCACCCGCACCTCCTATGCCCCTGTTCGCCGATGCCACTTCACCCGCTTCTATGTTTCCCTCTCTATATGTCTCTGTTCTTTCATTCTCTCTCTCTATCGAGTGGGTCCCACCGCTCATATTCCTTGCAAAAATAGTTATCGGCAAGTTCATGTAATATGCTTGCCATGTGGACCCGTCGTGGTTTATTTCTTTTTAAACCGGTAAATTTTCTGCTAGATTGACATGTAGACCCCACATGTCAATCTCTACTAGCTTTTATTTATTTAAATTAGAGAAAATATTCCAGAGAATATTATTCTTTCCATCTCAATGTCGAGCAATTTTTCTGTCCGGTGGATTTTCCATAAGTCGTTCTCTATGGTCGCCTTTGATGTCTACCTCAATTTCGCACTTTGCGAGCCAATGGCTTTAGAACCCTAATCCCTACCGCATCGTCAGGTATCCACTGGATCCATCTAGGTCGGTTCTTGCCTTCGTGTCTTCTCGAACAGTTGGAGCTGATGCACCCTCGTCGCCATCCATGCGCCTTTGCCATTGATATTCACAATCTCTGGTAAGGAATCTTCTGTGCCATCTACCCTATAGAGTTCGCCTTGGTCCATTATATCCATTGCTTCACTCATTTTTGTCGGTGAGCCTCTCCACTCCACCATGACTTTTGCTTTCCATTCCTTCTCCGCATCCTCTAACTAGAGTGCCACCTTAGTCACCCTATCGACTCATGTCGCTACGGGCCATGCTACGATTGCTCGTACCATCGACGAAGTCGTCTCCCTCGCGTGCGCTTGCTGAAGCAATTGCAATGTGGTCCATCTCCTTTCTTTCTTGTCTCTATGAGCGTTGGGCCCTCAGTTCTATTCTACTCCTTGAAACCATAGTCCACATCAGTAGTGCCATGTCATCCCGCTGCTTTAGTCACCTACAACCAAATCCAAATAGTGGAAACTCATTTAAACTAGGGGCAAGTGAATTGGGTTGTTGATTGTCTCGTCTTGATCGATTAAGGACTAACGCTTGTGTCTATCCAAACTGAGCATTACTGTACAACCACAAGGCTGATGTGAGAATGCTCTGGCTGAATAATTTACCAAGTCCGCAGGCTGAGTTGGTAGGTGTTACCTGGGTTGTGAAGACTATTGTAAATGTACTTTCATGTCCGCCGGGGCTTGCCCTGGACAATGGTAAATGAACCTCCACGTTCGGGAAGGTTATCCCTCACAACAGGGAGTCCTTTTGATAATGGTAAATGTACTTCCATATCTGGAGGGTATAACTTATAGGATGGACTGATGTAAGGGTGAGGTATTGTGAAGGCATTATGATAATCGTGTAATCGCACAATCAAGGAAGTGTGTCATGGTCGACATTATAAGTTAATTATCTCATGTGGGTCAAGCTGTACAGCCTCTATAGTGTAAAACTATTCGAATAGCTGTGCATATAGTGATGAGCGGGCTTGGTGCATTTTCACATGATATATTTTGGTTTTAATTTGGATGAAATAAACTTTGGGAATCTGGAAGTTGTTGGGACTCTCGGCTAGATACTCTGGCAGCTAGAGCCA
This sequence comes from Hsuehochloa calcarea, assembly GCA_036346395.1. Lineage (NCBI taxonomy): Eukaryota > Viridiplantae > Streptophyta > Magnoliopsida > Poales > Poaceae > Hsuehochloa > Hsuehochloa calcarea. The sequence continues at coordinate 26,706,009 of CM070604.1, forward strand.
GTTGTGCAACTAGAGCTCTATCATTTGAACCTTCATAGCTAGAGCCTTGATACTAGTGGTTGGTAGTTAGAACCTTCACCAGTGAAATAATTAGTTTAATCATGGTAGCTACTTTTGTCAAATAATTGTTTTATGAAAATAGTTCAAACTTAAAATATTGCTTAGTGCAAAAGAATTATAAAAACCCCATTGTTAAGCCTTACATATTGTATTTTTTTTCAAAGACATGCAGAGTACTTTATGTTCTCACATGCTACACTCAAAAATAAATATCAGAAGCCTTCATAGAAGGCTACGATTATGACTTCTACGTATGTAGCTACAATGAAGGACACCCAGAGTACTAGGTCGCAAGCCCCAATTGAGATGGACCATCACATGGAGTACGAAGGGTTGCCTGTGAGCATATGATGAGTCATCACATGGAGTTATCTTCTTTCGCTTGAGTTTATTCAAATTGTTTAGCCTAAACTGGTAGTAATTGTAAGTTTCGATTAGAAGATCATTACTCTTTCGTTCAATAATATGCAATAGTTTTATATTTACAAGATATATATTGATATTCAATGATATAACTGTATGCACTAACTACTAATGTAAGGAGTAGTGCAGAAATTTAGTGAGAGCCGCACTTGGGCCCATCTAAGCCTTTCGGATGTGACCAAAATTAGCGCTGCCTGCCTCGCACCATCCAAAGACAGAAGGTGAACTCACCTGAAACACAGTGTTGGGCTGACAAGAATCGCCCGTGAACGTGACCGGGCCGACGAGGAACCGGAAGCTTGCCGGCACGACCACCGTTGACGCCCTGACGGCGCACGCCGCGGACCATGCGTCAACGAACGCCTGAATTAGTTTTGGAGCATTAACTGGGATTAACATGTACACATGTAGACTGGAACAATCGTTGACCGAAATCACTCGTAACGAAGTTGATAAATGGGAAGAAACATATATATGGTACGACAAATTCTCACACAAGACAAGCTGTCGAAAAATGTATCGTTCTGAACAGTTTACCATATATATATATATATATATATATATATGTGATATTTCTGCACTTGCCTTTGTGTCGTCCGTGGCGCCGTCCCCCACGGCGCCGTAGTGCAGCACGCTGAAGGTTGTCGGCGACGTCGGAGCCGGCGAAGGTCGGCGGGATGGCACGGTCGGCACCGGTTGCTGTCTGCCGTGGTGGCCGCCGGGCATTCGCCGGTCAGATTCTCTTCTTGCGAGGCACTGATAGGAGAAGAATGGGGAGGTGACCAGAATCATAAGTAGGAGGAAGAAGAAGGTGGCATTGGTAAAGCCGTTTAGGCTTCTTGGCCTCTTCATGTCCTTTTAGCCACTAGCTCCGATCGATCGTGCGTAATGACAGGTTGCTAATTACTACCACAAGAGTGCATTGTGTGATCAATCTTAAGTATATATACTCTGGATCGATCGCTAGAACTGTTGGATGCATGATGGGAAATGGTCATTGATTGCAGGGAATTCCTTGTCGAACCGGTTAATCAGTTTTTGTTGCAATGTGAAACGAATCAACGTTTATGTGTTAATTCTCTACATGATGCTCATGAAATAATCCCTTTCTCTAGCTCGTGACCTTGCTGAGTTGGACGGCTAAGAGGTACGTGTGATCAAGATCAATCAGGTTTATGAGAACTGCAAACAACCGAAACCTTTTGTTTCTCTCGGGGATTAGTGGGCCTGGCAAGCTAGCTAGTTTTGATGCACGCTTCAACGAACCGTTGGATTGCGACTACTGATACGTTCAAAGTATTCCAGTTGTCCATTAAAAAACATTTTTTTGTAAGATTTTGAGAAAGCTAGTAAATCTTTTTGGGAGGGAATGTTTTTTATTATTAAGTGCTTAAACTTTGAAACTGATCTAGTTTTAAGGGCAATGGGGCTTATATAGTACGGAATGCCAAATGTTTTGGTAATCGTTGGATGCCTCCATAATGGTCTGATCACATTTACGTATCTTACAGGTTGTGTGAAAAACCTGCCACATCCTGAGAAACTGCGAAAAAAACTCTAGGGTCTGTTTGGATTCCCGACTCGTCCGATGAATTGGGCCTAATCCGCACCCATCTATCACTGTTCCGCATCTTTTCCATCATGAATGTTTCCAGTGACATTTACAAAAAGTGGAGAATTGTGTATATTCCATCAATAATATATAGCTAGAACATATTTGAAAATTAAGGACCAATATAACCAAATTATATATTACTCCTTTCGGTCACAAAAACATGTCCTTTTGGATATCACCACGGTCCCGAAAACACAACTTTAATCAGTAAATGTTATTGTACCTGTTGATATTACGGGGATATGCTCATGATCTTAGTATGATGATACAATTGGTAATGGTAGGCAGTGTTTGTCGAAACATCTATTTTAAGCCAAATTCAAATGCTGCCAGCTCATAGGAGGCCAGACCGGCCATAGGCTGCCGTCTGACTGGCCTAATCTTTCAGAGGAATTTTGTATTGGGAAAAATAGAGGGCATAGGCAAGAGAGGTGATTTTTCTACACCTGGTCTCATAAATTTTAGAGTTTCAAGCCAAAAGTTCAATTCGTTTTAAATTTCCACAGAGGTTTCAGACTTTCAGGAAATAAATCTGCTAAGTCCCTCCGGCAAGGTTGCGGTTTGACCGATTTTATCCTGATCACTGACCGATATGGCGGCGATGTTCATAGGTTAGGCCAATTTCATTGTTTTCAATATATATGTGTTGCATGATGCATGTTTTGACTAACGTGAGTCTAGTTGTGAAAAACTTATGTCTAGAATTGATCTTTTGGTCTATTGTTGTGCAGGAGGCTTGGAGATCAATGACGGTCAACGGCGAGGATGATCGGGATTGGTCTTGGAGAGCTGATGTCCAGAACGATCGAGAATGCCGGGATGAAGTTAGTGCACTCAAGCGTGGCGCAAAATGGACAAGAATAACCGAACAGGAAGTTTGGTGAGCTAGGTTGCATCAAGCGGCGTGGGGAAACGGGTGGAAAATAATTGCCAACATGAAGATAGCCGCTGATCAACCTGTACGTGGTAACACATGCGTTGCTTCATAAAGATTGGAATCGGTTTTCGGAGAAAGATCGAGAAGGGGTATTTTAGTAACTTCACCAAAATTCCACCTTGGTGTCTTTTGGGTAAACCGCGGAGCAAGATGGCATACAGAGAGACGGTTTAGGTCAAGGGAAGATAAAGATCACGAAGAAACAGATTCAGGAAGCCCGATTCGTCATCTGCTTTGAGAAGTGTGCACGAGTGTAGACCTGTTCGTGTGAGGGCTTAACGAGTTCCCGTTAGGGTTTTCTCTCTCAGCCTAGCCTCTACTGTAAAAAGAGAATCTCCAGTTGTGGAGTTCTCAAGTCTTTCAATGAGAAAAATCCTAATTTATGATTTCAGGATTTTGGAGTAGTTAAGGCAAGGGTTTGTGAGAAATGGATTGATTATGTGCTTAAATGATGTGATTTTGTCCTTCATGATGGAGTAGCTGTAAACCAACATCTAGCTGTAAACCAACATCTATCACAAATCAATCCAAGTAAGATTCATTCAAGAAGTGTCTTTTCTTGTTCTTGCTCTCTCTTTGGTGACATTTCGGATTTTGGTGATCATTTGGTTTTCCTTTGATTTCGTGTTGTGATCTCGCTTACTGTGATATGTGGGAATACATCTAGAATCAACTTAATCATCTTTTACCAATGAGCTAGTTTTAGATCAAAGTTTGATTTTTTAGGTTCTTGTGCCCTCCTTGCCTCATCTATGAAATTTATGGAACTTTAGCATTGGTCTTCCCGATTGTCGATTACAATATGTTCCTGACCTTCTTGATGATATATGGTTGAAATTTGAGCGGATTTGGATTACCGGATCAAAAGTAGAGTCGATTTGTGATTTTGATTCCGTGCTAATTTCATTGTTTATCATGCTGGAGGTTAGACCGCCCATCTTCAGAGGTTTGACCGCCCAACTCACTTTAATTTGAGTTTTCGATGTTTTTCGTTGTTGTGCTTTTGGGGTTTGGATTGAATTCAATACAAAACATTCGCTATGTTTGTACTTTGATCTTCATAACTTTCATAGCTATTGGAGTAAGAATTGACTTGAATTCGTTGAAGGTGAAAAGAGTTAGTGCTCCAATTCACCCCTCTAGTAACCATTTTAGTCCAACAGTAACCTATTTATAAAACCTAATAAAATTATAATATATTACAAAGTTACTATTTGAGGCAAATCTACACATGATTTTTATGTATCCATTCTAAATATTTAAAAATATGTCGATATCTAAAGTTTCAAAAGTTTGACTGCACATATCCTAAAGTGATATGTACTATTTTTGATGGCAAGATTTATATGGTAAAAGCAAAAAATTAGACTTATAAAATCTTTTATAATTACTGGAAAGTTTTTGCGAGGGTTCACTTTGAATGTTTTGTTGTTTAATCAAAATTTTGTTGTGCAAAAAGGTTGCAATACATAAAATTATCCTATAGGGTTTCATATGAACTAACACAACAAACATCGACTACTTTGACATTCCAGGACTACGTACCTGCTTTTCGTTAGTGTCGCCAAAAGGCAAACCTGCGTCATGAGTGTTTAAAGAGAGACTATAGCAATATCATCATGCATTCATATAAAAGTCATTTACTCTCACTAATACAGAAAAGATCTTCACAGACGGTTCAAAAACGTCATCACATACGGTTTCGTGAGCAGTATGAGTTTATAGGTCCGTAATAACATGAGGTCATCACAGACGGTTTTTAACCATCTGGCGTGGGTACATTGGTACACCCCTGTGGGGTTAAATCTATTCGAATAGCCTCGTCCTAGGTTATGGACAAGCTTGGTTATTTTCCGCAAGAATTAGACTACAACCTTTGTTTTAAAACTTGACATGGGTGGTATGAATGGGTAATTCATGCTATTGTTGTGGTGACTATTGGGTTAGTCACTTCCAGGATGTTGTTGTCATCTATTTATTGTTATTATGTTGTTATTTACTGCTATTTGAACAATAAAAACAGATTGTAAACTTGCTTTTAAATGTACTACATTATTGCAAATAAAGATTGCTTGGTGCTGAAAATGAAACATACAGCATCCACTTAAATAAGCTTGCATGTAGCTATGTATAGGTTTGTTACTCTACACGTAAGCCTTGCTAGTACAATGTTTGTACTCATTTGCTTTGCTTAACTATTTGTTGCAGAGGAGGAAGGTCAGCCCCAAGGGCCTCACTTTTGTGAGATGTGCTGCGGGTTTGACGACTAGCTCGGTGGACCGGTTGGTTGCCTTGTGGGTTAAAGGCACACTAATTGGATTTTGTTTATCGCCATCTTATGGCACCTTGCTTCCGCTGTTGTCTTAGACTCTTTTAGTTGTATTTGGCCGGTTGGCTCCCTTCTTGTAATAACTCTATATTGTATGTCTTTCGTATCGTTTAGTTGTGCTATGGATTCTATGTGATGAATGGAGTTAATGCATAATTTTTGTATGGGGTGTGTGTACTGCACTTCTGGGAAGTACATATACGCTGAGAGCCGTGATATTTGATTTGTAACGCTTTAATCATTTGAGTGGTTAAGTATTACAAGTTAAATACCCGGGCCTCGTAAGAGTTGGTATCGAGCCATACTAACTGTAGTAACTCTAGTCTGGTCGTCTTTAGGATGTTTTGAAAAACCTAGTTTCAAAATACCAAATGGGTTTTGAAAGCTTAAGTACATTCTCAGATTTTACTCCTTACCTATCTTAGCTTGCTCATCTCACCTTGATCTTGTTTAAGTTTGGAAAAGTTGTTTTCTCTCATCTTTACTTCAAAGTATAGTTGTTGCCATTTAATTTCGGTTGGGATTCAATGAGTGTTGAGAATATCTAGTGTTGGCTGTCTTTTGATGAAGGTTAGAAGCATTTGGAGTTGAAAAATTCGGCTTGGGGCTTAGATGCAAAATCTGGACAGCAAGCACGTAGTTCTTCGATAGGGCTTAACAAGAGAGGATAATTCAACTAAAACTTGTAAGGTTTAAAAGGGTAAGATGTTATATTCGATAGATAGTGTCTAACACACCCTAAGATGGTTTTTATCATGATCTTTGGATGCAATAAGACTTGAGTTACGTTCTGAAATTTTCATCTCAAAACGATTGCTTGTTCATTCAATACAAGTTAGTCGTACCGAGAAGTTGAATCTTTGGTCTTATGAGCTTGCACTGGATCTTATGCCTTTTCGCAAATGTTTGGAGTTCGTTTCCTTGCTGGTTATATGTTTATAATTGGGTTAGGGTAATATATCATTTCCCTAGTTGATAGCTTGTCTTTTGCTACCTTTCGTCTCTAGTTTTCGGGTTTGTGTGCTAATCCGCCTCGATGAAACAGGATGGCTGGACGAACACGTGGCAGCCAGGGTCAGCCAGCTGGTTCAGATGAGGAGCTTCCACCTCCTCCGACCATGGCAGAGGTTCTCGCTCAGATTGAGCGGAATCGCATGGATCAGATGAGGATCCTAGAGGCGATTGCTCGGAACACCTCCAGCATTTCCGGTGCCTCCGGATCAGGAGGGGGAGGTGGCCACCATCAGAGGGGGGGGGACTCTCAGAGTTCCTTCGCACGCAGCCACCTACCTTCTCGTTGTCCGAGGACCCACTTGACGCGTATGATTGGTTGCGTCTTGTCGAGCGGAAGCTCAATGTTGCTCAGTGTCAGGACCAGGAGAAGGCACTCTTTGCCTCCCATCAACTGGAGGGGGCAGCACTCTCATGGTGGGAGAACTTCCTCGCCATGCAGCCCGAGGGCTGGGCTATCACTTGGGCAGAATTTTATACTGCTTTCCGTCGGGCTCATGTTCCCGCCGGGTTGATGAAGTTTAAGAAGAAGGAATTCTCGGCGCTCAAGCAAGGGCGCAAATCAGTGACCGAGTACCTCTACGAATTCAACCATCTATAACGGTACGCCCCTGAGGACGTGCCCACTGATGAGGCAAAACAAGAGAAGTTCATGGATTGCTTGTCCGAGGAGCTTCAGGATAGGCTGTCTGTTGTTAACTTCCCTGACTTCCAGACGCTGGTCGACAAGGATATTGTCGCCGAGCATAAGGCGAGGGCGCTTGGTGATTCACGCAAGCGCAAGTGAGAGACCCAAAAATCAGCAAGGGCCGATACTCCTCGTTCTTATGGTGGGCAAGCCCCGGTGCATCATTCTCAGATTTCAGCACCACCGAGGGCACCGGCGTTTGTACCTCACCCACCGCAGGCCGTTTCTCAATCACGTGCACCTGCGGGACAGCAAGGAGGTCCCTGCAACCCAACTGCTGATGTCACCTGTTTCTTCTGCAACAACAAGGGGCATTATGCTAATCATTGCCCTAAAAAGACTGGAGCGGCCCCTCGTCCTAATGGAGGACGCGGGCAAGGAAATGGCCATGATCAGAAGGTCAATCAGAAGGCCCAGAATGTGGGCAGCGGTCGAGTCAACCATATCTTGGCCGAGGAGGCTCAGGAGGCACCCGACGTCGTGTTGTGTACGCTTCTTGTCAACTCTCAGCCAGCTACAGTTTTATTCGATTATGGAGCTTCTCATTCATTTATATCAAAGTCTTTTGCTGCACTTAGTGATCTTTCAGTTGTTCCCATGCATGTTCCTTTGATTATTCATTCTCCGTGGTCGGTAATGAGAGCTGAATATGAATGTCGGGATATCTCTATTGAGATTGGAGTAGTGGGATTTTTGGCAAATCTTATTCTCCTCAATTCAGCAAGTTTGGATGTGATACTTGGCATAGATTGGCTGTCCCAACACTTGGGGCAAATCGATTGTGCCAGGAAACTCATCTCCCTCACAAGTCCATCCGGTGAGCAAGTTGGAATTTCTCCGAAGCTGCAAGAACCACATCGTTATGCACTTGAAGCGAAGTCGGCTATGGAGATTCATGAAGTCCCAGTGGTGTGTGATTTTGTGGATGTTTTTCCCAAAAAATTGCCTGGGATGCCTCTAGTTCGAGACATTGAGTTCGTCATCGAGTTGCTGCCCGGTACCGCCCCAATTTCAAAAAGGCAGTATCGGATGCCTCCAAATGAATTGGAAGAGTTGAAGAAGCAACTTGGTGAGCTTCAAGAGAAGGGTTTTATCCGCCCGAGCTCATCACCGTGGGGTTGTCCCGTAATCTTTGTAAAAAAAAGACAAGACTCTGTGTATGTGAGTTGATTACCGCCCATTAAATGTTGTGACGGTGAAGAACAAGTACCCGCTACCTCGGATTGATGACCTCTTCGATCAACTGACCGGCGCTCGGATATTCTCTAAGATTGATTTGAGGTTGGGCTTGCATCAAGTCCGAATCAGGCCTGAAGACATTCCGAAGAGGGCTTTCTCTACTCGTTACGGATTGTACGAGTGCACAGTCATATCTTTTGGCTTGACCAATGCTCCTGCTCTTTTCATGAATCTTATGAATATGGTAGTCATGGAGTATTTGGACAAGTTTTTGGTGGTCTTTATTGATGATATCCTCGTCTACTCAAAGAATGAGGAAGAGTATGCTGAACACCTGAAGCTAGTGTTGGGAAAGCTGCGTGAGCACCAGCTATATGCGAAGTTCAGCAAGTGCGAGTTTTGGTTGGATGAAGTGGCGTTCTTGGGCCATGTTATGTCAGCAGGAGGCATAGCCGTGGATCCTGGCAAGGTCAGCGATGTGCTCTCTTGGGATCAGCCCAAATCAGTGACTGACGTGAGGAGTTTTCTCGGTTTGGCGGGATACTATCGTCGCTTTATTGAGAACTTCCCGAAAATTGCGAAGGCAATGACTAAATTGCTCAAGAAGGACAGGAAATATGTGTTGTCCGCCGATTGTGAGAATAGTTTGCAAGAGCTCAAGAGGAGATTGACCACGACTCCAGTTCTTGTTCTTCCCGACGTCCACCGAAACTTCGATATGTATTGCGATGCTTCTCGTCAAGGACTCGGTTGTGTTTTTATGCAAGAGGGCAAAGTAGTGGCTTATGCATCAAGACAATTGAGACCTCATGAACTCAATTATCCTACCCACGACCTGGAACTAGCTGCAGTGGTACATGCATTAAAGATTTGGCGACGTTATCTCATCGGTAATCGTTGCGAAGTGTATTCGGACCATAAAAGTTTGAAATATTTGTTCACTCGACCGGATCTAAACCTTAGGCAAAGAAGGTGGTTGGAATTGATCAAAGAATATGATATGGGTCTCCAATACCATCCGGGCAAGCTAATGTTGTGGCCGATGCTCTCAGTCGCAAGGTCTATTGCAATACCTTGATGATCAAGGAGCAGCAGCCCGCCCTTCATGAAGAATTTCAGCGGGTCAACTTAGGAGTGATTGAGCATGGGTTCCTCGCTGCCATGACTATGCAACCAACCTTAGAAGATCAGATCAAGGTAGCTCAGCAATCAAGCGAAGGAGTGAACCATATCAAGCAGAATATCAAGAATGGGATAGCCAAGTACTTCTCAAAAGATGACAAGGGTGTTGAATGGTTCAGGCATCACTTTGTGGTTTCGAGAGATCTGAAATTGTGGGATTTGATTCTCTGTGAAGCACATGATTCCCTTTTATCCATTCATCTCGGGACCACAAAGATGTATCAAGATCTCCGGCAAAGGTTTTGGTGGACCCGAATGAAGAGAGAGATCACAAAATTCGTTGCTGAGTGCGACGTGTGTCGTCGTGTCAAGGCCGAGCATCAGTGTCCAGTAGGCCTCCTTCAGCCTTTGCCAATTCCAGAGTGGAAGTGGGATTCGATCGGGATGGATTTTATCACCAGTTTACCCAGGTCACCAAAGGGGAACAGTGCCATTTGGGTGGTTATTGATTGGTTGACTAAAGTGGCACACTTTCTTCCAGTCAAGACCAAGATTCGTACCGATCGTCTAGCTGAGCTCTATGTCTCCAGGATTGTAAGCTTGCATGGGGTACCGAAGACGATCGTCTCTGATCGTGGTTCCATCTGCACTTCCCATTTCTGGCACAGCTTGCAAGAAGCTATGGGAACTCGCTTTTCTTTTAGCTCACCATATCATCCTTAAACCGATGGCCAGACTAAAAGAGTCAATCAAGTGTTGGAAGATATGCTCCGTGCTTGTGTCCTATCCTATGGGAAGAATTGGGAGAAATGCTTGCCATTCGCTGAGTTTTCTTACAATAATAGCTTTCAAGCCAGTCTCGGCATGATGCCTTTCGAGGCCTTATATGGGAGAAAATGCAGATCCCCGTTGAATTGGTCAAAAACTGGTGAAAGGCCGTTCTTTGGCCCGGACTCAATTAATGAGGCAGAGAGTCAAGTTCAGCTTATCCGTGATCGACTACGCACGGCTCAATCAAGGCAGAAGAGCTATGCGGACCGTCGTCGTCGTGAGTTGAGTTTTGTGCCAAATGACTTTGTTTGTCTCAAAGTCTCTCCCCTGAAGGGTCATCAACGATTCGGCGTCAAAGGCAAGTTAGATCCTCGATATGTTGGACCTTACCGCATCATTGAGAAGAAAGGAGTTGTTGCCTACAAATTGGATCTACCTGCTGCACTTGAGGGAATACATGATGTATTCCACGTATCCCAATTGAAGAAGTGCCTTCGTGTTCCTACTGAGAATGCTCCCTTGGAAAGTCTCGATGTTTAGCAAGATTTGACCTATAAAGAATGTCCTCTTCGCATACTTGAAGAAGCTGAACGTAGAACGAGGAATCGTGCCATCAAATTCCTTAAAATTCAGTGGACGAATCATTCCGAAGACGAAGCAACTTGGGAGAGGGAGGATCGCCTGTGTGCGGACTACCCATCCTTCTTTACCGAGTAGGCGGAATCTCGGGACGAGATTCTTGTAAGGGGGGAGGTTTTGTAACATTCTAAAGCTCTAGGGTTGTATTTCAACTGTATAAAAATGAGAATAAATTAAAACTTTTGGATGCATCCTTGTTGTCATTTGAATTCTCTAGAATTTACCTCCTTGAAATGGGGACTTCAAATTCAATTTGGTTTGTTGACTCGAAGCGTTGCAATTCAAGATATTCTAGTCAAACCTTGTGATCATCCTCTGGAAATATTTTTTCTAAATTCTTGATCGTCTTAGTAACCTTCGTGAGAAATTTCATAATTTTTAGAAATTATTTGCTATTTCTTAAGGGCTGGTCAAACCAGTTGTCTCCCTGGTCAAACCCCCTATTCAGCAGCTTGTGAATTTTCTAGCGGGCAATGCACTGCACGAAAAGTTCTGGAAAATTTACACACGGGTGATCTTGAAGTTTGGATCACTCAGTAAAAATGTTAGAATTTTTAGAGCTGTAGAGCTACGTCTGAAAATTTCCAAATCATCTCAGCCTTTTCAATTCAAATCTGGAATCACTGTTCCTCGGGCTTGAACCCGAGTCAGACCCCGACCCGGCTTCCTTGGTTCAGCCCAACCAAGTAATAGCGTTGCAGGTGAGCCGTCCGATGGAGATTCTCCAGTCCAGATCGCGTAACCCTTCGGTTAGGTCCTAAAGCTGACCCCGCCGATTGGGAGCTGTCGGATGGAAAGTTAACGGCCTGGATTGAGTGGCCGATCGGACCGGCCGATCGCCCCTTTCTCTTGAAACGTCCAATTTGGGGATCAACGGCCTGGATTGAGTGGCAGATCGGACCGGCTGATCATCCCTTTCGCTTGAATCGTTCGATCTCGATCCAACGGCCCGCGCCAACCCCCTTTCAATCTGTCTCTCTCGCGCGACTGAGTCACTGGCATCGCGGGCCCCACCTGTCAGTGTGTCTTCCACCTCTCGCTGGTAGGCGCTCAGCTCTCGCATGCCACGTGAATGCACCGCTCTGTCTCGCGCAGCAGCGACGTGACTGCACCGCTCACGCCAACAAATCCTGGAGCTTCGCTTGCCCACGTCCCCTCTCTCCCGGCCGTTGCTTGGCTTTAACCTGCCCTCTCTGTGACCGAGGGAAAGGAGGCAAGTTCTCGGCTCTCTCTCGGGTAAGCTTAGTGCTTCCGCCTCCTGCTCCATCTCCACTCCTCCCATGTTCCATTTTTGCTAATGCGAGGCCTTGCCTTGGCTTGTAGCGCCCGGAACTCCGTCAAGCTCTCTTCAGTGGCAGAACTCGCAGCCCGAGCCACCGCCGTGCCAACTCCGTGTCCAGTGAGTCTCTTCCTCGCTCAAGTGCGTCACCGGCCGTGCCTTGGCATGCTTAATCTTTCCCCTCACTCTATTTTGCTATCGGTTCACAGCAGCCTGCAAAATCCGAGTTTGGACCGTTTTCGGTCGCGGAGCCCCGTTCGTCCCCATCTCCGGTGTGGTAAGCTCCTTGCCGATTCTTTGCTTGTACACCATCTGTGGGTTGTCTTTGAGCTTTCTCTACCACTCTTTCTCTGTCTCCTTCACCAGAGCGAGCTCCCCTCGGTGAAGCACCGTGCCACCGTCACCCTCCTCGTCGCTGGCTCAACCCCGACCTTCTCCGAGTCTGTCCCTCGCTCAGGTAGCCTCCCTGTGCCTTGTAGTTGCTTTGGCACCCGCTTCCCTGGACAATGCGGAGCTCGATCTGGCAGTGCATGATTACCCGTAGCTCTCCTCTGCCTCTCTCCGGTGCATGGCCTCGGGCCAGCTCAGCATCCATGAGTACCACCGTTGGGTGTGCAAGGGTATTGTGAACCCATCAATGCCCTTAGCTAGCGCCGCCGTAGCCGGGAACGCCGGCGAGAGCTCGGCGAAGCCAGTGCGGTGTTGTCGGTTTTCCGACAACACTGTAGCATCATCATTAAAACCAAATCTCGTTCATTAACTGCTAATGATTGCTTAGTAGTTAATGGTTGTCTTATTCGGATTCTTACTGTGACGACATGTGGGGCCGAGCACAGTAAGCGTGTTGTAAATCTCGATTTTCACAGTGTATGACATGTGGACCCCACCTGTCAGCTCGGGAATTCTCTTCGGTTCAAAAATGGAAAATGCACTGTTTTAGGGGCCCACTGGTCAGCGACCGTGGCTAGCATCGGCTGGGTGTAAAAAGTCATTTATGATTTTGTAAAATCCGAAATGCTTTATTTATGAACTGAAAAATGCATTAACTTCAAATTGCATAGGTAATTCATTTTAACTCCAAAAAACAGTGAAACCACTTTTGTTATTTTTCATTTTTAATAAAATTTTTTTATAAAATATGTTTTAACCTTGTCACTATCTCAAAAAACATGTTTTGTGGAGAGTACTTCAAAAAGGAATTATTAATACATTATAAATTGCTTTTAACTTTCAAAATGCATAACTAATTCATAAAAACTCCAATTGCGGTGAACCAAATTATTTTGGTCACATAATAATATTCACTATCCGTTTTTGGAATCCTCATGTCCACCACTACTCCAGAAAATTTCACGAAAGTTTTAGATGAGGTGAACAGTGGCAGATTATAATTAAATTGGATTTTTCTGAAAACTAAGTTTCAAATGGATATAACTTCTTCATAGAACATCCAAATGAATTGATTCTTGTTGATAAATTCGTCTAAAATCATGATTTTCATTCTGTGAATTTTTCATAATTTTTGGATGAATTTGTATTTTGAGGCCTTTTCGGTGTTATTCGTTCTTATTGTGCTTTCGATTTCTTTCGGTAGGTTCAGACGATATTATTGATTATGAGAGTGCTTCTCTGTAGCAAGAGGGTAATCCACGGCAAGGTAAGCAGTTTGATCATGTTAATCCCAGTATTTTCAAGTCTAATATATTGATTTCAACTTGTATGTATGCATTGCTATTTTGTTGTTAAAATATGCCTTGATCCTATAGTTGCATACTCTGTAGGCAAATGATTACTCCCTACTACCTGAGCCTAGGTTATTTGCTGTGATTAGTGTTCATGGATGGGCTCTTGTCACTTAGTAGATTTCGAGTTAATATGCTTAGACATGCTTAGCTATCGGTAGTTTTGGGCGATCATCGACTTAGTTGATGATCTTGATCACACAAAACTTATTATTAATCCATTATGTCCAGCACCTTGTGCTTTGTTAATTTGTAAATCTAAAAGTGAAAATAAAATTATTTTAGACTTGGGCATAATGGTTTGTCAGTGTGATGGTTTGGTGTGATATGGAAAGGTGCCCGAGTCAACAAGGACCGAATTACTTGCGGCATTGATCCAAGCACTTTTACGTGCTAACCACACGAGAGGGATATGGGACCTCTCTTGACTTAGTACTTTGGCGTGTGTTAGCTCCGAGTCGCAGGAGGTGGGTTGTGTGTGTTGTGTGAAAAAGGATCTGTGTTATTGTGTTGGGTGTGCGGTGGTGGAGTTCTGGGTAGGTTCTCCACCTCGAGGGGCATCGCAGTTGTCCAAGGCTTTGCCCGGGAGGGGTAGTTGACCGAGGCTTTCGATGACTCCGACACAACATATGGATTTCTATCCATACGGGCGACTCGTAGTTAGTGCATAATATTGGAAATGTCTCGTAGGACTTAGCCGTACCGGCATACCTAAGGAAGTGTGCTTCATAGCTTGGCAAAAAGGTGGTCTGGCGTGTGGGTATATTGGTACAACCCTGCAGGGTTAAATCTATTCGAATAGCCTCGTCCTAGGTTATGGACAAACTTGGTTATTTTCTGTAAGAATTAGACTACAACCTTTGTTTTAAAACTTGACATGGGTGGTATGAATGGGTAATTCATGCTATTGTTGTGGTGACTATTGGGTTAATCACTTCCAGGATGTTGTTGTCATCTATTTATTGTTATTATGTTGTTATTTACTGCTATTTGAACAGTAAAAACAGATTGTAAACTTGCTTTTAAATGTACTACACTATTACAAATAAAGATTGCTTTGTGCTGAAAATGAAACATACAACCTCCATTTAAATAAGCTTGCATGTAGCTATGGATAGGTCTGTTATTCTACACATAAGTCTTGCGGAGTACAAATGTTGTACTCATTTGCTTTGCTTAACTATTTGTTGCAGAGGAGGAAGGTGAGCCCCAAGGACCTCAGTTTTGTGAAATGTGCTGCGGGTTCGACGACTAACTTGGCGGTCCGGTCGGGAGATATTGTATCTTAGAAAGTTGTAGATCTCATCCTTAGCTTTCTTTAGGCACCAAGATCACCTGATTAGGACTAACGGTTTAGTAGTTATGGTAGTTTTTCTCTGATCATCTGTGAGAGGTCGCGAGAATTGGCGATTGTATTATCCGCCATTATGAATTATTTAGAAGCCGAATCAGAAAGGCCACCCAAAATTAATGTTGTGTAGATTTTAGTAAGCTTTCCAAGTTGATAAAGAACATGATTTTTAGAGTTGTCAATAAAAAGTTATGGAATTTGTACCACCGCTGTTTCCTGACTGTCAGACTTGCAGAGACAAAAAAATTACCTGAACACAAGAATTAGTAGGAGGCCGAATAAGGGGACATGCCAAAGTAGGTTTTCGTAGAAAGTTTTATCATGGTTCCATAGAGACTAAGATCACTCTTTTTCGACTTTCGTAGTGAAAGTTATGATATTTTAATTACTGCTATCCCGGGGAGTTTTATGCTAGACTGCCAGGGGAATTAGGTAGAACCTCTATTTGAGCCCTTGGTCTCGAGGATTTGGGTTGAGGGGCGTTATTGGAGTCGTTTTTTTTCTTAGTGTTTTTATTGCTAGCACAATTCTTGTGTAGGAGGCGGAGTTCCGGAGTAGTGGCACTGTAACACCCTGGCTATTCGGAAGCCAAGATGCTACCTAAAGATTCATCATACAATTCATTTGCGGAACTATTAATCAGTTTGCACCAAAATTAAATAATCAAGATAAAGTAACGAAGAGTAATTAACCGTTCAACCACAGAATGTAACCAAGGAATTAAACATGGAAGATCTGTTGTAAACTTGATGTGATACTTATTACAGTTCATCTCTTTAACCAAATAACTTAACAAAACATCTTAATGAATAAGTGAATATTTGAGATGTGTGAAACGTGCTTGGACTATGCCCTCCCGCTAGCAACAATATCATCATGGATCACCTAAAAAAATAAACACATGAAAACAAGGGTGAGTCGAAACTCAGTAAGCACAACATCAAACTCACAGAGTACAAAAGAACAGAGCAATAATCAAGACAGTAGAACATATCTCCCACGAACTTGTGAAAAGGCATAGTATGAATGCATACATGGAATGAAAAATGGACCTCTCAACTGCGTATACCGGTATAACGAGTGATACACCCGTCGGTGTTCACTTAAGCCCGTACTTAACAAAGTACGGGGACCCAATCACCGTATGAAGAACATTTCATACGGGTGTCTGAAGTTGCCACATTGGAATGGTGGTCAACATTGCCCACATTAGAATGGCGGGTCTCATATGCCCATATTGGAACTGGTGGGACTTTTAAGTTTCCACTCCCGTGGACGGCAGGAATGAAATGCATGGACAAAATGAAAGTCATGCAACGAAATCTTATCACATCATAATGAAGAATAATAGAAACATACAAACATGAATAACCAATCTAGCAACTCATCCACACATTTTCATCAACCTTCACTATAATAAGATAAGGTACTTGCCTTCCGTGCTGCGACGTACTAGGAAGCAATGAAGGTGTCCTTCCACCCATCGCCTCACCGCCTACACAAGCATTTACACGGAATAAGGATAACAAGGTATGACGTACCTACATGTGCTCTACCATACCCTCTAACCATCTGTTGGACCGTAAAGGCGACTAGAGGGGGGGTGAATAGGAGCACGCTCACTTTTTCACAAATAATGAACTCAATACAATTTCACTCCAGTAGCTATTAGAAAGCTATGAAGATCAATATACCAGTACAGCGGAAGACTAGTATTGAATCCAATAAAAAAAACCCCTAAGCAATGCGACAATAATCAGCAAGAATCAAAGCAATACAAGTACTGGCGGTCTGACCGCTATAGTGAACCGGTCGGACCGATTGCCGGGCGGTCGGACCGCTGTTATGCTGGCGGTCGGACCGCTCCAAAATCGGTCGGACCGGTGGTGACGGGCGGTCGGACCGGCAGTCTACAGAACCGATCTGAAACAGTAAAATCAGCCCGATGACGAAGTTGCAATTAGGTCTAACTTTTGATTCTCAACTCCAAACTTCACGAAACTTTGCACACACCTTCTCTATGCTATTGAGGACCTATTCCAATCGAATATTATGATAATTCTTGGAACGATCTTGAGCAATTGCGAATTGATTAACAGAAGGTCTAAAACCGGGCAAGAACGAAAACTTGATCCTAAAGCTTGTTCGTGAGAGATTGATGATCAAGATGATGCTAGATAGATTCACACATATCACAGCAAGCTAATTCACGTGAAAGAATCAATCACAAACTCGTGGATCAAAGAAAGCCCTAAAAACACGAAATTGAAAGCAAGAACGAAAAGAGACTTATCTCAAGCAAACCTTGCATAGATTGATTTCGTGATTGTTGCTGGATTACATCCACACCATCATGGATCAGTGGACAATCAAGGATCACGAAATTCACCACAAACCATGAAAAGCCCTAGCCTCCACCTCAACTCTCCTAAAGACAATTAGGGTTTTTTTAAACATAAAAAGGCGAGAGAGAGAGAGGTGCAGCCACCATCTCCTCCTATTTATAGTGGAGGCCTAAAACTCTTAGGGTTTGACTTAATTTGGGCTCCCGTTAAGGCCCACTAACAAACGGGTCACACACGCACGCTTCGCGAAGCGCCGTCTTTAACTTTTGACCTAAACCGCTTCACCATGCGTCATGGATTCGCCAATAGGTCACCCTTGTCCATCTTGTGTCACGCTTGAGTCGTTGGCCTCACCCGGCATCGTCAATCGTTCTGGACCTCAACTCTCCGAGTCTAGTCCCGATCCTTCTCGCCGTTGACCGTCGTTGACCACCAAGCAACCGCACAACCACGCATAAGAAAACACGATTCGGGAACAAGTTCTTCACAACTTGACCCATGTTAGTCAAAACATGTATCATGCAAAACATATGCCACGATATCAATGACTTTGACCTAACAAATCAACATCGCCACGGTTGGCCGACGTTCAAGTAATTCGGGTCGACCGCTCCAGTGAGCGGTCGGACCGCCCATGGCGGTCGGACCGCTCCCGTGAGCGGTCGGACCGCCCTTAGGACTTAGTCGAAATTCAAGCTCCCAAAACGAAACCTTCGAAACTTTAAACCAATAGAACTTTTCACCGAGGCTCCAAAAATCATGAGACCAAGTGCATTGGGATCCCTTACTTGTCTACAACACCTATTTTTGGCCCACTCGATTTGAACACTTTTGGTCATCGCCGGTCCGACCGCCCGGATGGCCGGTCCGACCGATATGGGACGGTCGGACCGACCGTGCAAGGACCGGTCGGACCGCCCCTGAGCGATAAACTCAGTAACTTTGTCAAAACGCGTGAAACGACAAACCGTAAACGCCATTGCCAATTGTCACATCATCCTAAGATCCGAGCATATCCCCATGAAATCCACAATCTCCCCTTGATGAACACATTGGCAATTATCCGAAAAATGTAAGTAAGAGGTTTGAAAACGAGTTTAGTCGATAGCAGACAAAGGCACAACTTGGTCCATAAGCAAGAAAAAGCAATGAACATGACCAAGTGGCATCGAATAGTATAGGCATGTGAGACAAGGCAAAAGAAAGCATAAAAACTTTGATTTTTAAAAGGGTCAAAATTCTCACATGAGGTCCATATGAATAAACAATTGTTCAATTGACCTATGATCATTGTGAGTATAAAAGAATGCAATTCAAGTTCGAATATTCAATAAGACAATAAGAATGCAACTCAAAACTCCCCTCACTATGATCATCAAATTTCAAATTTTCGTTTCTCCCTTTGTATAAACTTCTCCCCCAATCTTCTCATTAACACATCTTCTCCAAATAAGAGTAGCAAAGAAATATTACACATCTTCTCCCAAAGAAATATCTTCATTTAACACATCTTCTCCCCCTTTGACAATGGATTCATCAAGGAATCACTCTCATCCGTGGATAACAAATAGAGAATAAAGAAGGAAGCGAAACAAAAGAAGCATAAAGAGGAATATGCATGAAGTGCAATGGAGTGGCTTCAATTTTTGTATTTTTCAATTTTTTGATTACAAGAAGCTTTGGAGATTACCCAAAAGAACAAGCTAGTATCTCGAATAATGCACAAACAGCATATCAAGCCCGACAAATACGCTAGCAAGATCATGGTAAGACATATATATCAAAGCTAAGCACAAAGGCTCAAAAGTAAAGCAAGAGATTTGATCAATTTAAGCAACGCTTCAAATTCAAAGAAGTTCATCAACAGGATCCTAAAGTGAAATTGGCCATGTCAAATGTCAAAGTGAGATCAAAAATCTAACAAAGACCACATGAAGAGTCAATCAAGTCCCGTATTGAATCATTTTGCTCAATATTTTGTAAACGCCCATTTGTCAACATTTTCTCATTTGCATTGAATATTGAAGTTGACTAATGATCTAACTTAGTGACAAGATCTGGACTAGGAGCCATCCACAAACTCATCCTAAGCCTCGACCAAAAGTTGATTAAAGGTATATCTTAGTAAAGAAGATCTGGACTAGGAGCCATCCACAAACTCTTTCTAAGCTTCTACAAGGCGACAAATCTTGAGGTTCATGTCATTTCGACAAGCAGTCCCCATGAGATCGTTCGTTCATCAAACTATCTCCAAGTTCATGTCATTTGACAAGCCTCGTAAGAATAGTTTGGCACAATTTAAGCATAAGACAATCTTGATTTTCATTTTTCACAAGAGCAGTTTTAGAATCTCAAGAACACAAAAGCTCAAGTAATGGTCAATTTTAGATCAAAGAGCTAACAAAGCAATTCGACAGGCCAATGTCACAAGAGGAGCACTAATTACGCAACTCGCTAAAACATCCACAAATTGCAATTTCTTAGTTTGAGTTGTTTAAAAGGTTCTAGCTCATATAGCAAAGACTTAGCTACACATGTAAAAGCATGATAATTCTAGCAAGTCAAAGAACTAGACATGACATTGAGCAAGAATTGAAATACAAAACTCTAAAGGGTAATAGGCAAAGCTTCATCAATTTTATAAGATAAGGTAAAATCTTATATTACAATGCATCTTTTGGATTTTTCATACCACTTGTTGTATTTTTCATATGAATGCAATATGACACAATGAGATGCAATTAAAAAGCCTAAAAATCTAAAAGTTCAAAAGATCACTAAGTTCTAAAAAGAACAATAAAAGATCAAAAGAACAAGGAAAGATAAGAAAAGATCAAACTCCCCTCAAACCAACCCATAAGGATAAATTACCCTAACTCACTTCTTAAGGAGGAAAACTGGTTTGATCTAAAGGCTTGGTAAGAATATCGCCAATTGAGCTTTGACTCTACAAAGTGCATCACAATATCACCTTTTTCAACATGATCTTTAAGGAAATGAAAGCGAATGTCTATGTGCTTAGTCCTAGAATGTTGCACTGGGTTTTTAGCAATATTAATAGCGTATGTTATCACGTAAAAGAGGAACACTAGCAAAGTTTAACCCATAATCTTTCAAAGTGGACGTCATCCACAAAATCAGCTCTGACAAGAATAGCAAAGAAGAACATACTCCGCCTCAGAAGTGGATTGTGCAACAGAAGACTGCTTTCTAGAAGACCAAGATACAAGAGACGTGCCTAGAAAGTGACAGGTGCCTGAGGTACTCTTCCTATCTAACCGACAGCCCGCAAAATCGAATCGAAAAACCTCTAATGGACAAAGTCAAGAGCGGGAATACCAAATGCCATATAAGAGGGTAGAGTGTAAATACCGAATATGCGCTTAACGGCTTGGCGATGGGAAGTTCTCGAGACGCTCAAATCTTGCACAAAGGCATACCGTGAAGTGAATGTCCGGTCTCGAGGGTCAAACATGAAGGAGCCGATCATGTCTGCGGTACTCGCGTTGATCCACGACTTCTCCTTCCTCATCTGGATCCAAAGCGATCGAAGTTGCCATGGGAGTGGAAATTGGCTTGCAATCACCCATGTTGAAGCGTTTGAGTAGATCTTTAGTGTACTTCGTCGATGGATGAAAGTTCCTTCCTTGCATTGCTTGATTTGAAGTCCCAAAAGTAATTAAGCTCTCCCATCATACTCATCTCAAATTCCTCGACATAGTGTCGTAAAAGTCGAAACAAGAGCATTAGAGGAACCACCAAAAATAATATCATCCACGTAAATTTGAGCAAGCGAGAAGTCATTGTCACGCCTAAGAATAAATAGAGTTTTATCCACTTTACCCATCTCAAAATTATTTTTAAGCAAGAAGGTCTTAAGTCTATCATACCGGGCTCTAGGGGCTTGTTTAAGACCATACAATGCTTTAGATAGCTTGAAAACACGATTTGGATATTTAGGATCCTCAAAACCGGGGTTGCTTAACATACACTTCCTCATCTATGAAACCATTTAAAAGGCACTTTTAACATCCATCGATATAATTTAAAACCATTTGATGCAACAAATGCAAGCGAGAATGCGAATGGCTTCTAGTCTAGCAACAGAGCAAATGTCTCATCAAAATCTAACCCCTCAACTTGGTCAAACCACGAGCTACCAATCGGCCTTATTTCTAACCACGTAACCATCCTCACCTTGTTTATTCTTAAACACCCAACGGTTCCTATAACATTATGACCACTAGGAGGTTCTACTAGGTTCCAAACTTTGTTTCTTTCAAAATTCTCTAACTCCTCATGCATGGCATTTACCCAGCTAGAATCAGATAAAGCATGTGATATATCGCGGGGTTCAAAAGAAGCAACAAAAGCCGAATGAGAGTAGAGATTTGGATCATTATACCTGGAGCGAGTGACTCGCTCATGTAGATTACCTATTATCTGTTCAGGAGGATGCCGTCTCTGAATCTGAAGTGGAGCGCCGGGTGAGATGTCGTTTCTTCGACCTCCGCAGTGCTGCGATGATGATGATGCGCAGAGCCTCAATCAAGGTGAAGTAGACGTAGCGTGTTCTTGTATCAATATGGGCGCCTCAGCGTGCAGATGAGGAATGACATTTGCTTCGTCCTCATCTTCCTCCACAAAAATGCTCTCTGTCACCTGTAAATCATCTCAAAGCAATTGATCTAGCTCAGGGCTAGTCTCATCAAAAATGACCTTACAAGTTTCCTGAATAATGTTAGTCTCGAGATTAAAAACCGAAAACCCTCGAATGAGCAGGATAACCCAGAAATACCCCATCAAAAGTTCTTGATTCAAATTTATCTAAGTTGCCTGTCTTAAGAATAAAACATTTTGATCCAAAAACTCGAAAATGCGAAACAGAGGGTTTTCTACCAAAACGAAGCTCATAAGGAGTCTTGCCTAAAGAAGGTCTCAAAAAGACACGATTTGCAATATGGCAAGCAGAGTAGCAATAGCTTCGGCCCAAAATCTCCTCGGTGTGCTATACTCATCTAGCATCGTCCTAGCCATTTCGACCAAGGTCCTATTCTTCCTTTCCACCACGCCATTTTGTTGAGGGACGTGTGAGAGGAGAAGCGATGCTCAATACCACGCCAAGACAAAAAGAAGCAAAGAAGCATTTTGAACTCCGTGCCATTATCACTGCGAATCGCTCTCAAAGCACCAGGAAGCTCAGAAGCCAAACGAAGAACAAGGTCATGAAAATAACCAAAAGCTTCATCTTTTGAAGTAAGAAAGAACACCCAAGTATATCTAGAAAGATCATCGACTATGACAAGAATATACCATTTTCCACCGATCGACGGACTCTAGCAGACCAACAAGATCCATATGAAGCAACCGTCCGGTCCGCTACCATAACCATAGTCACGTAAGGGTGTGAGGCAAGAACTTGTTTGCCATGCCCTACAGGCGCACATGAAAGATCCTTGATGACTTTGAGTTTGGGCAAACCTCTCATGAGATCAAGGTTGCTAACTCGTGTCGATGATCAAAACCAATGTGCCCCAAACGTCGATGCCAAAGCCGTAAATCGAGAAGAAGATGTAAGCAAACATTTAAGAGATCCAAGAAGAGATTCTCGAAAAATCAGCCCAAAATTCTACCAACTCTAGAGATTCCAAACACAAGCTCACCAAGAGAATCAAGCACACGACAAGCATTTTTCTTAAAAGCAGTCTCATAGCCATCATCAAGAAGTCGAGATACGGAAAGGAGATTATACCTAAGCTTGTCCACAAGAGCGACATCTTTAGAATGAATTTGTTGTTTACCCTAATTGATCCTGTTCCTTCAATTCGCCCTTGTGTATCATCTCCAAAGGTGATGAAGTCATCACCGTTGCTCGCGTGAAAGAGGTGAACCATTTTGAGTTCCCGGTCATGTGGCGTGAACATCCGAGTCAACGAACCACGTGTTCTTCCCTTTCGCGGTAATCCTAAAATCAAGGAGCAAAAGAACTATGTGTCTCAATATCGGGATTAGATAAACAAGATTTAGGAATCAAAGATCGAGACACACGTCGCAAGGAGTATACAAACCGTAAGTACTATCCTTGATTTCATTTAACATTCGGTTATGAGCAATGTTTAAATTAAAATGAGACTTAGATCGTCCATGGCGATCGGCCGGCTTTGTCTTTGGCGGTCGGACCGGTGACCAAAACGGTCGACCGGTGACCACCAAATGGTCGGACCGCCGATCGATACACATTAGAATTAGGATGTCTAGAAACATAATGATTTGCATGAGAGAAAAATCCTAATCCGGTTTATTCTTTTCGGTGTTACCATGTCTCATAGAAGCTCTAGGTTGCATGAATGAAATTCTATCAAAATTTTTCCTATCATTTTTCAACCTACGCCACAAAGATTCAATCAAATGTCCACCTTTTTGCAATAAGTGCAATGGTACTTGGTACCACTAGAAGAAGCACCATTTGAATTAATACAAGGTTGGGCAAAGCTCGCAGATTTAAAAGATGTTTTTGCGAGTTGAGTTTTGAATTCAATTAAACCTTTTCCAAGACTTGAATGACTTTTGGGTTTGAATTGTCTTGAAAAGAATTGAATCCTAAACCTTGCTTCTTATAAGGAGTTTTAGATTTGTCAAGAATCATGTTTAATTGTTTCTTACCTTTAGAAAATTTCTCTAATGTATCATGAAGGTAAGCATTTTCTTTTCTCAAGTTAACACAAGCATCACAAGTTTTATCCATAGATTTTTCCTTATACAAAGCAATTTCAAGCTTAAGAGTGGAACATGAAGCACAAGTAGTATTTTCAATATTGTCCTTAAGCTTAGCATATTTGACTCTAGCAAACTTCTAAGATATCTTTGATTTCACGTTCTTTTCTAAGCATGAAGTGCAAGGGCTAGAATCAAATACATCAAAAGCAATCAATTTACTAGATTCTAAACATTTTTCACAAGGAGCACTTTTAATTTCATTTAGTTCAGATTTAGCATTCTCAAGTTGTTGTACACAAATATTATGAGCAGATTGTAACTTGGTAATTTCAGAATGCATAGCATGACAAGATAAACATTCATCAGGTTCAAGAGTCTTAGCAGTTTTAAGCTCTACTTTCAGTTTGCTAATCTTTGACTCTAATTTCTTATTTTTTGTCATAACAAATTCAAGCGCTTCATCTTGACTAAGCAATTGCTCAACTATAGAATCATATTTAGCAGAAAGCTCATCATAAGTAAAAGATACCTCATTATCATCAATGTCGTCGTGTCGACCATGAAGCACATGCCAGTGAAGTCTTTGGCCTTCCCTTTCTTTTTACCTTGAGGGATCTCCTCCTCCTTGTCCTCCTCACTCCCGGTATCCACATCGCTCAAGGATTGATCCTCAAAAGCGGCAAGGACCCGGTGAGCAGCCTTCACAAGCTTATTTGCCTCATACCTTGATTTGTTGAAAGGAGGCTTCTTCCAAGCTGGCTTTCCTTCCTTATGATTGCTCTTACCTTTCAGCTTGGGGCAATTTGCCCGGATATGATTGAGCTCACCACATTCATAGCATGTTACCGGACCACCTCTCTTTTTGTTTCTCACATTATTGTAGGCCCGTGTGAATTTCTTAGCTAGAAGAGCTAACTCCGTTTCAGGAATACTTTCAAGCTCCTCTTCATGAATAGCAGATAAACAAGCAAATGAAAATCCAGAAGAAGATTCACAAGAGTCATCAAAAACCTTTTGAGAGGATCTCGCTACCAAAGCTAAATTATCTTTCTTAGGATGATCAACTCTTTTAATTTCATGAGTCTTGAGTTTACTATAAAGCAATTCTAAAGTAAGACTTGAAAGATCAACATTTTCTTCTATAGCAAGAGCTTTCATCTCCCACTCCTTGGTGTTGATTGCACCAAGAGATGGGTGGCATTTTCAGATTGAGAATATTCAATATCAACGACTTTCATTTGATTAATTACTTTATTAAAGCGATCGAAAATGTCATCGATGCTCTCTCCAGACGCATCTCGAATTTATTGTACTCACGCTTGTAAACAGCTTTGGCGCACCTTTTTGATTTGGGACGAACCCTCATGATATGTTTCGAGAGTGTTCCAAATTTCATGCGCAGTTGAAAGATTGCAAATTCTATCATATTCTTGTCTACCAAGTGCACCATATAAAAGATTCTTAGCCTTATTGTTGTTAGCCAAAAGAATTGCAGAAGCAGGTGTAGCAATTTCAGGAATAACCAGCGGGGCTCTAACAACATCCCAAATAGCTTGTCCCTCGCTCTCAAGAAAGACGCGCATACGATTCTTCCAATAGGCATAGTCGTGCCCATCGAAGATATGCGGTTTAGTAGAAAACTTATCCATCGCCAAAGTTCAGTGACCGGTTAAGATCAAGATTGAACTAACAGGCTCTGATACCACTTGTTGGACCGAAAAGGCGACTAGAGGGGGTGAATAGGAGCACGCTCACTTTTTCACAAATTATGAACTCAATACAATTTCACTCCAGTAGCTATTAGAAAGCTATGAAGATCAATATACCAGTACAACGGAAGACTAGTATTGAATCCAATAAAAACCCCTAAGCAATGCGACAATAATCAGCAAGAATCAAAGCAATACAAGTACTGGCGGTCTGACCGCTGTAGTGAACCGGTCGGACCGATTGCCGGGCGGTCGGACCGCTGTTATGCTGGCGGTCGGACCGCTCCAAAATCGGTCGGACCGGTGGTGACGGGCGGTCGGACGGCGATCGTAACCGATCCAAAGCGATAAAATCGGCCGATGACGAAGTTGCAATTAGGTCTAACTTTTGATTCTCAACTCCAAACTTCATGAAACTTTGCACACACCTTCTCTATGCTATTGAGGACCTATTCCAATCGAATATTATGATAATTCTTGGAACGATCTTGAGCAATTGCAATTGATTAATGAGAAGGTCTAAAACCGGGCAAGAACGAAAACTTGATCCTAAAGCTTGTTCGTGAGAGATTGATGATCAAGATGATGCTAGATAGATTCACACATATCACAGCAAGCTAATTCACGTGAAAGAATCAATCACAAACTCGTGGATCAAAGAAAGCCCTAAAAACACGAAATTGAAAGCAAGAACGAAAAGAGACTTATCTCAAGCAAACCTTGCATAGATTGATTTCGTGATTGTTGCTGGATTACATCCACACCATCATGGATCGATGGACAATCAAAGATCACGAAATTCACCACAAACCATCAAAAGCCCTAGCCTCCACCTCAACTCCCCTAAAGACAATTAGGGTTTTGAAACATAAACAGGCGAGAGAGAGAGAGGTGCAGCCACCATCTCCTCCTATTTATAGTGGAGGCCTAAAACTCTTAGGGTTTGACTTAATTGGGCTCCCGTTAAGGCCCACTAACAAACGGGTCACACACGCACGCTTCGCGAAGCGCCGTCTTTAACTTTTGACCTAAACCGCTTCACCATGCGTCATGGATTCGCCAATAGGTCACCCTTGTCCATCTTGTGTCACGCTTGAGTCGTTGACCTCACCCGGCATCGTCGATCGTTCTGGACCTCAACTCTTCAAGTCTAGTCCCGATCCTTCGCCGTTGACCGTCGTTGACCACCAAGCAACCTGCACAACCACGCATAAGAAAACACGATTCGGGAACAAGTTCTTCACAACTTGACCCATGTTAGTCAAAACATGCATCATGCAAAACATATGCCACGATATCAATGACTTTGACCTAAAAAATCAACATCGCCACGAAGTTGGCCGACGTTCAAGTAGTTACTGTCCGACCGCTCGGGTGAGCGGTCGGATCGCCATGGCGGTCGGACCGCTCCCGTGGGCGGTCGGACCGCCTTAGGACTTAGTCGAAATTCAAGCTCCCAAAACGAAACCTTCGGAAACTTTAAACCAATAGAACTTTTCACCGAGGCTCCAAAATCATGAGACCAAGTGCATTGGGATCCCCTTACTTGTCTACAACACCTATTTTTGGCCCGGCTCGATTTGAACACTTTTGGTCATCGCCGTCCGATCGCTTCGGATGGGCGGTCCGACCGATATGGGACCGGTCGGACCGCCGTCATTGCAAGGACCGGTCGGACCGCCTCGAGCGATAAACTCAGAACTTTGTCGAAAACGCGTGAAACGACAAACCGTAAACGCCATTGCCAATTGTCACATCATCCTAAGATCTGGAGCATATCCCCATGAAATCCACACCATCCCACACAACCGTAGGTTCAATTTGACAACTTCGCCCAAAAGGCTGGATTACTACTCTGCTGGCAGTTGTACAAGAAAATTCACAATTAAATATATGTAACTCCTAAATACCTAAAACCAGTGCTCAGCTAATCCTAATGAACCAGGCTACGAAACTTTAGTTGGCGGGATTCTCTGATTCGGCCAAAACAGAGGACCAAACTGCCCAAGAAGACACCGACAGAATCCTGTTCACATTTGAGAACAGTCGTAAAGAAAAGCCTGTAACTTTCAGTCTACTGATCCTATGGAGATGATCTTTATCAATCTGGAATCATAACGAAATTATCTTCAAAAACCTATTTGGGTGGCCTCCGTGAATCTAGCTCTAACTAGAACAAAACTAAAAAGCAACCGACAGTCTCTAAAATCTCTGACAAACAGAGTAGTGTGCGGTTAAAAATTCATAACTCCTAAACCACAGGGTGGAATCTCGTGATCTTGGTGCCAAAAGAAAGCTAACGAAACTAGGAACATAAATCTAGGGGACGTCGACCCAAGATTTGGCTCTAAAGGCCTTCAATCTGCCGCACAACCCACTGCACTATTCTGGATAGATCTGAAATCGCAGACAGAACCGACCCAAATGAATAATTATGCAACTAAACTAATACAAACAGCGAATTGGGACTTTCGTTACCCTTGAAGACCCGTAGAACGATGAAGATTAGGTGCCAGATCTGGAAGTAATTCACCGGGAGAGGAGGTGGATGGGGGAGGGGGCGGCGGCACAAGGGAATGGGTGGGCCGGCGGCTAGGGTTGTGGGGAGGGGGCTCCCCCCTTTTGAGTGGCCAGCTCCTCCCTCTTGGGCCGGCCTGGGTCGCAGCCCACGGCCCAGGTTGGCGACAACTCACTTGAGACAAGCAATATGGGACTAATCCCACCACACAACTCCTCATGAGCCACATGGGTCACACTACGAGCAGGTCGGGGTATTACATTCACCCCCCTCAAGGATCTGTAACACCCTGACCCAAAATCGGCTCAATGCCCAGCCCACCGTGGGGCAGACCCGCCCACACATAGCACCCCACTTACACTTTCGTCCTCGCTTCGTGTAAAAGGGTTAACCCGGAGGTGCTACGTTTGGATCAACAGCATTATATACTACTACAACTCACTTGAGACAAACAATATGGGACTAATCCCACCACACAACTCCTCATGGTCCACATGGGCCACACTACGAGCAGGTCGGGGTATTACATTCACCACCCCTCAAGGGCTGACGCCCTCGGCAGCATACCGCATCGTGACAAATGCCCGAACCACCCCTCGGACACGTCCGTGCGTCTAGTGCGGCACATATGCCATGCCATGTGTCCGCCGGGCCCACATGTGCCATCGCCATATGCGCGCCAGGCTTCCCCGCACGCCGCCCGTGCAACGAAGGTTGATGCTCGATACCATCGTAACACTCGACCCAAAATCGGCTCAATGCCCAAATTTCATTGTGAGGCGGACCCGCACACATAGCACCTCACTTACACTTTTCGTCCTCGCTTCATGTAAAAGGGTTAACCCGGAGGTGCTACGTTTGAATCCAACAGGCATTATATACTACTACAACTCACATGAGACAAGTAATGTGAGACTAATCCCACCACACAACTCCTCATGGACCACATGGGCCACACTACGAGCAGGCCAGGGTATTACACTCACCCCCCCTTAAGGGCTGAGGCCCTCGGCAGCATACCGCATACGCGGCAAATGTCCAAAACCACCCCTCAATACACGTCTGTGCGTCTAGTGCCGGCACATATGCCATGCCATGTGTCCACTCCGTGCCCACATGTGCCATGCGCCATATGCCGCGCCGCCGCCCCGCACGCGCCGTCTGTGAGGTTGATGCTCTGATACCATCTGTAACACCCTGACCCAAAATCGGCTCAATGCCCAGCCCACCGGGGGGCGGACCCGCCACACATAGCACCTCACTTACACTTTCGTCCTTGCTTCGTGTAAAAGGGTTAACCCGGAGGTGCTATGTTTGGATCCAACAGACATTATATACTACTATAACTCACTTGAGACAAGCAATGTGGGACTAATCCCACCACACAACTCCTCATGGGCCACATGGGCCACACTACGAGCAGCCCGGGGTATTACAGTCATACTATTTCATAGTTTAATTTGATTATCTGTGAATGTTTATTCCTGTTATGCTATTTACTCATGTTTTTCATTAGATGTTTTAACATAGTAAAATAGTATCCCTCAAGAAAAATTAAGTTAATTTGATGTCTTTCCAATTGTTACGCCCGTCAATATTTTGATCATTTATTGGTAGATCTACCAAAGTATAGTGTCATTGACTATCTTAATAAGATGGGGTGTGTGTGGGACACCACATGCATTGTATTGGTTTAACTTGATAGGGCTATTAAAAGGGTTTTGCGCCCTGGGGCATAATACTGTTGGTTGCCGGGTTATAGAGATATCGCACAATAGACAAGAGTCATATATATGTTTGGCAAGAGGTTGCCTACCTAAAATCACTAGGTTTCTAGCAGTGGTGCTGAAGCTCACTAGGACTTAATGATATTTTGGATCTTGAACTCACTATATGATGTTTGAGGGAAACATGATATAGAACATATAGTTGGAGTATCTTTTATTGAATGTTGATGATTAAGTTCGACCAGGTATGGACTGGTCGTATAGTGATAAAACTAGATCCAAACTAGTTGTATAGTGATACGACCAGATCTAGTCTAGTCCAGACTAGTCGTATAGTGATACGACCAAGTCCAGACTAGTCATATGATAATACGAATGGATCCCGACTAGTCGTATGGAGATATGAGCTGGAACATGAGTGTATATGTAACATCCCAAATGTGGATTTGTGTTTCAAATGTAAGAAAATGAGAAGAAATTAAAACTTTTCTTGTATCTTGAGGTCTTTGGCCATTTCTGTAATTTTTGTAAAGGAATTATGGAAATTAAAATCGAAATCCTCAATTGACTCCAATCAAAAACCTCCTTGGCAAAAATTTATATGCCAAACCCATGTAAACATTTCTCCTGAGCTCTAGGGATGACTTTTGACGCCTCTAAATTATTTCATGATTTTTAGAAATTATTTGATAATTTTGGGAGGCAAGTCAAACCAAGTGAAAGCTTGGTCAAACCCTAATTCACACCTTCTGGAATTTTCGGAGAAAAATTGCAGTGCATAAAAGTCTATGGAAATTTTATGTGAGGTTTATCTTGCAGTCAGCAACCTCCAGGTAAAATCTCATGATTTTTGGATCTTGTTTGCTACCTTAAGAAAATTTCCCAAAAAATCAGCTGTTAATTCAAACTCTAGCTGGTTTTGACTGTTCTTTGGGTTCGAGTCAGACTCGGGCTCGAGCCACTTGACTTGGTTCAGTCAACTAACTACACCCGGCGCGGTCGCTCGGGCGCGAGTATCGTGGATCGTTGGATCTGAGATCAATGACTCATATGCGTATGAACGTTCGGACCATCCGAACGTTTCGATCAACGAGAGTCGTTGGATCTTAGACCAACGGACTGGATTGAAGTGAACGTTCGGACCGGCCGATCGTCCCGTTCATTTTAACCGTCCGATTTCATTCCAACGGTGGATGAGTCGTCTCCTTCCTTGAGTCTGAGCTGGCGTTTGAGTCAAGCAATGGCGTGAGCAGAGGAGAAGAGCGCAGCGTTGAGTCACCTCGGTGGTCACCTTTAAACGGCTCTCTCCGCTCGCATTAATTGCCCATCTTGCGCCGCCCTCGGAATTCCATTGCTCAACTGCTCCCGTCGCTCTCAAGTGCTCTCGTGGCAGAGTTGACCCAAGGGGAAAAATTGCCATTGCCCTCTGCCATTTCCACTATTTAAGCTCCATTGTTTCCCCTTTGGCTTCCTTTAGCATCTCCGCAACTCTAGCTAGCACTTCAGTGGTTGTTTGAACTGCATTCATCCGAAAGCACGTCTGCCACCCTTGCCGAGCTTCAAGCTTTCGGTGAAGGCGGTACCACATTGGCTTTCACCCTCCTTTTCTTGCTCCCTCTTTACTCTCTTGAGCTTAACTCTCGCTCAATTTTGCTTATCTTGCTCAAGGTTGACTGAATTTGGAATTCCCCATTTGCGGCCGAAAGCACCATTTTTCATCACCGGAGCAACTCCAACCTATCTCTGTGCCTCTCCTGTGCTAAGGTAGTGTAATATTCTGAAAAATAAATGGTAATAATAAATAAATATTATTAACGTTTTTAAGGGCCTGTGTGCAATTAAATAAAATAGTACATATAAAAATAGAATTTCAGAATTTTTAAGAGCTATATAAATAGATCGTGGGAATTCTAGAAAACCCTAGCAGCTTTTCTTTCTTTTGCTTTTTTTCCACCGCCTTGATTTTTTTTTCTTTCACTGGGCTAGCCGCCCGCCACCAATTCTCTGCGTATCGTCTTTGCTTTGCTGGCCGTTCTTGTCGCTTTGCACTTGGCTGCTGCTGATCACCAAGCGCTGTTCTGTTGCCGCTTCGCTGCGCGTGGCCGCTGATCACTGCTGCTGATTGCTTTGCCGCTGCTGCGTGATTCGTCTGCGTTGCCGCGAATCTGCTTCGCCGCTTTTTGACGCCGAGGATCGCCGCTGCCGCTGCTTGCTGCCCGCTGCGGCGTGAGCCGATTCGCTGGCCGCCACGCCACCGAAAGCCTCGCACGCCGCTGAGCCGACCTCTTCTGCACCGAACCAGCGACCGCTCTTGGCCGAGCCGAGGAGCCTCGCCGCGTGGAGGCCGCCGATCGCCGATTTTCCGGTAGAGCCCTCGCCTAGTGTGGAGAAATTTAGGTGGAAGTTAACGTCTCGGTTTTGTTGTGAGTAACGATCTATAATTTTGTTACCTCTATATTTTGCTAATTTAGTTTGATGTTAGAATTGAGATTAATTAGAGAGCGGTTTTAGAAATTTTTAGTCGAGGGGCCGATTAAGGTGTCTGTTAACCTGCTGTTCTGTTGTACGATTTATTCGGGTATCTTAATGGAAAATTTTGGAAATATCATCTACTAGTTAATTGTAGATAATTTCGATATCTCTCTATAGCATATTTTATCATGTCAATCGGACAAGTAGAATTCGAGTTATGATTTTCGGAAGGCTGCTGTCCTTGGGGTTGTCGCCTTTCGGCGCTGTTTTGGTAGACTGTAGATTAAAAATAGTAAATAGCCTAATTAGAGTTTTTGATCTACATGAAAGTTGTAGATAATTGTCCATTGGTTCTGTAGAATCTAAGAACACGCATTTTGGTTGGGTAAAACAAAAGTTATGAATTTAGTAAGACTGCTGTTCCGAAGCGGACAGATCGGCTTTCTGGGCTAAATACGGAGGGTTAGATGATTTAATTAGAAGTCTTTGTAATCTAAGAAAATGTGGATAATTTTATGAAGAATCCAGAATGGGGTGGTTTGTGGTGATCGGACTTTCGAGTCAAAAGTTACGTTCGTTTTAGTACTAAGACAGCTATGGGTAACTTTTCGGTACCGGAGTAACGTGGTATATTTGGGGACGTGTAGGAGCGATGTCGATTGATTGCTATTCTTGATGTTGTAGTTTGTATTGAGAATTTGTGTATATAATGTAGGAGAGGCGTCGTACTTGTTGCCATCTGCTAGCCAAATTGTGCATCGCAACTAGTAAAGGCAAGTGCATGGTAAACAGCGATCAATGATTGATCACTGTGATTCTTTATCTTTCAGTACCATTATTGTTGTGCTTTTATTTTATTTAATTGCAAACAATGGAATGACATGATTATATCTTTGTTGATAAACATGATGAAAAGTTGGACATGATGTTTATGATGGAGTTTGCATATTCATACATAAGCATCTTTGCATATGAGCAGGTGATCATGAATGATCACAACTCCACGGAGTGGAGGAGGTCCCGATCCTTATGGAGGAACGGGCTGAGAGTGAATGTTGTCGCGAGCATTCACTCATGCTATACCGTATATCTGAAAGAAGTGCATGTGGACATGTAGATTAGATTTGCATTGATACATGAGATTAATGGATGAGAATATTAATAGAAGTACCTGTGATGTTAATGAAGTTATTGAATGCTGTTGATTTATTATTGTTCGTTGTTTATGGATGTGTTTGCTGAGTCGTGGACTCACCCTTGCTCTTTGTTGTCTTTAGGTGATCTTCGAGGCGCTAGCCAGAATCGAGAGCGAGTAGGGCACATGGACAACACATGATCATTTGCCATAAGAATCTTTTCATTCAAAAATTGGATTACTCATGGACATGTTAGTTATTGAATAATGTTTAGGACAACGTTTGGACTAGACTATTTGCTTTATTAATTTTGGATCCATTGGTTGATGCTATTTTAGACTGTTTACCTGATTTTATTCTACTTGATTATTTATTATCGTTTGGACCATAGTTATGCATGTTCTTTTGTGATATATGGATATGTTTATTGTTGTTTTCGTGCTGTAATTTTATAGTGTGTCGATAATTATTAGATGGAAGAGTAGTGTGGTGGCATTCTGGGCTCAGTGTTGGGCTGGGGTGTTACAGGTAGCTTCACTTTAGTCCCTAGATGCTTGCTACACGCTTACTTGGACCGCAGTAGAGCTTCTTTGCATTTTTCATTTTCGACCGTTTTCGGTCATCTCTGTCAACTCCGGCTTGCTGGCGTTCTAAACCGCCGTAGTTGTAGAAATTGGTCCCAAGGTGTGCGCAAAACTATTGCGGACCCATTTTGGGCCTTTGCTCGCACCGCTGTGACCAGAGTCACCGGCGGTGAGCCTCTTTTCGCCGTCGAGTTTTGTCGGTTGAACTGGGCGCGAGCTCTTTGAATGTGGTTCGCTGTGGACCGTCGATCCTTGGATCAACGGCCCACAATCACGTGAACGTTCGGACCATCCGAACCCGGCGATCCATGTATACCGTAGGATTTTAGATCAACGGCTCAGATTCGAGTGAACTTTCGGACCATCCAAACGTCTCAAACCACCTGGACCGTTGGATCTAAATCCAACAGTGAACGAATGAGCCCCCCGTGCGCGCTGTGCTCCGCGGGCGTGGGCCATTGGATTTCGAATCTGCGGCTCAGATGCGAGTGAACGTTCGGACCGGTCGAGGGTTCCTTCGTTGTGAGCCGTCCATCTCTAGATCAACTGCCCACATCTATTTGAACGTTCGGACCGTCCAAACGTCTCCATCCACGTGGACCATTGGATCTAAATCCAACGGTGGGGTTTGTGAGCCGCTGGAGTGCGCGTTGTCCCGTGGACTTGGACCGTTGGATCCAAGATCAACAGTCCAAGTTCGTCCATGTCGATTTTATCTCAGTTTTTCCCGAGAGGATTATTTGTCAACTAAAAAATAAAATTAAATTGTAAAATACATAACTTTTTCATTTTAATTCCTTTTCGGTTAATTCAAATTTTGTTAGTTATGTTTTTAACTGAACTTTAATTTAAAAATGTTTCTAACCTCATTATAGCTCTAGAAATATTTGCTAAGATTTTAGTGCAATGAATAGTAGCATTTGAGATTTATAAGGCTGAGCAGATTTGTTTTGTTCATATCTTTTACATTAAGAATCCAAATCAATTGGTTCTTATTGCTAAATTCCTTATAAATCATGCTCTTGCTTCTGTAAAATTTTCAAAATATTTGGATAAAGTTTGCTGTTGAGTCTTTTTGCTTTCTTCGTTCTTGTCAGTTCTTTTTCGCTTTCTCGTTAGGTTCCGAAGAGCACATTGATAACCTAAGTAATCCTCTGCAACATCTTGAACAGCAACAACCAGGCAAGCAGTTTGATCATGTTAATCCCAGTATTTTTCAAGTCTAATATATTGTTTACAAGCTGTATGTATGCATTGCTATGTTGTGTTAAATTATGATTAGTGGATCCTATAGTTGCATAATATGTAGGAATAGATTCTCC
Source organism: Hsuehochloa calcarea (assembly GCA_036346395.1). Lineage (NCBI taxonomy): Eukaryota > Viridiplantae > Streptophyta > Magnoliopsida > Poales > Poaceae > Hsuehochloa > Hsuehochloa calcarea. Next base: position 26,741,685 of record CM070604.1, read on the forward strand.
TCTACTACCATGAGCCTAGGTTATTTGCTGTGATTTCAGTTCGATGGATGAGTTCTTGCCACGTAGTAGATTGCGATTTGAAATTGCTTAGAAATGCTTAGTTTTGGTAGTAATGGGCGATCATCGATTTAGTCGATGATCTTGATCACACATCTAATTATTTTTCCTTTATGTCCAGCACTTGTGCATTGTTATTTTATAAAGCAAAATCTGAAAATGAAAGATTGATTTAGACTTGGGCATATTGGTTGGATGGTGTGGTTGTTTGGGTTGTGGTGGTATGCCTAAGTCAACAAGGACCGAATTACTGGCGCCACCGTCCTGAGCAATTTGTGTGCTAACCACACGAGAGGGATATGAGACCTCTCTTGACAAAGTACTTTGGCGTGTGTTATCTCCGAGTCGCAGGAGGGGGTTGTGTGCGGTGTGAAAAATGATCTGTGTTCTTGTGTTGGGTGTGCGGTGGTGGAGATTCCGGGTAGGATCTCCACCTCGAGGGGCATCGTAGTTGTCCAAGGCTTTACCTGCGATTGGTAGTTGACCGAGGCTTTACGATGACTCCAACACAACGTATGGGTTTCTATCCATACGGGTGGCTCGTAGTTAATGCATAATATTGGAAATGTCTCGTAGGACTTAGTCGTTCCAGCATACCTAAGGAAGTTTGCTTAATAGCTTGGCAAAAAGGCGGTCTAGCGTGTGGGTACATTGGTACACGCCTGCAGGGATAAAACTATTCGAATAGCCTCGTCCTAGGTTATGGACACGCGTGGGGAGGTCTTCCAAGAGTTAGGCTACAACCTTTTAATTAAAATTTGACATGGTTGGCGTGAATGGGTAATTCATGCTATTGTTGTGGTGACTATGGGTTTAATCACTTCCAGGATTGTTGTTGTCATCTATCTGTTGTTATTACTGTTGTCATCTGTTATTTGAACATTAAAAACAGATTTGCCAACTTGCTTTTAAATGTACTACAATATTGCAAATGAAAACTTGCTTTATGCTGAAAATGAAACATCCAGCCTCCACTTAAATAAGCTTGCATATAGCATAAGTATAGGCCTGTTATTCTACACGTAAATCTTGCGTAGTACAAATTTTGTACTATTTACTTTGCTTAACTATTTGTTGCAGAGGAGGAAGGTGAGCCCCAAGGGCCTCACTTTTGTGAAATGTGCTGCGGGTTCGACGACTAGCTTGGCGGTCCGGTCGATTGCCTTGTGGGTCAAAGGCACACTGATTGGCACTTTTGTTTATGGCCATCTTATGGCACTTTTGCTTCCGTTGTTCAATTTTTGTAGTTATATGTATTTGGCCTGTTGGCCTCTCTTTTGTAATAACTATCCTTTATGTATTTTAACTTCTGGTTTGTTGCCGTGCTTCGGTTCTATGTGAATGATGGAATTGATGCATGAGTTTTGTAAAGGGGTGTGTATACTACATTTCTGGGAAGTATACATGTCTCGAAGACATAGGTTATTTTGTTTGTGATGCTAGGGTCAATTGGTGACTAAGCATTACAAGCCTAATAATCCGGGGTCCTCACAAAGTTTGATATCAGAGCCATACTGACCGTAGTAACCCAAGCTTGGTCGTTTTTAGGATATTTTGAAAAATCTTATTTTCAAAGTATCAAATGATTTAAGAAAGCTTAAGGAATCCTCAAATTTTGCTCCTTACCCATCTTAGCTTTCTCCTCTCATCTTATTCTAATTTGAGTTTTGAAAATTATTTGCCTCTCTTTCCTTCAAAGATAGTTGTTATCGTTTAATTGGGTTTTGGGAACTAATGAGTTTGGCAAATTGAAGTGTTGGCTGCGCTCTACAAGGTTTTGATGTTTCTGGAATGGATAATTTCGACTAGGAGCTTGGATGCAAAACCTGGACAGCGATCTTTTAATTTCCGGACAGCAAGCTCAAAGGTTCTAAACAGGGTTGAAAATGAGAGGTTAATCCACTAAAACTTGTGGGAATAGAAGGGTAAGATGTGATACTAGTTAGCTAAGTATCTAACACTTATTTCGCTGATTTAACGTTGCTCTTTAGTGGTATTAGATCTTAAGTTATATTCTGATTTTTAACTTCTCAATCAATTACTCGTTCATTCAATACGGGTCAGTTGCATTGGGAAGTTGTGCTTTGGTTTGGTGATTCCTCACTGTTTTCGGAGTCTTTTTATAAGCCTTTTAAAGTTTATATACTTGCTGTTTTTGGCTTTCGATTAGGGTGATATTCCATTCCCCTAGTCGTTAGCTTCTTGCTTTCTTTTGGCTTTGTTATTCGGGTCTAGTTCTTAACCAAAGTTTCTTGTAACAGGATGGTCGGACGTACTCGTAGCGGCCAAGGCCAGTTAGCTGGTCCGGACGAGGAGCTTCCTTCTCCTCCCACCATGGCCGAGGTCCTTCTTCAGATTGAGCGCAACCGTGCGGAAGACAGGAGGGTTCTTCTGGACGTCATCGTGCGCAACACCTCCGCCTTACGTGCATCGGATCGTGCAAGGGGTGGACACCAGCCGCGTGGGGGACTTGCGGAGTTTCTTCGCACCCAGCCCCCACTTTCTCCAGGTCTGAGGACCAGCTTGATGCAAACGATTGGCTTCGTCTGGTTGAGCGGAAGCTTCGCATAGAGCAGTGCTAGGAGTACGAGGAGGCGCTGTTTGCATCGCACCAGCTGGAGGGTGCAGCTTTGTCTTGGTGGGAGAGCTTTCTCGCCATGCAGCCTGACGGCCATACCGTCACTTGGGAAGAATTCCGTACTGCCTTCCGTCGGAGCCATATTCCTGCCGGCTTGATGAAGCTGAAGAAGAAGGAGTTCTTGTCGCTCAAACAAGGGCGTTTCTCAGTTACAGAGTACCTGTACGAGTTCAACCATTTGGCTCGTTATGCTCCGGAGGAGGTGGCCACTGATGAGGCCAAGCAAGAGAAGTTCAAAGATGGGTTGTCCGAGGAGCTGCAGGACAAGCTATCCATCGTCGACTTCCCTGATTTCCAGACCTTGGTGGACAAGGCCATCGTCGCTGAGCACTCCGGGAGAGCGCTTGTGGATTCTCGCAAACGTAAGTGGGAGGCCCACAAGTCCTCTAGGGCCAGCTATTCTCGCTTCAGTCAGTCTCAGGGGTTGCATCATCAGGCTTCAGCACCCTCGAGGTCGTTAGCACCAGCCCCTCATTCATCGCAGGCCGTGCCCCCAATCGTGTGCACCTGCAAGTCCGCAGGGTGGCCCCCGCAGCCTGGCTGCCGGAGTCACTTGCTTCGCCTGCAACCAGAAGGGGCATTATGCGAATCAATACCCTCAGAAGACAGGAGCAACCCCTCGTCCTAATGGAGGACGCGGGTAAGGAGGTGGTTCTTTCCAGGACCAGAAGATCATTCCAGCTACCCAAGGCATGGGTAGTGGTCGCGTCAACCTCATCTCCGCGGAGGAGGCACAGGAGGCACCCGACGTCGTGCTGGGTACGCCTTCTGTTAACTCTCATTCTGCTACTGTTTTGTTTGATTCAGGAGCATCTCATTCTTTTCTTTCTGAGTCTTTTGCTGCTATTAGTGAGCTCCTTTTTACTCCTTTGTTGGTCCCGATGCTCATTAGCTCTCCTGGTTCGGAGTTGAGAGCTGAATCTGAGTGTAGGGGTGTTCCAATTGAGATCGAGGGAGTGAGATTCTTCGCGCATCTTATCCTCCTCCCTTCAGGAAGTCTAGATGTAATTCTGGGCATTGATTGGTTGTCTCAGCATAAGGGACAAATCGATTGCGCCAAGAAGTGTGTCTCTCTATCTAGTCCTTCCGGCGAGCAGGTTCGCTTTTCGCCGAAGCTGCTATGTCCGCATCTCTTCGTGCTTGAAGCGAAGCCCGCTCGTGATATTAGTGAAGTCCCAACGGTTTGTGACTTCGCTGATGTTTTTCCCGATGATCTTTCAGGGATGCCACCAGTTCGTGATCTCGAGTTTGTCACTGAGTTGGTTCCCGGTACCGCCCCAATTTCAAAGAGGCCTTATCGGATGTCACCGAACGAGTTGGTGGAGTTGAAGAAGCAACTTAGTGAGCTGCAAGAAAAAGGTTTCATCCACCTTAGCTCATCTCCATGGGGTTGTCCTGCAATCTTCGTAAAGAAGAAGGATAATACTTTGCGCATGTGCGTTGATTACCGTCCACTTAATGAGGTAACTGTAAGAACAAGTATCCATTGCCCCGCATCGACGATCTCTTTGATCAATTAACTGGAGCTCGAGTTTTCTCTAAGATTGATTTGAGAGTGGGATATCATCAAGTTCGGATACGACTTGAGGATATTCCAAAGACGGCTTTCTCTACTCGTTACGGCTTGTATGAGTACACCGTCATGTCATTTGGCTTAACCAATGCTCCTGCCCTGTTCATAAACCTCATGAATTCGGTATTCATGGAGTATTTGGATAAGTTTTTTGTGGTCTTCATCGATGATATTCTCATCTACTCCAAGAATGATGAGGAACACGATGAGCATCTGAGGCTTGCGTTAGGCAAGCTTCGTGAGCACCAGCTGTATGCGAAGTTCAGCAAGTGCACATTCTGGTTGAAGGAAGTAGCTTTCTTAGGCCATGTTCTTTCAGTAGGAGGTGTAGCCGTTGATACTAGAAAGGTCAGCGATGTTCTTTCCTGGAGTCAGCCTACTTCGGTAACCAAAGTGCGGAGTTTTCTTGGTTTAGCAAGATATTATCGTCGCTTTATCGAGAACTTCTCCAAGATCGCGAAGCCGATGACGGAGTTGCTCAAGAAGGACAAGAAGTTCTTGTGGTCCGATGCTTGTGAGGAAAGTTTCCAAGTACTCAAGAAGCGTTTGACCACCGCCCCGTTCTCGTTCTTCCCGATATCCATCGAAGCTTCCATATCTTTTGCGATGCTTCTCGTCGAGAACTCGGTTGTGTCCTTATGCAAGAAGGCAAGGTAGTGGCCTATGCATCAAGGCAATTGAGACCTCATGAACTTAACTATCCTACCCATGACTTAGAGTTAGCTGTTGTGATCCATGCTCTTAAGATTTGGCGGCATTACCTAATCGGTAATCGTTGTGAAGTGTATTCGGATCACAAAAGCTTAAAGTATTTGTTCACCCAACCAGATCTGAACCTCAGGCAAAGGAGATGGTTGGAGTTGATCAAGGACTATGACATGGGTATTCACTACCATCCGGGCAAGGCAAATGTCGTTGCCGATGCGCTCAGTCGCAAAGCGCATTGCAATGCCTTATTGCTCAAGGAGCTTCCACCCACCCTTCTGGAGGAGTTCCAGCGCCTCAACTTGGGTTTGGTTGAGCATGGTTCCCTCGCTGCCTTGGTTGTGCAACCAACCTTGGTGGATCGGGTTAAGATCGCTCAGCAATCGGATGTTGGAGTGAACAACATCAAGGAAAATATCAAGAATGGAACAGCCATGTGCTTCTCTGAGGAAGAGCATGGTGTTGTAAGGATCGGGCAAAGCCTTGTGGTTCCAAAGGACATAGAATTGCAGAATTTGATCTTCCGCGAAGCCCATGATTCACCTTTATCCATTCGTCCCGGGGCCACAAAGATGTCTCAAGATCTCCTTCGGGGATTTTGGTGGACCCGAATGAAGAGGGAGATCGCAAAGTTCGTTGCTGAGTGCGACGTGTGTCGTCGTGTCAAGGCCAAGCATCAGCGTCCAGCAGAACTGCTTCAGCCCTTGCCTATTCCTGAGTGGAAGTGGGATTCGATCGGGATGGATTTTATCACCGGTCTACCTAGGTCTCCCAAGGGAAATGATGCCATTTGGGTTGTCATCGATCGGTTGACTAAAGTGGCTCATTTCATTCCTGTCAAGACTCAGCTTCGGGTGGGTCTCCTAGCCGAGCTCTATGTCTCCAGAATTGTGAGTTTGCATGGGATACCCAAGACGATCATTTCTGATCGTGGTTCTCTGTTTACTTCTCGATTTTGGCATAGTTTGCAGGAGGCTATGGGAACCCGTCTTACTTTTAGCACCACATATCACCCCCAAACTGATGGTCAGACCGAAAGGGTCAACCAAGTGTTGGAGGACATGCTCCATGCTTGTGTTCTTTCCTATGGAAAGAATTGGGAGAAGTGTTTACCTTTTACCGAGTTCTCCTACAACAACAGCTTTCAGGCCAGTCTCGGCATGGCACCTTTTGAGGCCTTATACGGGAGAAGGTGTAGAACCCCGTTGAATTGGTCTAAGACCGGCGAAAGACCTTTCTTTGGCCCGGATTGGATCAATGAGGCCGAGAGCCAAGTCCAGCTTATTTGTGATCATTTGCGCACAGCTCAATCCAGGCAAAAGAGCTATGCGGACCGCCGTCGTCGTGAGTTGAGCTTTGAGCCTAATGATTTTGTTTATCTCAAAGTCTCTCCTTTGAAGGGCCACCAACGTTTCGGTGTTAAGGGAAAGTTAGCTCCTCGATATGTCGATCCCTACCGTATTATCGAGAAGAAAGGAGCTGTTTCCTATAAGTTGGAGTTGCCAGCTGCACTTGAGGGGGTACATGATGTTTTCCATGTGTCCCAACTAAAGAAGTGCCTCCGTGTTCCAACAGAGGAAGCTCCGTTGGAAACTCTCGATGTTTAGGAGGATTTGACCTATCGTGAGCACCCTATTCGCATACTCGATGAGGCTGAACGAAGAACAAGGAATAGAACCATCAGATTCTTTAAAGTTCAGTGATCGAACCATTCTGAGGATGAGGCTACTTGGGAAAGGGAAGATCCTCTCCGTGCAGACTATCCATCTTTCTTTACCGAGTGAGCCAAAGCTCGGGACGAGATTTTTGTAAGGGGTGGAGGTTTTGTAACATCCCAAATGTGGATTTGTGTTTCAAATATAAGAAAATGAGAAGAAATTAAAACTTTTCTTGCATCTTGAAGTCTTTGGACATTTCTGTAATTCTTGTAAAGGAATTATGGAAATCAAAATCAAAAACCTCTTTGGCAAAAATCTTGTGCCAAACCTCTCTGATTATTTTCCATGAGTTCTAGGGAGACTTGGTAACACCTCTGAATTATTTCATGATTTTTAGAAATTATTTGATGATTTTGGAGGCAAGTCGAACCAAGTCGAACCAAGTCTCTGGAAATTTTATGTGAGGTTTATCCTGAACTTAGCAACGTCTAGTTAAAATTTTATGATTTTTGGAGCTTATTTGCTACCTTAAGCAAATCCTCCAAAAATCAGCTATTAATTCAAACCCTAGCTGGTTTTCACTGTTCTTTGGGTTCGAGTCAGACTCGGGCTCGAGCTACTTGACTGGGTTCAATCAACTAACTACACCCGGCGCGGTCGCTCGAGCACGAGTATCGTGGATCGTTGGATCTGAGATCAACGACTCATATGCGCGTGAACGTTCGAAGCATCCGAACGTTTCGATCAACGAGAGTCGTTGGATCTTAGATCAACGACTCATATGCGCGTGAACGTTCGAACCATCCGAACGTTTCGATCAACGAGAGTCGTTGGATCTTAGATCAACGGACTGGATTGAAGTGAACGTTCGGACCGGCCGATCGTCTCGCTCATTTTAACCGTCCGATTTCAATCCAACGGTGGATGAGTCGTCTCCTTCCTCGAGTTTAAGCGTGCGTTTGAGTCAAGCAATGGCGTGAGCAGAGGAGAAGAGCACAGCGTAGTGTCACCTCGGTGATCACCTTTAAACGGCTCTCTCGGCTCGCATTAAATGCCCGTCGTGCACCGCTCTCAAACGTCCATTGCTCAACTGCTCCAGTCGCTCTCAAGTGCTCTCATGGCAGTGTTGACCCGAGGGAAAATATTGTCGTTGCCCTCTGCCATTTCCTCTGTTTAAGCTCCATTGCTTTCCTTTTGGCTTCATTTAGCATCTCCGCAACTCTAGGTAGCACTTCAGTGGGTGTTCGAGCTGCATTCATCCGAAAACACTTCTGCCGCCATTGTTGAGCTTCGAGCTTACGGTGATGGCGGTACAGCAGTGGCTCTCTCTTTCCATTTCTTGCTCCCTTGGCTCCCACTTTACTCTCTTGAGCTTAACCCTCGCTCAATTTTGATTATCTTCCTCAGGGCTGAGCTGAATTGGTAATTCTCCATTTTCGGCCGAAAACACCATTTTTTTTCATCACCAGAGTAGCTCCAACTTTCTCTGTGTCCTTCCCGTGCTCAGGTAACTCCACATTAGTTCCTAGTTGCTTGGCACACGCTTAATTGGACCGCAGCGAAACTTCTTTGCATTTTTCATTTTTTGGCCATTCTTGGTCATCTCTGTCAATTCCGGCTTGCCGGCGCTCTAGACCGCCGCAGCCGCGATTTTTGGCCCCATTGGGTGCGCAAAGTTATTGTGGAGCCATTTTGGGCTTTTGCTAGCACCGCCATGACCCGAGTCGCCGGCGGTGAGCCTCCTTTAGCCATCGTTTTGTCAGACAAAACTGGGCGCGAGGTTTTGAACATAGTTCGCTGTGGACCGTCGATGCTTAGATCAACGGCCCACAATCGCGTGAATGTTCGGACCATTCGAACGCGGTGATCCTTGTGTACCGTAGGATTTTAGATCAACGGCTCGGATTCGAGTGAACGTTTGGACCGTCCGAACGTCTCGATCCACATGGACCGTTGAATCTAAATCCAACGGTGAACGTATGAGCCGCGCGCGTGCTGTGCTCTGCGCGCGTGGGCTGTTGGATTTTGAATCTACGGCTCAGATCCGCGTGAACGTTCGGACCGGCCGAAGGTTCTTTCGTTGTGAGCCGTCCATCTCTAGATCAACGGCCCACATCAATGTGAACGTTCGGACCATCCGAACGTCTCCATCCACGTGGACCGTTGGACAAAATCCAACGGTGGGGTTGTGAGCCGCTTGTTGCTGCGCACGTATCCGTGGACTTGGGCCTATGGATCCAAGATCAACAGTCCAAGTTCGTCCACGTCGATTTAATCTCAGATTTTTCCCGAGAGGATTATTTGTCAACTGAAAAATGAAATTAACTTGTAAAATGCATAACTATTTCATTTTAATTCCTTTTCGGCTGATTCAAATTTTGTTAATTATGTTTTTAACTAAAATTTGATCTAAAAATGTTTCTAACCTCATTACCGCTCCAGAAAATTTTGCGAAGATTTTAGTTGCAATGAATAGTAGCATTTGGGATTTATAAGGCTGAGCAGATTTGTTTTGCTCATATCTTTTGCACTAAGAATCCAAATCAATTGGTTCTTGTTGCTAACTTTCTTATAAATCATGCTCTTGCTTCTGTAAAAGTTTCAAAACATTTGGAGAAAGTTTTCTGTTGAGTCTTTTGGCTTTCTTCGTTCTTATCGGTTATTTTTCGCTTTCTCGTTAGGTTCCGAAGAGCACATTGATCACCTAAGTGATCCTCCGCAACATCTTGAACAGCAGCAAATAGGCAAGCAGTTTGATCTTAAATTTCCCATTACTTGCAAGTCCAATATATTATTTACAAACAATATGTTTGCATGCTTTTGTGTCAAATTTATTTTTCCGATTAGAGGTAGTTACTCCTATTGCATTGTTGCCCTCAAATTGTTATCCCCTGCCACAAACATAAGTTACTAATATCGCTGGTGAATTAGATCCTGGTGATTTAATTATGCTCTTTTATTGTCTTTTCGATATCATGCTTAGCAATACTTAGCTACCGGTAGAATTGGTCGGTTATCGACTTAGTTGATAACCTTGATCACACAAATCATGTTATTACTCTTTGTTCAGAACCTTGTGCTAATTTGTTTTGAAAATAAAAAGTGCTAATGAAATGATTTAGACTTGGGCAAGTGGTTGGATGGTGGGTTATTGGGTTTGTGGATGTCTTGCCCGGGTCAACAAGGACCGAACATCTTGTTACACTAAACCAAGAATTTTTGCGTGCTAACCACGCGAGAGGGATATGAGACCTCTCTTGACTGAGTACTTTGGCGTGTGTTATCTCCGAGTCGCAGTAGGGGGTTGTGTGTGTGGTGTGAAAAATGATCTGTGTTCTTTTGTTGGGTGTGCGGTTGTGGAGATTAGGGTAGGCTCTCCACCTCGAGGGCATCGTAGTTGTCCAAGGCTTTACTGCGATGGGTAGTTGACCAGAAGCTTTACGATGACTCGACACAACGTATGGGTTTCTATCCATACAGGCGCTTGCGCTAATGTATAATATTGGAAATATCTCAGACGACTTAGCCGTGGCAGCATACCTAAGGAAGTGTGCTTAATAGCTTGGCAAAAGGCGGTTCAGCGTGTGGGTACATTGGTACACCCCTGCAGGGATAAAACTATTCGAATAGCCTCGTCCTAGGTTATGGACACGCTTGGGGAGGTCTTCCAAGAGTTAGACTACAACCTTTTAATTAAAATTTGACATGGTTGGCATGAATGGGTAATTCATGCTATTGTTGTGGTGACTATGGGTTTAGTCACTTCCAGGATTGTTGTTGTCATCTATCTGTTGTTATTACTGTTGTCATCTGTTATTTGAACATTAAAAACAGATTTGCCAACTTGCTTTTAAATGTACTACAATATTGCAAATGAAAACTTGCTTTATGCTGAAAATGAAACATCCAGCCTCCATTTAAATAAGCTTGCATGTATCATATGTATAGACATGTTATTCTACACATAAGTCTTGCGGAGTACAAATGTTGTACTCATTTGCTTTGCTTAACTATTTGTTGCAGAGGAGGAAGGTGAGCGCCAAGGGCCTCACTTTTGTGAAATGTGCTGCGGGTTCGACGACTAGCTTGGCGGTCCGGTCGGTTAGCTTGTGGGTTAAAGGCACACTGATTGGCTCTTTTGTTTATGGCCATCTTGTGGCACTTTTGCTTCCGCTGTTCAATTTTTGTATTTATATGTATTTGGCCGGTTGGCCTCTCTTTTGTAATAACTATCCTTTATGTATTTTAACTTCTGGTTTGCTGCCGTGCTTCGGTTCTATGTGAATGAATGGAATTGATGCATGAATTTTGTAAAGGGGTGTGTATACTGCATTTATGAGAAGTATACATGTCTCGAAGACACGGGTTATTTTGTTTGTGATGCTAGGGTCAATTGGTGACTAAGCATTACAAGCCTAATAATTCGGGGTCCTCACAATGTATTTGGCCGGTCGGCCACTCTTTTGTAATAACTATCCTCAATTTATTTTAACTTCTGGTTTGTTGCTGTGCTTCGATTCTATGTGAATGAATGGAATTGATACATGAATTTTGTAAAGGGGTGTGTATACTGCATTTCTGGGAAGTATACATGTCTCGAAGACACGGGTTATTCTGTTTGTGATGCTAGGGTCAATTGGTGACTAAGCATTATAAGCTTAATAATCCGGGGTCCTCACAGTATAATAGAAGATCTTACATAAACATAGTGCTGAATCTTTGCATATATTTCTGTTGTAGACCATGGCACCTACTTCTTCTTCTGCACCTACAAAATAACTTGCGATATATTCCTGAGAAAGAAAAACAGAATGGTACATAGTTAATTGACAGGTTTCGTAATTTGAGAATTGTTCTCAAACAGGAAAAAAAGGAATATATTCTAGAGGGTCCCTATCCCAAGGAACTAAGTGGCGATGCTCCTCATGCTGATAAGAATGCTTACGAGAAGCATTGCAATGACACAGTCGATGTGCACTACCTATTGCTTGCGACCATGAACTCTGAGCTTAAGAAGCAATATGAGACCACAAACGTTTACAATATGATTGTAGATCTAAAGGGTTTGTTTCAGAATCAAGCAAAGAGGAAGAGCTTTAACACCTCTAAGGCATTGTCGTCTTGTAGACTCTCAGAAGGTAATCCGGTCAGTCCTCACGTGATAAAAATGATTGGTCCCATTGAGATCCTAGAAAAGCTTGGTTTTCCCCTTGCCAAGAGTTGGCTACTGATGTGAATCTCCAATCTCTCCCTACGAACTTTGAGCCTGCCAGACTGAATTTTCATATGAATGACATGGAGAAATCAATGACAGAGTTGCATGGCATGCTTAAGGGTACTGAGGAGAGCATCAAAAAAAGTTATAATCATGTGATGATGGTTCAAAATACTACTTGCTTCGAGAATAAAGGTATGTCAAAGGGAAAGGAAAAAAGAACAAGGAAAGACTCAAAATAAGATCGAGAGTCTAAAGGCTAAGCTTAGGAAGTTCAAAATTGGGTACTAAGCCTAAATCAGAATGTTACCATTGTCATGAGACTAGGCATTGAAAGAGAAACTGCAAGAAGTACTTAGCAGAGATGAAAAAGAACAAGGGAAATAAGACCTGGAGTTCAGGTATAAAATGCTATAGAAATTAATCTTGCCTCTTCTCCTACCAGTTCTTGGGTATTTGATATTGATCGGTTGGTCATATATGCAATTCGATGCAGGAACTGAAAAGGAGTAGAAGCAAGGCAAGAGTAGATGGAACTAACTAATTGTTATTATATTCCTACTTTATGTGGGCAATAGAGCAAGAGTTGTTGTATTAGCTATTAGCACTTTACCATTAGCTTCACCCTCACGATTAGTTATGGAACTAAATAATTGTTATTATATTCCTACGTTAAGCAAAAATATTATTTTTGCTTTATTTCTAAGAGCAGAAGGTTATGAATCCAGAATGAAGAACAATTGTTGTTCAATTTATTTTGAAGATATGCTTTATGGCCATGCTCCATTTGTGAATGGATTGCATGTTTTGAATCTTCAGGATGAGCCCATATATAACATAAACGCTAAGAGAATTCGACCTAAAAATTTGAATCCCACTTTTATTTGGCATTGTCGTCTATGTCATATAACTGAGAAGCGCTTGATGAAGCTCCATAAAGATGGTCTAGTAAACTCATTTGACATAAACGCTAAGAGAATTCGACCTAAAAATTTGAATCCCACTTTTATTTGGCATTGTCGTCTATGTCATATAAATGAGAAGCGCATGATGAAGCTCCATAAATATGGTCTAGTAAACTCATTTGATCTCGAATCATTTAAAACATGTGAATCTTGTTTACTTGGCAAGATGATAAAGACACCTTTCACCATAAGAGGTGACAGGGCAAGTGACTTATTGACCCTTGTACATATAGATGTACGTGGCCCAATGGGCACTTCGGTCAGAGGTTGTGAGGTCCCCTAGGTTACTTTCGTAAGACCAAAGCCTTCCCAGTCTTATGGAAATAACTCTCGGCCTCAAGTGAAATGAATCCCACCTTAACTCCGCCTGAGTGAGAAGGCCCAACCGAAACTAGAGCCCCGGTGATCAGGCGTACTGCTTTTTTGCAAGCACTACATGATAACCGGTCATCCAAACGGTCGAAGTCCACAATCAAATGGGTTAAAATAGAATTCTACAATGGTGTCGCCTCGTGTTGGCTCGCAAGATCAGCAACCAACACGCACACACCCTCATCAACATCAATCTAGTCATACAACAACATACATTGATAATCCAAAAGACATACAACATAATAGTTAAGTCTACAGCTATTACATGGCGATCGACCGGCCAAATTCAAATAGAGTACTAAGTAGCAGCGGAAGTACTGTAAATAAACCAAAAGGTCCAGCAAGGGTGTGCCCCATAACCCAATGCAACTAACTGGGAGTTAACACTACTACAAAACAGGGTATAGAAGACGCCTCATCACAGATGATTCTTTGAAACCGTTTGTGATAAAATAATCACGGACAGTTCTAAGACGAACCGTCTGTGATGTGGACCTATCACAGAGGGTTCTCTTAGAACCGGCTATGATATGAAGCTATCACAGATGGTTTGTAAAAACAACCGTCTGTGAAGTATCATAAACGGTTCTTAGCACGAACCGTCTGTGATGACTTAGTAGTGTAAAGAATAGCACTATTTGTTAGCATCGTTGTACGGCGCTAACGAACTTGTCGATGGGATGTTAATCTTCACCTGTAATTGCAGGATGTAGGTTGAGTACAAAACATACTCACAAGTCTCACACAAAGGTAAAATTAGTTATGCATAATGGTCAATCAAAAAATAGCATTAGTGACTTTAGTTTTGCGAAAGACGTAACAATTTTCATCTTACACATACTATTTATTCAATTGCCATTTCAAAACTAGATTTGAAGTAGAAGTAAAGCATGTGATAAAGGAATATATTGATAAACAAATGAATCAAACAAATACCAAAGTGGTAGTCTACTTTGATACACTAAAATGCATGAACACCCATTCATGCCGAAGACCAAGTTGTAACCATCAATTTTAATTGTAAACTCTAGCGATGACGTCTCCCAAAATCAAGTGTTGTCCATAACCAGGCACAACTATTCGAATAGTTTGATCTCGCAGGCGCACTACTTTACCCACACGACTCGACTAGCCTGTAAGCCACCGGAATAAACACACTTCCTATGGTGTGTCGGCCGGGGACGTTGAGATTCAATACTTTTCAACAAGAAGGTGATATTGAGCCAGGTACCCTTTGCGAGATGAACCCCAAGCTTAGTGAAAATGACGGATAGCACTTTCTAAGTGGGTTCACAAGTTATGTTGCATATACTGATGCAATGTGAATAAATAAAAATAGTGCTCCTATGCACATTATAGAAAAATTGCATCAGCTCCTACGAATAAAGGAAAGAACATAATTGTCCTCACATAACCAAAAACCACCTGAGGCCCAACCCAATCAAAACCTTCCCCCTACTTGACCAAGCAGCACCCATATACCGTGCATGGTAGCACGATAGTTACTTGGAATGATAGCCTATGGCTCGGTCCTTAGCGGTCCGGACAAGTCAACCACATACCCGATCTCGTGCACGAAGGCACCATCACTAGCAACCTCTTGTCCAACCCAAAACTACTTGAAACAACAAAATTTATACTCAAAATAACCAGATGCAATGATCTGTATCAAAATTTATAATTGACAAGAGTGGGGTATTTCCCACGATCGACGTGTTAATCCGTCAATCGCATTTAACGTATAGTCTAGACTTGCATTACTAAGCACTCAATACACAAAAAGAATATCATCAAATCCATCTATTCCTAATAATATATGTGTACTGGAGTTTAACAAGGATGACAACAAGATTTGGATATGACTAACTACACATCAGAAAAATATTGATATACCGAAATAGCATGCAAGCAATTAACATTGTAGTTCAAAATACTACTTATCAAAACTGGGATTAATATGACGTAAAAGAGAGTTCAAATGATAATTGCATTTCTGGGAGTTCACTTGCTCACTCTCGGCTATGTAGTCATTCACTTGCGGTAACTCGGACTCTATAGAAATAGTAACATCGAATGAACAACGAGAAAATCTAAAAAATCAAATTAATAAAAAATTCATGAAATTTTTACAGTATCTATACAAT
Source organism: Hsuehochloa calcarea (assembly GCA_036346395.1). Classification (NCBI taxonomy): domain Eukaryota; kingdom Viridiplantae; phylum Streptophyta; class Magnoliopsida; order Poales; family Poaceae; genus Hsuehochloa; species Hsuehochloa calcarea. Next base: position 26,757,012 of record CM070604.1, read on the forward strand.
GATTTTATATGAATTTAGGTAAAATAATTATTTAATTTAGATTTGAGATGAGAGAGTTATGACAGTTTAAAAATGAGATTTTTGAAAAAGGCTGAAAATTGCCTCTGGAGTACTGTTCATTCGAAATGAAATTTTTAGCACAATTTTTTTGAATAGTGGTGGTGATAAGTATTATATGGATGGATATATAATAAAATTATATGACCAAAATAACTTGGTTCACATTATTTGGAGTTCATATGAATTAGATATAAATTTTCAAAGTTAGTAGCATTTTCTAGTGTAAAACTAATTCAGTTCTGGATAAATTTCGAAAAAATATATTCTCTGACGCAGGTGCACATTTGAAACCTATTTCAAAATAAATTTCAATAAAAATTAAATATATTAAAATCGATTTAACTTGATTTGGAGTTGGTTTGCGTTAGTTATGAATTTTTGAAGTTAAATGAATTTCTAGTGCACAAATAATTCTATTCCGAATTTTTCCAAATCATTTAATAATTTTTTGCCCACATGCTAAACTAGTATCGATCATGAAATATGGGGGCTACATATGTTCTTTTTGTTTTCACTTATTTTCTAAAGGAAAACATCTACTAAGGCACAATCAAGTTATCGTCAATCCAAAACATAATGTCTGGACTCACGATCTTCCAACTATACAACCCATTCACAATTTTACGAACACAAATAAGTGATAAGCATATGACCATTACAAACTCCATCAATTGTTCATCACTAGACTATTTAAGCTAACACTACTATTTGGCTCTAGTAGTCTCGTCTCGGCAAATCATCATCGCAAACAATAAAATTTCCACCGACCGACCGAGTTTTATTTGATTAACTGACACCTAATGAGCTTTACAATTAAATCTCACATCCGACATTTAATATCTCACTAATCGATCAACTCATATCCATATCACAAAACTAGTCGTGTACGACATGTACCAACACAACCGCATATGTGCCTCACCGATCGACTAATAATCCTTTATCTACTAATCCATTTGAGGGTACAAATATATCAACTTAGCACATATGACTTAAATACTAAATACATGACAATCCAAATATTTATCTTCAATCAAATAATCTGATAATGTACTTAATCCGATATCCAACGATCAACAATACTCATATATAAAAGATATATGGTTAATAATCAACACATACGTCATCCATCAAGTAAAAAATTGTAAAAATCTTTATGCGGCCTATCTCGAAAAATTACTAATTGTTGGACCGAAAAGGCGACTAGAGGGGGGGGGGGTGAATAGGAGCACGCTCACTTTTTCCCAAATAATGAATTCAACACAATTTCACTCCAATAGCTATTAGGAAGCTATGAAGATCAATATACCAGTACAGCGGAAGACTAGTATTGAATCCAATTAAATCCCCTAAGCAAAATAACAAAATCAACTAAGATTAAAGAATCACAATGCACTGGCGGTCCGACCTCTGGACCCAGCCGGTTGGACCGATTGCCGGGCGGTCGGACCGCTATTGTACTGGCGGTCGGACCGCTCCAAAATCGGTCTGACCGGTGATGATGGGCGGTCGACCGTGAGGCTCGAACCGATCCAAAGCAAGAAATCAACCCGATGACGAAGTTGCAATTAGATCAAACTTTTGATTCTCAACCCCAAACTTTACAAAACTTTGCACACACCTTCTCTATGCTATTGAGGACCTATTCCAATCGAATATTATGATAATTCTTGGATAGATCCTGAACAGTTGTCAATTGAATAACAGAAGGTCTAAAACCGGGCAAGAACGAAAACTTGATCCTAATGTTTGTTCGTGAGTGATTGATGATCAAGATGATCCTAGATAGATTCACACATATCACAGAAAGCTTATTCACATGAAGGAATCAATCACAAACTCACGGATCAAAGAAAACCCTAAAATCACGAAATTGAAAGCAAGAACGAAAAGAGACTTATCTTAAGCAAACCTTGCATAGATTAAAAATGTGATCGTTGCTGGATTACACCCACACCATCATAGATCACTAGTCAATCCAAGATCACGAAATTCACCTCAAACCATCAAAAGCCCTAGCCTCCACCTCAACTCCCCCTAAGCCAATTAGGGTTTTGAAAACAACAAAGAGGTGAAAACAGCGAGAGCAATTGGTGCAGCCACCACCTCCTCCTTTTTATAGTGGAGGCCTAGAGCTCTCTAGGGTTTGACTCAATTGGGCTCCCGTTAAGGCCCACTAACAAACGGATCACACACGCACGCTTCGCAAAGCGCCGTCTTTAACCTTTTGACCTAAACCGCTTCACCATGCGCCATGGATCTGTCAATAGATCACCCTTGTCCATCTTGTGTCACGCTTGAGTCATTGACCTCACCCGGCATCGTCGATCTTTCTGGACCTCAACTCTCTAAGTCTAGTCCCGATCCTCCTCGCCGTTGACCACCAAGCAACCTGCACAACCATAGATAAGCAAACACGAATTTGGGAACAAGTTCTTCACAACTTGACCCATGTTAGTCAAAACATGCATCATGCAAACCATATGCCACGATACTAATGACTTTGACCTAACAAAACAACATCGCCACGAAGTTGGCTGACGTTCAAGTAGAAACCGGTCCGACCGCTCCATGTGAGCCGGTCGGACCGCCCCTCTGGCCGGTCGGACCGCTCCCTGTGAGCTGGTCGGACTGCCCCTCTGGCCGGTCGGACCGCTCCCTGTGAGCCGGTCGGACCGCCACCAGGGACTTAGCCAAAATTCATGCCCTGAAATTCCGAAACCTTCTGGAAACTTAAATTGAATAGAACTTTTGCTTGGAGGCTCCAAAAATTATGAGACCAAGTGCATTGGGATCCCCCACTTGCCTACAACACCTATTTTTGGCCCAGCCAGTTCTGAACACTTTTAGGTCACAGCCGGTCCGACCGATTTGGGACCGATCGGACCGCCATGCTAGGATCGGTCAGACCGCCCCTGTCCAGAATGCCTGAAACTTTGTTGAAAACTCGTGAAATGATAAACCGTAAACACCATTGTCAATTGTCACATCATCCTAAGATCTGGAACATATCCCCATGATATCCACACTAATCCAATGTGAGAAGAAACCTCCAATTAATTTATCCTCCAAAGATCACCACTAGCCTCCATATGACTTCACAATAAAATTGTCCGATCAAATAATCAACTGATATAGTTAATCTAGTATCTACTGATCAACAAGATACATATTCCCCTACGACGATAAAATTATTCGTATCTACCAGCATACATCACATGAACACAACTATGCATAAATAAGACATAACCAGAGTATCATACCGGTCTTAAGCACCAAATCATTTATACAATTAAACATGCATATATAGATGCCATGCTCATGACTAAAATGCAACATGCATAAGTAAATATCGTACACATGATTTGACACTAAAGATTTTTACTATGGCACTAGGTGTGCGAAAATATCACCGGACGTCTTCTTGGGTCCATGTCCGCTGTAGTCGTCGCTGATCACGTCCGCACCCGCGTCGGTGTCCCGCTCCGCATTGGCGCCGTCCTCCGTAGCGGCTCTCCGTTTTGGCTCCACCGCCGACGCAGCGTCAAAGCGAGCCAAGCCGCCGCACCGAGTGCATGCGCACATGCACCGCCATTCAGCCTGGTTGGCTTCACCATCTTAGTGCCACCGTGCCGCTCGGTCATCGCGCCCTGTCGGGACCCAAAATTACGATTCAGGACCCTCTGTGTTTAATGCACTAGCCCAGATCACGCTTAGTGCACACAAGTGTTAACAAAGATGGAAATCGATCCATACAAGCGAATAGTAACATAAACGAATAACTTTGATTAATAAATAATGGTTTTGACCTTAAGGTCGAGTTACACCATCGAGCCACGCGAGGCTAACAGAGAAAATAAACGCAGCCGAAACGAAAAGGTAGTGGCACCCCATCGATTCACCACAGCAACCGATCGATCAAGACCTCACGATTAAGCACCTTCGATGTACTCGTCCTCGAATGTGGTGAAGACTCCTCCTCCGCTTGATTCGTCAAAACAAGCGTGAGTACACACCGCACTCGCAAGCCACACCATAGAGATGCAAAATGTATATATCTTTGGCTTTTACAAGGGAAGGCATTTTATGGCTCTTTTGCATAAATGCAACCTTTGCAATTTAATACAATTTCATAGATTGAAAGCAGTAAAACCAATAGACAATAATAATCTTAACAAGTTATTTCACAAAGACACACACAAACCTAACAAAGTTATTCACATAGCTAGATGATTTAATCACATAGCTCCCTTCCCACACGCTTTATGAAAACATCTACCCCTAGTGTGAAATTCCGAGCATTGTCCATGATCATGACGCGCTATTCGAATAGATTACGTTACACTCTGCAGAGTTTGTACACTTTACCCACACGATACAACCAGTGTAGCGATCACTGACCATAACAAAGCAATTCAGATACCTTATCTTACTATGCTGGGCCCATCTTAAAACAGGCATGTGGTCGTACAGGAAGCTCAGTTCAATGACGCACATGGTGAGGTCCTTAATTGACCAAGGCAAGACTTCCACTAACCAAACCACATAGACACACAGATTAATATTATTCACACATCCACACATCCACCCTTTCACACAAGATCCACCCCTTGCCTCACCCAAATCTTTTACCACCTGGTTGATTTAAGTGCAACATATGCCACGAAGACACATAGTACACACGGCTTGTTCACATTAGTTTCATATTCACTTAGTCAATTTATAACAAAGAAGATACATGACAAGTGATTCGTGGCATGGCTAAGCAATCTAATACGCAACTAACCAACCCACGTTGGTGCTACAATATTTACCAACTAAATACCAACTAAGGTGACAAGGAATCAGGACATAGCAATTAACAAGGATGGTATAACAATGTAGGATTAACTCATCGCACCCAAAGCTTTTAAATAAATACTTGAATTAAGATGCGAGAATTTGAATTAAAATACTTTTATAAAGCTGGGAGCAAAATGGTCAAGGGTATAGCTTGCCTTGAATAGGTTCAAGTGCTGGTCTTGGTCTTGGAAAGCTCCTTCTTCCTCAAACCTTCCGAAGTATCGTCAAGTCTACCCGAAACGAAGCAACCAATAAGAAAATAAATAACATAAGTAAATAACTCTGATAAAAATAATTAAAAATCTCCAATAAATAGATCTTGATTTTATACAAATTTAGAAATTTGAATGGATGGATTTGGAGTTAGGATGCAAAAGTTATAAGGTTTCAAAGTTTGAATCAAAAGAAAACCCTAAAAATAGGATTTACTGGAATTCCGAATTATTTTTCAATAGAAAAATCGGATTATTGCGCAAGCATGACGTCAGCGGAGGATTTTCCCGGAATTAAAATAATTAAAGAAATAACTGACATGTGGGACCCACATGTCGCTGACCCGCCACGGTGGACTAAGTCCACCGAGCCCTCTGAGTTGAATCGGTCTTTGGCGTGGCGCACCGCGCGCGTGGCGCCGACACGCGCGCCACGTGGCTGCCACGCATGCGCCACGGAGGCGAAAACGGTGAGGTGGAGGGTGACGTGGACGGCGGCGAGGGCGGCGGCGCACTGGACCCGAGGGTCCCGGCGAACGGAGGCGAGCTAACGGCGATGAGTGGTACAGGGAGGTAGAGGGGAACACGGGGGTCTCGAGGGTGTGCTCACTGGTGCTCCAGGACGAGCGAGGCGGCCGGCGGCGAGGCTTTGGCGGAGGAGGTGGTACGGGCTCGACGGCGACGGCGTTAGAGGCTCCTCCGCGTGGCGAGGTGAGCACCGGCCAGCGGCGTCACGGCGAATCCAACGGTGGCGGCTACGACAACGCAGAGCGACGGAGGCGCGCAATCAAGCTCCAAGTCCTCGGTGTCGGCGGCGGGAATTCTCGATTCGCGAACACAGGCGAGAGAGAGGAGTGGGTGGCGGCTTTTGGAGGGTGACGCGAGGGCGCCGGTGCTCTCCTTTATAGGGCTGGGGAGGTCCGGCGAGGCGTGGAGGTCGTGTGCGAGATCGTGGCGGCGGTTGCGGCTTGGGCGCCGCGCGTGCGAGGAGAGGAGAAGACGTGGAGGTCGTGGCGGAGGAGGGCGCGAGTCTCGCGCGCACGCCCGCGAGTCGTGGGTGGTTGGAGCGGTCCGTTGGCGAAGCTCGCCGCGGCTTCACGAGCGATCGTCGCGATTTAACGCGCTGGAGAAGAAAGCGGCGAAGACGACGACGCCAGAAGGGCCCCATGTCGTGGAGAAAGGGCGGCGCTCGCGCGGCCAAGATCTGGTCGTCCGCTCGCGATCCAACGACCGAGGATCAGCGGAGCGCGTGGAGGGAGAGAGACGCGCGTGCGGAGATCCAAGCGTCCAAATCTGATCGGACGGCCGCAACGAATCGGGCTGAGGTGAACAGGACTGGGCCGAGGGGATTCGGCCCAAACACTATTTGGAGATTTAAAATAGCTTTTCCTTTTTAAGAAAATAGCAGAAATTCAAATAAGCAATGGAAAATAGCAAATGATCTTGGAAAAATTCTAGAAAATTCTAGGAAATATAACCAAGATCATAGAATCCAAATAAAATAATTTTGGTAATTGTTAATGTTGGGATTAAGCTCATTAAATCGGTTTGTCCTTAAAGTCCATATTAAGCTTTTTAAATTAAAATTCCAATAAATCCAAATGGTGAATTTTCTTAATACCATTGTTTAAAAGAATTTTAAAGCTCTGAAAATTGGGATGTTACAAACCTTCCCCCCTTAATGGAATCTCGACCCGAGATTCAAAGCTAGCTAGAGAAAAGGCTAGGAACTCGGCTTTCAACTCTTCTTCACGCTCCCACGTTGCTTCTCCTTCCGAGTGGTTACTCCATCGACTTTGCGTAAACGAACGGTCTTGCTTCAGTGCGGCGCTCGCGACATCCATAATCTTGACCGGCCGCTCTTTGTAGGTGAGGTCTTCTTTAGTTCAATCGAATCCAACGGTGCTTGTTCTTCCGCACACGAAGACACTTCTTGGTGAGAGGCGTGAAAGACATCGTGTACTCGCTAGCGATTGTGGCGGCTCTAATCGATAAGCCACTTCTCCACGACGCTCCAAAATCTTGAACGGACCAACATACCGAGGGGCAAGTTTCCCTTTGGCGTGGAACCTTTTCACACCTCGAGGGGCGAATCAAGATACACAAAATCTTCTGATTCAAAACTGAGATCACGACGACGGTTATCGGCATAACTCTTCTGCCTCGACTGAGCTATCTTTAATCTCTCTCTGATCATTGACACTTTCTCTTCTGCTTCTTGAATAATATCCGACCAAAGATCAGACGTTGGCGGTTTCGACCAGCCAACGGGTTCTACAGCACGACCATACAAGGCTTCAAATGGTGACATTTGTAGACCGCTTGATAATCGTTGTTGTACGAGAATTTCGTGATATGGTAAACTCTTATCCCAACGAGTAGCATTTGCTAACGCATGTGCTCTCAAAGATATCCTCCAATATCGATTAACCCTTTCACCTGTCCATCCATCGGGGTGATACGCAGATCTTGAAATTCGTGAGTCCCTAAGGCTTCATGTAAACTCTGCCAAAATCGGGAGGTGAATTGAGATCCTCGATCTGACACAATCTTCTTAGGCACACCATGCAAAATGACGATCTTCGACATGTACAGCTCTGCCAGACGATCTCCTGAGTAAGTGGTTTTGACTGGTAAGAAATGGGCAACTTTAGTCAGACGATCCACTATTACCCAAATCGAATCGTAACCTGATTGAGTCTTGGGTAACCCAGTAATGAAATCCATTCCGATTTCTTCCCACTTCCATTCTGGAATCTTCAAAGGTTGCAACAGACCTGCTGGCCTCGATGCTCGCTTTAACTTTTTGACACACGTCGCACAAGGCAACGAACTCTGCGACTTCTCGCTTCAGATTTGGCCACCAAAACTTATTCTTAACATCCTGGTACATCTTAGTACTACCAGGGTGAATCGAATATTTTGAGTCATGGGCCTCCTTCAAAATTAGCTGTCTCAATCCATCAATATCTGGGACGCAGATACGTCCATTGATCCACAGTATGTCTTGATCATCCACTGTGAAGTCCTTGAACTTCCCTTCTGTCATCTTCTCCTTGATGTCGGAGAACTCTGAGTCCTTCGGTTGAGCTTCGCGAATCAGCTTCTCCAAAGTAGATTGCACTTCCAGATTTGCCACGAATCCTTTAGATACCACTTCTAGCTTCAGCTTCTGGAATTCCTCTTGAAGTTCTGAACAAAGCTCTTTCACTTCCAAGGCATTACAGTGGCTCTTACGGCTCAAAGCGTGCAGAACGACATTGGCTTTACCAGATGGTAATGGATTCCAAGGTTATAATCCTTTATCAATTCTAGCCATCTTCTCTCGCCTCATATTCAGATCCGATCGAGTGAAAATATATTTCAAGCTCTTATGATCAGATATACCTCGCAATGATTCTGGATGAGGTAATGACGCCAAATCTTCAAGGCATGCACTATCGCAGCCTAACTCCATATCATGGGTGGGATAGTTCTCTTCATGCGGCCTTAATCGCTTTGACGATAAGCGGCGGCTCTTCCTTCTTGCATCAGACACATCCTAATCCTTGACGCTGAAGCATCGCAATAGATATCGAAATCCTTGCGAATATCCGCAAAATCGATCGGGTCAAGTCAAACATTTCTTCAATTCTTGAAAACTTTCTTCACAAGTCAGTCCAGTAAACTTTTCTCTTTCTTCAACAATTGCGTAAGAGGTTTAGCAATTGATGAGAATCCTTCAATGAAACGACGATAGTATCCCGCCAATCCCAAGAAACTACGAATCGAGTGGCGGTCTTGGGTCGTTCCCATTGTAGTATCGCTTTAACTTTATGGGGTCCACGGCTACTCTCGCAATTGCCATCACATGACCAAGAAAATCCACTTCCTTTTCCGTAAATCACACTTGCTAAACTTAGCATACAACCGATGTTCTCTCGAGCTTCTCTAGAATTAATCTCAAATGTTCGGCATGTTGTTCTTCTGACTTTGAGTAGACCAAAATATCATCGATGAATACAACTACAAACTTGTCCAGATACTCCATGAATACCTTATTCATCATGTTCATGAAATAGGCAGGGCATTGGTCGCACCAAAGGACATGACTAGGAACTCATAATGTCCGCACTGCGCGCTGAGAAAGCGGTCTTTGGTATATCCTTGGGACGGATCTTCAATCGATGGTAACCCGATCGCAGTCGATCTTCGAGAACACTCGGCTCCTTTCATTTGATCAAATAGATCATCTATCCGGCAATGGATACTTATTCTTAATAGTGACTTCATTGAGAGACCGTAGTCGATGCACATTCTCATGCTTCCATCCTTCTTTTGACGAACAAAGCTGGCGCTCCCCAAGGCGCATTTAACTAGGCCTCACAAAACCTTTCTCCAAAAGTTCTTCTACTTGCTTCTTCATTTCTACCAGCTCATCGGCTGGCATCCGATAAGGTCTCTTCGAGAGTGGTGCTGTCCCTGGCACTAGATCAATGACAAACTCGATGTCACGATCCGGTGGCATTCCTGGTAACTCTTCTCGAAACACATCCGATACTCTTTGACAACTGGCACATCCTCCAACGCGACGGTCTTCAGGCTATTGACTAGCAGATGTCCATTACGTACTGAGGTAGATAGGAACTCCACTTTGTTTCCTTTGGTATCCTCGATTGTAACGGCTCTTCGGCCACAATCTAGCACGGCTTTGTGCTTGGTTAACCAATCCATGCCAAGGATGACATCTATGGTTTGGGTGTCTAGAATAACCCAGGTTAGCTAGAAACTCAACTCCAGCTATGAGTAACTTAGCCCCTAAACAACCCATATTAGAACTTAGCTCGCTCCGGTGTTGGACCGACAGAGTATGCTTAAGGTGCATAACTTCCAATTTACTCTTGGTTGCAAAACTCCGTAAACAAATGAATGCGAAGCTCGTAATCAAATGTAAGCAGGTGTATCGAATTTACTAGGAACTTACCCAGTACAACTTCTGGTGCTTCCTGAGCTCCTTCCAAGGTGACGTGATTAACACGACCTCTGACCACTGACTGAGGCGTTCCTCCTGGTTGACTGGTTCCCTAAGAAACTCCTTGGTTGTTCTGCACTGGGGTCTTGGCAGGTGTTGCTCCAAGGTTGAAGCGAACCGGAGTGATAGTTCCCTTTTGAGGACACTGATTAGCGAAATGCCCTGGCTGACGGCAATGGTAACACACTCTTGGTTCATTCTGACGATTGTTGTTTCCTGGGGTGGGGTTGACTGGTGTAGGGTTACGAGAATGCTGAGCAAAAGGACGAGGTGCTGAAGGCGGTGCAGGTGTTCTGAAAGAACTCTGTGGCGGGAAACGATTAAACTGCTGTGGCACTATCCTTGCCCTCTGCTGTTGTGGCTGGTGGCTTCCCTGCTAAATCATCCTACGCTTGCGGTGATCCTCCACTCCTTGCGCTTGTCCTCCATAACCAACGCCTTGTTAATCAACTCCTCGAAATGCGGGAAGGTGTGGGCAAGCGATTGACTTGTAGTCCCGAAGTTCGACCCTTCAAGAATCGACTCTGGCGAGACTCACAAGAGCGACGCCTTCTCGAGCATAGCGAGCTAGCCGAGAAAACTTGTTCGTGTCATCATCGACATACCCCTTGCTTGAGAGCGCGAACTCGCCTTTCTTGGATCCATAATGCCTTCAGTACATGATATCTTGGCGAAAAGTCATGAGAACTCTTCCTGTGTGATATTCTCGCGGTGCTCCATGCGCGCGCAGAAGTTTTCCCACCACTCGCCAGCCTATGCCTCCATCCGATGGGTGGCATACAAAACCTTCTCATGATCGCTGCATTGGGTGATCGGCTTCCTCTCAATCACGCGAAGCCAATCATCGCCTTCTCATCGGCGAGACATGTCCGAGAAAGTTGGCGGACGGGTCCTCATGAATTCACCAATTTGGATGGTCCTCGATGACTATGAGCAACCGGGCTCCTCCCCGATGATGGTTGTGGTTGTTGTTGTTCATGGCCTGCATCTGGTTCATCATGGTGTACATCATCTGCGTCTGTGCTGCCATGAAGGCTCCAAAGTTCTGTAAGTCAATAGGAGGTGCTTGGGGTGGTACTGCTCCCGTAGTGGTTTGCTCATTGCCTTCTGATCCTTGGGCTCGCCCACTTGCGTGCAGTATGGCGAGTCCGAACCATCCGTGAGGTTCCATGGGTTAGATAAGGTAGAGAGCACAAGGTGAGTTAAGAACTAGATAGGGATAGATTAAACCCAACAAACACAAACTCAAGAAACTTGAATGAAACAATCTTCATTAATAATTTAATAGCATGGCTGCAACAATGCCTAAGGGCCTTTGCAGCTCATACTTGCACACAGGAAAATGAAGCGAACCTAAGCACACAAGCTACCGCCTAAAGGGCGACTCTGAAAAGGAAACTGGCTAAGCCTGACTAAACTGAACTTAGACGAACTACTCGAGAAAGCCTCCAAAGCCACGGCGACGCTCCCGCTCGTGTAGACTCAAGTGAGTGGCATCCTCGCGAATCGATTCTCGATGCCCCGGATCGTGTAGCAGGAGCATGCGTGCTAGGTGCAAAAACTGGCTCCTCATTGTGCAACCTCTATCGATCCTCTAGAATCTCCTCCGGTCTTCCTCGGCTTCTTCTCGGCTCTTCCGATCTTCCTTTTGATCATCTTCGAGCTCATCTCGACCGAGAGAGCTTGCTCTAGGACGGCGATCCTTTCTCGGCTTCCTCCTAGGCTCGATAGGCGCACCTCACTCGGTGGCGGCCATCTCCAAACGACTCCTCCTGGCGGTGTGGAACTGCAAGATGCACCATCGTGGCATGGCCTTCTCCGCTTGTAGACGGAAAGCGCAGACATCTCCCCGGCGGCTCGGGATGATAGCGAAGACGGTGTGTGGCGGCTCTTCAACAGAAATGTGGCGACTCGAGCATGGCCACCGTGACGACTCTGGATTCCTTGTGTGAAGGTGATCCTCCGACCGAGATGTACAAAGGCCGGCCGCCTCTAGTGTTCCTCTGGCGCGATTGTCGGCGGCAGACTATACCACGATCCCGTCTGCTGACTATGTACTCACCGCCACGGTGACATCGGGCAATCGAAGCCTCCAAGTGTCTCGCAAGCGCCTTCCACACTCTGCGGCAAGTCCTCGTTGCTATCTCTCCAAGGTCTCAAGGTAAGGCATCCGTCAAGGCAGATAGGAGGTAAGAACCACGTTAAAACAATGGGAGAGTAAAGAAGTTATAGCAATAGATGAGTTAAGAGAGATATAAGAGGAGTTAAGCAATTCATTTAGTCTTGCAAGTTAATTTTCTTTTAGAAAATAATTTGAACACTGAACGCCAATCTAACTAAGGTCTAGACCTACGGTCAAGATGGCTCGATACCACTTTGTCGGAACCCAAAATTACGATTCAGACCCTTCAGGTTTAATGCACTAGCCCAGATCACGCTAGTGCACACAAGTGTTAACAAAGATGGAAATCGATCCATACAAGTGAATAGTAACATAAACGAATAACTTTGATTAATAAATAATGGTTTTGACCTTAAGGTTGAGTTACAATTACTGAGCCACGCAGGGCTAACAGAGAAAATAAACGACAGCGGAAACGAAAAAGGTAGTGGCACCCCATCGATTCACCACAGCAACCGATCGATCAAGACCTCACGATTAAGCACCTTCGATGTACTCGTCCTCGAATGCTGGTGAAGACTCATCCTCTGCTTGATTCGTCAAAACAAGCGTGAGTACACACCGTACTCGCAAGCCACACCATAGAGATGCAAAATGTATATATGCTGGCTTTTTACAAGGGAAGGCATTTTATGGCTCTTTTGCATAAATGCAACCTTTGCAATTTAATACAATTTCATAGATTGAAAACAGGTAAAACCAATAGACAATAATAATCTTAACAAGTTATTTCACAAAGACACACTGACCCTAACAAAGTTATTCACATAGCTAGATGATTTAATCACATAGCTCCCTTCCCACACAGCTTTATGAAAACATCTACCCCTAGTGTGAAATTCGAGCATTGTCCATGATCATGACGCGCTATTCGAATAGATTACGTTACACTCGCAGAGTTTGTACACTTTACCCACACGATACAACTTAGTGTAGCGATCACGACCATAACAAAGCAATTCAGATACCTTATCTTACTATGTCGGGCCCATCTTAAAACAGCATGTGGTCGACAGAAGCTCAGTTCAATGACGCACATGGTGAGGTCCTTAATTGACCAAGGCAAGACTTCCACTAACCAAACCACATAGACACACAGATTAATATTATTCACACATCCACACATACCCACCCTTTCACACAAGATTCACTCCTTGCCTCACCCAAATCTTTTACCACCTCGTTGATTTAAGTGCAACATATGCCACGAAGACACATAGTACACAGCTTTGTTCACAGTTTCATATTCACTTAGTCAATTTATAACAAAGCAGATACATGACAAGTGATTCGTGGCATGGCTAAGCAATCTAATACGCAACTAACCAACCCACGCTGGTGCTACAATATTTACCAACTAAATACCAACTAAGGTGACAAGGAATCAGACATAGCAATTAACAAGGATGGTATAACAATGTAGGATTAACTCATCGCACCCAAAGCTTTTAAATAAATACTTGAATTAAGATGCGAGAATTTGAATTAAAATACTTTTATAAAACTGGGAGCAAAATGGTCAAGGGTATAGCTTGCCTTGAATAGGTTCAAGTGCTGGTCTTGGTCTTGGAAAGCTCCTTCTTCCTCAAACCTTCCGTATATCGTCAAGTCTACCCAAACGAAGCAACCAATAAGAAAATAAATAACATAAGTAAATAACTCTGATAAAAATAATTAAAAATCTCCAATAAATAGATCTTGATTTTATACAAATTTAGAAATTTGAATGGATGGATTTGGAGTTAGGATGCAAAAGTTATAAGGTTTCAAAGTTTCAATCAAAAGAAAACCCTAAAAATAGGATTTATCGAATTCGAATTATTTTTCAATAGAAAATCGGATTATTGCGCAAGCATGACGTCACGGAGGATTTTCCGGAATTAAAATAATTAAAGAAATAAGCGACATGTGGGACCCACATGTCGCTGATTCACCACGGTGGACTAAGTCCACCGAGCCCTCTGAGTTGAATCGGTCTTTGGCGTGGCGCACCCGCGCGCGTGGCGCCGACACGGCGCCACGTGGGTCGCCACGCATGCGCCACTGAGGCGAAAACGTGAGGTGGAGGGTGACGTGGGACGGCGGCGAGGGCGGCAAGACCGACCCGAGGGTCCCGCGAACGAGGCGAGCTAACGGCGATGAGTGGTACAGGGAGGTAGAGGGGAACACGGGGGTCTCGAGGGTGTGCTCACTGGTGCTCCAGGACGAGCGAGGCGGCCGGCGGCGAGGCTTTGGCGGAGGAGGTGGTACGGGCTCGACGGCGACGGCGTTAGAGGGCTCCTCCGGCGAAGGCGAGGTGAGCACCAGCTTCGCGGCGTTACGGCGAATCCAACGGTGGCGGCTACGACAACGCAGGAGCGACGGAGGCGGCGCAATCGAAGCTCCAAGTCCTCGGTGTCGGCGGCGGGGAATTCTCGATTCCGGCGAACACAGGGCGAGAGAGAGGGAGTGGGTGGCGGCTTTTGGAGGGGTGACGCGAGGGGCGCCCGGTGCTCTCCTTTATAGGGCCTGGGGAGGTCCGAAGCGGCGAGGCGGCGTGGAGGTCGTGTGCGAGATCGTGGCGGCGGTTGCGGCTTGGGCGCCCGCGTGTGCGAGGAGAGGGGAGAAGACGTGGAGGTCGTGCGGAGGAGGGCGCGAGTCTCGCAAGCGCGCACGCCTGCGAAGTCGTGGGTGGTTGGAGCGGTCCGTTGGCGAGCTCGCCTGCAGGCTTCAATGGCGGTCGGCGCGATTTAACGCGCTGAGAATGTGAGACCCTGTTTATCCGGCTTGTAATGCTTAACCATCCACTTGGTCCTAGCATCACAAATCAGATAATCCGAGACTCGAGACATGTATACTTCCCAGAGTGCAGTATACACACCTCTTTTACAAAGTTCATGCATCAATTCCATTCATCCACATAGAACCGAAACATAAACAACCATCCAGAAGATAACATAAATAAAGGATAGTCATTACAAAAGAGAGGCCAACCGGCCAAATGACAAATACATAAAGAAAATTAACAGCGGAAGCAAAAGTGCCATAAGATGGCTATAAAACAAAAGAGCCAATCAGTGTGCCTTTAACCCACAAGGCAACCGACCGGACCGCCAAGCTAGTCGTCGAATCCACAGCACAACTCACAAAAGTGAGGCCCTTGGGGCTCACCTTCTTCCTCTCAGAACAAAAGCAATTTCAAAGAAAATCGGGTGAGTACTTTGAATGTACTCGCAAGATATATAAGAATGATAACAGATCTATACAATAACTACATGCAAGCTTATTTAAGTGGGGCAGGTTAGGACTCAAATTTTTAAGCATAAAGCAAGTTTTATTGGCAATAATGTAATAGATTGAAGGCAATTTTGCAATCTGATTTTATTTGATAAAAACAGTAGTAATCAAGTAGCAACAACAGTAAAACAGTCCTGGAAGTGACTAAACCATTAGTCACCACAATAGCATGAATTACCCATTCACGCCAACCATGTCAAGTTTTAATTTTCAAAAACAAAAACAGTTGTTGAAGTCTAGATCTTGCGGGAAATCACCAAGCGTGTCCATAACCTAGGACGAGGCTATTCGAATAGTTTTATCCCTGCAGGGTGTACCAACTTACCCACATGTCAGACCGCCTTTTTGCCAAGCTATTAAGCACACTTCCTTAGGTATGCCGGCACGGCTAAGTCCTACGAGACGTTTCCAATATTGTGAATTATTCACGAGCCGCCCGTATGGATAGAGACCCATACGTTGTGTCGGAGTCATCGTAAAGCCTCGGTCAACTACCCTTCCTGTAAAGCCTTGGACAACTACGACGCTCCTCGAGGTGGAGAGCCTACCCGGAATCTCCACCACCGCACACCCAACACAAGAACACTGAGGACACATATCATGTTTCACACAACACACACAACCCCCTCCTGCGACTCGGAGATAACCCACGCCAAAGTACTAAGTCAAGAGGGGTCCCATATAACCCTCATGTGGTTAGTACGCAAAAGTACTTGGATCAATGGCGCAAGCAACATTTTCGGTCCTTAGGGACCTGGGCACCTTTCCTTGTCAAACCCAACAATCACACCAACATGCCATTGTGCCCAAGTCAAATCATTTTGTTTCATTTTCGGTTGTTACAAAACTAAAGCATAAAGTGCTGAACCAAAAATAAACAAAATGATTTGTGTGATCAAGGTCATCGACTAAGTCGATAACCGCCCAATTCTACCGGTAGCTAAGCATTTCTAAGCATGACATCGCAAAGACAAGAAAAGAGCATAATTAAATCACCGGCTCTAATTCACCAAATGATGATAATAACTTATGGTTGTGGTAGGGGATAACATTTTAATGGCAACAATGCATTAGGAATAGCTACCTCTAAACAGGGCAAAAATAATTGGACACAAAAGCAATGCATACATATAATTTGTAAACAAGATATTAGACTTTGAAAGTAATGGGACATTTATGATCAAATATCTTGCCTGCTTGCTGTGGGTCAAGGTGTTGCTGAGGATCGATAATATTATCAACGCTCTTGGATCCTAACGAAAGCCAAAAGCAACCGATAAGAACGAATAAAAATGCAAAGACCCAACAGTAAACATTCTCCAAAAAATCCAACAATTTTACAGTAGCAAGATAATGATTTATAAAGAATTTAGCAACAAGAACCAATTGATTTGGATTCTTAATGCCAAAGATATGACCAAAACAATTTTGCTCAGCTTTTATAAATCAAAAATGCTACTATTCATTAGCAAAAATTTCTGGATCTATACTGGGGTTGGAAACATTTTTAGATTAAAATTCAGTTAAAAACATAACCAACAAAATTTGAATCAACCGAAAAGGATTTGAAATGAATTAGTTATGCATTTTTCAAGTTATCACATTTTTCAGTTGATAACTAAATCCTTTCGGGAAAATCAGAAATTAAAAACGACGTGGCCGAACCTGGGACGTTGATCTCGGATTCAACGGCCCAAGTTCTGGCGCGGACGCGCGCGCGCGGGATTTACAAACCCTAAACGTTCACCGTTGGATCTGGATCCAACGGCTCACGTGGATCAGGACGTTCGGGCGGTCCGAACGTTCACACGCATAGGAGCCGTTGATCTTGGATCCAACGGTCCACGCGGATCGAACCTTTCGGACGGTCCGAACGTTCATTTGAATCGGGACCGTTGATCTTGGATCCAACGGTCCACTGATTAGGGCGTGATTAATGCAAATTTAAGCGCAAACTTGGGCCGTAGATCTTAAGATCGACGGTCCGCAACGACTCAAGTTCAAACTTCAATCAGATTTCGTCCGACAAAATTTGACGGGGAAGATTGGCTCGCCGCCGGCGACTCTGGCCGCGGCGGTACGAGCAAAAGCCTAAAATGAGTTCCTAACAACCTTGCGCACCCAAAGGTACCAACAATTTTGGCTGCGGCGGTCTAGAACGCCGGCAAGCCGGAGATGACCGAGAAGACTCAAAGTGACTGAAAACGAAAAACGCAAATGAGCTCGGCTGCAGTCCAAGGGAGAGAGTGCCAAGCAACTAGGGACTAAAAAGAGGGTACCTGAGCTCAAAGAAGGCACGGAGGAGAGTTGAATCGGCTCGGGTGAAGAAGAAGAGCTGTTTCGGCCAAATTGGGGGAAAACCGAAATCAACCTGCTCTCTTCTGTCAAAAGCAAAATTGACAGAGGGTTAATACTCTTAGAGATGGTAAGTAACTGAGGAAGCAAGGGTTTAGAAGGAGAGAGCCCGGAACACCACTTTCACCGAAGGATCCAAAGCTCCAACAATGGCGGCCGAGGGCAAATTTCGAAATGGAGCTCGAGCGATGCACTAACAGTGGTGCTGGAGCTCAAGAGTGTTCAAAGGATGCTAAGGAAGCCACTGGAGGAGTTTTATAGCCGAAGGGCAAGGAAGAAGCAACGGGAAGAAAAACGGCCGAACTCTGTGTTGAGGTCGACTGAGGGCGATGGGAGCACGTGAACTCGAGGAGGACGACGACTTCGGAGGCGGTGGGACGGGAGCAATAAATGCTGAGAATCGTTGGCCGAAAGCAGAGAAGACCTGACGCTGACACGCTCTGCCCTTTTTACCAACTACTGTTGACCATGGCCGAGCGCGAGCGAGCGGAGGAAAACGAAAGCGGACAGCCGTTGGATTTAATCGGACGGCTGAGAAAGAACGGGTCGAGAATAACGATTCAAACGCTCACTCGATCCTGGACCGTTGATTTGGATCCTACGGTTCACGTTGCGCGAGGCGTTCGGACGGTCCGAACGTTCACGCGATTGTGGACCCTTGATTTAGAATCCAACGGTTCGAATGGATCGGCGCGTTCGGATGGTCCGAACGTTCACGCGATCGTGGGCCGTTTGATGCCGATCCAACGACTCACAAATCCCGCGCCGAACCGACCGAAACAGTGCGTTTAGTTGACTGAACCAAATCAAGTGGCTCGAGCCCGAGTCTGATCCGAACCCGAGGAACAGTGAAAATCAGTTAGGGTTTGAATTTGAATAACTGATTTTTGAGGAATTATTTGGGGCATCAAACAAACTCCAAAATTTGTAAAATTTTAACTGGAGCTTGCTGACTACAGGAGGAGCTTTCCATAAAATTTTCAGAGATTTTCATGCACTGAATTATTCTACAGAAATTCCAGAAGAGAGGAAAATGGGGTTTGACCAGTTTGACTTGCCTCCAAAAATTATCAAATAATTTCTAAAAATCATGAGATAATTCTGAGGTGTCAAACATCAACTCTAGGCCCAAAGAAAATTATTTTCAGAGATTGGGCACAAGATTTTCATGAAGGAGATTTGTGTTGGTGTCCAAATGGCAATTTGATTTTTGATTTCACATAATTCTTTTACAAAAATTATGGAACTGATTACAAAAATCAAGATGAGAGAAAAAGTTTTAATTTCTCCTCATTTTTATTACATTTGAAACACAAACCAATTTTGGGATGTTACAAAACCTCCCCCCCTTACAAAAATCTCGTCCCGAGATTTGACTCACTCGGTAAAGAGAGATGGATAGTCTGCACGGAGACGATCTTCCCTTTCCCAAGTAGCCTCATCCTCGGAATGGTTCGACCACTGAACTTTGAGGAATCTGATGGTTTTATTCCTCGTTCTTCGTTCAGCCTCATCGAGTATGCGAACAGGATGCTCGCGATAGGTCAAATCTTCTTGGACATCAAGAGTTTCCAACGGAGCTTCCTCAGTTGGAACACGGAGACACTTCTTTAGTTGGGACACATGGAAAACATCATGTACCCCTTCAAGTGCAGCTGGCAATTCCAACTTATAGGCAACAGCTCCTTTCTTCTCGATAACACGGTAAGGACCGACATATCGAGGAGCTAACTTGCCCCTGACGCCGAAACGCTGATGGCCCTTCAAAGGAGAGACTTTGAGATAAACAAAATCATTGGGCTCAAAGCTCAATTCACGACGACGGCGATCCGCATAGCTCTTTTGCCTGGATTGAGCTGTGCGCAAACGATCACGAATAAGCTGGACTTGACTCTCGGCCTCATTGATCGAGTCCGGGTCAAAGAAAAGTCTTTCGCCCGTCTCCGACCAATTCAACGGGGTTCTGCACTTTCTCCCGTATAGGGCCTCGAAAGGTGCCATGCCGAGACTGGCCTGAAAGCTGTTGTTGTAGGAAAACTCAGCAAATGGCAAGCACTTCTCCCAGTTCTTTCCATAGGAGAGGACACAAGCACGGAGCATGTCCTCCAACACTTGGTTGACTCTTTCAGTCTGACCATCAGTTTGAGGATGATATGCTGAACTGAAAGAAAGACGAGTGCCCATAGCTTCTTGCAGACCATTCCAGAACCGGGAGGTAAATAGTGAACCACGATCAGAAATGATCGTCTTTGGCACACCATGCAAGCTTACAATCCTGGAGATGTAGAGCTCAGCTAGACGATCGGCACGAAGCTTGGTCTTGACTGGAAGAAAATGTGCCACTTTGGTTAATCGGTCAATAATCACCCAGATAGCGTCATTCCCCTTTGGTGACGTGGGCAGACCGGTGATAAAGTCCATCCCGATCGAATCCCACTTCCATTCTGGAATAGGCAAAGGTCAAGCAAGCTCTTTGGCGCCGATGCTCGGCCTTGACACGACGACACACGCCGCACTCTAAGAACGAACTTCGCAATCTCCCTCTTCATTCGGGTCCACCAAAATCTCTGACGGAGATCTTGATACATCTTTGTGGCCCCGGGGTGGATAGACAAAGGCGAATCATGGGCCTCGCGGAGAATCAAATTCCGCAGTTCCATGTCCTTTGGAACCACAAGGCGCTGCCCGAACCTTACAACCCCATGCTCATCCTCGAGAAGCACTTGGTCGCTCCGTTTTTGACATTTTCCTTGATGCGGCTTATTCCAAAGATCCGATTGCCGAGCGACCTTAATCCGATCTACCAAGGTTGGTTGCACAACCAAGGCAGCGAGGGAACCACGCTCAACCAAACCTAAGTTGAGACGCTGAAATTCCTCCAGAAGGGTGGGTTGACATCCCTGGAGTGACAAGGCATTGCAATGCGCTCTGCGACTGAGCGCATCGGCAACGACATTAGCCTTGCCCGGATGGTAGTGAATACCCATGTCATAATCTTTGACCAACTCCAACCATCTCTTTTGCCCGAGGTTCGGATCCGTTGGGTGAACAAATACTTTAGGCTTTTGTGATCCGAATACACTTCACAACGACACCGATTAGGTAATGTCGCCAAATCTTAAGTGCATGAATCACAGCAACCAATTCCAAGTCATGGGTAGGGTAGTTGAGTTCATGAGGTCTCAATTGCCTTGATGCATAGGCCAACGCCTTGCCTTCTTGCATAAGGACACAACCGAGTCCTCGACGAGAAGCATCGCAAAAGATATCAAGCTTCGATGAATATCGGAAGAACAAGGACGGAGCGTGGTCAAACGCTTCTTGAGTACTTGGAAGCTTTCCTCACAAGCATCGGACCACAAGAACTTCTTGTCCTTCTTGAGCAACTCCGTCATCGGCCGCGATCTTGGAGAAGTTCTCGATAAAACGGCGATAATACCCGCTAAACCGAGAAAACTCCGCACTTCGATTATCAAGTAGGTTGAACCCATGAGAACGTCACGACCTTGCTAGGATCAACGGCCACGCCTCCCGCTGAAAGAACATGACCCAGAAGGCCACTTCCTTCAACCGAACGCGACTTGTTGAACTTGGCATACGGTGGTGCTCACGGCTTGCCTAACACGAGCCTCGGATGCTCATCATGTTCCTCATCGCTCTTAGAATAGATAAGAATATCATCGATGAAGACCACGACAAACTTATCCAAATACTCCATGAATACCGAATTCATGAGGTTCATGAACAAGGCGGGAGCATTGGTTAAGCCAAATGATATGACGGTATACTCATACAAGCCGTAGCGAGTAGAGAAAGCCGTCTTTGGAATATCCTCGGTCGATCCGAACTTGATGATATCCCATTCTCAAATCAATCTTGGAGAATACTCGGGCTCCAGTTAATTGATCAAAGAGATCATCGATGCGGGGCAATGGATACTTGTTCTTTACCGTTACTTCATTAAGCGGACGGTAATCAACGCACATGCGCAAAGTATTGTCCTTCTTCTTTACGAAGATTGCTGGACAACCCCACGGAGATGAGCTAGGGCGAATGAATCCTTTCTCTTGCAGCTCATTAAGTTGTTTCTTCAATTCCACCAACTCGTTCGGTGGCATCCGATAGTGCCTCTTTGAAATCGGGGCAGTACCGGGAACCAACTCAATGACAAACTCGAGGTCTCGAACTGGTGGCATCCCGGGAAGAGCTTCAGGAAAGACATCAACGAAGTCACGAACTGTGGGGACTTCACTAATATCTAGAGCGGGCTTCGCTTCAAGTGCGAAGAGATGCGGGCCTAGCAGCTTCGGCGAAAAGCGAACCTGCTCGCCGGAAGGACTAGATAGAGAGACACACTTCTTGGCGCAATCGATTTGTCCCTTATGCTGAGACAACCAATCCATACCAAGAATTACATCTAGACTTGCCGAATGGAGGAGGATAAGATTCGCAAGGAATCTCACTCCCTCGATCTCAATTGGGACATCCCTACACTCAGATTCAGCCCTCAACTCCGACCCCGGAGAGCGAATGAGCAATGGGACCAACAATGGAGTAAAGAAGAGCTCACTACTGGCAGCAAAAGACTCAGAAACAAAAGAATGAGATGCTCCTGAATCAAACAAAACAGTAGCAGGATGATAGTTAACAGAAAGTGTACCCAGCACAACGTCGGGTGCTTCCTGTGCCTCCTCTGCTGAGATGAGGTTGACGCGACCACTACCCACGCCTTGGGTAGTAGGGACTATCTTCAGGTCCTGAGAAGAACTACCTCCTGGCCCGCGTCCTCCATTAGGACGAGGGGCTGCTCCTGTCTTCTTGGGGCATTGGTTCGCATAATGCCCCTTGTTGTTGCGAAATAGCGAGGTGACATCCGCGGCCGTGCGGAGGCCTCTGGCCGACTCGCAGTGCACGTGATTGGGGCACGGCCCGCGAAGGGCGAAGAACAAGCCGACGGCCTCGGGGTGCCAAGGCGAGGACGGACCCCGAGACCGCCCAACACGAGCGAAAGAGCCGGCTGCTACGACTTGTGGGCCTCCCACTTGCGCTATGGAATCCACAAGTGCTCTCCCGCGTGCTCAAGAACGATGGCCTTGTCCACCAAGGCCCGGAAATCCGAAAGTCAACGATGGATAGCTTGTCCCGTAGCTCCTCGCACAAACCATCCTTGAACTTCTCTTGCTTGGCCTCATCGGTGGCCACCTCCTCCGAGCATAACGAGCCAAATGGTTGAACTCGTAAAGATACTCCGAATCGAACGACGCCTTGCTCGAGCGACAAGAATTCCTTCTTCTTCACTTCATCAAGCGGAAGGAATATGAGAGCGGCGGAAGGCGAGACGGAACTCCTCCCAAGTGACGGTGTGACCGTCAGCCGCATGGCGAAAGCTCTCCCACCAAGCCAAAGCCGCACCCTCCACCGGTGCGATGCAAGCAGCGCCTTCTCGTGCTCCTCGCATCTGCGCTATATGGCTTCCGCTCCACGGCACGGCTATCGTCTGCGTCAAGCGGTCCTCGGACTGAGAACGTAGGGGGCTGAGTGCGAAGAAACTCCGCTAGTCCCCCACGCGGCTGGTGTCCACCCCCTTGCCCGGATCCTGAAGCACCGGAAAGGGCGGAAGTGTTGCGCGTGATGACGCCCGTAAGAACCTCCCGCCCTCCTCGCTGCGGTTGCGCCGATCCAAGAAGGACCTCGGCCATGGTCGGAGGAGGAGGAAGATCCTCGTCCTGACCAGCTGACTGGCCTTGGCCGCTACGAGTGCGCCCGGCCATCCTGTTACAAGAAACTTTGGTTAAAAACTAGACTCAAAGATTCAAAGCCGAAAGAAAGCGAAAAGCTAACGACTAGGGGAATGGAATATTCCCTAATCGAAAGCCAAAAACAATCAAGTGTATAAACTTAAACATGCTCATTAAAAGACTCAAAAACAGCAACAAATTACCAACCGAAGCTCAACTTCCCAATACAACTAACCCGTATTGAATGAACGAGTAATTGATTGAGAAGATAAAAATCAGAATAGCAGGTAAGATCTATTACCACTAAAGAGCAAGGTTCAGTCAACGAAAATAGTGTTAGATACTTAGCCAACTAGTATCACATCTTACCCCTTTTTAACCCCACAAGTTTTAGTTGATTAACTCCTCATTTTCTACCCCATTAGAAACCATCGAGCTTGCTGTCCGGAAATGGAGGTTGCTGTAGCGATTTCGCATCCAAGCTTCCAGCCGAAGTCTTCCATTCTAGAAACTTCAAAACCTGGCACACTTCAATTTGCCAAGCTCAGTGGTCCTATCAGAAACCATTGAACTTGCTGTCTGGAAATTGAAGCGTGCTGTTCAGATTCCGCATCCAAGCCTCTAGCCGAAACCTTCAGTCCAGAAACTTCAAAACCCTAAGAACTTCAATTTGCCAAACTCAGTGGTTCCCAAAACCCATTTAATCGATAACACTATCTTTGAAAAGGAGATGAGAGGAAAACAACTTTCAAACTCAAATTAGAGTGAGATGAGAAGAGAAAGCTAAGATAGGTAAGGAATAAAATCTGAGAACTTACTTAAGCTTTCAAAAATCATTTGATACTTTGAAATTAAGTTTTCAAAATATCCTAAAGACGACCAACTTGGGTTACTACGGTCAAGATGGCTCGATACTAAACTCAGGAGACCCTGTTTATCCGGCTTGTAATGCTTAACCATCCACTTGGTCCTAGCATCACAAATCAGATAATCCGAGACTCGAGACATGTATACTTCCCAGAGTGCAGTATACACACCTCTTTACAAAGTTCATGCATCAATTCCATTCATCCACATAGAACCAAACATAAACAACCATCCGTAAGATAACATAAATAAAGGATAGTCATTACAAAAGAGAGGCCAACCGGCCAAATGACAAATACATAAAGAAAATTAACAGCGGAAGCAAAAGTGCCATAAGATGGCTATAAAACAAAAGAGCCAATCAGTGTGCCTTTAACCCACAAGGCAACCGACCGGACCGCCAAGCTAGTCGTCAATCCACAAAGACAACTCACAAAAGTGAGGCCCTTGGGGCTCACCTTCTTCCTCTGCAAACAAAAGCAGCCCAGCAAAAACTGGGTGAGTACTTTGAATGTACTCGCAAGATATATAAGAATGATAACAGATCTATACAATAACTACATGCAAGCTTATTTAAGTGGGGCAGGTTAGGACTCAAATTTTTAAGCATAAAGCAAGTTTTATTGGCAATAATGTAATAGATTGAAGGCAATTTTGCAATCTGATTTTATTTGATAAAAACAGTAGTAATCAAGTAGCAACAACAGTAAAACAGTCCTGGAAGTGACTAAACCATTAGTCACCACAATAGCATGAATTACCCATTCACGCCAACCATGTCAAGTTTTAATTTTCAAAAACAAAAACAGTTGTTGAAGTCTAGATCTTGCGGGAAATCACCAAGCGTGTCCATAACCTAGGACGAGGCTATTCGAATAGTTTTATCCCGCAGGTGTACCAACTTACCCACATGTCGATCGCCTTTTGCCAAGCTATTAAGCACACTTCCTTAGGTATGCAAGACGGCTAAGTCCTACGAGACGCTTCCAATATTGTGAATTATTCACGAGCCGCCTGTATGGATAGAGACCCATACGCTGTGTCGAGTCATCGTAAAGCCTCGGTCAACTACCCTTCCGGGTAAAGCCTTGACAACTACGACGCCCTCGAGGTGGAGAGCCTACCGGAATCTCCACCACCGCACACCCAACACAAGAACACCGAGGACACATATCATGTTTCACACAACACACACAACCCCTCCCGCGACTCTGAGATAACCCACGCCAAAGTACTAAGTCAAGAGGGGTCCCATATAACCCTCATGTGGTTAGTACGCAAAAGTACTTGGATCAATGGCGCAAGCAACATTTTCGGTCCTTAGGGACCTGGGCACCTTTCCTTGTCAAACCCAACAATCACACCAACATGCCATTGTGCCCAAGTCAAATCATTTTGTTTCATTTTCGGTTGTTACAAAACTAAAGCATAAAGTGCTGAACCAAAAATAAACAAAATGATTTGTGTGATCAAGGTCATCGACTAAGTCGATAACCGCCCAATTCTACCGGTAGCTAAGCATTTCTAAGCATGACATCGCAAAGACAGTAAAAGAGCATAATTAAATCACCGGGCTCTAATTCACCAGCGATGATAATAACTTATGGTTGTGGTAGGGGATAACATTTTAATGGCAACAATGCATTAGGAATAGCTACCTCTAAACAGGGCAAAAATAATTGGACACAAAAGCAATGCATACATATAATTTGTAAACAAGATATTAGACTTTGAAAGTAATGGGACATTTATGATCAAATATCTTGCCTGCTTGCTGTGGGTCAAGGTGTTGCTGAGGATCGATAATATTATCAACGCGCTCTTCGGATCCTAACGAGAAAGCCAAAAAGCAACCGATAAGAACGAATAAAAATGCAAAGACCCAACAGTAAACATTCTCCAAAAAATCCAACAATTTTACAGTAGCAAGATAATGATTTATAAAGAATTTAGCAACAAGAACCAATTGATTTGGATTCTTAATGCCAAAGATATGACCAAAACAATTTTGCTCAGCTTTTATAAATCAAAAATGCTACTATTCATTAGCAAAAATTTCTGGATCTATACTGGGGTTGGAAACATTTTTAGATTAAAATTCAGTTAAAAACATAACCAACAAAATTTGAATCAACCGAAAAGGATTTGAAATGAATTAGTTATGCATTTTTCAAGTTATCACATTTTTCAGTTGATAACTAAATCCTTTCGGGAAAATCAGAAATTAAAAACGACGTGGCCGAACCTGGGACGTTGATCTCGGATTCAACGGCCCAAGTTCTGGCGCGGACGCGCGCGCGCGGGATTTACAAACCCTAAACGTTCACCGTTGGATCCGGATCCAACGGCTCACGGATCGTGACGTCGGGCGTCCGAACGCTCACACGCATAGGAGCCGTTGATCTTGGATCCAACGGTCCACGCGGATCGAACCTTTCGGACGGTCCGAACGTTCATTTGAATCGGGACCGTTGATCTTGGATCCAACGGTCCACTGATTAGGGCGTGATTAATGCAAATTTAAGCGCAAACTTGGGCCGTAGATCTTAAGATCGACGGTCCGCAACGACTCAAGTTCAAACTTCAATCGATTTCGTCCGGACAAAATTTGACGGAAGATTGGCTCGCCACGGCGACTCGCGCGCGCGGTACGAGCAAAAGCCTAAAATGAGTTCCTAACAACCTTGCGCACCCAAAGGTACCAACAATTTTGGTCGCGGTCTAGAACGCCGGCAAGTTTGAGATGACCGAGAAGACTCAAAGTGATCAAAACGAAAACGCAAATGAGCTCTACCGGTCCAAGGAGAGAGTGCCAAGCAACTAGGGACTAAAAAGAGGGTACCTGAGCTCAAAGAAGGCACGGAGGAGAGTTGAATCGGCTCGGGTGAAGAAGAAGAGCTGTTTCGGCCAAATTGGGGGAAAACCGAAATCAACCTGCTCTCTTCTGTCAAAAGCAAAATTGACAGAGGGTTAATACTCTTAGAGATGGTAAGTAACTGAGGAAGCAAGGGTTTAGAAGGAGAGAGCCCGGAACACCACTTTCACCGAAGGATCCAAAGCTCCAACAATGGCGGCCGAGGGCAAATTTCGAAATGGAGCTCGAGCGATGCACTAACAGTGGTGCTGGAGCTCAAGAGTGTTCAAAGGATGCTAAGGAAGCCACTGGAGGAGTTTTATAGCCGAAGGGCAAGGAAGAAGCAACGGGAAGAAAAACGGCCGAACTCTGTGTTGAGGTCGACTGAGGGCGATGGGAGCACGTGAACTCGAGGAGGACGACGACTTCGGAGGCGGTGGGACGGGAGCAATAAATGCTGAGAATCGTTGGCCGAAAGCAGAGAAGACCTGACGCTGACACGCTCTGCCCTTTTTACCAACTACTGTTGACCATGGCCGAGCGCGAGCGAGCGGAGGAAAACGAAAGCGGACAGCCGTTGGATTTAATCGGACGGCTGAGAAAGAACGGGTCGAGAATAACGATTCAAACGCTCACTCGATCCTGGACCGTTGATTTGGATCCTACGGTTCACGTTGCGCGAGGCGTTCGGACGGTCCGAACGTTCACGCGATTGTGGACCCTTGATTTAGAATCCAACGGTTCGAATGGATCGGCGCGTTCGGATGGTCCGAACGTTCACGCGATCGTGGGCCGTTTGATGCCGATCCAACGACTCACAAATCCCGCGCCGAACCGACCGAAGCAGTGCGTTTAGTTGACTGAACCAAATCAAGTGGCTCGAGCCCGAGTCTGATCCGAACCCGAGGAACAGTGAAAATCAGTTAGAGTTTGAATTTGAATAACTGATTTTTGAGGAATTATTTGGGGCATCAAACAAACTCCAAAATTTGTAAAATTTTAACTGGAGCTTGCTGACTACAGGAGGAGCTTTCCATAAAATTTTCAGAGATTTTCATGCACTGAATTATTCTACAGAAATTCCAGAAGAGAGGAAAATGGGGTTTGACCAGTTTGACTTGCCTCCAAAAATTATCAAATAATTTCTAAAAATCATGAGATAATTCTGAGGTGTCAAACATCAACTCTAGGCCCAAAGAAAATTATTTTCAGAGATTGGGCACAAGATTTTCATGAAGGAGATTTGTGTTGGTGTCCAAATGGCAATTTGATTTTTGATTTCACATAATTCTTTTACAAAAATTATGGAACTGATTACAAAAATCAAGATGAGAGAAAAAGTTTTAATTTCTCCTCATTTTTATTACATTTGAAACACAACCAATTTTGGGATGTTACAGAGAAGAAAGCGGCGAAGACGACGACGCTGTAGCGGGCCCACATGTCAGGTAGAAAGGGCGAGGCGCTCGCGCGGCCAAGATCTGGTCGTCCGCTCGCGATCCAACGATCGAGGATCACGAGCGCGTGGAGGGAGAGGCGCGCTGCAGTGAGATCCAAGCGCCCAAATCGATCGGACGGCCGCAACGAATCGGGCCGAGGTGAACAGGATGGCCGAGGGATTCGCCCAAACACTATTTGGAGATTTAAAATAGCTTTTCCTTTTTAAGAAAATAGCAGAAATTCAAATAAGCAATGGAAAATAGCAAATGATCTTGGAAAAATTCTAGAAAATTCTAGGAAATATAACCAAGCTCATAGAATCCAAATAAAATAATTTTGGTAATTGTTAATGTTGGGATTAAGCTCATTAAATCGGTTTGTCCTTAAAGTCCATATTAAGCTTTTTAAATTAAAATTCCAATAAATCCAAATGGTGAATTTTCTTAATACCATTGTTTAAAAGAATTTTAAAGCTCTGAAAATTGGGATGTTACACGCCCTCGGCTAGGCGCCGTTTCCCCGAGTCACTAGCTGCGCCTCCAAGCCTTGCATCCTCGGCTGCCCCGAGCTTGGCCACCTTCAACTCGACGTCTCCTCGGCCACCGTTAAGCCAAGCCTTGCGCCCGCTACCTCCGCCGGCCTTCACGCCTGGTTGTCCTCTGTCCCTCGCTTGGCTTCCTCAACACAGAGCGACCGAGCCGCCGCGACCACCGTCGCCGCCACCGCCACGCAGCCCAAATCGGGTCCCCACCGTCGCACCACAACATTTGTCACCGCACTTGGTGGCTCCACCACACCTCCTTGCACAGCCCACGCATGCATGCATGCACCGCCGTTACTCGACCACGCCCACGGTGGGCGAGCGCCTCGCCGACGCCACCGCTGCGGCCGCAAGACTCGCCTTTCTCAGCCGCCACTCCCCGCCTAGGCGCCACGCCACGCATGTACGCTGCACTCAAAGATCGCCTTGCCGAAGCCGCCGCGCCAAGTGTTGCCGCACTGTAACACCGACTCAAAATCGCTCAATGCCCACCCACCGTGGGGCGGACTACGCACACATAGCACCTCACATACACTTTCGCTCGCCGTAAAAGGGTTAACCCGTAGGTGCTATATTTGGATCCAATAGGCATTATATACTACTACAACTCACTTGAGACAAGCAATGTGGGACTAATCCCACCACACAACTCCTCCTAGGCCACATGGGCCACACTATGAGCAGGCCGGGGTATTACATTCACCCCCCTTAAGGGCTGACGCTCTCGGCAGCATACCACATACGCGGCAAATGCCCAGAACCACCCCTCGATACACGTCCGCAGCGCCCAAAGGTCGCAGACAAATGCTATGCCGTGTGTCCACTCCAGGCCCACATGTGCCATCAGCTATATGCCCGCGCCCGTGCAGCGAAGGTTGATGCTCTGATACCATCTGTAACACTCTGATCCAAAATCGGTTCAATGCCCAGCCCACCTTGGGGCGGACACGCGCACACATAGCACCTCACTTACACTTTCGTCCTCGCTTCGTGTAAAAGGGTTAACCCGGAGGTGCTATGTTTGGATCTAATAGGTATTATATACAACTACAACTCACTTGAGACAAGCAATGTAGGACTAATTCCACCACACAACTCCTTATGGACCACATGGACTACACTATGAGCAGACCAAGGTATTACAGCTCCACCGGTCTTGCCTGCTCGCCTCGGCCGCCCTCGGCTGCCCATGCTCCACGCCGCCGGCTTGCACAGACTGCCGTCGCTGCCATGTGCTTGGGTGCCGCACCATGCAATGCATAAGTGCATTGCACGCAATGCCACCAGCTGCCTCGTATGAACAGTGTGTCACGTCCTCTCTCTTATGAAAAACTCCCAAATGGCCATACATGCAAAAACTATTTACATGGATGGGATGCTCAAGTGACGAAAAATGTGATGGCGCAACATGCGTAGCTTGATTTTGTGTTCCTGGGAGTGATTGGAAGGAGAGAAGAGATGAAATGAATATGTACTAAAGTATGTGCTTCATGACTAGAAATGGCATGTGTCATTGTTCGGCTGGGAACTAAGAGAAAAGGTAGAGACTGTTCGGCTGAGAGGTGGACTGGATAAGCCATGGGGTTGAGTTGGGCAATAGGAAAAAATGGGGGGGGAGAGGCTCTCGGTTGGGAAGGTATTGAGTGGATGAGCAATGGGGTGGGATTGGTATAAAGAAATGGAGATGCTTACTAGGCTGGGAACAACGAAATGGTAGAGAGGAGTGATTCGGCTGGGGGTTAAAGAAATGGGGAGGATGGGGTTTGGTTCGGCTGGGGAAGAAATAAATAGCAGTGGGGAGTTTGGTAATTTGTAGGCGTAGATTCTTAGCTCCAAAAATCACAAAAAATTTCGGGGAGGTTCTCGACACAGTGTAAATGCTTAAGTAAAATTTTGACGAATTTATCTAGAGTATAATACTCTCTAAAATCTTTAAAGTTTTCTGTTTGCTTGGAAATTGAATAGCAGTACAATTCTCTCTTTTTCTCGAACTCGCCCAAACGACCTCGTATGCGTAAACCGATTGCAGAAATGGAACACCCTCGAGACGATGAATGTAGAGTTATAACATGCATGAGGTGATTCTTGATTTTTTTTATAGTGATTACGAGGAGAGAAGTTGGGAATAGAAATGGACATGCAGTCATTTTATCTGCAACTTCTTTTCTCCTTTCGTGAATTCACGCAAACTACCATGCATGCGAAAACAAATCGCAGAAATGGGTTGGTCGTGTGATTACGATCGCGGTGGTATGACATGCATGGCTTGGTTTTTAATTTTTGGATGAGATTTGAAGGAGAGAAGCAAAAGCAGATAGCAGGGAAGGAAAAATGGAGCTGACAAGAAAAAAGGGACATGCGGCCATTTCGCCCGCGGTTGATCGAATCGGGAAAGAGGGTGATACTAATGCATGTATCATGATTTTTGAAATGCATGAGAAAGCAAGAAACAAAATAATTTAATTTAATTGTTGTCTCTCAAACAATTCGATTAAATATCATTTATTATTATTATTATTATTATTTTTAATACCACTTTTTAAACAATTTGATTTAACTTTAAATGCAACCTTTTATTTAATTCAATTTGATAATATGTTATCATGTTCCTTGAATGAATCATTTGTTATAGATCAATAAGTATGTGACTTGTTGGTGGAACTCTTTAACTTGTATGATGTCATTCTAAATGTATCCCTGGTCGGAGGTCACTGGTCGGAACACCAGTGACTGTATGACTAGCACATATATTGATTGATGATCTGGTTTCACCGGTCATGGATATGGAGATATCGAATTAATAATGTGAGCACATGTTAGAGAACATGGTGTTGGATAGTGTGCATATCATGGGGATATGCTCCAGATCTTAGGATGATGTGACAATTGGCAATGGCATTAACGGTTTGTCGTTTCACGAGTTTTCGACAAAGTTTCAGAACTGTTCAGACATTCTGGACAGGGGCGGTCCGACCGGCCATAGCGTGGCGGTCCAACCGGTCCCAAATCGGTCGGACCGGCCATGTGCGGCGGTCAGACCGGCCGTGACAAAAAATGGTCAAAACAGGCTGGGCCAAAAATAGAGGGTGTAGGCAAGTGAGGGGATCCCATTGCTCTTAGTCCCATAATTTTTGGAGTCTCCAGTCAAAAGTTCTATTGGTTTAAAGTTTCTAGTAGGTTTCGGATTTTCAGGGGTTGAAAATCGGCTAAGTCCTTTCGGGCGGTCCGACCGGCAAGGCCGGCGGTCAGACCGGCCCTGAGGGGCGGTCTGACCGGTTGTCACTTGAACGTCGGCCTTCGTGGCGGCGTTG
Organism: Hsuehochloa calcarea; assembly: GCA_036346395.1. Taxonomy (NCBI): domain Eukaryota; kingdom Viridiplantae; phylum Streptophyta; class Magnoliopsida; order Poales; family Poaceae; genus Hsuehochloa; species Hsuehochloa calcarea. The sequence continues at coordinate 26,789,701 of CM070604.1, forward strand.
TTCATTGGTTAGGTCAAAGTCATGAGTTTCAGTGCAGATGTGTTGCATGATGCATGTTTTGACTAACTTGGGTCAAGTTGTGAAGAACTTGTTCCCGGATTCGATTTGCTTGTCTATTGCTGTGCAGGTTGCTTGGTGGTCAACGACGATCAACGGCGAGGATGATCGGGACGAGTCTTGGAGAGCTGAGGTCCAGAACGATCGACGATGCCGGGTGAGGTCAATGAAATCAAGTATGGTGCAGAATGGACAAGGATGACCGAACAGACAGCTCGGTGCGATCGGTTTGACTGCTGCGTGAGTCGGTGCAAGTGCCATGGTGGTTTCGGTGGGAGCCGGATGCGAAAGACTTGCCGACATGGTGAGAGCCGTTGATCAACCTACACGTGGCGAAGCAGGCGAAGTGCTTCGCGCAGATGGACTCGGTCTTCGGAGAAGGACCGAGAAGGGGTATTTTGGTAATCTTACAAAATACCACCCAGGTGACCTTTTGCCTACCCGCGGCGCAAGACAACGCAAAGAGAAGCGGTTTAGGTCAAGAGGTGTTGAAGACGGCGCTTGAAAATACGTGCGTGTGTTACCCGTTTGTGTTGGGCCTTAACGGGAGCCCATTTAAGTTAAAGCTTCTAGAAGGTCTAAGTCTCCACTATAAATAGAGGAGGGAGGTGGCTGCACCCCCTTCAACTCTTTTCATTGTTGAAACCCTAGTTTGGCTTAGGGAGAGGATTAATAGAGGTTAGGGTTCTAGAGAGTTTTGATTTGATTTCGTGCTCTTGGATTGAGCTTTGTCCTCCATTGATGGAGTGGCTGTAAACCCAAACCCTATCAAATCAATCCAAAGAAAGTTTGATCAAGGATGTGTCTCTTTGCCTTTCTTCTCTCTATTTGGTGATTTTGAGTCTTTCTTTGATTCGCATATTTTTGATTGATTTCTTTACATGATCTAGCTTGCTGTGACATGTGGGAACATATCTAAGATCATCTTGATCCTCAATCACCCACGAGCAAGTTTTTGGATCTAGTTTTCGTTTTGACTCGGTTTTAAACCATCCACCCCTCAAACTGAAAAAGGTCTGAACTTTTCCAAGGATCTTCACGATCTTCGATTGGAATAGGTTCCTGACATCCTAGAGAAGGTGTGTACCAAGTTTTATCAAGTTTGGAGTTGTAGATCAAAAGTTACATCTATTTGCAACTTCATTTTTCGGGCTGATTTCACTGTTCATCAGGCTGGAGGTCAGACCGCCCTAAACAGAGGTCAGACCGCCCATGGACCGGTCAGACCGCCATTGAATAGAGGTCAGACCGCCCTACACTTAGGAAATTAAGTTTCGGTTGATTTTGGTTGTTTTGCTTCGGGGTTTAGATTGGATTCAGTAGTAGTCTTCCGCTGTACTGGTATATTGATATTCATAGCTTCCATAGCTATTGGAGTGAGATTTAGATTGAATCTGAACTTGGTTGAAAAAGTGAGCGTGCTCCTATTCACCCCCCCTCTAGTCGCCTTTTCGGTCCAACAAGTGGTATCAGAGCCCGATTAGTTCAATCTTCATCTTAATCGGTCACTGAACTTGGTGATGGATAAGTACTCCACCAAGCCGCATATCTTCGATGGGCACGACTATGCCTATTGGAAGAATCGCATGTGAGTCTTCCTTGAGAGCGAAGGACAAGCTATATGGGAGTTGAAGGCTGTTGGAATTGAATATTATGGGAGTTGAAGGCTGTTGGAATTGAATATTCTCAGTCTAAAAATGCCACCCACCTCTTGGCTGCAATCAACACCAAGGAGTGGGAGATAAAGGCTACCGCCATTGAGGAGAACGTCAACCTCTCTGATCCGACTTTGGAGCTGCTCTATAGCAAGCTCAAGACTCATGAGATCAAGAGGATTGATCATCCCAAGAAGGAAAACATGGCCTTGGTAGCGCACTCCGCCAAGAGAGCTTCGATGGGTCTTCCAGTCTTCTTCTCGATTTTCGCTATCGGATTATACGCAATCCATGAAGAGGAGTTTGAGAGTCTTCACGAGGCCGAGTTAGCCCTCATAGTCGGAAAAGCCCACGGGCCTATAACAATATGAGAAACAAAAGAGAGGAGGTCCGTGACTTGCTATGAGTGTGGTGAGCTTAATCACATCCGCAACCGCCCCAAGTTGAAAGGAAAGTGCAACCACAAGGAAGGAAAGCCACTTGAAGAAGCCTCAATGGAACAAATCAAGATTTGATGTCGCTAAGTCGACAAAGGCACTCACAGGGTTCTTACCGCTTTTGGGGAACAATCCTTGCGATATGGACTCGGGAGCGAGGATGACAAGGAGGAGGAGATCCCTCAAGACAAGAAGAAGGGGAAGGCGAGGACTTCACGGCGCTTGCTTCATGGCCGACTCACGACGCCGACGACGATGAGGTAGCTCTCTCCTATGATGTCCTTTTTGATAGATGCGAAACTATCTTTGAGCAACTCATGAGCCAGGATAAGGCGTTAGAGTATATGTAGGACCGTAAAGGCGACTAGGGGGGGTGAATAGGCGCTTTCTCAACTTTCTCGCCTAAATCAAATACAACATGAACTTTACTCCTTTAGCTATGAAAGCTAAGAAGATCAGTAAGCGCACATTGGAAGCCTTGTGTTGGATTTGATAAACCCTCAACCACACGATACAAAAAGGAGAATAGAACTCATCGTTTCGAAGGCTGGTATCGACGGTCCGACCGGCTACCACGAGCGATCGGACCGACAATCAATCAATGTCTCGACCGGCTATTAATCGGCGGTCGGACCGTGGATATCGGTTCGACCCGGCACATTTAGCGGTTCGAAAAGCGGGCGGTCGGACCGCCGTTGCACAACCGGTCAGACCGGTTCAGTCCAGTACGGAAAATCAACTCCAACTCCAAAACAAAATTTGATCCAACTTTTGATTCAACCAATGAAACTTGACCAAATTTCGAGCACACTTCCCTAATGATATTAGAGACCTATTTCTAGCGACGATCCTTCAGATCCACTCCGCATAATCGATCTCTCAAGGTTTTACAAAAGAAGTGCACAAACCCTAGAAATATGAAAATCTTGATTCAAGACTTGCTTGTGGGGGTTGATGATCTAGATGACTCTAAGAGTATTCCCACACCTCAAAGCAAGATAAAATAGGCCAAGAGACCAAGCGAAAACCTTTGAATCAAGGAAGCACCAAAATCATCCAAAAGAGAGAAGAACACAAAGGGAACAATTGATCTTTCAATTAAGCATCACAAGATTGTTTGATCACACTAGATGCTTACAAAGCCTCTCCACAAAGGAGGACAAGAGCTCACACAAGGAGCACACTCACAATCTCTCCAAACCCTAGTTCTCCTCTCCTCTCCTCCAAACCCTAGAAAAAGGGAGAAGGGGCGAAATGAGTGCTTAGGGGGTTTTTCATCTCCCCCCTCTCTATTTATACTAGAGGCCTAGGGTTTCTCTTTTGGGACCCATTCACACATGGGACCCACACACACATAACTATTGAAGCAATCTCCTGCTTCACCACGTGTAGGTTGATATGCGGTTCTCATCACGTCGCCAAGCCTCTCTGGTCCGAATCCCATCGGAACCTCCCAGAGACTCGCACCGACTTCCGCACCGCCTGATCCAACCAATTGCACTGAAGCGCCTGCTCGATCCATCTTGCCCATTCTCGCACCATGTCGAGTCACACGACCACCCGGTATCCATGATCGCTCGACCTCGCTCTCCAAGCGTAGTCCCGATCCACCTCACCGCTGACGCCGCTGACTGCAAGCCACCGCACAAAGAATAGACAAACAAACCGTTTCCGGGAACAAGTTCTTCACAACTTGACCCACGTCAGCTCCGCAATGCAATATACAACAATAAAGCATTGAAGTCCATCCATAAAACACATTCAAATCAACTCAATGCAAACTTGGCTAACCTCCGAGTCATCGGTGGTCTGACCGCCCCACAAGGCCAGTCCGACCGATTCCAGGCCGGTCGGACCGATCCCACAACAGGTCGGACCGCCTAAAAGACTTAGCCAAAATTTCAGCCCAAATTCAAACCTTCGGAAATTTCGATCGAATAGAATTTTTGGGAGCTCCAAAAATGATGTGACCACATCCAGGAGACTCCCCTCACTTGCCTACATAACCTATTTTTGGCTCAGCCCCAAAAACCACTTTTCAATTTGGCGGTCGGACCGGCAAGCACTGCCGGTCAGACCTCCCCACTGGCCGGTCGGACCGGTCGACCTGGCCGGTCAGACCGCCCATGGCCTGACAGCCCTAGAGCAATCCCGAAAACGCGACAAATTGCAAACCAACAAAGCCATTGCCAATTGACTCATCATCCTGAGATCGTGCACATATCCTCACGATATCCACAATCTCCCCCTTGATGAACAGATTGGCAATTCTCCAGAAAATGTGGTTTTTCGAAATGAAAAGTAAAAATTCGTCGTTTTCACATAAAGGCACAACTTGGTCCATAAGCAAGAAAAGCCTAGAACCACCAAAGGGCTTCAGAATAGTATAAGCAAGTGAGATAAGGCAATGAAAGCACAAGAGGATTCAAATTCCAGAAAGTAGCCAAACATCTCACTTAGGTCCAAATGAAAGACAACTGTTCTATTTGACCTTTGATCATTGTGAGTCTTCTTCAATTGCAAATGAAATCAGGAAAAGGCAATAGAACCAAAAGACTTAACTCACTATGATCACAAATTTTCAAAAGGTTCAATTTTTATTTTATTTTATGAATGTAACACCCCAGCCCAACACTGAGCCTAGAATGCCACCACACTACACTTTAAACTAATAATTATCGACACACTATAAAATTACATCAAGGAAACAATGATAATCAAATCCATGGACCACAAAAGTGCAATGCATAAATATGGATCAAGCGACAATAAATAAGCAATGGAAATTATAACCAGGTAAATAATCCAAAGCATCATCAACCAATGAATCCAAATTAATAAAGCAAATAGTCTAGTCCACATGATGTCCTAAACTTTATTCAATAACTAACATGTCCAAGTGTAAACCAATATTGAATGAAAATATTATCATGGCGAATAATCATGTGTTGCCCATGTGCTCTACTCGCTCTCAGTTACGGCATCCTCGAAGATCACCTAAAAACAACAATAGAGCAAGGGTGAGTCCACGACTCAGCAAACACATCGATAAACAACGATAATAATAAATCAGCAGCAATCAATAACTTCATTATCATCACAGGCACTTTCATTAATATTCTCGGTCATTAATCTCATTTATGAATGCAACTCTATTCTACATGTCCACATGCACTTCTTTCACAGATATCGGTATAGCGTGAGTGAATGCTCGCGACAACATTCACTCTCAAGCCCGCTCCTCCAAAAGGATCGGGGACCTCCTCCACTCCGTGGAGTTGTGATCAATCAAGATCACCTTCTCTTATGCAAAGATGCTTATGAATGCAAACATGCAAACTCCATCATAAACATCATATCCAACTTTTCATCATGTCCATTAACAATATAAATTCATACCATTCCATTGCTTGCAATTAAACAAAATAAAAGCACAACAATAATGGTAATAGAAGATAAAGAAAACAGTGATCAATCATTGATCGCTGTCTACCATGCACTTGCCTTTACTAGCAGCGACGCACGATTTGATTAGAAGACGGCAACAAGCACGACGCCTCTCCTATATTAAATACACCAACTTCAATACAAATTACAGCAACAAGAATAGCAATCAAAATGCTTCGCTCCTACACGTCCCCAAATATAACACGTTACGCCGGTACCGACTAGTTACCTATAGCTGACCGGTTACTAAAAAGAGCGTAACTTTTGACTCGAAAGTCCGATCACCACAAACCACCCCATTCTGGATTCTTCATAACATTATCCACATTTTCCTAGATTACGAAGACTTCCAATTAAATCATCTAACCCTCCGTATTTAACCCGGAAAGTCGGTCTGTCCGCTTCGGAACAGCAGGTCTTCCAAATTTCATAACTTTTGTTTTACTCAACCAAAATGCGCGTTCTCAGATTCTACAGAACCATTGGACAATTATCTACCACTTTCATGTAGATCAAAAACACTAATTAATCTGTTTACTATTTTTAATATCTGATCTACCAAAACAGCGCGAAAGACGACAACCGTAAAAACAGCAGCCCTCCGAAAATCATATCTCGAAATCTACTTGTCCGATTGACATAATAAAATATGCTATAGAAAGATATCGAAATTATCTACAATTAACTAGAAGATGAGATTTCCAAAATTCGTCTTTAAGGTACCCGAATAATTCGTTCAACAGAACAGCGGGCGAAACCAATCTACTTTCAATTTCTTCCCGACTAAAACATGCTAAATAGTGCTACGGCCAACCAGCTAATTTTCTACTTAGCAATAATTAGTTCATCTATTTATATCCACTGTACAGAATACCCTTCTCTAATCACAACATTAATTTATCCTAAAGCAAATAGCTAATCAGGTGCAATAAAACAAAATCCAACAGATCAACTAATGATCAACAGATCAACTAACCCGCCCATCGCTACCTCGGCGCCCACACTCGCGTCAAAGCGAAGGGGACAAGTGCGGCTGCAGACTTTAATGCGGATTGAAGCGGCTTGGTCGGCGATTCTACAAGAAGAAGAAAACGGCCGGCAGCGAGATCAACAGAGCGGCAAAGAAGAATAAGAGTTAGTGCAGCGATAGCGGCAAAGAAGGCACAGCAAAGAACAAAAATACAGCGCAGAGCACATCGTATGCGTTTCGGCTCGGTTTCACGCGCAGAGTGGCAAGAGAAGCAAAGTAGCGGCCGGCTCGGCGGTGACACACACGCGCATGCAGCCGCCAGAGAAAAGTGGCGACGTCTCGAAAAGCGGCGCCTGACAGGATTCGTGACTCGGTACAGGTAACGCAGAAAAAATGCAACGCAGCAAAAGAAAAGAAGAGCGAATGGCTGGCGGCGGCTAGGAAAACAGAAGAAAAGAAGCTAGGGTTCTGGAGAACCCAAATTCTATTTATATAGCTCTAAAAATTCCGAAATAATCTATTTTTCCACAAATTCTTTTTATTTAATTACGCACAAGCCCTTAAGACGTTTTTAATTAATTTTTTTATTATTACTATTTAATTAATTACTCTCCGACCCTTAAGACGCGATTATTAATATTATTATTATTTTCAGGGTATTACATTCTACCCCCCTTAACGGAATTCGACCCCGAATTCTACTCCGCCGTTCTACTCAAAGAAAAACTGCACAGCTGAAATTAAACAACAAAATAACACGTGCAGACGTGAACAACTCCGGTATTGCTCGCGCATGCGAGACTCCAACTCCCAAGTCGCCTCTCTCGATCGATGCGTCCACAAGACCTTGACGATACCAACGTCTTGTGCCTCAAAGACTCGCTCCGACCTCTCGATCGCGCCACGGACGCGACTCAACCGTGAGGTCTTGCTCAATAGTCGGCTCTAATGAAATCTTATGCTCGATCTCTCAAAACTTCCTCAAAGATCGAGACGTGAAACACATTATGAACTCCACGCATGGACTCAGCAGTCCAGCGGTAGGCTAACTTCCCAATTCTTGCAATAATCGAGAACGGTCCAACGTACCTCGGGCTAAGCTTCCCTTTGGTACCGAACCGAACAATGCCTCTAGTGGGAGACACTCAAGAGCACTGGTCACCCACCGCAAACTCCAAGTCACGCCTCCTCAAATCAAGATAACTTTTTCGTTTACTCGAGCCGCTAATGATTACGCCTCACCATGGCCACACGCTCAACGGTCTTCTGAATCCAGTCCGGACCCAAAATTGCCTTCTCTCCAACTGCATCCCAACAAAGCGGCGATCTACACTTCCGCCCATAGAGAACCTCAAATGGCGCGGCTCTAATACTGGAATGGTAACTATTATTATAAGCAAACTCTGCAAGTGGCAACTGGTCCTCCCAACTACCCTTCCAAGGTAGAACACAAGATCGCAACATATCTTCCAAAGTCTGAATAGTACACTCTGACTGCCCATCTGTCTGTGGGTGAAACGCTGACTAAGGCGGTGTGTACCCAATGCACTCGCAGACTCTCCCGAACTTGGAGACAAACTTGGCGTCCTCGCTCGTAAATGATGGTCTTTGGCACACCATGCGATCTTACTATTTCACGCACATAAATAGGAGCTAGATCACTCATTTGAATTTGTCGTGCGAATAGGGATGAAGTCGCAGATTTGTCAATCGATCCACCACTACCCAAATCGCATCCTTCCCTCGCGTAACGAGGTAACGCCACCACAAAGTCCATAGAGATATCATCCCAAGGCCACTGGGAACCTCCAAAGGCTGCAACAACCTGCGGGACGCTTGTGCTCGGCTTTCACTTGTCGACAAACACCACAAGAAGCCACATAATTAGCAATATCCACCTTCATTCTTTTCCACCAAAAATTACATTTTGATCTCGATACATCTTAGTCTCACCAGATGAATAAAGTGTATGGAGTGCGATGTGCCTCCTCAAAATATCATCCTTGACCTCCGCCTTTGTGGCACACAAAGACGGCCTTTAAACCTCAAAGTACCGTAATCATCCATACTAAAATCACTCTCTTTACCCTCATCCAGACGCTTCCTAACCTCCTGTAATAACCGGTCACTCACAGTGCTTCAGACACGGTGCGGAATAGCCGACTCAAGAATCAATCGAGTCTCAACATGTGTCGTGCCCGCATAACAATAGGATATACCCATGCGATCAAAATCAGCAATAAGGCAATCTAGAGTAGCAGGAGTCGCCTTGCGACTAAGAGCATCTGCAACAACATTGGCCTTACGGATGATCTTGAATAGTAAGATCATAGTCCTTGATCAACTCCAACCACCTCCTTTGCCTCAAATTCAGATCCTACGAGTGAAGATATATTTGAGACTCTTGTGATCTGTGAAAATATCACAAGGCTCGCCAGATAGATAATGCCTCCAAATCTTGAGAGCAAAAACAACCGCAGCCAACTCCAAGTCATGAGTGGGATAATTCTGCTCGTGCTTCTTTAACTGCCTCGACGCATAAGCAATCACCTTACCGTCTTGCATGAGAACACAGCCAAGACCCACTCGAGACGATCCGAAAAGGCGTGAACCGCTTCCCGGCTCGGAAGAGTGAGAATAGGAGAGGTCACCAACCTGTCCTTCAAAATGCGTAAACTGCGCCACACTCATCACCCACTGGAATCTCACACCTTTACGAGTAGCCGAGACATCGGCTTGGCAATGATAGAGAAATCCTGCACAAAACGCCGATAATAACCAGCCAAACCCAAGAAACTCCTCACCTCCTTCACGCTAGTCGGCCTCTTCCAATCCACCACTGTGGAGACCTTGCTAGGATCAACAGCAATACCCTGAGGGTTAATCACATGACCGAGAAAACCCACTTCTGAAATCCAGAACTCACACTTCTTCAACTTAGCATAGAACTTGTGCTCTCTCAGAGTATCTAAAACCAGCCTCAAATGACGCTCATGATCCTCATTGGTCTTGGAATAGATAAGAATATCATCAATGAACACCACCACGAAGTCATCTAGATACTCGTGCAACATGTTGTTCATTGTCTCCATAAAAATGGCAGGTGCATTAGTCAATCCAAAAGACATAACTTTATACTCATAATGCCCATACCTGGTGGAGAAAGCAGTCTTCTCTACATCCTGCTCACGCACACGGATTTGATTATACCCTGACTAGAGATCGATCTTGGAGAATACCTGAGCTCCATTCAACCGATCAAACAAGTCCTCAATGCGGGGCAATGGATATTTATTCTTGATTGTGACCGCATTAAGCGCACGATAATCAATACACATGCGCCAACTCCCATCCTTCTTCTCGTGAATGTATCAGAGCTCCCCACGGCGATACACTCGCTACCGATCAAACCTTTGGCCAACAAATCATCCAATCGCTTCTTCAACTCGTCACGAAACGGACGTGCTAAATGATATGGAGACATCGAGATGGGACGAGTACCCGGAACAAGATCAATGCGAAACTCCACGTCTCGTGCAGGTGGTAAGCCTGGAAGCTCAGCTGGGAACACATCTGGGTAATCACTGACCACCGGAATCTCCTCAATCTGCGAAGCCACACTCGGTTTCTCAAAGAAGAGCTAAAAGAAGTCCGATTTTCATCGCACGACGACCGAAACAATCCAAACCAACATCGAAAGAGAGCGCGAGGCGCACTTCTGAAAGGTCAACGTCTCCCACGGGTCCGCATGCAGACCATTCTACTGTAAACAAGATATCACGGCTCGATAAGAGTGCAACCAATCCATACCCAAGATAACGTCGAACGGCTCCATTTGAATAACTATCAAATTCGCCGTGAACTTCTCTCCATCAATAACAACAGAACACCGGGACAAACAAGAGAACTAGCAATAATACCTCCGGAGAACTAACCAACACCGATCGAGAAATCCATCAGATACTCAAGTTCGCTCTCCTAGCAAACGCCGACGAGACAAACGAAAAGGTAGCCCCGTAATCAAAAGGACTAAAGCATCAAACGAATCCACAAGCAAAGTATCACCACGTCAGACGACCCGCGGACTCGGTACTGTGGGCATGGCGTACCTCTGTGGCGCCATGGCGAAGAGGACGACGGCGGGCGGCGAGCCCCAACAATCATTGTGGCGGTGCGAGTAAAGCCGGTCGTGCAACTGAAGCGGTGCGAAGGTGGAGGCCGCCGAGAGTACCTGCCGAGGCGCCCAAGTGAAGGAAATGGCATCATTGGAGGAGCGATCATCATCCGGAAAGATCCTCGGAGCAGACCCACTAAAGAAGAAGATGGCACAGCTCCCACTTGATCACGCTAGCGTGGTTCTCGGCGACACACCGCTCCTTGTGACCCGATCGGCACACCGACGGCAATCTCCCGTCCAAGTGCACTCAGCCATGCGGTGTCCATCACCGCACTTAAAGCAAAGCATGCCCCGCCTCGAACAGACGAAGAGCTGGAGTACTGCAAAGGACGAGGCGCCAAGAAGAGAACGGCCTCGATCGCTTAGACTGAAAGATGCGGTCCTCCTTGAATTTCTTGGCGGGTCGTTGAATGCACCCACTTCCCTCACTAGAGCCCTCTTCGGTCACCACCGGCTACCATCCACGAGGAGGCTTGTCGCCTTTGTGAGTGCATTTCCAACTCCATGCCCCGGCTTGCTCCACAACAGAGCAGTAATCACGGAGTGGAGTAGCTCCCAACACATGCCGGACTTTAAGGTGAGACCCCGACGGAACCTCTTGGCCTTCGAAGATCATCGTTCGCTCATCAAGGGACAAAGCGAACCAAGTTGTTGAACTCACCTCATACTCAAGAATAGACCTCTTCCCCGAGCAAAGGTCGTCAAGGCAACCTCCATCTTCTCAACAAAAGAGTAGGGGTAGAACTTCCCTTGAACCGATCTACAAAATCCTCCCAAGTGACTGGCCCTTGAGTGGCGGTCCTCGAGGACAACACGCCCTCCCACCAAATATCCGCCTGTTGACGAAGAGCACGGATCTCTCCCACCAACTCTCTCAACAAAGCAGGGGTTTCGTCTTGGGCCCCAACCGGAGGCGGGTCAACAAAGAACCCCTACCATCGACTAATCACACAGGAGGTGGCTCCACGGAACCTCGCGCATGCCCCGACCTCCACGACCGCGCCAACACGACCACGTCCTCTACCCCTCGGCATAGCTATCAACCACAATCAACAATACACAATGAGCTCAAAGCTCAAAATAAACTCATCCATCAATAAACAACATAACAAGCGTAAAACTATACTCGCACCTCTCTCTAACCCATCATGCACTAGTGTGTCAAATTTTAGGTTAGTTAACCATTAGCAAATTTTAGTTGTTTTACTAATCTAAAACAAATTTTAACAATTTTAGTTTGCCTAAGTTGTTAATCTATTCACCACGGACCTAAAGCCCGCCTCGATACCAACTGTAACACCCAAATTTCAACACCGAGCCTAGAATGCCACCACACTACACTTTAAACTAATAATTATCGACACACTATAAAATTACATCAAGGAAACAATGATAATCAAATCCATGGACCACAAAAGTGCAATGCATAAATATGGATCAAGCGACAATAAATAAGCAATGGAAATTATAACCAGGTAAATAATCCAAAGCATCATCAACCAATGAATCCAAATTAATAAAGCAAATAGTCTAGTCCACATGATGTCCTAAACTTTATTCAATAACTAACATGTCCAAGTGTAAACCAATATTGAATGAAAATATTATCATGGCGAATAATCATGTGTTGCCCATGTGCTCTACTCGCTCTCAGTTACGGCATCCTCGAAGATCACCTAAAAACAACAATAGAGCAAGGGTGAGTCCACGACTCAGCAAACACATCGATAAACAACGATAATAATAAATCAGCAGCAATCAATAACTTCATTATCATCACAGGCACTTTCATTAATATTCTCAGTCATTAATCTCATTTATGAATGCAACTCTATTCTACATGTCCACATGCACTTCTTTCGCGTATACCGGTATAGCGTGAGTGAATGCTCGCGACAACATTCACCCTCAAGCCCGTTCCTCCAAAAGGATCGGGGACCTCCTCCACTCCCGTGGAGTTGTGATCAATCAAGATCACCTTCTCTTATGCAAAGATGCTTATGAATGCAAACATGCAAACTCCATCATAAACATCATATCCAACTTTTCATCATGTCCATTAACAATATAAATTCATACCATTCCATTGCTTGCAATTAAACAAAATAAAAGCACAACAATAATGGTAATAGAAGATAAAGAAAATAGTGATCAATCATTGATCGCTGTCTACCATGCACTTGCCTTTACTAGCAGCGACGCACGATTTGATTAGAAGACGGCAACAAGCACGACGCCTCTCCTATATTAAATACACCAACTTCAATACAAATTACAGCAACAAGAATAGCAATCAAAATGCTTCGCTCCTACACGTCCCCAAATATAACACGTTACGCCGGTACCGACTAGTTACCTATAGCTGACCGGTTACTAAAAAGAGCGTAACTTTTGACTCGAAAGTCCGATCACCACAAACCACCCCATTCTGGATTCTTCATAACATTATCCACATTTTCCTAGATTACGAAGACTTCCAATTAAATCATCTAACCCTCCGTATTTAACCTGGAAAGTCGGTCTGTCCGCTTCGGAACAGCAGGTCTTCCAAATTTCATAACTTTTGTTTTACTCAACCAAAATGCGCGTTCTCAGATTCTACAGAACCATTGGACAATTATCTACCACTTTCATGTAGATCAAAAACACTAATTAATCTGTTTACTATTTTTAATATCTGATCTACCAAAACAGCGCCGAAAGACGACAACCGTAAAAACAGCAGCCCTCCGAAAATCATATCTCGAAATCTACTTGTCCGATTGACATAATAAAATATGCTATAGAAAGATATCGAAATTATCTACAATTAACTAGAAGATGAGATTTCCAAAATTCGTCTTTAAGGTACCCGAATAATTCGTTCAACAGAACAGCGGGCGAAACCAATCTACTTTCAATTTCTTCCCGACTAAAACATGCTAAATAGTGCTACGGCCAACCAGCTAATTTTCTACTTAGCAATAATTAGTTCATCTATTTATATCCACTGTACAGAATACCCTTCTCTAATCACAACATTAATTTATCCTAAAGCAAATAGCTAATCAGGTGCAATAAAACAAAATCCAACAGATCAACTAACAGATCAACAGATCAACTAACACGCCCATCTTTGCTACCTCGGCCCACACTCGCGGTCAGGCAGAAGGGGACAAGTGCGGCTGCAGACTTTAATGCGGGATTGAAGCAGCTTGGGCGGCAGGTCTTTGGGCGAAAGAAGAAAACAGCAGGCGGCCGCCAGATCAACAGAGCGGCAAAGAAGAAATAAGCAGTTAGTGCAGCGAGAAGCAGCAAGATGCACAAAGGCAACCAGCGCGCAGGAGCACATCAGGGCGTTGGCTTCGGCTCGGTTTCACGCGCAGAGTGGCAGCAGCAAAGTAGCCGGCTTCGGCTCGGCAGCTGCACACGCGCACAGCAGCGGCCGGCAGGAAAAAGCTGGCGACGTCTGGAAAAGCAGCGCACAGGGACGGCACTCGGCGGCTGTGCAACGCAGGAAAAAATGCAACGCAGCAAAAGAAAAGAAGAGCGAATGGCTGGCGGCGGCTAGGAAAACAGAAGAAAAGAAGCTAGGGTTCTGGAGAACCCAAATTCTATTTATATAGCTCTAAAAATTCCGAAATAATCTATTTTTCCACAAATTCTTTTTATTTAATTACGCACAAGCCCTTAAGACGTTTTTAATTAATTTTTTTATTATTACTATTTAATTAATTACTCTCCGACCCTTAAGACGCGATTATTAATATTATTATTATTTTCAGGGTATTACAATGAAGTTCTTTTATATTAAACCTTAAGTATGAAACCAAAAGCTCCAAACAGCATTTTCTTCACAATCTTTCTCCCCCTTTGACAATGAATTCATCAAGATGCATGGTAAAAGAAAGAGCATAAAGGAATGACTTTATTTTTGAACTTTAGTTAAAAGAAGCCATGACCATTAACCATGTAGACAGTACAAGTATTATACCAAGCCATATAAAGAGTAGAAGCTATATTCAATCATGGCAAGACATGTACTGCAAAGCTAAAACCAGGATAGCTGTAATCTGAGATTGAAAGAATTAAAACCATGAAAGGTGTGTATATAAGTAAAAATGAGTCAAGCCATGTATATAAGTAAAAAGAGTCTCAAAACAAGAACTGAGGCATTTTGAGCATTAAGATTATATTTTTGAAGCAAAACTCAAGCACTTAGCCTTTTTGAGCATTTTCTTAAAAGGATTTTTTTTTACTGTGCTAGATCTCAAGCCTTGCCGCGACCATCTCAAGCGATAAGCTTAAAAGAATGATCTAGGTCATCCAAAACTCCCCCTGAGTTCATGCCTAGTGCAATGGCAAGCCGTCTCATGAGAAAGGATTGGTGAGATCAGTTTTTTCGCACAGAAAATCTTATTTTTCATTTGCTTGACTTAATAAGATAAAAAGCTCATTTTTCATCTCAAAATAAGTTCAAGACTCAATTCAACCTATTTGACATGGCAAGAATCACAAGAGGATCACTAGAGCAAAACTAGTCACAAGATCCAACAAGACATGATTTGATTCAATTTGCTCACAGATATAAAGCTAGCAAGGCAAAAGCTAAGCTAAACAAGAAAAGCCATAAAAGAAGTCTAGCAGACTAACACTTGATATGACAAGGTATAGAATATGAAATCAAGTCACACAAGGATAAAGATCAAAGCTCCACAACTTTTATCATATAATGCAAGACAAATGAATTGAAACATGCATTATGATACAATGAATGCAAAAAGAGCAACTTCCCTCTCAAAACAGCCCAATAGGACTAATAACTCCTAACTCTCCCCGCAAAGTAGCAAAACGAGAAGAATCAAGAGCTTTAGTGAAGATATCAGCAAGCTGTTGCTCAGACTCTACAAAGTGAAGCACAACATCACCTTTCTCAACATGGTCTCTAAGAAAATGAAATCGAATATCAATGTGTTTAGTCCTGGAATGTTGCACTGGGTTCTTGGCAATTTTAATTGCAGAAGTGTTGTCACAGAAAAGAGGAACACTTCTCAAAGATAACCCATAGTCTCGCAGCGTGGATAAAATCCAGAGAACCTGAGAGCAACCACTGGCAGCAGCTACATACTCGGCCTCAGCTGTGGACTGTGCAACCGAAGACTGTTTTCTAGAAGACCAAGAAACAAGAGATGTGCCCAAGAAATGACAAGTGCCAGAAGTACTCTTCCTATCCACTCTACACCCGGCGAAATCAGCATCAGAAAATGCTCGAATTGAAAGAGCAGAAGAAGAAGAATACCAGAGTCCAAAGTCAAGCGTATCATGAAGGTACTTGAATATGCGACGTACTGCTTGACGATGAGAAGCACGAGGGGAAGCCTGAAAGCGAGCGCACAGACATACGTCGAATTGTATGTCCGGCCTCGACGCTGTAAGATAGAGGAGGGAGCCAATCATACTGCGGTACTCCTTCTGGTCCACGGACTCTCCATCCTCATCCAGGTCCCAAGACGGTGGTTGTAGCGATGGGAGTAGACATTGGCCTACTGCTTCCCATATTGAAGCGCCGAAGAAGGTCCTTTGTATACTTACACTGGTGAACGAAGGTGCCTTCTTTCAGTTGCTTGATTTGAAGACCAAGGAAGAATGTCAACTCTCCCATCATGCTCATCTCGAACTCACTACTCATGGAATCTGAAAATCTGGACACCAAAGCATGAGAAGAACCACCGAATATAATATCATCCACATAAATCTGAACCAACAAGAAATCACTGCCATGCCTGAGAGTGAACAAGGTTTTATCAACCATTCCCATTTTGAAATCATTTTCAAGCAAGAAACTCTTAAGCCTGTCATACCAAGCTCTAGGAGCTTGTTTCAATCCATACAAAGCTTTAGAGAGTTTAAACACATGGTTTGGGAATTTTTGATTTTCAAAATCAGGAGGTTGCTTGACAAAGACCTCTTCTTCTATGAGACCATTCAAGAAAGCACTTTTAACATCCATTTGAAAAAGCTTGAAACCCTTGGATGTTGCAAATGCTAAAAGAATGCGAATGACTTCCAATCTAGCTACAGGAGCAAAGGTCTCCTCAAAGTCTATGCCTTCTACCTGGGAAAAACCTTGAGCTACGAGTCTAGCCTTATTGCAAACAACCAACCCATCCTCACTTTGCTTATTTTTAAAAACCCATTTTGTTCCAATAACATGAGAATCAGAAGGCCGCTCAACTAAAGTCCAGACTTTGTTTCTTTCAAAATTCTCAAGCTCTTCATGCATGGCATTGACCCAAGAGGCATCAGATAAAGCATGGGTGATATCTCGGGGTTCAAAAGAAGCGACAAAAGCGTAATGTGCATGAGAATCGGAGAAATAAACTCGAGCGAGTAACTCGCTCTTGAAGATCCCCAATCATCTGCTCAGGTGGATGTTGTCGCTGAATGCGAAGAGGTGCTCCTGGTGCAGAAGTGGTCTCTACCTCATGTGTTGTCGAGGTAGGAACAGAGCCACTCAGATCGTCGGTGGGGATAGGAGGAGGCTGCTCAGCTGAAACTGAAGTAGTAGTAGCAGGCTCTCCACCCCTCTCGAGGTAGCCGGAGGATGGTTCGGTTCCTCATCCTCGAGTCATCATCGACGAAGATGCTTCCTTGAATTTCAGAACCATGTGTACCAAGCATCGGGTCTAGTACTGTGACTAGCCTCATCAAAAGTGACTTCGCAAGTCTCAACAATTTTGTTAGTGTCAACATTAAAAACACGATAGCCACGAGAATGAGCAGGATATCCAAGAAATATGCCATCAAAGCATCTAGACTCAAATTTATCAAGGTTGCCATGTTTAAGAATGAACCACTTGCAACCAAAAATCTTGAAATGAGAGACTTTGGGAGAATGACCAAATCTAAGCTCATAAGAGGTCTTCCCAACCACAGATCTCAAGAAAACCCTATTGGAGATATAACAAGCAAGAGAGATCGCCTCATTAAAATCTCCTAGGAGTAGAATGCTCATCTAACATGGTCTGAGCCATCTCTACAAGGGTTCTGTTTTTCCTTTCTACAACACCATTCTCACTGGGAACTCTAGGAGAAGAAAAGCGATGCTCAATTCCCCTATCGGTCTGAGAAGGTAGAAAAAGAAGAATTCTTGAACTCTATCCCATTGTCACTCCTAATGGCTTTTAAAGCTCTAGGTATATCAACAACAATTCTAAGGACCAAATCTCTAAAGAATCCAAATGCTTCGTCCTTAGAAACGAGAAAATAAACCCATGAATACCGGAGTAATCATCCACAACCACCAAAGACATACCATTTCCCACCGGTGATGAACTCTAGAAGGACCAATCAGATCTAAGTGAAGAAGTCTGTCACGGTCCATCACCATTACCAAAGTAAGAGGTGGGTGGGAAGCGGACACCATCTTACCATGTCTGAGGTGAGCACACAAGATCTCTAATGACCTTCACTGGGCAAACCTCTAATCAAGTCCTTGCAACTCGACTCTAGACAAATGATCAAAACCTATATGCCCAAGTCTACGATGCAAAAAAACAAGTCATGAGGAATCGAGGCAACAAGACACCTAGGACTGAAATCAAGAAATCTGAAATTTGCATGTAAGATCTTCTCAAACTGAGATCTCAAAACAAGCTCACCCGAGGAATCTAGAACACTACACTCTCCACTTTTAAACCTCACTTCTAGACCCTCGTCAAGCAGCTGAGAAACAGATAGAAGATTATACCTCAGCTTACTTACCAAAGCGACGTCTTTAAGCATGAACTTGTCGTTGACGCGCACAGTGCCCTTTGCCGTCATGGTCCCGGTAGAAGCATCCCCATAGGTAATCAATTCGTTGCCGGATGCACGTGTGAGGGAGGAGAACCA
Source organism: Hsuehochloa calcarea (assembly GCA_036346395.1). Lineage (NCBI taxonomy): Eukaryota > Viridiplantae > Streptophyta > Magnoliopsida > Poales > Poaceae > Hsuehochloa > Hsuehochloa calcarea. The sequence continues at coordinate 26,808,316 of CM070604.1, forward strand.
TCTAGAATCTCCGGTCATATGTCGAGAACACCCGGAGTCAACAAGCCATATGTCCTCCTTCCTCGCACGACGGACCTAAAAAGCACAATCAGAAAACACCCGCACCTCGAGATGGGGTTAGTGATAAATGATCGAGGAATCCAGTACTGAGAAGCACGATGTCTGGGAGCAGCAGTAGAAACAGCAGAAACATGATCAGGAATAAAATCATAAGGATGCACATGAGAACCACCTAGACCTCTCTGAAACGATCTACCAAAAGATCGATACTCCCCCTGTCTAGGTGCTACCCGTGGTCTCTCCTCACGATGTCCTAATCCAACATACTGCCTAGACCCACCAAAAGAGTCTACAAAGTTCTCTACAAATCTAGGCCTATATGTGTTGCGATAAACAGGCTGCCTAGCTCTAGAGACTACAGCTGGAGAAGGGACTCCTCTAATGGATCTCAGAACGCTCATCCTCTCTTTTCTCTCAAGTTTGGCTCTCTTGAAGCAGAACTCAACGGTGTGGCCTTCTTTCTTGCAGAAGGTGCAATGGTACTGGACCTTTTGAGAGGTCTGTACTGAAGGAGTAAAAGCACCTTTCTTGCCAGAAAGAGTTTGAGCAAAACCGGTGGATTTGAAAACAACCCTGGACGACTCAGGAGGTTCTAGCTCAAACAGACCATTCTTCACAACTCTAGCAATCCTAGGTAGATTTTTCTTGGAATGCTCTAGGGGATTGAAACCTAGACCACTATTTTTCACGCTCACCTTGGATTGATCAAGAATCATGTTGAGTTTCTTTTTCCCACTCGAAAACTTCTCAAGAGTCACCTTGAGGTAATCATTTTCTTTAACTAGACCCTCACATCTAGTGCACTTGCTAGACTTGATTACCTCATTACGTTTACTCTTAAGAAGGGCCACTTCCACCTTGAAGGCCTCACAAGACACACAATAGGATTCCGTAATCCTATTCAACTGCTCCCTGAATTTGACTCTAAATGCCTCTTGAATCTGACTAATCATGGTTTCAACTTCAGAATTCAAGACACAAGAGTTATAATCAATGACTTTCTTAGAAGCAGTAAGAGACATGGATCTTTCAATTTTAGCCTTTTCTTCAAGAGTCTTGTTTAAGGCATCAATCTCAATTGTAAGCTTAGGACAATTTTCACAAGATGCAACTCTAGAGTAAACCAGCATTTCTGTCATCTCTTGCATCTTAATCCTATTATTATTACAATGAGAGCATGTGTGACTAGCATCAAATTTTTGCAATTCCTTCAGGGCGCTATCCAATTTTAATTCAAGTAAAGCACAGTTCGAGCAAGTTAAAGGAATAGCTTCCATGGCAGTCACATCAAGTGAAATAGCATCTAAGCAAGCAGAACCAGACTTGAGAGATTCTAGTTCATCGAGAGCATCTTTTAGTTGATTAGTAACAGAGGAATGAGCAGATTTCAAGCTTGTCAAATCTTTAAGCAAGCTAGTGCAGGAATCACAAATATCATCAGGATTAATAGATTTAAGCCTAACAACTTCTAGGTTCAAATTATCAATCATAATGTCCTGCTTCTTAATCATTTTTACTTGCTTATGCAATTTCGTTCAGCAAGCACCAAAGCCCTTTTCATGTCAACAATAGAAGGGCATACCTCATCAGGATCACTAAAAGGATCCTCATCGTTGGAGGAGTCGCCGTCGTGGCTGTTCTTGGCCATGAAGCACATGCCTGTGAAGTCATGAGCCTTCTTCTTGCCAGAGAGTCACTCGCCGCCCTCCGCTTCCGAGTCCACATCGCTCATATTCACATTCTCTAGAGTGGCAGGACCCTACCGACAAACTTCTGATAGTTTGTCTTCTTGGGTTTTGCATCCCTCTCCTGGGGATGTCTTCGTGTCTCCTTCTCCTCCTTGCCCTTTAGCTTGGGGCATCTGGAACGAATGTGGTTTGGCTCACCACATTCGAAGCACGTGATAGGTCCACTTCTCCTCCTATTCCTCACCTTGTTATACGCTCTTGTGAATTTGGTGGAAAGGAGGGCTAAGTCATCCTCGCAGCGATTTCTCAAGTTGCTCATCGCTAAAGAATGTAAAGCGATAATGAGAAACCGGATGAGCTACAATCAAGAGACTCAGAAGAACAACCCTTGGATTTGTCGACCACTAATGCCATCGACTCTGTCTTGGGGAGACGCGAGATAAAATCAATCTCATGCGTCTTCAACCTCGAGTAAAGCTTATCCATGGTAAGCTCACTCATGATGATGTTGTCATTGATAGAAGTGATCTTCATTCCCTGCACCTTCACATCAAGAGCACCCAAAAGTGGCGTGCATTTTCGACTCGTAAAATACCAAGTCAACAGTATGAGAGATCATGAAGAATCTTAGAAAATCTTCCCCATACTCATCCAAAGACTCACCAGGCATTTGCTCGATCTTTGAGTATACTTTCTTGAGCTGGTTCTGTCTCACTTCCTTGATCGCAGTGGACCCTTCGTGATAGTCACAAAGAGTCCACCAGATCTCATGAGCAGACCGCAAGTGAGCAACACGCTCAAACTCAGATCGACTAAGGCCTTGGATCAAATAATTACGAGCCTTGCTGTTGGCCTCCACATCTGGAGTGATCATATCGTCATCGGCTGGCACGACATAAGGGTTTTTCACCTTAAGCCAAATAGCGTGCCCTTGAGCCTCGATATATGCTTGCATACGAGCCTTCCAATATGCAAAGTCAACTCCATCAAAAATATATGGCTTGGTTGAGTACTTGTCAGTCGCCATGGCTCCAAAGACCGGTTAAGATCTATGAGAAGAGCTAACCGGCTCTGATACCACTTGTAGGACCGTAAAGGCGACTAGGGGGTGAATAGGCGCTTTCTCAACTTTCTCGCCTAAATCAAATACAACACGAACTTTACTCCTTTAGCTATGAAAGCTAAGAAGATCAGTAAGCGCACATTGGAAGCCTTGTGTTGTATTTGATAAACCCCTCAACCACACGACACAAATGGAGAAAAGAACTCACTCGCTCGAATCGGTATCGACGGTCCGACCGGCTACCACAGTGAGCGGACCGACCGATCAATAATGACGGCCGGACCGGCTACTAATCGGGCGGTCGGACCGTTGGATATCGGTTCGACCCGGCAGTACTAGCGGCCTGAAAAGCGGGCGGTCGGACCGTCGTTGCACAACCGGTCAGACCGGTTCAGTCCAGTACTGAAAATCAAGTCCAACTCCAAAACGAAATTTGATCCAACTTTTGATTCAACCAATGAAACTTGACCAAATTTCAAGCACACTTCCCTAATGATATTAGAGACCTATTTCTAGCGACGATCCTTCAGATCCACTCCGCAGAATCGATCTCTCAAGGTTTTACAAAAGAAGTGCACAAACCCTAGAAATATGAAAATCTTGATTCAAGACTTGCTTGTGGGGGTTGATGATCTAGATGACTCTAAGAGTATTCCCACACCTCAAAGCAAGATAAAATAGGCCAAGATACCAAGCGAAAACCTTTGAATCAAGGAAGCACCAAAATCATCCAAAAGAGAGAAGAACACAAAGGGAACAGTTGATCTTTCAATTAAGCATCACAAGATTGTTTGATCACACTAGATGCTTACAAAGCCTCTCCACAAAGGAGGACAAGAGCTCACACAAGGAGCACACTCACAATCTCTCCAAACCCTAGTTCTCCTCTCCTCTCCTCCAAACCCTAGAAAAAGGGTGAAGGGGCCAAATGAGTGCTTAGGGGGTTTTTCATCTCCCCCCTCTCTATTTATACTAGAGGCCTAGGGTTTCTCTTTTGGGACCCATTCACACATGGGACCCATACACACATAACTATTGAAGCAATCGCCTGCTTCACCACGTGTAGGTTGATCAGCGGTTCTCATCACGTCGTCAAGCCTCTCTTGTTCGAATCCCATCGGAACATCCCGGAGACTCGTACCGACTTCTGCACCGCCTGATCCAACCAGCTGTACCGAACTGCCCGTTGAATCCATCTTCCCCATTCTGCACCATGCTTGAGTCACACGACCTCACCCGGTATCCATGATCGTTCTGGACCTCAGCTCTCCAAGCGTAGTTCCGATCCACCTCACCGTTGACGTCGTTGACCTGCAAGCCACCTGCACAACAATAGACAAACAAACCGTTTCCGGGAACAAGTTCTTCACAACTTGACCCACGTCAGCTCCGCAATGCAATATACAACAATAAAGCATTGAAGTCCATCCATAAAACATATTCAAATCAACTCAATGCAAACTTGGCTAACCTCCAAGTCATCGGCGGTCTGACCGCCCCACAAGGCCAGTCCGACCGATTCCAGGCCGGTCGGACCGATCCCACAACGGCGGTCGGACCGCCCGAAAAGACTTAGCCAAAATTTCAGCCCGAAATTCAAACCTTCCGAAATTTGGTGAATAGAACTTTGTTGGGAGCTCCAAAAATGATGTGACCACATCCAGGAGACTCCCCTCACTTGCCTACATAACCTATTTTTGGCTCAGCCCCAAAAACCACTTTTCAATTTGGCGGTCGGACCAGCAAGCACTGCCGGTCAGACCTCCCCACTGGCCGGTAGGACCGCCCATGGCCTGACAGCCCTGGAGCAAACCCGAAAACACGACAAATTGCAAACCATCAAAGCCATTGCCAATTGACTCATCATCCTGAGATCGTGCACATATCCTCACGATATCCACAGTATATCATGGCTAGGAACAAGGACTTAGAGTCTCAAGTAGATAATTTGACTTTAGAACTTGCAAATACTAAGACTATTGAATCTGATGAATGTTCTTCCTGCCATGCTCTACACTCAGAATTTGCTAAACTGCAATCTGCTCATGATATTACTTTGTAACAACTTAAAAATGCTAGGACTGAGCTAGTTGAGGTTAAATCTGCTCCCTGTGAAAAATGCTTAGATTCTAGCAAGTTGGTTGCTTTTGGTGCTGTTGATTCTAGCCTTTGCTCTTTTTGCATTGAACGCGAACATGAAGTTAAAGATATCTTAGAAGCAGTTAGAGCTAAATATGCCAAGCTTAAGGACAGTATTGAGTCTTCTACATGTGCTTCATGTCCTGCTCTTAAACTTGAAATTGCTTTATATAAGGAAAAATATGCTAGAGCTATTAAAGGCAAAAATTGTGAGTCATGTGTTAATCTTGAAAAAGAAAATGCTTATCTTAAGGATACCTTAGAAATTTTTTCTAAAGGTAAGAAATAATTAAACATGATTCTGGACAAATCTAAGACTCCTTATAAGAAGCAAGGATTAGAATACAACTCTGTCCAAGATAATTCTAAGCCCAAAGTAACTCAAGTCTTGGAAAATGGGTTAGTTGAATTTAAAACCCAACCTGCAAAAACTATTTTTAAATCTGCGGGTTTTGCCCAAACCTCTGTTAAGTCAAAAAGTGCTTCTCCCAGTGGTATCAAGTACCATTGCACCTATTGCAAGAAGAATGGGCATTTGGTTGGGTTCTGTTGGCGTAGGTTGAAACATGATAAGAAATTTTTTGCTAGAATTTCACTCAATCAACCTAGAACTTTTACGAGACATGGTAATGTAGAAAAGAAGAAACCTGGTTTAGGATTTATGTCACATGCTCATCATCATGTTCCTAGATAGGATAACTCTTATGTTAAAGTAACCATTGCTCATAACAGAACTTCAAACTTAATCAAGGATAGCACTTACGCTTGCATACTACTCATGAGACGTGTGTCTCAAGATCGGGTTCCCAAGTCTTGTTTAACTAACCCCAGTATTGAGACACATCGTTCTTATGTGCTTCTATTTTTTTGAGGATTACCGCGGAAAGAGGAAGGACACGTGGTTCGTCAACTCCGGCTGTTCACGCCACATGACCGGAGACTCAAGATGGTTCACCTCCTTCACGCGGTCGACGGGTGATGAATTCATTACCTTTGGAGATGATAGGCAAGGGCGGATTGAAGGAACGGGATCGATTAGGGTGAACGACAAGTTCATCCTCAAGGACGTCGCCCTTGTGGACAAGCTAAGGTTTAATTTGCTTTCTGTCTCTCAACTTCTTGATGATGGCTATGAGACTAGATTTAAGAAAAATGCTTGTCGGGTGCTTGATTCAACTGGTGAGCTTGTTTTTGGGATTACTAGAGTTGCTAGGATATTTGGAGCTGATTTTTCTGAATATCTTGCTAGCTCTCTCAAGTGCTTAATTTCACCTTCTTCTGAGTTCTGGCTTTGGCACCGTCGTTTGGGGCACATTGGTTGTGATCATCTGACGCGAGTTAGCAACCTTGAGCTCATGAGAGGTTTGCCTAAACTCAAAGCCGTCAAGTATGCTGTATGTGCGCCCTGTAGGCATGGCAAGCAAGTTGCCGCCACACCCATCGCTGACTATGGTCATGACCGATCGATCGGACAGCTTGCTTCATATGGATCCGTTGGTCCCGCTAGGGTTGATCGAGTTGGTGGAAAATGGTACATTCTTGTCATAGTCGATGATTTTTCCAGATACACTTGGGTGTTCTTTCTTGCTTCGAAGGATGAAGCTTTTGATCATTATCATGATCTTGTTCTTCGTTTGGCTTCTGAACTTCCGAGTGCCTTGAGAGCGATCCGCAGTGACAATGGCACGGAGTTCAAGAATGCATCTTTTGCTTCCTTTTGTGCTGATCGTGGAATTGAGCATCAGTTCTCCTCCCCACACGTCCCTCAACAAAATGGCATTGTGGAAAGGAAGAACAGGACCCTAGTCGAGATGCTAGGACGATGCTAGATGAGTATAGCACTCCAAGGAGGTTTTGGGCCGAAGCTATTTCTACTGCTTGCCATATTGCAAATGGTGTCTTTTTGAGACCATCTTTGGGCAAGACTCCTTATGAGATTCGTTTCTGTAGAAAACCCTCTGTCTCGCACTTTCGAGTCTTTGGATCCAAGTGTTTTATTCTCAAGACAAGAAACCTAGATAAATTTGAGTCAAGAACTTTTGATGGTTTATTTCTGGGTTGTCCTGCACATTCAAGGGGTTTTCGGGTTTTTAATGCTGAAACTAACCTAGTTCAGGAGACATGCAATGTCACTTTTGATGAGACTAGCCCTGGAGCTAGATCATATATTTCAGGTGATACACAGGTGACAGAGAGCATATTTGTAGAGGAAGATCATGATGGACTCGATGATGCTCTTCCACCTGCTGCTGTTGACGCTCCTCTTCTAGCACAAGAACCTGTTGTGACTACATCGCCTTCAGTTGAGGCACCTGCTGCTTCTTCATCATCAGCAGTACCTGCGGAGGTCGAAGAGGTATTTTCCTCTCCGAGTGTGCCACTTCACATTCAAAAGCAGCATCCTCCGGATCAGATGATAGGTAATCTCCATGAACGAGTCACTCGCTCCAGGTATCATGATCCAAACCTCTATTCTCATTCTGCTTTTGTAGCTTCTTTTGAACCCCGTGATATATCACATGCTTTATCTGATTCTAGTTGGGTCAATGCCATGCATGAGGAGTTAGAGAATTTTGAGAGGAATAAGGTCTGGAACCTAGTAGAACGTCCTAGTGGTCATAATGTTATAGGAACCACTGGGTTTTCAAAAACAAACAAAATGAGGATGGTTCTGTGATTAGAAATAAGGCTAGGTTGGTAGCTGTGGTTTTAGCCAAGTTGAGGGGTTAGATTTTGATGAGACCTTTGCTTCTGCTAGACTAGAAGCTATTCGCATTCTACTTGCATTTCTTCGCTTCTAAGGGCTTTAGATTATATCGATGGATGTTAAGAGTGCCTTTCTGAATGGTTTCATAGAGGAGGAGGTTTATGTTAGGCAACCCTGTGCTTTGAAAATCCCAAGAACCCACATCATGTCTTCAAGCTGTCCAAAGCCTTGTATGGTCTTAAACAAGCCCCTAGAGCACGGTATGATAGGCTTAAGACCTTTTGCTTAAGAATGATTTTGAGATGGGTAAGGTAGACAAGACCTTGTTCATTCTTAGGCGTGGTAATGACTTCTTACTTGCTCGATTTACGTTGATGATATTATCTTTGGTGGTTCTTCTCATGCTCTTGTTTCCAAGCTTTTACGAGACTATGTCCAGGAATTTGAGATGAGCATGATGGGATAGCTCAATTACTTTACGGGGCTTCAAATCAAGCAATGTAAGGAAGGGATCTTCATCCATCGACGAAGTATACTAAGGATCCGCTCAAACGCTCGACATGGGTGATCGCAAGCCGATCGCCACTCCCATGGCGACTTCGATCGCTGGATCCAGATGAGGAAGGAGAAGCCGTGGATCAACGCGAGTACCGCGAGATGATCGGCTCCCTCCTGCACTGACGGCCTCAAGACCAGGACATCCACTTCACGATCTACATCTGCGCGAGGTTTGAGCATCTCGAGAGCTTCCCATCGCCAAGATGTTAAGCGCATATTCGGTATTTACACTCTACCCTCCAAGATGGCATTTGGTACTCTGTTCTTCTTCTTTGTCCATTCGGGGTTTTCGATTTCGATTTTGCGGGTCATTCGCTTGATAGGAAGAGTACCTCGGGCACTTATCACTTCCTAGGCACTTCTCTTGTTTCTTGGTCTTCTAGGCAGTCCTCCGATGCACAATCATCTTTGAAAGTGAATATGTAGCTCTTTGCTAGTTGTCAGAGTCGATTTTGTGGATGGTATCCACTCTTAAGGACTATGGGTTAAATTTCGCTAGTGTTCCTCTTTCTCGTGATAACACTTCGCTATTAACATTGCTAAGAACCCTGTGCAACACTCTAGGACCAAGCACATAGACATTCGCTATCACTTCCTTAGAGACCATGTCGAGAAGGGTGATATTGTCTTTGCCTTCGTGGAGTCCGAGGCTCAATCGGGCGATATCCTCACCAAACCTTTAGACCCAACTAGGTTTGCCACCTTGAGAAGCGAGTTAGGGTAATTTATCCCTATGGGTTGGTTTATGGGGAGTTCGATCTTTTCTGATCTTACCTTGTTCTTTTGATCTTTTATTGTTCTTTTTCTGAACTTGTTGATCTTTTTGAACTTTTTAGGTTTTTAGGCTTTTTATTGCATCTCATTGTATCATATTGCATTCATATGAAAAATACATCAAGTGGTTTGAAAAATCCAAAAAGATGCATTGTAATATAAAATTTTCTGCTTATCTTTTAAAATTGATGAAGCTTTGCCTATTACCCTTTGGAGCTTTAGTATTTCAATTCTTGCTCAATGCCATGTCTAGTTCTTTGACTTGCTAGAATTATCACGTTTTTTCATGTCTAGCTAAGTCTTTGCTATATGAGCTAGAACTTTAAAACAACTCGAACTAAAAATTGCAATTTGTGGATGTTTTAGCGAGTTGCGCAATTAGTGCTCCTTTTGTGACATTGGCCCTGTCAGAATTGCTTTGTTAGCTCTTGAATCTAAAATTGACCGTTACTTGAGCTTTTGTGTTCTTGAGATTCTAAAACTGCTCTTGTGAAAAATGAAAAATCAAGATTGTCTTATGCTTAAATTGTGCTAAACTATTCTTACGAGACTGCTTGTCAATGACATGAACTTGGAGATAGTTTGATGAACCAGACGATCTCATGGGGACTGCTTGTCAGAAATGACACAAACCTCAAGATTTGTCGCCCTGGTAGAAGCTTAGAAAGAGTTTGTGGATGGCTCCTAGTCCAGGATCTTCCTTACTAAGATATACCTTTAATCAACTTCTGGTCGAAGCTTAGGATGAGTTTGTGGATGGCTCCTAGTCCAGGATCTTGTCACTAAGTTAGATCATTAGTCAACTTCAATATTCAATGCATATGTGAAAACTGTTGACAAATGGGCTTTTGAGAAATACTGAGCAAAATGATTCAATAAAGGACCTGATTGACTCTTAATGTGGTCTTTCTTAGATTTTTTATCTCACTTTGACATTTTGACATGGCCAATTTCATTTTAGGATCCCTTTTGATGAACTTGCTGAATTTGAAGCTTTGCTTAAATTGATCAAATCTATTGCTTTACTTTTGAGCCTTTGTGCTTAGCTGTGCTATACATGTCTTACCATGATCTTGCTAGCGCTGTTAGGCTTGATATGTTGTTTATGCAATATTAGAAATGCTGGCTAGCTCTTTTGGGTAATCTCCAAAGCTTCTTGTAATCAAAAATTAAAAAATACAAAAATGAAGCCACTCCATTGCACTTCATGCATACTTCTTCTTTTTGCTTCTTTCTTCATTCTGCAATTGTTATCTCTGGATGAGAGGAAGGCGTGATTCCTTGATGACTTCATTGTCAAAGGGGGAGAAGATATTTCAATGTTGGGGAGAAGATTATACAAAGGGGAGAAAGTTGGAGAATTTGAACTTTTATGAAATCCGAGGATCATAGTGAGGGGGAGTTCTTGAATTGCATTCTTATTGTCTTATTGACTCTTCTGAACTTGAATTGCATTTATTACTCCTCACAATGATCAAAGGTCAATTGAACAATTGTTCTTTCATATGGACCTTAAGTGAGATTTTTGATTTTTTTTTCTAGAAATCAAAGTTTTCAAGCTTTCTTTTGCATTATCTCACAGGCCTATGCTATTCTGATGCCAGCTTGGTCATTTCCATTGCTTTCTCTTGCTTATGGACCAAGTTGTGCCTTTGTGCGAAAACGAAAGTATTTTACTTTTCAAACCTCCAAATTACATTTTCTGGATTATTGCCAATGTGTTCATCAAGGGGGAGATTGTGGATATCATGGGGATATGCTCCAGATCTTAGGATGACGTGACAATTGGCAATGGCGTTAACGGTTTGTGTGGATATCATGGGGATATGCTCCAGATCTTAGGATGATGTGACAATTGGCAATGGCGTTAATGGTTTGTCGTTTCACGGGTTTTCGACAAAGTTTCAAAGATTATTCGACTTTACGGGCGGGGCGGTCTGACCGCCATAGCACGGCGATCCGGCCGGTCCCAAATCGGTCGGACCGGCCATGTGCGCCGGTCGGACGGCCGTGACAAAAGTGGTCAAAGCAGTGGGCCAAAATAGAGGTGTAGGCAAGTGAGGGGATCCCATTGTTCTTGCTCCCATAATTTTTGGAGTCTCGATAAAAGTTCTATTGGTTTAAAGTTTCCAGAGGTTTGGATTTTGGGGTTGAAAATTGGCTAAGTCCTTCTGGCGGTCGGCCGGCCTTTGGCCGCGGTCCGACCGGCAGGCCGGCGGTCGACCGCCACGAGGATCGTCCGATTGTTACTTGAACGTCGCTTTGTCGTGGCGGCGTTGTTCGTTGGTTAGGTCAAAGTCATGAGTTTGATGCATATGTGTTGCATGATGCATGTTTTGACTAACGTGGGTCAAGTTGCGAAGAACTTGTTCCGGTTTCGATTTGCTTGTCTATTGTTGTGCAGGTTGCTTGGTGGTCAACGACGGTCAACGGCGAGGATGATCGGGCGAGGCTTGGAGAGCTTAGGTCGAGCGATCGGCGATGCGGGTGAGTCAATGAAATCAAGTATGGTGCGAGAATGGACAAGGATGACCGAGCAGACGATTCGGTGCGATTGGTTTGATCAAGCGGCGCGGAGTCGGTGCAAGTGCCATGGTGGTTTGGTGGGGCGGATGGGAGAGACTTGCAGACATGGAAGAGCCGTTGATCAACCTACACGCATGAGCATGCGAAGTGCTTGCGAAGATGGACTCGGTCTTGGAGAAGGACCGAGAAGGGGTATTTTGGTAATCTTACCAAATATCACCTTGGTGACCTTTGCCTACCCACGGCGCAAGGCGGCGCAAGAGAAGCGGTTTAGGTTAAGAGGTGTTGTAGGCGGCGCTTTAAAATGCGTGCGTGTGTGACCCGTTTGTGTTGGGCCTTAACGGGAGCCCATTTGAGTTAATCTTCTAGAAGGTCTAAGTCTCCACTATAAATAGAGGAGGGAGGTGGCTGCACCCCCTTCAACTCTTTTATTATTATTGAAACCCTAGTTTTGGCTTAGGGAGAGGATTAGTGGAGGTTAGGGTTCTAGAGAGTTTTGATTTGATCTTGTGCTCTTGGATTGAGCTTTGTCCTCCATTGATGGAGTGGCTGTAAACCCAAACCCTATCAATCAATCCAAAGAAAGCTTTGATCAAAGATGTGTCTCTTTGCCCTTCTTCTCTCTATTTGGTGATTTTGAGTCTTTCTTTGATTCGCATGTTTTTGATTGATTTCTTTACATGATATAGCTTGCTGTGATATGTGGGAACACATCTAAGATCATCTTGATCATCTATCACCCACGAGCAAGTTTTTGGGTCACGTTTTCGTTTTGACTCGGTTTTGAACCATCCATCTCTCAAACTGAAAAATGTCGTAACTTTTCCATGGATCTCCATGATCTTCGATTGGAATAGGTTCCTGACATCCTAGAGAAGGTGTGTTCCAAGTTTCATGAAGTTTGGAGTTGTAGATCAAAAGTTAGACCTATTTGCAACCGTTTTTGGTGATTTCATTTGTTCATCGTGCGGAGGTGGACCGCCTCACAGAGTCGGACCGCCCATAGGACCGGTCGGACCGCCCATAGGACCGGTCGGACCGCCCTTGAATAGAGGTCAGACCGCTCCTCTCTTAGGAAATCAAGTTTCGATTGTTTTTGGTTGTTTTGCTTCGGGGTTTTGATTGGATTCAATCCTAGTCTTCCATTTGTCTTGGTATATCGATCTTCATAGCTTCTATAGCTATTGGAGTGAAATTTGTGTTGAATCTAATCGTGGTTGAAAAAGTGGCGTGCTCTATTCACCCCCTCTAGTCGCCTTTTCGGTCCAACAAGTGGTATCGAGCCCGGTTAGTTCAATCTTGATCTTAGCAGGTCCTTTGAACTGGCGATGGATAAGTACTCCACCAAGCCGCATATCTTGATGGGCACGACTATGCCTATTGGAAGAATCGCATGCGAGTCTTCCTTGAGAGCGAAGGACAAGCTATATGGGAGGTTGTTCGAGCCCCGCTCGTTCTTCTGAAGTTGTTCTGCAGGCTTCAGCGACCCTCTTGGCTAACAACAATAAGGCAAAGAACCTCTTGTATGGTGGGCTTGGTAGCGAGGAGTATGATCGAATTTGCAATCTTGAGGCTGCGCGAGATTTGGAACACCCTCGAAACCTACCATGAGGTTCGTCCCAAATCAAGAAAGTCGCGAGCATATCTATAAGCGTGAATATAACAAATTCGAGATGCGTCTGGAGAGAGCATCGATGACATTTTCGATCGCTTCAACAAAGTGATTAATCGGATGAAAATTTGTTGGAATTGAATATTCTCGATCTGAAAATGCCACCCACCTCTTGGTGCAATCAACACCAAGGAGTGGGAGATAAAGGCTACCGCCATTGAGGAGAACGTCAACCTCTCGATCGACTTTGGAGCTGCTCTATAGCAAGCTTAAGACTCATGAGATCAAGAGGATTGATCATCCCAAGAAGGAAAATATGGCCTTGGTAGCGAGACCGCTCAAGAGAGCTTCGATGGGTCTTCGAGTCTTCTTACGGATTTTAAACTTCTGGTTTATCGCAATCCATGAAGAGGAGTTTGAGAGTCTTCCGAGGCCGAGTTAGCCCTCATAGTCGAGAAAAGCCACACGGGCCTATAACAATATGAGAAACAAAAGAGAGGAGGTCCGTGACTTGCTATGAGTGTGGTGAGCTTAATCACATCAAGACAAAGCGCCCCAAGTTGAAAGGAAAGAGCAACCACAAGGAAGGAAAGCCGACTTGGAAGAAGCCTCAATGGAACAAATCAAGATTTGATCTTTGCCAAGCTCACAAAGGCGACTCAGGGTTCTTGCCGCTTTTGGGAACAATCCTTAGCGATGTGGACTCGGGAGCGAGGATGACAAGGAGGAGGAGATCCTCAAGACAAGAAGAAGGGAAGGCCAAGGACTTCACGGCGTTTGCTTCATGGCCGACTCGACGGCGTCGGCGGCGATGAGGTACCTCTCTCCTATGATGTCCTTTCGATAGATGCGAAACTATCTTTGAGCAACTCATGAGCGAGGATAAGGCGTTAGAGTATATCATGGCTAGAAACAAGGACTTAGAGTCTCAAGTAGATAATTTGACTTTAGAACTTGCAAATACTAAGACTCTTGAATCGATGAATGTTCTTCTGCCATGCTCTACACTCGAATTTGCTAAAGCGCAATCTGCTCATGATATTGCTTTGCAACAACTTGAAAATGCTAGGGTTGAGTTAGTTGAGGTTAAATCTGCTCCTTGTGAAAAATGCTTAGATTCGACAAGTTGGTTGCTCACAGTCTTTATTGATCCTAGCCTTTGCTCTTTTTGCATTGAGCGAACATGAAGTTAAAGATATCTTAGAAGCGATTAGAGCTAAATATGCCAAGCTTAAGAACAAGATTGAGTCTTCTACATGTGCTTCATGTCCTGCTCTTAAACTTGAAATTGCTTTATATAAGGAAAAATATGCTAGAGCTATTAAAGGCAAAACTTGTGAGTCATGTGTTAATCTTGAAAAGAAAATGCTTATCTTAAGGATACCTTAGAAAAATTTTCTAAAGGTAAGAAACAATTAAACATGATTACGGACAAATCTAAGACTCCTTATAAGAAGCAAGGATTAGGATACAACTCTGTCCAAGATAATTCTAAGTCCCAAGTAACTCAAGTCTTGGAAAATGGGTTAGTTGAATTTAAAACCCAACTTTGCAAAAACTACTTTTAAATCTGCGGGTTTTGCCCAAACTTGTTAAGTCAAAGGGTGCTTCTCGGTGGTATCAAGTACCATTGCACCTATTGCAAGAAGAATGGACATTTGGTTGAGTTACATTGGCGTAGGTTGAAAAATGATAAGAAAAATTTTGCTAGAATTTCACTCAATCAACCTAGAGCTTTTATGAGACATGGTAATGTAGAAAAGAGGAAACTTGGTTTAGGATTTGTGTCACATGCTCATCATCATGTTCCTAGACAGGATAACTCTTATGTTAAAGTAACCATTGCTCATAATGAGAACTTCAAACTTAATCAAGGATAGCATACGCTTTGCATACTACTCATGAGACATGTGTCTCGATCTTTGGGTTCCCAAGTCTTGTTTAACTAACTTGATGTTGAGACACATTGTTCTTCCGTGCCTTGATTTTCGGGATTACCGCGGAAGAGGAAGGACACGTGGTTCGTCGACTCATTTGTTCACGCCACATGACCAGGAGACTCAAGATGGTTCACCTCCTTCACGCGATCGACGGGTGATGAATTCATCACCTTTGGAGATGATAGGCAAAGGCGGATTGAAGGAACAGGATCGATCGGGGTGAGCGACAAGTTCATCCTCAAGGGCGTCGCCCTTGTGGACAAGCTAAGGTTTAATTTGCTTTTCGTCTCTCAACTTCTTGATGATGGCTATGAGACTAGATTTAAGAAAAATGCTTGTCGGGTGCTTGATTAATTTGGTGAGCTTGTTTTGGGATTACTAGAGTTGCTAGGATCTTTGGAGCTGATTTTTACGAATCTCTTCTTTGGTTCTCTCAAGTGCTTAATTTCATCTTCTTCTTACGAGTTACGGCTTTGCACCGTCGTTTGGGGCACATTGGTTTTGATCATCGGCGAGTTAGCAACCTTGAGCTCATGAGAGGTTTGCCTAAACTCAAAGCCGTCAAGGATCTTTGTATGTGCGCCACGTAGGCATGGCAAGCAAGTTGCCGCCTCACACCCATCGATGACTATGGTCATGGTAGTGACGGACCGGACAGTTGCTTCATATGGATCTTGTTGGTCCCGCTTAGGTTCGGTCGATTGGTGGAAAATGGTACATTCTTGTCATAGTCGATGATTTTCTAGATACACTTGGGTGTTCTTTCTCACTTGAAGGATGAAGCTTTTGATCATTATCATGATCTTGTTCTTCGTTTGGCTTACGAACTTCCAAGTGCCTTGAGAGCGATCCATGATGACAATGGCACGGAGTTCAAGAATGCATCTTTGCTTCCTTTTGTCTTTGGCGTGGAATTGAGCATCGTTCTCCTCCCCACGTCCCTCAACAAAATGGCGTTGTGGAAAGGAAGAACAGGACCCTAGTCGAGATGGCTAGGACGATGCTAGATGAGTATAGCACTCAGGAGGTTTTGGGCGAAGCTATTTCTCCGCTTGCCATATTGCAAATCGTGTCTTTTGAGACCGTCTTTGGGCAAGACTCCTTATGAGCTTCGTTTTGTAGAAAACCCTCATCTCACACTTTGAGTCTTTGGATCAAAGTGTTTTATTCTCAAGGCAGAAACCTAGATAAATTTGAGTCAAGAACTTTTGATGGTTTATTTTTGGGTTATCTGCACATTCAAGGGTTTCGGGTTTTAATCTTGAAACTAACTTTGGTTGGGAGACATGCAATGTCACTTTTGATGAGACTAGCCACAGGCTAGATCGGATATTTCGTGTGATACGGTGTGGAGAGTATATTTGTAGAGGAAGATGATGATGGACTCGATGATACTCTTCCACTGCTTTGTTGACATTCCTATTCTGCACAAGAACCCGCCGTGACTACTTCGCCTTGGTTGAGGCACTCTTTGCATCTTCATCATCGCGATACTGCGGAGGTCGAAGAGGTACTTTCCTCTCGGTGCGCCACTTCACATTCAAAAGCGACATCCGCGGATCGGATGATAGGTAATATCCATGAGCGAGTCACTCGCTCCGGTATCATGATCCAAACCTCTATTCTCATTACGCTTTTGTAGCTTCTTTTGAACCCGCGATATATCACATGCTTTATCGATTCGAGTTGGGTCAATGCCATGCATGAGGAGTTAGAAATTTTGAGAGGAATAAGGTTTGGAACCTAGTAGAACCTCCTAGTGGTCATAATGTTATAGGAACCATTGGGTCTTCAAAAACAAACAAAATGAGGATGGTTACGTGATTAGAAACAAGGCTAGGTTAGTAGCTCAAGGTTTTAGCCAAGTTGAGGGTTAGATTTTGATGAGACCTTTGCTCTGTTGCTAGACTAGAAGCTATTCGCATTCTTCTTGCATTCTTTGCCTCTAAGGGCTTTAGATTATATCGGATGGATGTTAAGAGTGCCTTTCTGAATGGTTTTATAGAGGAGGAGGTTTATGTTAGGCAACCCCTGGGCTTTGAGAATCCCAGAACCCACATCATGTCTTCAAGCTATCCAAAGCCTTGTATGGTCTTAAACAAGCCCCTAGAGCTGGTATGATAGACTTAAGACCTTCTTGCTTAAGAATGATTTTGAGATGGGTAAGGTAGACAAGACCTTGTTCATTCTTAGGCGTGGCAATGATTTCTTACTTGCTCAGTTCGTTGATGATATTATCTTTGGTGGTTCTTCTCATGCTCTTGTTTCTAGCTTTTACGAGACTATGTCCAGGAATTTGAGATGAGCATGATGGGAGAGCTCAATTACTTTACAGGGCTTCAAATCAAGCAATGTAAGGAAGGATCTTCATCCATCGAGACGAAGTATACTAAGGATCTGCTCAAGCGCCGACATGGGTATCGCAAGCCGATCGCCACTCCCATGGCGACTTGATCGCTTTGGATCCAGATGAGGAAGGAGAAGCCGTGGATCAACGCGAGTACCTGCAAACATGATCGGCTCCCTCCTGTACTGGCGGCATCAAGACCGGACATCCACTTCACGATGCGCCTCTGCGCGAGGTTTGAGCGTCTCAGAAATTTCCCATCGCCAAGCGATTAAGCGCATATTCGGTATTTACACTCTACCCTCGGTATGGCATTTGGTACTCTGTTCTTCTTCTTTATCCATTCGGGGTTTTCGATTACGATTTTGCGGTGTCGGCTTGATAGGAAGAGTACCTCGGGCACTTGTCACTTCTAGGCACTTCTCTTGTTTCTTGGTCTTCTAGGAAGCGGTCCTCTGTTGCACAATCATCTGAGGTGAGTATGTAGGCTAGCGCTAGTTCTTTGTAGTCGATTTTGTGGATGGTATCCACTCTTAAGGACTACTGGGTTAAATTTTGCTAGTGTTCCTCTTTTACGTGATAACATACGCTATTAACATTGCTAAGAACCACGTGCAACACTCTAG
This sequence comes from Hsuehochloa calcarea, assembly GCA_036346395.1. Classification (NCBI taxonomy): domain Eukaryota; kingdom Viridiplantae; phylum Streptophyta; class Magnoliopsida; order Poales; family Poaceae; genus Hsuehochloa; species Hsuehochloa calcarea. The sequence continues at coordinate 26,826,356 of CM070604.1, forward strand.
GACCAAGCACATAGACATTCGCTATCACTTCCTTAGAGACCATGTCGAGAAGGGTGATATTGTGCTACACTTCGTGGAGTCAGAGGCTCAGCTGGTGATATCCTCACCAAACCTTTAGACCCAACTAGGTTTGCCACCTTAAGAAGCGAGTTAGGGTAATTTATCCCTATGGGTTGGTTTGAGGGAGTTCGATCTTTTACGATCTTACCTTGTTCTTTTGATCTTTTATTGTTCTTTTACGAACTTGTTGATCTTTTGAACTTTTTAGGTTTTTAGGCTTTTATTGCATCGCATTGTATCATATTGCATTCATATGTAAAATACTTCAAGTGGTTTGAAAAATCCAAAAGATGCATTGTAATATAAAATTTTACCTTATCTTTTAAAATTGATGAAGCTTTGCCTATTACCCTTTGGAGCTTTAGTATTTCAATTCTTGCTCAATGCCATGTCTAGTTCTTTGACTTGCTAAAATTATCATGCTTTTACATGTGTAGCTAAGTCTTTGCTATATGAGCTAGAACTTTAAAACAACTCGAACTAAAAATTGCAATTTGTGGATGTTTTAGCGAGTTGCGCAATTAGTGCTCCTTTTGTGACATTGGCCCTGTCAGAATTGCTTTGTTAGCTCTTTGATCTAACATTGACCATTACTTGAGCTTTTGTGTTCTTGAGATTCTAAAACTGCTCTTGTGAAAAATGAAAAATCAAGATTGTCTTATGCTTAAAATGTGCCAAACTATTCTTACGAGACTGCTTGTCAAATGACATGAACTTGGAGATAGTTTGATGATCCGACGATCTCATGGGGATTGCTTGTCGAAATGACATGAACCTCAAGATTTGTCGCCCGGTAGAAGCTTAGAAAGAGTTTGTGGATGGCTCCTAGTCCAGGATCTTCTTTACTAAGATATACCTTTAATCAACTTCAGTGAAGCTTAGGATGAGTTTGTGGATGGCTCCTAGTCGAGGATCTTGTCACTAAGTTAGATCATTAGTCAACTTCAATATTCAATGCATATGAGAAAACTGTTGACAAATGGGCTTTTAAGAAATTTGAGCAAAATGATTCAATCTGGGACTGATTGACTCTTAATGTGGTCTTTGTTAGATTTTTGATCTCACTTTGACATTTTGACATGGCCAATTTCATTTTAGGATCCTGTTGATGAACTTTTTGAATTTGAAGCTTTGCTTAAATTGATCAAATCTATTGCTTTACTTTTGAGCCTTTGTGCTTAGCTTTGTTATATATGTCTTACCATGATCTTGCTAGCACTGTCAGGCTTGATATGTTGTTTGTGCAATATTAGAAATGCTAGACTTGCTCTTTTGGGTAATCTTCAAAGCTTCTTGTAATCAAAATTGAAAAATACAAAAATGAAGCCACTCCATTGCACTTCATGCATACTTCTTCTTTTGCTTCTTTCTTCATTACGCAAATTGCTATCTCTGGATGAGAGGAAGGCGTGATTCCTTGATGACTCCATTGTCAAAGGGGAGAAGATATTTCAATGTTGGGGAAGTTTATACAAAGGGAGAAAGTTGGAGAATTTGAAATTTTAAATCAGAGGATCATAGTGAGGGGAGTTTTGAATTGCATTCTTATTGTCTTATTGACTCTTACGAACTTGAATTGCATTTATTACTCCTCACAATGATCAAAGGTCAATTGAACAATTGTTCTTTCATATGGACCTTAAGTGAGATTTTTGACTTTTCGGAAATCAAAGTTTTTATGCTTTCTTTTGCCTTATCTCACTTGCCTATGCTATTACGATGCCACTTGGTCATTTCCATTGCTTTCTCTTGCTTATGGACCAAGTTGTGCCTTTGTCGAAAACGAAAGTATTTTACTTTTCAAACCTTCAAATTACATTTTTCGGATTATTGCCAATGTGTTCATCAAGGGGAGATTGTGGATATCATGGGGATATGCTCGAGATCTTAGGATGATGTGACAATTGGCAATGGCGTTAATGGTTTGTCGTTTCACGGGTTTCGACAAAGTTTGACCTGACTGCTCGGACTTTACGGGCGAGGCGGTCTGACCGCCATAAGCGGCGGTCCGACCGGTCCCAAATCGGTCGGACCGGCCATGTGCGCGGTCGGACGGCCGTGACAAAAGTGGTCAAAGCAGTGGGCCAAAAATAGAGGTGTAGGCAAGTGAGGGATCCCATTGTTCTTGCTCCCATAATTTTTGGAGTCTCGATAAAAAGTTCTATTGGTTTAAAGTTTCCAGTAGGTTTGGATTTTCGGGGTTGAAAATTGGCTAAGTCCTTCTGGCGGTCGGGCCGGCCTTTGGCCGCGGTCCGACCAAGCAAGGCCAGCGCAGTCGAGCCGCCCCGAGGGGTGATCCGACCGGTTGTTATGAACGTCGCTGTCGTGGCGGCGTTGTTCGTTAGTTAGGTCAAAGTCATGAGTTTGATGCATATGTGTTGCATGATGCATGTTTTGACTAACGTGGGTCAAGTTGCGAAGAACTTGTTCCGGTTTCGATTTGCTTGTCTATTGTTGTGCGAGTTGCTTGGTGGTCAACGACGGTCAGCGGCGAGGATGATCGGGACGAGGCTTGGAGAGCTTAGGTCGAGCGATCGGCGATGCGGGTGAGTCAATGAAATCAAGTATGGTGCGAGAATGGACAAGGATGACCGAGCAGACGATTCGGTCGGTTGGTTTGATCAAGCGGCGCGGAGTCGGTGCAAGTGCCATGGTGGTTTCGGTGGGGCCGGATGGGAGAGACTTGCCGACATGGAGAGAGCCGTTGATCAACCTACACGTATGAGCATGCGAAGTGCTTGCGAAGATGGACTCGGTCTTGGAGAAGGACCGAGAAGGGTATATTTGGTAATCTTACCAAATATCACCTTGGTGACCTTTTGCCTACCCACGGCGCAAGGCGGCGCAAGAGAAGCGGTTTAGGTTAAGAGGTGTTGTAGGCGGCGCTTTAAAATGCGTGCGTGTGTGACCCGTTTGTGTTGGGCCTTAACGGAGCCCATTTGAGTTAATCTTCTAGAAGGTCTAAGTCTCCACTATAAATAGAGGAGGAGGTGGCTGCACCCCTTCAACTCTTTTATCATTATTGAAACCCTAGTTTTGGCTTAGGGAGAGGATTAGTGGAGGTTAGGGTTCTAGAGAGTTTTGATTTGATCTTGTGCTCTTGGATTGAGCTTTGTCCTCCATTGATGGAGTGGCTGTAAACCCAAACCCTATCAATCAATCCAAAGAAAGCTTTGATCAAAGATGTGTCTCTTTGCCCTTCTTCTCTCTATTTGGTGATTTTGAGTCTTTCTTTGATTCGCATGTTTTTGATTGATTTCTTTACATGATATAGCTTGCTGTGACATGTGGGAACACATCTAAGATCATCTTGATCATCAATCACCCACGAGCAAGTTTTTGGGTCACGTTTTCGTTTTGACTCGGTTTTGAACCATCCATCTCTCAAACTGAAAAATGTCGTAACTTTTCCATGGATCTCCATGATCTTCGATTGGAATAGGTTCCTGACATCCTAGAGAAGGTGTGTTCCAAGTTTCATGAAGTTTGGAGTTGTAGATCAAAAGTTAGACCTATTTGCAACCGTTTTTGGTGATTTCCTTTGTTCATAAATGCGGAGGTCGGACCGCCCCTCAGAGGTCGGACCGCCCATAGGACCGGTCGGACCGCCCATAGGACGGTCGGACCGCCCTTGAATAGAGGTCGACCGCCCTCTTAGGAAATTAAGTTTCGATTGTTTTTGGTTGTTTTGCTTGAGGTTTTGATTGGATTCAATCCTAGTCTTCCATTTGTCTTGGTATATCGATCTTCATAGCTTCTATAGCTATTGGAGTGAAATTTGTGTTGAATCTAATCGTGGTTGAAAAAGTGGCGTGCTCCTATTCACCCCCTCTAGTCGCCTTTTCGGTCCAACGGTTTGTCGTTTCACGATTTTCGACAAAGTTTGAAGCTGTTCGGGCATTACGGGCGAGGCGGTCCGAGCCGGTCCCAAATCGGTCGGACCGGCCATGTGCGGCGGTCAGACCGGCCGTGACCAAAAATGGTCAGAACAGGCTCGGCCAAAAATAGAGGGTGTAGGCAAGTGAGGGGATCCCATTACTCTTGGTCCCATAATTTTTGGAGTCTCCAGTCAAAAGTTCTATTGGTTTAAAGTTTCTAGTAGGTTTCGGATTTTCAGGGGTTGAAAATCGGCTAAGTCCTTTCGGGCGGTCGGACCGGCAAGGCCGTCGGTCGAGGCATACGAGGCGATCGACGGTTGTCACTTGAGCGTCGTCCTTCGTGGCGGCGTTGTTCATTAGTTAGGTCAAAGTCATGAGTTTGGTGCATATGTGTTGCATGATGCATGTTTTGACTAACGTGGGTCAAGTTGTGAAGAACTTGTTCCCGGATTCGATTTGCTTGTCTATTGTTGTGCAGGTTGCTTGGTGGTCAACGACGGTCAACGGCGAGGATGATCGGGACGAGGCTTGGAGAGCTGAGGTCCAGAACGATCAACGATGCCAGGTGGGGTCAATGAAATCAAGTATGGTGCAGAATGGACAAGGATGACCGAACGGACAGTTCGGTGCGACTGGTTTGATCAAGCGGCGCGGGTGTCGGTGCAAGTGCCATGGTGGTTTCGGTGGGAGCCGGATGCGAGAGACTTGCCAACATGGTGAGAGCCATTGATCAACCTACACGTGGCGAAACAGGCGAAGTGCTTCGCGCAGATGGAGTCGGTCTTCGGAGAAGGACCGAGAAGGGGTATTTTGGTAATCTTACCAAATACCACCCGGTGACCTTTGCCTACCAAGCGCAAGGCAGCGCAAAGAGAAGCGGTTTAGGTCAAGAGGTGTTGAAGACGGCGCTTGAAAATGCGTGCGTGTGTTACCCGTTTGCGTTGGGCCTTAACGGGAGCCCATTTAAGTTAAAGCTTCTAGAAGGTCTAAGTCTCCACTATAAATAGAGGAGGGAGGTGGCTGCACCCCCTTCAACCCTTTTCATTGTTGAAACCCTAGTTTGGCTTAGGGAGAGGATTAGTGGAGGTTAGGGTTCTAGAGAGTTTTGATTTGATTTCGTGCTGTTGGATTGAGCTTTGTCCTCCATTGATGGAGTGGCTGTAAACCCAAACCCTATCAAATCAATCCAAAGAATGTTTGATCAAAGATGTGTCTCTTTGCCTTTCTTCTCTCTATTTGGTGATTTTGAGTCTTTCTTTGATTCGCATGTTTTTGATTGATTTCTTTACATGATCTAGCTTGCTGTGACATGTGGGAACACATCTAAGATCATCTTGATCATCAATCACCCACGAGCAAGTTTTTGGATCTAGTTTTCGTTTTGACTCGGTGTTAAACCATCGATCTCTCAAACTGAAAAAGGTCTGAACTTTTTCAAGGATCTTCACGATCTTCGATTGGAATAGGTTCCTGACATCCTAGAGAAGGTGTGTACCAAGTTTCATCAAGTTTGGAGTTGTAGATCAAAAGTTACATCTATTTGCAACTTTATTTTTTGGGCTGATTTCACTGTTCATCAGGCTGGAGGTCAGACCACCCTAAACAGAGGTCAGACCACCCATGGACCGGTCAGACCACCATTGAATAGAGGTCAGACCGTCCTACACTTAGGAAATTAAGTTTCAGTTGATTTTAGTTGTTTTGCTTCGGGGTTTAGATTGGATTCAATAGTAGTCTTCCGCTGTACTGGTATATTGATCTTCATAGCTTCCATAGCTATTGGAGTGAGATTTGGATTGAATCTGAACTTGGTTGAAAAAGTGAGCATGCTCCTATTTACCCCCCCCCTCTAGTCGCCTTTTCGGTCCAACAGATAGACCCATCATTGAGACACTATTGAGATTGTTATGAATCTTTGTGTCATTAGTTAGTCTCAAGTAATGATGATGTATAATCATTAGACCTGAGATCTGCATGGTTTTCTACATGTGTAATAGCACTCTTAGGGGTTGCCAAACGCTACTCCGTAATTGGGTAGTTATAAAGGTAGCTTTCGGGTATGCTATGAAACATGCGAAGGAATGTGACTGGTCGAGATGGGATTTACCCCTCCTAACATAACAGGACAGATGTCTCTGGGCCCCTCGTGGTGATCGGATAAAGAAAGTGCATGGCCATGCCACTAGTGGTCGAAGTATCGACCACATGATGTTATCCGATACTCGATCGAGAAAGTATTGAACAGTCTATGGATGACACAACATCTCACCTGGAGTTCAACCAGGCATCGTGAGGCAAAGGGAGAACGCATGAGTAGGTTGCTTAGTTCGATCATATACGGACTAGTCGTATGGAGATACGAGCTGGTCGTAGATTGGTCGAACGTAATCCCAAAGCTCTAGGGTTGTGTTTCAAATGTATGAAAATGAGGATAAATTAAAATTTTTGGATGCATCCTTGTTGTCATTTGAATTCTCTAGAATTTATCTCCTTGAAATGTGGACTTCAAATTCAATTTTGTTTATTGACTCGAAGTGTTGCAATTCAAGATATTCTAGTCAAACCTTGTAATAATCCTCTAGAAATACTATTCCTAAATTATTGGTCATCTTGGTAACCTCCCTGAGAAATTTCTTAATTTTTAGAAATTATTTGCTATTTCTTAAGGGCTGGGCAAACCTGTTGTCTCCCTGGTCAAACCCCCTGTCCAGCGGCTTGTGAATTTTCTAGCGGGCAATGCACTGCATGAAAAATTCTGTAAAATTTATGCACGGTTGATGTTGACATAAGGATCACTCAGTAAAAACATCAGAATTTTTAGAGCTATGGAGCTACCTCTGGAAATTCCCAAACCATCTCAGCCTTTTTTATTAAAAATCTGGAATCACTATTCTTCAGACTCACACCCGAACCAGAGTCCGACTCGAGCCGGCTTAGCTCGACCCAACCAACTGACTGCGCGATTGTGAGCCGTCTGATGGAAACTTAACGGTCCAGATCGTGTAACCCTTTGGCTAGGTCTGAAAGATCCCGTGCCGATTGGGAGCCGTCCGATTTGGAGATCAACAGCCTGGATTGAGTGGCCGATCGGACCGGCCGATCGCCCTTTTTTCTTGGGCCATCCGATTTGAAGATCAACGGCCTGGATTGAGTGGCCGATCGGACCGGCCGATCGCCCCTTTCACTTGAACCGTCCGATCCCGATCGCACGCCCCAGATCTCCCCCGCGCCACAGGGCCTTCTTCCACCTCGGTGAGGCCCGCGCAGGAGCTGAGCTCCACGCGGTCGTTGCATGCTGCGCACGTCCGGCAACAGCGTTGCCGCACCGCCCTTGCCTACCAATCACAGGGTTTCTCCCACTCACGCCGCCTATCCTTCTGTCCCCTGGCCCGAACAAAACCGCGGGATGCCCACCTTCTTCCGCACATCTCCTCTCGGTGGCTGAGGAGAGGGTAGCTCGTTTGTGCATCTCCCACGGGTAAGCTTCCACCTGCTGCGTCCCTTGGCTCCAACCTTCCGTGGCCTTCCCATTTTCGCTCATTGGAGCTATTGCCGTTACTTGTAGGGTCTAGGGCAAACTCGTGCTCCCGCTGTGTCCAGAGCACGCCCGGAACTTCGCCCTTAGGCCATCGTCGTTTTCTGTCAGAGTTTGTCTCGGTTAATTGCGTCATCCCCTTCCTTGGATCCATCCAATGATTTCCCCTCGACCAATTTGGTCGATGCAACGCAGGGACATTTGAAATTGGAGTTCTTCCCATATTTCGGCCGATAGCACTATTCCCCGTGCATTTTCAAATGGGTGCGTTGTTCATCAATTCCGTTCAGTAGTAGCACCTCTTGGGTCTACTTAAGTGTTTCCGATTAGTCTTTGGTTCTCTTTTTGCTCAGGTCGCCGTGCCCTAGTGAGGACCTTACCACCGCCGTTCGGTCACACGTCGCCGGAGCTCCTCCGTGGGTCTCTGATCATTTCTTTAGCTCAGGTAGCTTCACATTACCCTCTAGGAGCTTAGGTGTGCTTTCGTTGTTCGTTTGGTGTCGTCCGTTCGGTGAGTCCTCCCGAGCCATACCTACACCGTCGCACTCCGTTGTCGCGCCGCCGCTTCAGCCATTCTCCGACCAAGTACCGGCCGCCGGTCGGACCGTCAGACTATTAGAAACTCATCCCTGCCCTTGGCTGGCGCCGATGTGGCCGGAGACGCTGGCGACCCGCCGGCAAAGCGTGCGGGAGGCGCTGCCTCGTTGTCGGATTTCCGACCAGTCACTGTAGCATGTTCATTGCGACCAGATCGCGTCATTAAATGCTAATGATATATTTTTAGTTAAATTTGTTTTGAAATTGTTTGATGTGGTTGGCATGGGGCGGTATTTAAGTGGGTTTGTCCACTGGCGTGGACGATGAACCCAGTACACGGGCATCGGTTCATGCACTGTTTGCATGAGCCATCCCTATGGCAAGTGGGGTCCACTTGTCAACGCAGTAAATCCTAAAATCAAAATCAGAAAACACACTATTCTTGGACCCCACCGTCAGTTACCGTGGCTAGCTTGGGTCTCGGTGCAAAAAGTATTAGGTAATCATTTAAAATCCCGAATATATTTATTTGTTAACTGAAAAATACAATTAACTTCAAAAATGCATAACTAATTCTTAAAAACTACAAATGAGGTGAACCAGATTATTTTGGTCATGTAATAATATTCTCTATCCATTTTTGGTAATCCTCATGTCCACCACTACTCCAGAAAATTTCGCGAAAGTTTTAGATGAGGTGAACGGTGGGAGATTATAATTAAATTGGATTATTCTTAAAACTGATTTTCAAACGGCTATAACTTCTGCATAGAACATCCAAATGAATTTATTCTTATTGCTTAATTCATCTAAAATCATGATTTTCATTATGTGAATTTTCATAATTTTTGGATGACTTTGTATTTTGGGGTCTTTTGGTATTATTCGTTCTTATTGTGTTTTCGACTTCTTTCGGTAGGTTCCGACGACCCTATTGTATTTGAGAGCGATCCTCTGCAGCAAGATAGTAATCCACAGCAAGGCAAGCAGTTTGATCATGTTAATCCCAGTATTTTCAAGTCTAATATATTGATTTCAACTTGTATGTATGCATTGCTATTTTGTTGTTAAAATATGGTTTGATCCTATAATTGCATACTCTGTAGGCAAATGATTACTCTCTACTACCTGAGCCTAGGTTATTTACTGTGATTAGAGTTCGTTGGATGGGCTCTTGTCACTTAGTAGGTTTCGAGCTAATATGCTTAGACATGCTTAGCTATCGGTAGTATTGGGCGATCATTGACTTAGTTGATGATCTTTATCACATAAAACTTATTATTACTCCATTATATCCAGCACCTTGTGCTTTGTTAATTTGTAAATCTAAAACTGAAAATAAAATTATTTTAGACTTGGGCATAATGGTATGTTGGTGTGATTGTTTGGTTTGACATGGAAAGGTGCCCGAGTCAACAAGGACCGAATTACTTGCGCCATTGATCCAAGCACTTTTGCGTGCTAACCACACGAGAGGGATATGAGACCTCTCTTGACTTAGTACTTTGGCATGTGTTCGCTCCGGGTCACATGGTGGTTGTGTGTGTTGTGTTGAAAAAGAAAACTTGTGTGTTTGGGTGAGCAGTAGTGGGGGTTACCCACTGCAAGGAGCATCGTCCTTTATAAGGAGGTGAGCATCTTTGCTGACTCCGCATCAACGTATGGGGTTTCTTCCCATATGGGCGACTCGTAGTTAATACATAATATTGGTAATGTCTCATAGGACTTAGTTGTGCCGGCATACCAAAGGTAGTGTGCTTAATCATGTGGCAAAAAGGCGATCTGACGTGTGGGTACATTGGTACACCCCTGCAAGGTTAAATCTATTCGAATAGCCTTGTCCTAGGTTATGGACAAGCTTGGTTATTTCCCGCAAGAATTAGACTACAACCTTTGTTTTAAAAACTTGACATGGGTGGTATGAATGGATAATTCATGCAATTGTTGTGGTGACCATTGGGTTAGTCACTTTCAGGATGTGGTTGTCATCTATTTATTGTTATTATGATGTTATTTACTGCTATTTGAACAATAAAAATAGATTGTAAACTTGCTTTTAAATATACTACCTTATTGCAAATAAAGATTGCTTTGTGCTGAAAATGAAACATACAGCCTCCACTTAAATGAGCTTGCATGTAGCTATGTATAGGTCTGTTACTCCACACATAAGTCTTGCGGAGTACAATTTTTGTACTCATTTGATTTGCTTAACTATTTGTTACCGAGGAGGAAGTTGAGCCCCAAGGGTCTCACTTTTGTGAGATGTGCTGCGGGTTTGACGACAAGTTCGGTGGTCCGGTTGGTTGCCTTGTAGGTTAAAGGCACACTAATTGGCTTTTATTTATCACCATCTTATGGCACCTTGCTTCCGCTGTTGTCTTAGACTCTTTTAGTTGTATTTGGCCGGTCGGCCGTTTTTGTAATTGTAACACCCTGGCTATTTGGAAGCCAAGATGTCACGCAAAAACTAATAAATACTAAGAATGTACAACAATATCGGGTTAAACAGGCTTAGATAACCAAATTCCATAAGGAACAATGATAAACGATTAACAGTTTCACGAGAAGGAATAGAAACATCCATAATAAAACATACGATGGGCGATACCAAAATTGGATTATTACAATTTGGAAATTTAACAAATAGTTGACATGAATGAAAGATAACAATATTATTTCTGATTTGATAAAGGTGATGTGCAGCGTGTTGGACTACCCCTCAAAAGGTTTTGCCTTCCTCCTCATTTACCTAAATAAAACACACAAAGCAAGGATGAGCCAAAGACTCAGCAAGTACTTTAACAGACAACAGAAACATTAAGCGAACAAAGCAAATCACAATCTGCTTATGAAAAACATCTCTGAACATGTATGGATATGAATGGAATGGAATAATACAATGAGGAAATGGACTGTTCACAACTTATACCGGTATAGTGAGTGACACCTGTCGGTGTTCACTTAAGCCCGTAGTTAACAAAGTACGGGGATCTCAAATACCGTATGAAGAACATTTCATACGGGTGTCCAACATTGCCCACATTGGAGTGGTGGGTCTTACGTGCCCATTCTGGAATTGATGGGGCTTACAAATTTACACTCTCGTGGTTCAAATAAATCGATGCATGAACATAATGCATTTTCATGAAATGAACGTCTATCACACATCAATAGAGAGTAACACATGGCATACAAAAAAACTCATGAAAACAAGTCTAGTGGTACAGTCACAAGCAATATCGTCATTGAATAATAACATACAAGGTACTTGCCTTCCGCGCTATGACGTGTTAGGAGGCAACGACGGTGTTTCTCCACTCACTGCCCCACCGCCTACACAAATAATTAATCGAAATAAGACTAAAAAGACATGACATGCTACAAACGTTTTACCTTAACCCTCTAACTAACCAAACATAACAATGGCCCAAAATGACGTCCTAACTAATTAGCCCAATTTCAGCCCTTCTGATCAGCAGTACGAGAAAAATCGTAATTAAATATCTATGACTTATAATGACTTGAAACTAGTTCTCAAATTCTCTTGACACACCAGGCTATGAAACTCTAGTTGGTGGGTTTCTTTGATTCAGCCAAACCAGTGGCCTAAACAACAGTTGAAAGCAACTGACAGACATCTGTCCAGATTGCAGAACAGTAGCAAAGAAAATGATGTAACTTTTAATATACTGATCCAATTGAGGTGCTATTTATCAAATTGGAAAGATAATTTAAAGGGCTACAATAACCTATTTGGGTGGAGGTTCTGAATCTGACTCTAACTAGATCAAAACCGAGGAACAACCCGACAGTCCCGAGATCCAAGATAGACAGAGCAGCGTGCGGTTAAAAATTCATATCTCCCTAACCTTAAGGCCGAATCTCATGATCTTGGTGCAAAAGAAATCTAACGACCTGGGAAACAAAACTCTAGGAGACAAAAACCCAAGATTCGGCCTCTAAAGAGTTGAAACTGGCCGTGCAAGGTGACTGATGTGTTCTAGAATTTCTAGACCAGGAACCGATTTAAATCTAATCAACCATTATGCAATCAAATCGAACCAAACTACGACTTGGATCATTCGTTACCCTTGAAGACCTGCAGGGAGATGTGGTTCCTCCTCCCAAAGATCTTCCCCCTTTTCTCCTCCCTTCCTTCTCCAATGGCCGGCCACCAGGGGCAGCGGAGGGCCGAGAGCAGGCGGAAGGAGGTGACTTCGGGGATCACCGGGGGCAGCAACCAGCGGAGGAGGGGACGACGGGGAGGGGAGGAGGCACCAGATTTGGGAGAGGAGAAGATGGGGGTGGCGGCCAGAAGGGGGAAAGAGGAGGAAATGGGGGGAGGCGGCTAGGGTTGGGGCGCCTCCCCCCCTTGGCCGGCCCCCTTGGCGGCCCCTGGGCCGGCCTCCCACTCTTGGGCCACCTGGGCTGCTGTCCGCGGCCCAAGTTGTCCTATTTTTGTGAAAAACCCCCTTCCCCACAATAAAAATCTAATTCTTTAAATTATTTTCCGTCCCCGACTTCTTTTAAAATCTCCTGATTCGAATCCGGGTATTACAGTAATAACTCTATATTGTACGTCTTTCGTATCGTTTAGTTGTGCTATGGATTCTATGTGATGAATGGAGTTGATGCATAATTTTTGTATGGGGTGTGTGTACTGCACTTCTAGGAAGTACATATACGCCGAGAGCCATGATATTTGATTGGTAACGCCTTAACCATTTGATTGGTTAAGTATTACAAGTTAAATACCCCGAGATCTCACACTGGTCGTGACCAATTGCAACCTGGCTGTATAGAGATACGAACTGGTCGTGAGTGATGAGGACCTGATCATAGATCATATTACATCAAGGTTCGTCAAATATATTCTATGTGTATTTGGGAATCGTTATGTACTGCTAGGTACCTCTAAAGACTAGTGATCGAAAAAGAGTTTTCGAGTCATAACCGATTACACATGAACCTGTGGGGTCGCACACTTAAAGGGCAAGGATCTATTTTGGATGGTGATCCGAATTCGTATAGGCCACGAGTTCCTAATGGTCATCTAGGTCGAGACCCATCATGGATGCCTATATAAAGAGGGGCGGTGGTATGGGTGAAGAAGAGGATGATCTTTGAAGAACTCCCGAAACCCTAATAGCCACACCTTCTCAACCACGCTGCCGGTGCTAGCACTCCAGCGTGTGGTGATGCTGCCCCGTACGTGTGGATACCTCGGAGGTGTTGTTCTGAAGCATCAACACTGGGACGATCCGCAACTTGTGACGTTCACCGGAGTCAGAGGAGAAGTCCCGCGACGAGTACGACCACTCGGAGGAGCAGACGCGCTTCAAATACAACCACTCGAAGGAGGATACGCGTCGTGAGTACGACTACGACTGCATCAACTCGTTATAACAACTCTACTTCCGCTACGAGTCGGTGCGTCTAGCGGTAATCTCGTGATCTATTGCTTGCGGTGGTTCCTTGGTTGCGCGGTAAAAAATTTGTTTGTGCTATAGTAGCCTTGCCGCGTTACCCTTCAATTTTCAGTACTTCATAACATTTACTAATGATTTTAGTAGATATGTCTATGTCTACTTGATAAGACATAAGTCAAAATCCTTTGAAATGTTCAAAGAATTTCAGGATGATGTGCAGAATCAACTTGGCAAGATAATCAAATGTCCACGATCTAAGCATTCAATGATAGCCAGCAAGCAATAGCTAAGCATTCAACACATAACCTTCACATCATCACAAGCATCTACCTTAAGCATAATTATAAGGGAATTATGAAGGATAGCCAGCAAGTGTAGGCATAGCTAACTACTCACAACATAATGATATACCAAAAATAGCATGCAAGCAATATCATTGCATTTCAAACACTAGTGTATTAAAAACTGGGATCAATATGTCGCAAAAAGAAAGTTAAAATGATTTTTGCCTTGATGGGAGTTCACTTGCTCACTCCCAGTTATCTAGTCATTCATTTGCAACAACTCAGACTCTATAGAAATAGCGACATCGAATGAACAGCGAGAAAAACTAAAAATTCAAAATTCTCAAAAATACATGAAATTTTTACAGTATCTATATAATGATTTTATCTGAATTTAGGTGAAATAATTATGTCATTTTGATTTTACATGTAAAAGTTATAGCCCTTAGAAAATCAGTTTTTGGAAGAAAAAAATGCTAAAAATGGGCTTCAGTTACTATTCACCTAGATTCCAATTTTTAGCAAAAAGTTGTAGAATAGTGGTGAAGAAAATGGTTTTATATCTGAATATATAATAAAATTATAAGACCAAAATAACTTGGTTCAACTCATTGGGAGTTCATATGAATTAGTTATGAATTTTCAAAGTTAAAAGCATTTTGTAGTGTAAAAATATTTCTTTTCTGAAATTGCTACCACATAAAAATACTTTTTAAACTCAACCTAACCTAGTCTCTATCATAACCAAACTAGCCCATCCAACCACGCATTGGCCGGATTAACAATCTTCCAACTATACAATGTATTCGATAATTGTACGAAATCCACCGACTTGTGGGCATAAGATCATGCCTACATCCATCAATCATTCTCCGATATATATTAAAGCTAATACTAACTATCTAGCTCTACGAGTTTGGCCTTGGCAAATCACATTCGCATACACCAAATTAATTCCCACAGATCGAGGTTTATTTGACTAACCGACTCCGAATAGGCTTAACAATTTAATAACACACCCGTCATCCAATAGCTCTCTAATCGATCAACTCATATTCATACCACCGAACTTAGTAGTGAACCACATCTACTAATCCAAACACATATCTGCTTCTACGACCGACTAATAATCATTTATCTACTAATCCAATAGAGACACAATTCCATCAATGCAACTGTAGGACCGGAAAGGCGACTAGGGGGGTGAATAGGCGCTTTCACAATTTTCTTGCCTAAGTCGAATTCAACACGAACTTTACTCCTTTAGCTATGAAAGCTAAGAAGATCAGTAAGCACACAGCGGACGCATTGTGCTGAATTCGATAACCCCGACAACCAACACGACACAAAAGTGGAGACTTAAACTCAAAAAGCGGATCTGAGAGCAGCGGTCCGGCCGGCTACCACGGCGGTCGGACCGGCGGTCAACAATGATCGACCGACAACTAAGCGGCGGTCGGACCGGTGGGCAACAGTTCGACGAGCGAGCAGTGATGCGAATATCTGGCGGTCGGACCGCCGTTCAAACACCGATCGGCCGGTTCGATCCGATCTTGAAAAAGAACCCCAAATCCAAAGCGAAATTTTATCCAACTTTTGATTCAACCAATGAAACTTGACCAAATTTTGAGCACACCTCCTAATGATATTAGAGACCTATTTCTAGCGGCGATCCTTGGATCCACTCCATGAATCGATCTCTCAAGGATTTAACCAAGAGGTGCACAAACCTAGAAATATAAAACTCTTGATTCAAGACTTGCTCATGGAGGTTGATGATCTAGATGACTCTAGGAGTATCCCAATCAACCAAGCAATATGAATTAGTCCAAGGGACCAAGCAAAAACCTTTGAATCAAGGAAGCACCAAATTCATCCAAAAGGGGAGAAGAACACAAAGGGAGCAAATGATCTTTCAATTAAGCATCACAAGATTGTTTGATCACACTAGATGCTTACAAAGCCTCTCCAACAAGCAGGGCAAGAGCTCATACAAGGAGCACACTCCAAACCCTAGTTCTCCTCTCCTCTCCTCCAAACCCTAGAAAATGAGGAAGAATGCCAAATGAATGCTTGAGAGGGTTTTTCGTCTCCTCCCTTTCTATTTATACTAGAGAGCTAGGGTTTCACTTTTGGGACCACTTACACATGGGACCCACACACAAATAACTCTTGAAGCAGTCGCCTGTTTCACCACGTGTAGGTTGATCAGCGGTTCTCATCACGTCGCCGAGCCTCTCCTGTCCGAATCTGTAACATCCCAAAATTGGTTTGTGTTTCAAATGTAATAAAAATGAGGAGAAATTAAAACTTTTTCTCTGATCTTGATTTTTGTAATCAGTTCCATAATTGTTGTAAAGGAATTATGGGAAATCAAAAAAATCAAATTGCCATTTGGACACCAACACAAATCTCCTTCATAAAAATCTTGTGCCCAACCCCTGAAAATAATTTTCTTTGAACCTAGGAGTGATGTTAACACCTCAGAATTATTTCATAATTTTCAGAAATTATTTGATAAATTTTGAGACAAGTCAAACATTAGTCAAACTCCTAAAATAGCCTTCTGGAATTTTTAGAGAAAAATGCAGTGCATAAAAGTCTCTGAAAATTTTATATATGGTTCCTTCTTACGTCAAGCAAGCTCGATTAAAATTTCATAATTTTTGGAGTTTGTTAGCTATTAAATATAATTCCTCAAAGATCGAGTTATTCAAATTCAAACCCTATTTGGTTTTCACTTTGTTCCTTAGGTTCGAATCGGACTCGGGCTCGAGCCACTTGACTCGGCCCGATCAACTAAGCTTTGCCGGCGCGATCGATCGGCGCGGCGTTGTCGCGTCGTTGGATCGGCATCAAGCGCCCACGATCGCGTGAGCGTTCGGACCATCCGAGCGCCGATCCATATAAGCCGTTGGATTCTAAATCAAGGGCTCGGATTCGCGTGAGCGTTCGGACCGTCCGAGCGCCTCGCGCAATGTGAACCGTAGGATCCAAATCAGCGGTCGAGATTGAGTGGCGTTTGAATCGTTATTATCGACCGTTCTTTTGGTAGTTCGATTTCAATCCAGCGGTGGCGGCTATCGTCTACCTCCGTCGCTCGCGCTCGCCATAGTCAGCGATAGTGGGTGAAATTTCAGGCGTGGCGTCGGGTCACTTCTCCTTTCGACCAGCGGCTCTTAGCATTAATGCTTCGTCCGCCGCCTCCATAGTCGCCGTCGCCCTGTTGTCACTTGCTCCCGTCGCCTCGATCGGCCTCAACACGAGCCCCACCATTTTTCTTCCGTTGCTTCTTCCTTGCTCCTTGGCTATAAAACTCCCCAGTGGCTTCCTTAGCATCCTTTGAACACTCTTGAGCTCCGGCACCCCTTGTTAGTGCGTTGCTCGAGCTCCATTTCAATTTTGCTCTCGGTCGCCATTGTTGGAGCTTCGGGTCCTTGGTGAAAGTGGTGTTAGGGCATTCTCTTTCAAAACCCTTGATTCCTCGGCTTCTTAGCCTCTCACCGAGTTTTAACCCTCTGTCAATTTTGCTTTTGGCGAGAAGAGAAGCGAGATCAATTTGGATTTCCCCAAGTCGGCTAAAGCGCTATTCTTCTTCACCCGAGCCACTCGATTCTCCTCGGTGCCTTCTTTGGGCTCGGTACCCCTTATTAGTCCTTAGTTGTTTGGCACCGCTCCTTGGACGCGGTGAGCTCATTTGCGTTTTCGTTTCGGTCATTTGAGTCTTCTCGGTCATCTCAAACTTCTTGGCGTTCTAACCGCCGCGACCAAAATTGTTGGTACCTTTGGGTGCGCAAGGTTGTTAGGAACTCATTTTAGGCTTTTGCTCGCACACCGCTGCGCGGCGGCGTCGCGGCGAGCCAATCTTCCGTCAAATTTTGTCGGACGAAATCAGTTGAAGTTGAACTTGAGTCGTTGCGGACCGTCGATCTTTGGATCTACGCCCAAGATTGCGCTTAGATTTGAATTAATCACGCCCTAATCGGTGGACCGTTGGATCCCGGATCAGCGGTCGGATCTGAATGAGCGTTGGACCGTCCGAAAGGTTCGATCGCGTGGACCGTTGGATCCAAGATCAGCGGCTCCTATGCGTGTGAGCGTCGGACCGCCCCAACGTCTGGTCCGCGTGAACCGTTGGATCCGGATCAGCGGTGGCGTTTAGGGAAGTGTGAATCCGCGCGTGCGTTAGCACTGAGCAGCGGGCCGTCGGATCTTTGATCGGCGCTCCTCGTTCGACCACGTCGTTTTAATTCACGATTTCCGAAAGGATTTATTTGTCAATGAAAAATATGATAACTTGTAAAATGCATAACTAATTCATTTCAAATCCTTTTGGTTGATTCAAATTTTGTTGATTATGTTTTTAACTAGACTTTAATTTAGAAATGTTTTCAAACTCAGTATAGCTCGAGAAAATTTCGCTAATGAATAGTAGCATTTTTGATTTATAAAAGTGAGCAAAATGGTTTTGGCCATATCTTTTGCATTAAGAATCCAAATCAATTGGTTCTTGTTGCATTAGTTCATAAAATCATGCTCTTTCTACTGTAAAAATTTGAGAGCTTTTGTTGAAGTTGTTGTTGGATCTTTTCGGTTTCTTTTGCCTTATTGGTTCTTTTGGTTCTTTCGATAGGATCCAAAGCGCATTGATCGAGAGTGATCCCACAACATCTTGACCCACAACAAGCGAGCAAGCAGTTTGATCATGTTAATCCTATTATTTTACAAGTTTAATATTTTGAATTCAACTGTATGTATGCATTGCTACTTTGTGTTAAATTATGGTTAGTTGATCCTATAGTTGCATAACCTGTAGGAATTGTTTATCCTCTACTACCATGAGCCTAGGTTATTTCTTTGTGATTTGAGTTCGATGGATGGACTCTTGTCACTTAGTAGATTCGATTTGAAATTGCTTAGAAATGCTTAGTTTGGTAGTAATGGGCGATCATCGATTTTAGTCGATGATCTTGATCACACATCTAAATACTATTCCATTATGTCTAGCACTTGTGCTTTGTTATTTTGTAAAGTCAAAATCTGAAAATAGAAAACTGATTTGGACTTGGGCAAGTGGTCGGATGGTGGGTTATTGGGTTTGTGGTTGTCTTGCCTAAGTCAACAAGGACCGAACATCTTGTGTCACACTCTCCAAGCATTTTGCGTACTAACCACCTTGAGAGGATATGGGACCTCTCTTGACTTAGTACTTTGGCGTGGGTTATCTCAAGTCGCAGGAGAGGCGTTGTGTGTGTTGTGTGAAAAGGAATTGTGTTCTTGTGTTGGGTGTGCGGTGGTGGAGTTTAGGGATGGACTCTCCACCTCGAGGCGTCATGATTGTCAGAGGCTTTACAGTGAGGGGTAGTTGTCGAGGTGGGCCACGACCCGACACAGCGTATGGGTTTCTATCCATACAGGCGGCTCATGAATAATTCACAATATTGGAAGCGTCTCGTAGGACTTAGCCGTCTTGGCATACCTAAGGAAGTGTGCTTAATAGCTTGGCAAAAGGCGATGCAGGCGTGTGGGTAAGTTGGTACACCTGCGAGGATAAATCTATTCGAATAGCCTCGTCTAGGTTATGGACACGCTTGGTTAGGTTTTGCAAGAGTTAGACTTCAACCTTTTAAATTAAAATTTGACATGGTTGGTATGAATGGGTAATTCATACTATTGTTGTTGTGACTATTGGGTTAGTCACTTCCAGGTTGTTGTTGTTTTCTATCTACTGTTATATTGTTGTCTTTTGCGCTTATTTAAACATTAAAAACAGATTTGTTAAATTGCTTTCAATCTATTATATTATTGCAAATGAAAACTTGCTTTATGCTAAAATGAAACCTACAGCCTACTGTTGATTAAGCATGCATGTAGTATATGTACAGGTTTGTTATCCCACATGTAAGTCTTGCGAGTACATTCAAAGTACTCACCGGCTTTTGCCGGCTGCTTTTGTTTGCAGGGGAAGAAGGTGAGCCCCAAGGGCCTCACTTTTGTGAGATGTGCTTCGGGTTTGGCGACTAGCTTGGCGGTCCGGTCGGTTGCCTTGTGGGTTAAAGGCACACTGATTGGCTCTTTGTTGTAGCCATCTTATGGCACTTTTGCTTCATTGTTTAATTATTGTTGTCTCTTTTATTGTTGGCGGTTGGCCTCTCTTTTTATAATGACTCGATTTAATATTATCAATACTCACATTACATTACGTGTTTCGGTTCTATGTGGATGAATGGAATTGATACACAAATTTTGTGATGAGGTGTGTATACTGCACTCTGGGAAGTATACATGTCTCGAGTCTCGGATTATCTGTTTTGTGATGCTAAGACCGAATGGATGGTTAAGCATTACAAGCCAGGATAAGCAGGGGTCTCTAAGGTTTGTATCGAGCCATCTTGACCGTAATAACCCAAGCTGGTTGTCGTTTAGGATATTTTGGAAAATATTATTTTCAAAGTATCAAATGATTTTGAAAGCTTAAGTAAGTTCTCAGATTTTATTCCTTACCTATCTTAGCTTTCTCCTCTCATCTTACTCTAATTTGAGTTTGAAAATTGTTTACCTCTCCTTTTCAAAGATAGTGTTATCGATTAAATGGGTTTTGGGAACCACTGAGTTTGGCAAATTGAAGTGCTTAGGGTTTTGAAGTTTACGGGTGAAGGTTTCGGCTAGAGGCTTGGATGCGGAATCTGGACCACACGCTTCAATTTCCAGACAGCGAGCTCAATGGTTTCTGATGGGACCGTTGAGCTTGGCAAATTGAAGTGTGCCAGATTTTGAAGTTTCTAGAATGGAAGACTTCGGCTGGAAGCTTGGATGCGAAATCGCTACAGCAACCTCAATTTCCGGACAGCAAGCTCGATGGTTTCTAATAGGGTAGAAAAATGGGAGTTTAATCGACTAAAACTTGTGGGGTTAAAAAGGGTAAGATGTGATACTAGTTAGCTATGTATCTAACACTATTTTCGCTGATTGAACCTTGCTCTTTAGTGGTAATAGATCTTACCTTAATCTTCTGCTTTTTATCTTCTCAATCAATTACTCGTTCATTCAATACGGGTTAGTTGCATTGGGAAGTTGAGCTTTGGTTTTATGATTCCTTGCCGTTTTTGGAGTTTTTTTAAGCGAGTTTAAGCTTATACACATCTTGTTTTGGCTTTGGTTAGGGTGATATTCCATTCCCTAGTCGTTAGCTTTTCGCTTTCTTTCGGCGTTGAATCTTTGAGTCTAGTTGTAACCAAAGTTTCTTGTAGCAGGATGGCGGACCTTTTCGTAGCGGCCAAGGCGATCGGTGGTCGGACGAGATCTTCCTCCTCCTCCGACCATGGCGAGGTCCTTCTTGGATCGGCGCAACCGTGCGAGAGGGCGGGAGGTTCTTACGGGCGTCATCGCGCATAACACTTCCGCCCTTACGGTGCTTGAGGATCCGGGCAAGGAGTGGTCATCGGCGCGTGGGGACTCGCGGAGTTTCTTCGCACTCGGCCCCCTCGTTCTCTAGGTCGAGGACCGGCAGCCTTGAGCGATTGGCCGTCGGTTGGCGCAAGCTCCGCATAGCCTTGATGTCGAGAGCACGAGAAAGCGCTGTTCGCATCGCACCGGTGGAGGTGCGGCTTTGTCTTGGTGGGAGAGCTTTCTCGCCATGCGGTAGGACGGTCACACCGTCACTTGGGAGGAGTTCCGTCGCCTTCCGCCGCTCTCATATTCCTTCCGGCAGTGAAGTGAAGAAGAAGGAGTTCTTGTCGCTCGAGACAAGGGCGTTTCTCGATCCGAGTACTGTGCGAGTTCAACCATTTGGCTCGTTATGCTCGGAAGAGGTGGCCTTGATGAGGCCAAGCAAGAGAAGTTCAAGGATGGTTTGTGCGAGGAGCTGCGGGACAAGCTATCCATCGTTGACTTTCGGTTTCCGGGCATTGGTGGACAAGGCCATCGTTCTTGAAAGCGCGGGAGAGCACTTGTGGATTCCATAGCGCAAGTGGGAGGCCCGCAAGTCGTGCGAGCGATTCTTTCCGTTCCGTGTTGGCGGTCTCGGGGTCCCGTCCTCGCCTTGACACCCAGAGATCGTCGGCACTGCCCTCGTCCTTCGCGAGCCGTGCCCCAATCACGTGCACTGCGGGTCGGCCAGAGGCCTCCGCGGCCGCGGATGTCACACGCTTACGCAGCGACAAGGGGCATTATGCAAATAATTGCCCCAAGAAGGCAGGCGACCCCTCGTCCTAATGGAGGGCGGGCAAGGAGGTGGTTCTTCGCGGGGACAGGAAGATAGTCCCTACTACCCAAGGCGTGGGCGGTGGTCGCGTCAACCTCATCTCGCGAGAGGAGGCACGGGAGGCGCCCGGCGTTGTGTTGGGTGCGCTTTACATTAACTCTTATCCACTCTTTGTTTTGTTTGATTCGGGAGCATCTCATTCTTTTGTTTACGAGTCTTTTCTTTGCTATTAGTGAGCTCCTCTTTACTCCATTGTTGATCCCATTGCTCATTCGCTCTCCGGGTTTGGAGTTGAGAGCTGAATCTGAGTGTAGGGATGTCCCAATTGAGATCGAGGGAGTAAGATTCCTTGCGAATCTTATCCTCCTCCCTTCAGCAAGTCTAGATGTAATTCTTGGTATGGATTGGTTGTCTCAGCATAAGGGACAAATCGATTGCGCCAAGAAGTGTGTCCTTCTATCTAGTCCTTGCGGCGGCGGGTTAGCTTTTGCGCGAAGTTGCTAGGCCCGCATCTCTTCGGCCAGCGAAGCCGCTCTAGATATTGGTGAAGTCCCAACCGTCCGTGACTTCATTGATGTCTTTCCTGAAGAACTTCCAGGGATGCCACCAGTTCGAGACCTCGAGTTTGTCATTGAGTTGGTTCCCGGTACCGCCCCGATTTCAAAGAGGCACTATCGGATGCCACCGAACGAGTTGGTGGAATTGAAGAAGCAAGTGAGTGAGCTGCAAGAAAAAGGTTTCATCCGCCTAGCTCATCTCAGTGGGGTTGTCCCGCAATCTTCGTAAAGAAGAAGGACAATACTTTGCGCATGTCGTTGATTACCGTCAAGCAATGAGGTAGCGGTAAAGAACAAGTATCCATTGCCCGCATTGATGATCTCTTTGATCAATTAAGCTGGAGCTCGAGTATTCTCCAAGATTGATTTGAGAATGGGATATCATCAAGTTCGGATCGACGAGGATATTCAAAGGCGGCTTTCTCTACTCGTTACGGCTTGTATGAGTATACCGTCATGTCATTTGGCTTAACCAATGCTCCGCCTTGTTCATGAACCTCATGAATTCGGTATTCATGGAGTATTTGGATAAGTTTGTCGTGGTCTTCATCGATGATATTCTCATCTATTCCAAGGACGATGAGGAACACGATGAGCATCGAGGCTTGTGTTAGGCAAGCCGTGAGCATCATTTGTATGCAAAGTTGACAAGCGCGCGTTACGGTTGAAGGAAGTGGCCTTCTTGGGTCATATTCTTTCGGCGGAGGCGTGGCCGTTGACCCTAGCAAGGTCGTGATGTTCTTTCATGGGTTGACCTACTTGATAACGAAGTGCGGAGTTTTCTCGGTTTAGCGGGATATTATCGCCGTTTATCGAGAATTTCTCCAAGATCGTGGCCGATGACGGAGTTGCTCAAGAAGGACAAGAAGTTCTTGTGGTCCGATGCTTGTGAGGAAAGTTTCCAAGTACTTAAGAAGCGTTTGACCACGCTCCGTCCTCGTCCTTCCGATATCCATCGAGGCTTCGATATCTTTTGCGATGCTTCTCGGCGAGGACTCGGTTGTGTACTTATGCAAGAAGGCAAGGTAGTGGCCTATGCATCAAGGCAATTAAGGACTCATGAACTCAACTATCCTACCCATGACTTGGAATTGGCTGCGTGATTCATGCACTTAAGATTTGGCGACATTACCTAATCGGTGTCGTTGTGAAGTGTATTCGGATCACAAAAGCCTAAAGTATTTGTTCACCCAACGGATCTGAACCTCGGGCAAAGAGATGGTTGGAGTTGATCAAAGATTATGACATGGGTATTCACTACCATCCGAGCAAGGCTAATGTCGTTCTGCCGATGCGCTCGATCATAAGCGCATTGCAATGCCTTGTTGCTCGGGGATGTCAACCCACCCATACGGAGGAATTTCAGCGTCTCAACTTAGGTTTGGTTGGCGTGGTTCCCTCATTGCCTTGGTTGTGCAACCAACCTTGGTAGATCGGGTTAAGGTCGCTCAACGATCGGATGTTGGAATAAGCGCATCAAGGAAAATGTCAAGAAGCGAACGACCAAGTGCTTCTCGAGGATGAGCATGGGGTTGTAAGGTTGGCAACGCCTTGTGGTTCCAAAGGACATGGAATTGCGAATTTGATTCTCATGAAGCCCATGATTCGCCTTTGTCTATTCATCCGGGGCCACAAAGATGTATCAAGATCTCCGTCGAGGATTTTGGTGGACCGAATGAAGAGGGAAATTGCGAGTTCGTTCTTCGAGTGCGGCGTGTGTCGTCGTGTCAAGGCGAGCATCGGCGTCAGCGAGGACTACTTGACCTTTGCCTATTCACGAATGGAAGTGGGATTCGATCGGGATGGATTTTATCACGGTGCGCCCGAACATCAAGGGCAAGGATTCCATCCGGGTTGTCATCGATCGATTGTGAAGGTAGCCCATTTTACGCGATGCGGACAAACCTTAGTGTGAGTCTACTAGCGGACCTCTATATTTCCGTATCGTGCCTTGCATGGTGTGCAAGGCGATCGTTTGGATCATGATGCGCTTTTCACCGCCGAGTTGGAAGTGTTTGCAGAGGCTATGGGAACCCGTCTCACATTTAGCACCGCATATCACCCCCAAGCGATGGTCGACCGAAGGGTCAACCAAGTATTGGAAGACATGCTCGTGCTTGTGTTCTCTCCTATGGAAAGCATTGGGAGAAATGCTTGCCATTTGCCGAAGTTTTCCTACAACAACGGTTTCGAGCCGGTCTCGGCATGTCACCTTCGAGGCCTTATACGGGAGAAAGTGCGAACCCGTTAAATTGGTGCGAGGCGGTGAAAGACCATTCTTTGGCGGACTCGATCAATGAGGCCGAGAGTCAAGTCCGACTTATTCGTGATCGTTTGCGCCGCGGCTCAATCCGAGCAAAAGAGCTATGCGGATCGCCGTCGTCGTGAGTTGAGCTTTGAGCCTAATGACTTTGTTTATCTCAAAGTCTCTCCTTTGAAGGGCCATCAACGTTTGGCGTCAAGGAAAGTTAGCTCCTCGATATGTCGGTCCTTACCGTGTTATCGAGAAGAAAGGAGCTATTGCCTATAAGTTGGAGTTGCCATTTGCACTCGAAGGGTACATGATGTTTTCCATGTGTCCCAATTAAAGAAGTGCCTCCGTGTTCCAACAGAGGAAGCTCAGTTGGAAACTCGATGTCGGGAAGATTTGACCTACAAGGAGCACCTGTTCGCATCCTTGAAGAGGTGAGCGAAGAACGAGGAATCGTGCCATCAAGTTCCTTAAAGTTCGATGGTCAAATCATTACGAAGATGAGGCTACTTGGGAAAGGAAGATCGTCTCGCGGACTACCCCTCTTTCTTTCTTGGGTGAGCCAAATCTCGGGACGAGATTTTTGTAAGGGGAGGTTTTGTAACATCCCAAAATTGGTTTGTGTTTCAAATGTAATAAAAATGAGGAGAAATTAAAACTTTTCTCTGATCTTGATTTTTATGTCAGTTCCATAATTGTTGTAAAGGAATTATGGAAATCAAAAATCAAATTGCCATTTGGACACCAACACAAATCTCCTTCATAAAAATCTTGTGCCCAACCCTTGAAAATAATTTTCTTTGAACCTAGGAGTGATGTTAACACCTCAGAATTATTTCATAATTTTCAGAAATTATTTGATAAATTTTGAGACAAGTCAAACATTAGTCAAACTCCTAAAATAGCCTTCTGGAATTTTTAGAGAAAAATGCAGTGCATAAAAGTCTCTGAAAATTTTATATATGGTTCCTTCTTCTGTCAGCAAGCTCCAGTTAAAATTTCATAATTTTTGGAGTTTGTTAGCTATTCCGTATAATTCCTCAAAGATCAGTTATTCAAATTCAAACCCTAGCTGGTTTTCACTGTTCCTTGGGTTCGAATCAGACTCGGGCTCGAGCCACTTGACTCGGCCCAGTCAACTAACTGCACCGGCGCGGTCGATCGAGCGCGAGCGTTGTGCGTCGTTGGATCGGCATCAAACGGCCCACGATCGCGTGAACGTTCGGACCATCCGTAGCGCCGATCCATATAAACCGTTGGATTCTAAATCAAGGGCTCAGATTCGCGTGAACGTTCGGACCGTCCGAACGCCTCGCGCAATGTGAACCGTAGGATCCAAATCAACGGTCCAGGATTGAGTGAGCGTTTGAATCGTTATTATCGACCCGTTCTTTTTCAGCCGTTCGATTTCAATCCAACGGCTGGCGGCTATCGTCTACCTCCGTCCGCTCGCGCTTCGCCATAGTCAGCGATAGTGGGTGAAATTTCAGGCGTGGCGTCGGGTCACTTCTCCTTCGACCAGCGGCTCTTCGCATTTAATGCTTCCGTCCGCCGCCTCCATAGTCGCCGTCGCCCCTGTTGTCACTTGCTCCGTCGCCCTCGATCGGCCTCAACACGAGCCCCACCATTTTCTTCCGTTGCTTCTTCCTTGCTCCTTGGCTATAAAACTCCCCGGTGGCTTCCTTAGCATCCTTTGAACACTCTTGAGCTCCGGCACCCTTTGTTAGTGCGTTGCTCGAGCTCCATTCAATTTTGCTCTCGGTGCGCCATTGTTGGAGCTTGGGTCCTTCGGTGAAAGTGGTGTTCGGGCATTCTCTTTCAAAACCCTTGATTCCTCGACTTCTTAGCCTCTCTTTGAGTTTTAACCCTCTGTCAATTTTGCTTTTGGCGTAAGAGAAGCGAGATCAATTTGATTTCCCCAAGTCGGCGAAGCGCTATTCTTCTTCACCCGAGCCACTCGATTCTCCTCGGTGCCTTCTTTGGGCTCGGTACCCCCTTATTAGTCCTTAGTTGTTTGGCACCCGCTCCCTTGGACATGGTGAGCTCATTTGCGTTTTCGTTTCGGTCATTTGAGTCTTCTCGGTCATCTCAAACTGCGGCGTTCTAGACCGCCATGACCAAAATTGTTGGTACCTTTGGGTGCGCAAGGTTGTTAGGAACTCATTTTAGGCTTTTGCTCGCACTGCCTTGCTGACGTCGCGCGCGGCGAGCCAATCTTCCAAATCAAATTTTGTCGGACGAAATCGGTTGAAGTTGAACTTGAGTCGTTGCGGACCGTCGATCTTTGGATCTGGCCCAAGATTGCGCTTAGATTTGAATTAATCACGCCCTAATCGGTGGACCGTTGGATCCCGGATCAGCGGTCGGATCTGAATGAACGTTGGACCGTCCGAAAGGTTCGATCGCGTGGACCGTTGGATCCAAGATCAGCGGCTCCTATGCGTGTGAGCGTTGGACCGCCCGACGCGTCTGGTCCCGTGAACCGTTGGATCGAGATCCAGCGGTGGCGTTTAGGAAGTGTGAATCCAGCGCAGCGTTAACTTGGAGCAGCGGGCCGTCGGATCTTTGATCGGCGCTCCTCGTTCGACCCGCGTCGTTTTAATTCACGATTTCGAAAGGATTTATTTGTCAATGAAAAATATGATAACTTGTAAAATGCATAACTAATTCATTTCAAATCCTTTTCGGTTGATTCAAATTTTGTTGATTATGTTTTTAACTAGACTTTAATTTAGAAATGTTTTCAAACTCAGTATAGCTCCAGAAAATTTCGCTAATGAATAGTAGCATTTTTGATTTATAAAAACTGAGCAAAATGGTTTTGGCCATATCTTTTGCATTAAGAATCCAAATCAATTGGTTCTTGTTGCATTAGTTCATAAAAATCATGCTCTTTCTACTGTAAAAATTTGAGAGCTTTTTGTTGAAGTTGACTGTTGGATCTTTTCGGTTTCTTTTGCCTTATTGGTTCTTTTTGGTTCTTTCGATAGGATCCGAAGAGCGCATTGATACCGAGAGTGATCCCCAGCAACATCTTGACCCACAACAAGCAGGCAAGCAGTTTGATCATGTTAATCCTATTATTTTACAAGTTTAATATTTTGAATTCAACTGTATGTATGCATTGCTACTTTGTGTTAAATTATGGTTAGTTGATCCTATAGTTGCATAACCTGTAGGAATTGTTTATCCTCTACTACCATGAGCCTAGGTTATTTGCTGTGATTTGAGTTCGATGGATGGACTCTTGTCACTTAGTAGATTTCGATTTGAAATTGCTTAGAAATGCTTAGTTTCGGTAGTAATGGGCGATCATCGATTTTAGTCGATGATCTTGATCACACATCTAAATACTATTCCATTATGTCTAGCACTTGTGCTTTGTTATTTTGTAAAGTCAAAATCTGAAAATAGAAAACTGATTTGGACTTGGGCAAGTGGTCGGATGGTGGGTTATTGGGTTTGTGGTTGTCTTGCCTAAGTCAACAAGGACCGAACATCTTGTGTCACACTCTCCAAGCATTTTTGCGTACTAACCACTTGAGAGGATATGGGACCTCTCTTGACTTAGTACTTTGGCGTGGGTTATCTCAGTCGCAGGAGGGCGTTGTGTGTGTTGTGTGAAAAAGGAATTGTGTTCTTGTGTTGGGTGTGCGGTGGTGGAGTTTCGGGATGGACTCTCCACCTCGAGGGCGTCATGATTGTCAGAGGCTTTACCGTGAGGGGTAGTTGTCGAGGTGGGCCACGACCCGACACAGCGTATGGGTTTCTATCCATACAGGCGGCTCATGAATAATTCACAATATTGGAAGCGTCTCGTAGGACTTAGCCGTGTCTTGGCATACCTAAGGAAGTGTGCTTAATAGCTTGGCAAAAAGGCGGTCTGGCGTGTGGGTAAGTTGGTACACCCTGCAGGGATAAATCTATTCGAATAGCCTCGTCCTAGGTTATGGACACGCTTGGTTAGGTTTTGCAAGAGTTAGACTTCAACCTTTTAAATTAAAATTTGACATGGTTGGTATGAATGGGTAATTCATACTATTGTTGTTGTGACTATTGGGTTAGTCACTTCCAGGTTGTTGTTGTTTTCTATCTCTTGTTATATTGTTGTCTTTTAGCTTATTTAAACATTAAAAACAGATTTGTTAAATTGCTTTCAATCTATTATATTATTGCAAATGAAAACTTGCTTTATGCTAAAATGAAACCTACAGCCTACTGTTGATTAAGCATGCATGTAGTATATGTACAGGTTTGTTATCCCACATGTAAGTCTTGCGAGTACATTCAAAGTACTCACCGGCTTTTGCCGGCTGCTTTTGTTTGCAGGGGAAGAAGGTGAGCCCCAAGGGCCTCACTTTTGTGAGATGTGCTTCGGGTTTGGCGACTAGCTTGGCGGTCCGGTCGGTTGCCTTGTGGGTTAAAGGCACACTGATTGGCTCTTTTGTTGTAGCCATCTTATGGCACTTTTGCTTCCGCTGTTTAATTATTGTTGTCTCTTTTATTGTTGGCCGGTTGGCCTCTCTTTTGTAATGACTCGATTTAATATTATCAATACTCCTGTTCTGTTCTGTGTTTCGGTTCTATGTGGATGAATGGAATTGATACACAAATTTTGTGATGAGGTGTGTATACTGCACTCTGGGAAGTATACATGTCTCGAGTCTCGGATTATCTGTTTTGTGATGCTAAGACCGAATGGATGGTTAAGCATTACAAGCCGGATAAACCGGGGTCTCACAGAATCCCATCAGAACCTCCCAGAGACTCGCACTGATATCCGCACCACCTGATCCAACCAGCTGTAACGAACCACCCGTTCGATCCATCTTGCCCATTCTGTACCATGCTTGTGTCACACGACCTCACCCGTATCCCGATCGTTACGGACCTCGGCTCTCCAAGCGTAGTCGATCCACTCACCGTTGGCGTCGTTGACACTGCAAGCCACCGCGACAATAGACAAACAAACCGTTTCCGGGAACAAGTTCTTCACAACTTGACCCACGTTAGCTCTGCAATGCAATATACATCAATAAAGCATTGATAACCATACATGAAACACAATCAAATCAACTCAATGCAAACTTGGCTAACCTCCAAGTCGCTGCACGGTCGACCGCCCCACAAGGCGGTCGGACCGATTCAACGGTCGGACCGCTCCCACAGCGGCGGTCGGACCGCCAAAAAGACTTAGCCAAATTTCGGCGTGAAATTCGAAACCTTCGGAAATTTCAAGCGAATAGAACTTTTATTTGGGAGCTCCAAAATGATGGGACCACATCCAGAGACTCCCTCACTTGCCTACACAACCTATTTTTGGCCCAGCTCCAAAAACCTAAAATCATTTTGGCGGTCGAACCGGCCACCATGGCCGGTCGGACTCCTCCACGGGCGGTCTGACCGCCCGACACCACCGGTCAGACCGCTTGTGGTCTGACAGCCTTGGAGCAAACCCGAAAACGCGAGATTTTGCAAACCAACAACGCCATTGCCAATTGACTCATCATCCTGAGATCGTGCACATATCCTCACGATATCCACTATCTCCCCCTTGATGAACACATTGGCAATTTTCAAGAAAATGTGGTTTTTCGAAATGAAAAGTAAAAACTTCGCCGTTTTCGCATAAAGGCACAACTTGGTCCATAAGCAAGAAATAGCCTAGGAACCGACCAAGCTGGCTTCAGAATAGTATAAGCAAGTGAGATAAGGCAATGAAAGCACCAAAGGATTCAATTTACAGAAAGTAGCCAAAAATCTCACTTAGGTCCAAATGAAAGACAATTTTTCTATTTGACCTTTGATCACTGTGAGTCTTCTTCAAATGCAAATGAAATCAGGAAAAGGCAATAGAACCATAAGACTTAACTCAACAAATTTTCAAAAGGTTCAATTTTTTTATTTTATGAAGTTCTTATATATTAAACCTTAAGTATGAAACCAAAAGCTCCAACAGCATTTTCTTCAAAATCTTTCTCCCCTTTGACAATGAATTCATCAAGATGCATGAAAAGAAAGAGCATGAAGGAATGACTTTATTTTGAACTTTAGTAAAAGGAGCCATGACCATTATACATGAAGACAGTACAAGTATTATACCAAGCCATATAAAGAGTAGACACTATATTCAATCATGGCAAAACATGTCTTTGCAAAGCTAAAACCAAGATAGCGACAATCGAGATTAACAGAATTAAAATCATGAAAGGTTGCTCAATATCATAGATTCACTCAAAGCAACCAAAAATGAGTCAAGCCATGTCTATAAGTAAAAGAGACTCAAAACAAGAATTGAGGCATTTTGAGCATTAAGAGAATTCTTTTGAAGCAAAGCTCAAGCACTTAGCCCTTTTGGGCAATTTTCTTTCTCCCTTTTTTAAACTGTGCTAGATCTCAAGCCTTGCCGCGACCATCTCAAGCGATAAGCTTAAAAGAATGATCTAGGTCATCCAAAACTCCCCCTGAGTTCATGCCTAGTGCAATGGCAAGCCGTCTCATGAGAAAGGATTGGTGAGATCGGTTTTCGCACGAGAAAATCTCATTTTCATTTGCTTGACTTAATAAGATAAAAGCTCATTTTTCATCTCAAAATAAGTTCAAGACTCAATTCAACTTTGTAAGACATGGCAAGAATCATAAGAGGATCACTAGAGGAAAACTAGTCACAAGATCCAACAAGACATGATTTGATTCAATTTGCTCACAGATACAAAGCTAGCAAGACAAAAGCTAAGCTGAACAAGAAGAGCCATAAAAGAAGTCTAGCAGACTAACACTTGATATGACAAGGTATAGAATATGAAATCAAGTCATACAAGGATAAAGATCAAAGCTCCAAAACTTTTATCAAACAATGCAAGACAAATGAATTGAAACATGCATTATGATACAATGAATGCAAAAGAACAACTTCCTCAAAACAGCCCAATAGGACTAATAACCCTAACTCTCCCATAAGCGACAAGCGAGAAGAATCAGGAGCTTTAGTGAAAATATCTGCAAGCTGTTGCTCAGACTCTACAAAGTGAAGCACAACATCAACTTTCTCCACATGGTCTCTCAGAAAATGAAATCGAATATCAATGTGTTTAGTCCTGGAATGTTGCACTGGGTTTTTGGCAATATTAATTGCAGAAGTGTTGTCACAGAAAGAGGAACACTCCCAAAGATAACCCATAGTCCCATGGCGTGGATAAAATCCAGAGAACACGAGAGCGACCATTGGCGGCAGATACATACTCGGCCTCGGTATGGGTAATGTAAGACTGCATTTTCTAGAAGACCAAGAAACAAGAGATGTGCCCATGAAATGACAAGTGCCAGAAGTACTCTTCCTATCCACTCTACATCCGGCGAAATCAGCATAAAAAAATGCTCGAATTGAAAGAGCCGAAGAAGAAGAATACCAGAGTCCAAAGTCAAGCGTATCTTGAAGATACCTGAAGATGCGGCGTACTGCTTGACGATGAGAAGCACGAGGGGAAGCCTGAAAGCGAGCGCACAGACATACGACGAATTGTATGTCCGGCCTCGACGCTATAAGATAGAGGAGGGAGTCAATCATACTGCGGTACTCCTTCTGGTCCACGGACTCTCCATCCTCATCAGGGTCCAGCACGGTGGTTGTAGCAATGGGAGTAGACATTGGCCTACTGCTTCCTATATTGAAGCGCCGAAGAAGGTCCTTTGTATACTTACTCTGGTGAACAAAGGTGCCTTCTTTCAGTTGCTTGATTTGAAGACCAAGGAAGAATATCAGCTCTCCCATCATGCTCATTTCAAACTCACTGCTTATCGAATCTGAAAATCTGGACACCAAAGCATGAGAAGAACCACCGAAAATAATATCATCCACATAAATCTGAACCAGCAAGAAATCACTGCCATGCCTGAGAGTGAACAAGGTTTTATCAACCATTCCCATTTTGAAATCATTTTCAAGCAAGAAACTCTTAAGCCTGTCATACCAAGCTCTAGGAGCTTGTTTCAATCCATACAGGGCTTTAGAGAGTTTAAAAACATGATTTGGAAATTTTTGATTTTCAAAACCAGGAGGTTGCTTGACAAAGACCTCTTCTTCTATGAAACCATTCAAGAAAGCACTTTTAACATCCATTTGAAAAAGCTTGAAACCCTTGGATATTGCAAATGCTAAAAGAATACGAATGGCTTCCAATCTAGCTACTGGAGCAAAGGTCTCTTCAAAGTCTAAGCAAGAAGGACCAAATCTCTAAAGAATCCAAATGCTTCGTCCTTAGAAGCAAGAAAATAAACCCATGAATACCTGGAGTAATCATCCACAACCACCAGCACATACCATTTCCCACCAAATTAATCGAACTCTAGAAGGACCAAGCAGTATCTAAGTGAAGAAGTTGTCCTGGTCCATCAGTCATTACCAAAGTAAGAGGTGGGTGGGAAGCAGACACCATCTTACCATGTCTACAAGGCGAGCACACAAGATCTCTAACAGCCTTCAACCTAGGCAAACCTCTAATCAAGTCCTTGCAACTGACTCTAGACAAATGATCAAAACCTATATGCCCAAGTCTACGATACCACAAAACAAGATCATGAGAATCAGAGGCTACAAGACACCTAGGACTGGAAACTGAAGAAATACTAAAATTTGCACAGAAGATCTTCTCAAATCTGGAGATCTCAAAAACAAGCTCACCCGAGGAATCTAGAACTCTACACTCACCTCTCTTAAACCTCACTTCTAGACCCTCATCAAGCGGTGAAAGCAGATAGAAGATTATACCTCACTTACTTACCAAAGCGGCGTCTTTTAGCATGAACTTGTCGTTGACGCGACAAAGTGCCCTTTGCGATCACGGTCCGGTAGAAGCATCCCCAAATGTAATCAATTCGCTGGAAGCACGTGTGAGGGAGGAGAACCATCTAGAATCTCCGGTCACATGTCGAGAACACCCGGAGTCAACAAGCCATATGTCCTCCTTCCTCGCACGGCGGACCTAAAAAGCACAATCAGAAAACATCCGTGCCTCAGTACTGGGATTAGTGATAAATGATCGAGGAATCCAGTACTGAGAAGCACGATGTCTGGGAGCAGCAGTAGAAATAGCAGAAACATGATCAGGAAAAAAATCATAAGGATGCACATGAGAACCACCTAGACCTCTCCGAAACGATCTACCAAAAGATCGATACTCCCCTGTCTAGGTGCTACCCGTGGTCTCTCCTCACGATGTCCTAATCCAACACGCTGCCTAGACCCACCAAAAGAGTCTACAAAGTTCTCTACAAATCTAGGCCTATGTGTGGTGCGATAAACAGGCTGCCTAGCTCTAGAGACTACAGCTAGAGAAGGGACTCCTCTAATGGATCTTAGGACGCTCATCCTCTCTTTTCTCACAAATTTTGCTCTCCGGAAGCAGAACTCAACAGTATGGCCTTCTTTCTTGCAGAAGGTGCAATGGTACTGAACCTTTTGAGAAGTCTGTACAGAATGAGTGAAAGCACCTTTCTTGCCAGAAAGAGTTTGTAACATCCCAAATATGGGTTTGTGTTTCAAATGTAAGAAAATAAGAAGAAATTAAAACTTTTCTTGCATCTTGAGGACTTGGCTATTTTTGGTAATTCTTTTCAAAAGAATTATGGAAAATCCAATTTAAATTATTTGTTGACTCTAATCAAAAACCCTCCTTGGCAAAGGTATTTTGCCAAACCTTTGGAAATCTTTTACCTGAGTTCTAGGGAGGCTTGGCAACACCTCTGAATTATCTCATGATTTTTAGAAATTATTTGATAATTTTGGAGGCAAGTCAAACTGGTCAAACCCTATTTTCCCCTCTTCTGGAATTTCTGGAGAATAATTCAGTTCATGAAAATCTCTGGAAATTTTATGGGAGGTTTCTTCTTCTGCCAGCAAGCTCCAGTTAAAATTTCATAAATTTTGGAGTTTGTTAGCTATCCCAATTTATTTTCCTAACTCAGCTCAGCAAATAACTCAAAAATCAATCTTTACTGTTCTTCGGGTTCGAATCAAACTCGGGTTCGAGCCATCGGACTCAGTCCGATCAACTAATCGCACCGACTCGGCCGCCTCGGCGCTTTCAATTCGGCCGTTAGATCTCGATCGTGCGGATGCGCTCTGAGGTAACGTTCGGACCATCCGAGCGTGCCGACCTATTTGAACCGTTGGATTCTAAATCGAGGGTCCACAATCTCGTGAACGTTCGGACTATTGAGCGCCTCGCAACGTGAACCGTAGGATCCAAATCAACGGCCCGAGATCAAGCGCGCGATCGAATCGTTGTAATCAACCCGGTCTATTCCAGCCGTCCGATTAAATCCAACGGCTGTCCGCCTTCGTCTTCCTCCTCTCGCGCGCGCTCGGCCGAAGTCAACAGCGGTGGCGTGCCAAGTACCGCCGGTAGAGCCCGGTCAGCGTCTCCTTTCGTGACGGCTCTTCGCATTTAATGCTCCCGTCCGCCGCCTCCACGTAGTCATCTCCCTGGCATTACTCGCCCCGTCGCCTCGGCCGACCTCGGCCTGATGCTTCCCCATTTTAATGCCGTTGCTCCCTCCTTGCTCCTTCGGCTATAAGACTCCTCCAGTGGCTTCCTTAGCATCCTTTGAACACCCTTGAGCTTCAGCATCACTGCTACTTCACTGAGTGAGCTCCTTCGTGATTTTTCTCTCGGCCGCCATTGTTGAAGCTCCAACCTCTTCGGTGAAAGTGGTGCTCCGGTCTTTCTCACTCAAATTCCTGGCTGCCTTAGCTTCCTCTCCTCTCTATGAGCAATAGCCCTCACTCAATTTTTCGTTTGCTTGCAGAGAGCATACCAATTTCGGATTTCCCTCTTTCCGGCCAAAATTTTCATTTTCTTCACCCGAGCCGATTCGACCTTCCTCTGTGCATTCTTTGGGCTCAGGTAACTTTTTATTAGTCCCTAGTTGCTTGGCACTCGCTCCCTTGGACCTTGGTGAGCTCGTTTACATTTTCGTCGCGGTCATTTTGCTCGCCGCGGTTATCTCCGCTTGCCGGCGTTCTAAGCCGCGCAGCCAAAAACCATTTGGTACCCTTGTGTGCGCAAGAGTGTTAAGGACTCATTTTAGGCGTTTGCTCGCACCGCCGCGCCGTAGCCGCTGCCGGCGAGCCGATCTTCCGTCATTTTGTCGGACGAAATGGAACGCGAAGTTTGAGCGTGAAATGATGTGGACCGTCGATCCTAAGATCTACGGCCCGCGTTCACGCGGGGTTTTGAACTCGTCGCACGCCTTGATCCGTGGACCGTTGGATCCAAGATCAACGGCCCCGATTCAAGTCCGCGCGGCGCGTCGGATCCCAAATCAACGGTTCATGTGCGTGTAAACGTTCGGACCGCCGGACATCCTTTGGCATCTGGTTCGTTAATTGTTGATCCAACGGTTGACGATTAGGGTTTCGGGGCCGCGCGCGTGCGCGTTAGCACTGGGACGCGGACCGTCAGATCCAAGATCGACGCTCCTCGTTCGGCCACGTCTTTTCTAAATTCTGATTTTCCCGAAAGGATTTTTTTTTCAACTGAAAAATGTGATAACTTGTAAAATGCATAACTAAATCATTTTAAATCCTTTTCGTGAGATTCAAATTTTGTGGGTTATGTTTTCAACTGAACTTTAATCTAAAAATGTTTCCAACCCCAGTATAGCTCCAGACATTTTTGCTAATGAATAGTAGCATTTTTGATTTATAAAAGCTGAGCAAAATTGTTTTGGTCATATCTTTGGCATTAAGAATCCAAATCAATTGGTTATTGTTGCTAAATTCTTTATAAATCATGATCTTGCTACTGTAAAATTTTCCGAATTTTTGGAGAGAGTTTACTGTTGGGTCTTTGCATTTTATTCGTTCTTATCGGTTGTTTTTGCTTTCGTTAGGATCCAAGCGCACGTTGATAATATTATTGATCCTCAAGAACACCTTGACCCACGCAAGCGTGCAAGATATTTGATCATAAATGTCCCATTACTTTCAAAGTCTAATATCTTGTTTACAAATTATATGTATGCATTGCTTTTGTGTCCAATTATTTTTGTCCTGTTGAGAGGTAGTTATTCCTAATGCATTGTTGCCATTAAATTGTTATCCCCTGCCACAACCATAAGTTATTAATATCATTTGGTGAATTAGAGCAGGTGATTTAATTATGCTCTTTATTATCTTTTCGATGTCATGCTTAGAAATGCTTAGATGTCGGTAGTATTGGGCGATCATCGATTTTAGTCGGTGATCTTGATCACACATTTACTTATTATTCTATTATGTCCAGCATTTGTGCTTTGTTACTTTGTAAAGTCAAAAAAACTGAAAATAAAATCGTTTTAGACTTGGGCACAGTGGTATGTTGGTGTGATCTGTTGGTGTGATTGGAATGGTGCCTAGGTCATCAAGGACCGAGTTACTTGTGTCACTAAGCCAAGCGTTTATACGTGCTAACCACGCGAGAGGGATATGAGACCTCTCTTGACTTAGTACTTTGGCGTCTGTTATCTCCGAGTCGCAGGAGGGGGTTGTGTGTGTTGTGTGAAACATGATATGTGTTCTCGGTGTTCTTGTGTTGGGTGTGCGGTGGTGGAGATTCCGGGTAGGCTCTCCACCTCGAGGAGCATTGTAGTTGTCCAAGGCTTTACCTGCGACGGGTAGTTGACCGAGGCTTTACAATGACTCCGACACAACGTATGGGTTTCTATCCATACGGGCGGCTCGTGAATAATTCACAATATTGGAAATGTCTCGTAGGACTTAGCCATGCCGGCATACCTAAGGAAGTGTGCTTAATAGCTTGGCAAAAAGCGATCCAGCGTGTGGGTACATTGGTACACCCTGCAGGATAAAACTATTCGAATAGCCTCGCCCTAGGTTATGGACATGCTTGGTAAGGTCGTGCAAGAACTAGACTACAACCTTTAAAAATTAAAATTTGACATGGTTGGCATGAATGGGTAATTCATGCTATTGTTGTGGTGACTAATGGTTTAGTCACTTCCGGGATTGTTGTTGTCATATATCTCTTTGTTATATTGTTGTCATTTACGTTTATTTGAACATTAAAACAGATTTGTTAACTTGCTTTTCAATGTACTACATTATTGCAAATAAAACACGCTTTATGCTTAAAAATTTAAGTCCTAGCTTTGCCCACTTAAATAAGCTTGCATATTGTTATTGTTCGTGTCATTATCATTCTTATATATCTTGCGAGTACATTCAAAGTACTCACCCGACTTTTCTTTTGTTTGCTTTTGTTTGCAGAGGAAGAAGGTGAGCCCCAAGGGCCTCACTTTTTGCGAGTTGTCTTTGTGGATTCAACGACTAGCTTGGCGGTCGGTCGGTTGCCTTGTGGGTTAAAGGCACACCGATTGGCTCTTTTGGTTTTATGGCCATCTTATGGCACTTTTGCTTCCGCTGTTAAATTTCTGTATGTAGATGTCTTTTGGCCGGTCGGCCTCTCTTTTGTAATGACTATCCTTTAATTATGTTATCTTCTGGTTTGTTGTTTTGCTTCGGTTCTATGTGTATGAATGGAATTGATGCATGAATTTTGTAAAGAGGTGTGTATCTTGCATTTAAGGAAGTATACATGTCTCGAGTCTCGGATTATCGATTTGTGATGCTAGGACCAAGTGGATGGTTAAGCATTATGCTTCGGATAAACCGGGGTCTCACAAGGTTTGGTATCAGAGCCATACTGACCGTAGTAACCCAAGCTTGGTCGTCTTTAGGATATTTTGAAAAACTTATTTTCAAAGTGTCAAATGATTTGTGAAAGCTTAAGGAATTCTCAGATTTTATTCCTCACCTATCTTAGCTTTCTCCTCTCATCTTACTCTAATTTGAGTTTTGAAAGTTGTTTTCCTCTCATCTCCTTTTCAAAGATAGTGTTATCGATTAAATGGGTTCTGGGGACCACTGAGTTTGGCAAATTGAAGTACTTAGGGTTTTTGAAGTTTCTGGACTGAAGATTTCGGCTAGAGACTTGGATGCGGAATCTGGACAGCACGCCTCAACTTCCAGACAGCAAGCTCAATGGTTTCTGATGGGACCACTGAGCTTGGCAAGTTGAAGTGTGCCAGATTTTGAAGTTTCTAGAATGGAAGACTTCGATTGGAAGCTTGGATGCAAAATCGCTACAGCAACCTCAATTTCCGGACAGCAAACTCGATGGTTTCTAATGGGGTAGAAAATGAGATAATAATCAACTAAAACTTGTGGGGTTAAAAAGGGTAAGATGTGATACTAGTTAGCTATGTATCTGACACTATTTTCGCTGATTTCACCTTGCTCTTTAGTGGTATTAGATCTTACCTTAATCTTCTGGTTTTTATCTTCTCAATCAATTACTCGTTCATTCAATACGGGTTAGTTGCATTGGGGAGTTGAGCTTTGGTTTTATGATTCCTTGCCGTTTTTGGAGTCTTTTTATAAACCTGTTTAAGTTTATACACATACTGTTTTTGGCTTTCGGTTAGGGTGATATTCCATTCCCCTAGTCGTTAGCTTTTCGCTTTCTTTCGGCTTTGAATCTTTGAGTTTAGTTTTAACCAAAAATTTCTTGTAACAGGATGGCGGGACTTTTCGCAAATGCCAAGGCTAGTCGGTGGTCCGGACGAGATCTTCCTCCTCCTCAGACCATGGCCGAGGTCCTTCTTGGATCGGCGCAACCGTGCGAGAGGACGGAGGGTTCTTACGGGCGTTATCGCCAAGAACACTTCGCCCTTACCGGTGCTTCGGGATCCGGGCAGGGGTGGACACCGGCCGCGTGGGGACTCGCGGAGTTTCTTCGCACTCGGCCCCTCGTTCTCCAGTCCGAGTACCGCTTGACGCAGACGATCGCCGTGCGGTTGAGCGGAAGCTTGGATAAGCGCGATGTCGAGAGCACGAAGGCGCTGTCGCATCGCACGGTGGAGGGTGCGGCTTTATCTTGGTGGGAGAGCTTTCGCCATGCGACTGGCAGCCACACCGTCACGGGAGGAGTTTCGCATCGCCTTCCGTCAGTCACATTCCTTCCTACCGATGAGGTGAAGAAGAAGGAGTTCTTGTCGCTCGGACAGGGCGTTTTCGATTCTGAGTACTTATGCGAGTTTAACCATTTGGCTCGTTATGCTTGGAAGAGGTGGCCACCGATGAGGCCAAGCAAGAGAAGTTCAAGGATGGTTTATCCGAGGAGCCAGGACAAGCTATCCATCGTCGACTTCCAGATTTCCGGGCCTTGGTGGACAAGGCCATTGTCGCCGAGCACTCTGTCGGTGGCGCTTGTGGATTCCCGCAAGCGTAAGTGGGAGGTCGAGAAATCATCTAGGGCGGCTATCCCCGCTTCGATCCGTCTCGGGGTCGCGTCCGCAGCTTCAAAGACACCCCAAGGTCGTCGGACTGCCTCGTCCTTCGCAGCCGTGCCCCAATCACGTGCACTGCGAGTCACAGGTGGCTCCGCAACCCGGTGCCGAGTCATTGTTTCTTTGCAACGGAAGGGCATTACGCGAACCAATGCCCTAAGAAGACGAGGCGACCCCTCGTCCTAATGGAGGACGCGGGCCAGGAGGTGGTTCTTCTCAGGACCTGAAGATAGTCCCTACTACCCAAGGCGTGGGTAGTGGTCGCGTCAACCTCATCTCAGCAGAGGAGGCACAGGAGGCACCCGATGTCGTCTTTGGGTACACTTTCTGTTAACTCTCATCCTGCTACTATTTTGTTTGATTCAGGGGCATCTCATTCTTTTGTTTCTGAGTCTTTTGCTGCTATTAGTGAGCTCCTCTTTACTCCATTGTTGGTCACATTGCTCATTCGCTCTCCGGGTTCGGAGTTGAGAGCTGAATCTGAGTGTAGGGATGTCCCAGTTGAAATCGAGGGAGTAAGATTCCTTGCGAATCTTATCCTCCTCCATTCAACAAGTCTAGATGTAATTCTTGGTATGGATTGGTTGTCTCGGCGATAAGGGACAAATCGATTGCGCCAAGAAGTGTGTCTCTATCTAGTCCTTCCGTGGCGGGTTAAGCTTTTAGCCGGCTCTTTGGTCCGCATCTTTCGCGCTCATGACAAAGCCCGCTCTAGATATTAGTGAAGTCCCCACAGTTCGTGACTTCGTTGATGACTTTCCTGAAGATCTTCCAGGGATGCCACCAGTTCGAGATCTCGAGTTTGTCATTGAGTTGGTTCCCGGTACTGCCCCGATTTCAAAGAGGCATTATCGGATGCCACCGAACGAGTTGGTGGAGTTGAAGAAGCAACTTGGTGAGCTGCAGGAGAAGGGCTTCATCCGCCCTAGCTCATCTCCGTGGGGTTGTCCTGCAATCTTCGTAAAGAAGAAGGACAAAACTTTGCGCATGTGCGTTGATTACCGTCCGCTTAATGAGGTGACGGTAAAGAACAAGTATCCATTGCCCCGCATTGATGATCTCTTTGATCAATTAACCGGAGCTCGAGTATTCTCCAAGATTGATTTGAGAGTGGGATATCATCAAGTTCGGATACGACCGGAGGATATTCCAAAGACGGCTTTCTCTACTCGCTATGGCTTGTATGAGTATACCGTCATGTCATTTGGCTTAACCAATGCCCCCGCCTTGTTCATGAACCTCATGAATTCGATATTCATGGAGTATTTGGATAAGTTTGTTGTGGTCTTCATCGACGATATTCTTATCTATTCTAAGGACGATGAGGAACATGATGAGCATCTGAGGCTTGTGTTAGGCAAGCTTCGCGAGCATCAGCTGTATGCGAAGTTGACAAGTCGCGATACGGTTAAAGGAAGTGGCCTTTTTGGGTCATGTTCTTTCGGCAGGAGGCGTAGCCGTTGATCCTAGTAAGATCAGCGATGTTCTTTCTTGGTGTCAGCCTACTTCGGTGACCGAAGTGCGGAGTTTTCTCGGTTTAGCTGGTTACTATCGCCGTTTTATCGAGAACTTCTCCAAGAT
Source organism: Hsuehochloa calcarea (assembly GCA_036346395.1). Lineage (NCBI taxonomy): Eukaryota > Viridiplantae > Streptophyta > Magnoliopsida > Poales > Poaceae > Hsuehochloa > Hsuehochloa calcarea. The sequence goes on from CM070604.1 coordinate 26,868,022, forward strand.
CGCGAAGCCGATGACGGAGTTGCTCAAGAAGGACAAGAAGTTCTTGTGGTCTGATGCTTGTGAGGAAAGCTTCCAAGTACTCAAGAAGCGTTTGACAACCGCTCCCGTTCTCGTTCTTCCCGATATTCATCAAAGCTTCGATATCTTTTGCGATGCTTCTTGTAGAGGACTCGGTTGCGTCCTTATGCAAGAAGGCAAGGTAGTGGCCTATGCATCAAGGCAATTGAGACCTCATGAACTGAACTATCCTACCCATGACTTGGAATTAGCTGCGGTGATTCATGCACTTAAGATTTGGCGACATTACCTAATCGGTAATCGTTGTGAGGTGTATTCGGATCACAAAAGCTTAAAGTATTTGTTCACCCAACCAGATCTGAACCTCAGGCAAAAGAGATGGTTGGAGTTGATCAAGGACTATGACATGGGTATTCACTACCATCCGGGCAAGGCTAATGTCGTTGCCGATGCACTCAGGCACACTGATTGGCTCTTTTGTTTTATAGCCATCTTATGGCACTTTTGCTTCCGCTGTTAAATTTCTTTATGTATTTGTCATTTGGCCGGTCGGCCCCTCTTTTGTAATGACTATCCCTTATTTATGTTATCTTCTGGCTTATTGTTTTTGTTTCGGTTCTATGTGGATGAATGGAATTGATGCATGAACTTTGTAAAGAGGTGTGTATACTGCACTCTGGGAAGTATACATGTCTCGAGTCTCGGATTATCTGATTTGTGATGCTAGGACCAAGTGGATGGTTAAGCATTACAAGCCGGATAAACCGGGGTCTCACATAGGTCCTATACAAAGGATTAGAATTTATAGATGCATAAGATTAACAACAGGAAGGTTATAATGGTTCAATTTTGCGTAAAGCAATATCTCTTAACCTACACTTGCTAGGTTTTAGTAAAGCAATTTGATAAATCAATTTGGATTAAAACAGTAAACAAATGAAAGTATGATCATAATTAGTATCAAAATCAAGTGGCTACAACCACTAGCAATACATTTCATGACTCACTATCATGCCGAAATAATTTCCATACAAAATTTTATTTTCAAAATCTATACAAAGCGCTATTCAAATTCAAGCGTTGTCCGTAACCGTGGACACGGCTATTCGAATAGTTTTAATCCCTGCAGGGGTGTACATGTAACACCCTGACTATAAGGAAGTCAAGATGTCACCTACAATCTCTACTCTTCAAATGAATAACATCAAGTAGCATAACAAAAAGAAGCGATTATTGTGAATGTATGAAAACAAGCATTCATCCTCCAGTCTTAATCAACGAAATGGAAGTAAACAGTTCAGCAAGATAAGTAAACAAGGCCATGTGGGCTTATTACATTGCAACACAAATCATAATTAATGATAATAAAAGTCCTCAAGTTGATTGATATAAGAGAGTGAGTGCAACGTGATGAACTACCCTCCACAAGATCATTCTTCCTTGTCATTTACCTAAATAAGACAGTAAAGCAAGAATGAGCCAATAGACTCAGCAAGTAACTGTATGTAACAATCAAACATACAATGAGCCATATATCACAAACACAATTTGAACATATCTTTGAAGCGAATGTATGAATGAATGAAGTGGAATGGTGCATTGAAGGAAATGGACATATTGTAGCATATACCGGTATAGCGAGTGAAGCACCCGTCGGTGTTCACTTAAAGTATTCGTATGAAGAACGTTTCATACGATTGTCCAACGTGGCCCACATTGGAATGGTGGACTCACGTAACGTGGCCCACATTGGAATGGTGGACTCACGTACCCATCTTGGAATTGATGGGATTTCAAGTGCCCATCTTTGGAATCGATGGGTCTTACCAAAATAATGTATGCATGTCATGATGATCACATGTCAATATGGAATAGTACTCATAAATGAAAAGAACACATGGCATTCATCTACATATACGAACAATTGTAAACATTCATTCACACATCATACATGACATCAAACATCGAATACAAATTACTTGCTGCGTGTTTACAGCAGGTTGGGAGGTACTTGTGATACCCTCCACTCACCGCTTCACCGCCTACAATAAAATATAATCGAAATGAGGGCAACGAATATTGCGATGCTACACGTGTCCTCCCTCAATCTTCTAGCCAAACTAACCAAATAAAAGTCAATTTGATCAATTTACCCAACCATTTCAATTAACCCTAATCTGGCAGTTTTACTAGAAAATTCACCAATAAAAAACCGTAAGTCCAAAAGACCTGAAACCAGTGCTCAAATTTTCTTAACTTAACTGGCTACAAAACTCTAGTTGAGGGTAAACTCTAATTCGGCCATTACAGGGGTCTAACCATCCATTGAAAAACTACAACTGCAGTCTGCCCAGAAATCTGATCAGCCCTAAATAAATTGCTCTAACTTTTAAACCACTGATCCAAATAAAGTGATTTTTATCAGCCTGGAAACATGGTGAAATTATCTTCAAAAACCTAGTTGGGTGGCCGACCTGATTCTGACTCTAACTAGAACAAAACCTAGGTGCAACTCACTATACCCATCAGTTCTGACAGACAGACCAGCGCGTAGTAAAACAGCCATAACTTTTAATCTACTGGGTGAAAAATTGTGATCCAGGTGCCAAAAGAAAGCTAATGAAATAAGGAACAAAACTCTAGAAGGCGAAATCATCCAATTCTGCCTCTAAGGCACCCAAAACCGAGTTGCAACCTACTGTACAGAACCGATCTACTAACAGAAATTACGCAATACTATCAAAAACATGGAATCGACAACTCTAACGCAATCAAACAGCGATGGGGTCTCTCGTTACCCTTGTAGACCCAAGAACGATGAAGAACAGCTTCCCAAAGCCTTCCCTCTCCTTCTTTGGCCAGCTCAACTCCACGAACCCGATTGAAAGGAAATCGCCGTGGAGGAAGAACCAAGAAGAACACTTGGAAGGCCGGGGTGCAGCTCGGGATCTCAATGGCAGCCACCAATGGAGAGGGGCGCCTAGGAGGAGGAGGAAGAGAGGGGCGGCACAAGGGGAGGGAGGCGGCTTGGGGGAAAAGGGGAGGAATAGGGTTTGGGGGAAAAGGGTGTTCCCCCTTGGCGGCCCCTAGATGGGCTGGCCGGCCCACTAATGGGCCTCTGGGTGTGAACTGCGGCCCGGGTTGCTGATATTAATGAATACCCCGGCGAAAGGAATTTTCCGCTGAAAACACTTTCTTTCGCTCTCTCCGACCTCTTTCTTTCTACCGATCCATTTCCGGAGTATTACAGTACATCTTTACCCACACGACTTAGTTAGCCCGTAAGCCTCCGGAATAATAGCACACTGCCTTTGGTATGCCGGCCGGGTAAACTAAGATTTGGTATTTTTCAACAAGTTGACACTATTGAGTTGGATGACCCATGTGAAACTGATCCCGCTTAAACAACGACTGATAGCATATATTCAACCGAGGCTCACATGTTGTACAGGGAATGCCGACCCAGTCAATTAAATGCAAACTCGTGTTAGCCACACATATTACACCGCAGTCGGGGCCCTGAAGGTACGTACATGCGATGTAACACATCTACGCCCTTACCCTTCTAAGAACATCTGATATCGATATAAGCTCCACATGGCATACGACACGGCCCGAAGACTTAAGCATCTATGCCATATGAAATCAATACACATGTCCTTACTCTCCTGTATCCAACTCAATAATATTAACCCTTTACTTAACCAAACAGCGCCCATACACTGCGTGTGGAAGTACGTTGGTGCTTGAATCATCTAGTCAATGTTCAGTCCTTAATCAATCCAGACAAGACAACCACATTTCCCAATCTCGTGCACTAAGGCACCATCACTAGCATCCACTTGTCCGGATTAAAATCAGTGTGAATAAACAAAATTTGCTTTCATTTCAAATTTAAATAAACTGAACAAAGAATCAAAATAAATAAAATTCATTTAATGTTTCCAAGTTTGGTAAAATAAAATTGACACACTACAGACTGCATGGCTAAGCAATTACTGGAATCAGTATCTTATTATAAAAGCGCTACCTTAAGGTTGAGTGTATGATCATATTTAAGGTAAGCCACAATTGTCAGGTTATAACTACCTATTGACAGATCACAATTAATTTTTAAGAAAATTAGCATGCAACAGTATCACTGTGTTTTGTAAATCTGATTCAAAATTGGGATCAACATGGTGCAAAGAGGATGCTTGCCTTGATAGAAGTCCACTTGTTCACTATTGTAGGCATTATCGTTCACGTCGCGCAATTCGGAATCTAAAAAGAGAATACAATAGCGAATAAACACCGATAAAATCTAGAAATCCAAAATGCTCAAAAATGCATGATAAATACATTTTAATGAGGTTATGATTCTAGATGCAATTAAGTATAGATTTTAATTTAATAAAAATTCAATTTCTTAAGGAGTGGTTAAAGTTAATTCAATTTCTGGGGGAATTATAATGACTGACGATGCTTAGAGTTTAGGTGATGTTGTTTTCCTTAACAGGACACCTAGTACTCACAAACACTCTCTCCGGGTATTCTAGGTATACAACCACGATGATCCTACAGTCAAAATCAATCATCTAATATGCTCTCTTCTTTCGGCAGACTATGATGGTGATTGTGTGCACATCTATTATCTGCAGTCGCAGGGCTTGATTTAATTAATCTATTTCGAATAACTTATAACACAACAGGTCGTTGCATTTAATCGGGTGAATACTAATGGCGGTCAATTCATCCCTAAAGACTCAGATTAATTTATTTACACTACGCTTGAATTTATTTTCTAAGAGTCGATTTACTGATATTTAATTGCGAACGACTAAAACTTAGATCGATTGCAATATTGATATGGTATTAATAATACTTACTAATTAACATCAATTTAAACAGCTAAAACTAAAGCCATTACAAAACACTAAAATTTATTTGCACTATTCTTTAATTCCAATTTTTATTCACTGCTTAATCTCTAATGCCTAATCTTAACCTTATACCTTAATCTTCTCTCTCTCTTTCTCTAATTCCCTCTCACCGATGCATCCTTCTCTCCTTATCTCTCTGCCGACGCTTCTTCTTCCCCCTTCCTATCTCCTCTCGGTTTCTCTCCCGGCTCTCTCGGTCTCTCCCTCACGGCGCCGCCTCCTTCGGCCCCTTCGCTCCCTGCTCTTGGTTTCTGTGTCGCTTCTCCTCCCTGTGGCCGAGAATAGCGCCGCCTCTGGGTCCTCTGCTGCTCCTCCCTACGGTGGCTTGGTGCTTGGCGCGCCGCCGACTCGCCCTACTCTCAATGCTTGGCTTGGCGGCTCGGCTGCTCATGGACTTGGTTCCCCGATCTAATTGATTTGACTATGTTGATTTTTAGCAAAATCAGTTGATTTGATATTAATGTTCTTTGATTATTTGTGTATGCATGCTCATGGAGGTCCAAGCGAGGTGGTGGATGATGGATATTGGGTTGGTTGCCACCGAGGTAAGTCCTCGGCGATCTCCTCTCTACTCCTACCCCTCGCTCTGTGATGTTGAAAATGGGAGTGCTATATCGATTGTTCTACCGATATCGGGTTGATTCTCTCGAGATCGATGAAATGATGATATGCGAGTGATGCATGCTGAATCTTTGCGGTGCCAACTGATATGGGTTGGGGTTACCTCATACTGGGACTTGGGTTTGGGAAGAAGAGGGTGGCAGTGCTGGCCGTGCTGGTGCTCCCCTCTGGTGCGCCCTTCTGCTGGTGCTCCCCTCCTCCTGTGCTTCCTGGCTCCCTGATGCTTCTTTCCTCCTCTTGCTCTGGTTCTGCTTCTTCATTGGCTTGCCTTGGTGGTTGCGACATCAGATTGATGATGGTGATCTTGGCTTGGCTTGGCTTGACATGATGATTTGCTCTGGCCTTGGCTTTGGTTGTCCTGCTCTTGATTGCCTTCGGTTCTTGCTTCTGAGAAGAGATGGAAATGGGGTTCGGCTGAGGGGAATTGGGAAGGGGAAATGGCTGCTGGGGAGGAAATGGGTTGCTTGCTCCTGCTGATTTTGCAGGGGTTGGGAATTCTCTGGAAGGGGGCTGTGCTGTCCCTCGGTGCTTTGCTGGCTCTGCTCTTCTCTTGCTTGCCTTCGGTGGCTCTCTAGTAGTCTTTGGCGGTGGTGCTTGGTTGGAGAGGCAAATGGTGTCATTGCAAATTGCTAATGATGCTCATGCATTTGTGCTTATCCAGATGGCTCCTAAGATATTTTTGAAATTTGGGCATTTTTGGTCCAATGGTCGACAATTCATTATGCAATGGATTTGCGACATGCTTGAGGCAATTCGAGATATCGAGGTTTTGGATTTCCCTAAACGTCGAATGATGAAAACCTACGGAAATAAGACGGTGTTGATTTACTTAGGCTAGTCTAGGTATCATGGGTATCCCGGTGCCGACTAATCTGGGTTAGCATAGGTGACTTGAAAAGTCAAGATACCGGTTAACCCAGGTTGGTGTGGGTAGTCGCGATACTCAAGGTGCCGACTAATCTAGGTAGATCAGGGAACCGTAATGATTCCTATGGCACACTGACGACAATTTATTTTATTCTAACTCTATTATACTGCTTTTGAACAACTAATGGTCTTTTGATTGGTTGGCGTACTATGGAGCTGCGAATGGTGTTTCGGATTGGTTCGAGGAAGACGGTTTGGCTGGACAACGATGGACTGGCAAGATTTCAAGGAAGGCTTTAGGCGACATGCAATGCAAGTTTTATTTTAACATTTTTGTAAATTACTCAAAGTTGTAAAACATAATCTGATCTGATGTAAATAAATTCTTGTTTTACTTGTATTGAGAAGATTGTTATTTATGATAAACATTGTAAAGTTTTTAATTAAATTATTTCCCAGAGAATTTCATAAGTATTTATTGTTGTCTCTTTTAGGAGTTGTGATTTGAGTTACCTATTAGACTTTGATTAGGATATTTACAAATGCAAAATTTATACAAATGCTTCAGAAATAACAAATATAATATAAAATGCATATAATTACTGTTTATTAAAATTGGGTCATTATAAACCTACCCCCTTAAACAGAATCTCGTCCCCGAGATTCCGGTGGTTCGGAAATTGGGACAAAAGGCTATGACGATCTAGCTAGGTTTGGGCTTAGGACCACACTTTGGATTTTAATCACAACCCGGACTCAAATCCGAATCATGTGAGGTTATTTTTCAGTTTTAGGTTCTAAAGAGTGAAGAGGTTAAAGTAGGGTTTTAGGTAGTCTCACTTAACCCATGTTTTGCTAATTCTAATTGCCCGATTTGGAGAAAAATGCATTAGATGAATGCATGCAGGGATGCAAAAATGCAATCAATTTCTGGAAAAATTTAGAGTTATATAATGAATGCAAGGATTCACATGCCTGTTTACATGATTCTGCCAAACTATAACCAACCAATTTTATTGAGATAGGGTGAGCATAAGATTTAACAAATAATATGAATGAACACTACCATGATCTGGTCCTTAACAACCAAAATAATTAACTTCACCACTGCGTTTTAATCACTCATCGTGAACAACTAGGGCTTGAAAAAATTACTAAATTAGCTAGGTAAATTCTATAAAAAAAAATCAGGAGTATTGTTAGGATTCTAACATTATCAGAAGAATTTATTCTACACATCATGTTCAGGTTTTGGTCGGTAAATCAGTTCAGACACGAAACAAGTCCTAGGGCTCAAACACTAATGAAATTAGGTTCAAAAATTACAGAAAACTTATGGCAAGTTAGTTAGGTGATACTAAACACTAGAAAACTGGTACTAGCAGTTTAAACCTTCCTATTAATTCTAGATTCAAACATGGCTAGAACAGTCTTGCAAGGTATTTGAATTAATTCCTAGACAAAACAAATTCATTAATCTTTTGGGAAAAAAAAATATATTTGGGAAATACACACTACCATGTGCTCAAATAAAATTCTCAAGATTATGATTACTTAAGGACACTAGTGTACAGTTCCAGCTATCTAAGTCAAAATTACTCAATAACAAAGAATGGCTTTTTGCTTTGACAAAGAGTATAAAACTACCGGTATAACTTACTCTATTTTAATTACTTTTAATTGAATAACAATAAAATAAACTATCATCAGCTCATGTTAAGACATCTTCACTCATTAATAATTTAAAAGATAGACATGTTGTTTAATTTTACAACAGTCTAACATATCAAACTACACATCGATGACTTTCAAATTTTTAAGTTCAAACAAGAAATCTATATAAGCATGGCAAGTTGTTAAATTCCAATTTAGTTAACAATCATAGGCTAAAGCAAATTTCAATTTATTTTGCTATAGACTAGTCATTTGCCTGTTTTACACACTAAGATGAAATACTAATCATGCATCTTAATTTATAAAAATCCTTTTTAGTTATGATTCTTGCTAACAATCTAAATAATCAGATATGCTTGACTTAACTTAAGACTATATGCATGATCAAAGTGTAGGAATTATGATGCCTAACACATACCTTGGGGCATTCTCTACCCCCCTTAAACATGTTGGTGCATAAGAAATGAAATGAGGAGAGAATGAGCATAAGGTAAGTAAGCGGGCAACACTTAGACAATAATTCCTATTATGAATGCAAAATCCCAAAACCTTGCAACTCAAGATCCAAATGGGTGTACTAAGGCTCAAGGCCAGTACAAGATTCAATTGAACCACAATTAGTTTTCGATATAGTTGCTATACATGCTGCCTGTAGGCAATGCGCAACTATTTGGAAACAAAAGAGAACAAATGATCATATTCCAAAATTCAGCGTCTACAATATAATTAGGGTGTATATAATCTAACAATAATCCCTAAATTAATCCTAATCTTGCGAGAAAACAACATCTTCTCGTCTTGCCATCATTGTCCTCACCAGTTGACTACTTAGCGTGTCTACTATTGGAGAAAAGAGACGAACACCGAAGAAAATTTGCTTTGCACAAATCAAATGAATTGTGAGATAAGAATTAGATGCTAGGATGGGTAAGAAAGAAAAGAATCATATCACTTACATTTTTGGCCCAAATTTTTGCTAGTTTTGAAAATACTTTTTGCAAACCAAATTCCTAACATCGTCCATTGCTACGGCTTTAACCTACAGTCAACACAGCTCTGATACCAACGCTGTGGGGACCCCGGAATATTGGAGGTTTATACCAAATTAATAATCATAACAAAAGCAAAATTTTTAATCAAGAACAATCAAGTCTCAATTAAAAATAATACCAGAAGTATAATCATTAACAAGGTACAATTCCAATATTCAGGTTCGGATATGCCTCTCATGTTAGCTCCGTGATGAGTCGCTAACATAGACATATCCTTACAACATGATATCACAAGCATACGATTGGAATATATTAATAAAAATTTACAATGAAACATTAAGTAAATCATAAATGAAAAAGGAAGTAATAAAATGAACTTCCCAGTGGAGCGCCACAACCCAAGGGCAACTTGACTGGGATTAAAGCCGAAGTAACCCCGTAATCGCTTCAACTTGAAATATTTCTAGGGCGTTCTTTACCTGCAACAAGTGGACAATTCCACTGAGTACGGAAGGTACTCAGCAAGAATTACACAAACTATTTAAAATAAAGTGTCTGATAGGTTGTAACATCCCAAAATTGGTTTGTGTTTCAAATGTAATAAAAATGAGGAGAAATTAAAACTTTTTCTCTGATCTTGATTTTTGTAATCAGTTCCATAATTTTTGTAAAGGAATTATGGGAAATCAAAAATCAGATTGCCATTTGGACACCAACACAAATCTCCTTCATGAAAATCTTGTGCCCAACCCTTGAAAATAATTTTCTTTGAACCTAGGAGTGATGTTTAACACCTCAGAATTATTTCGTAATTTTCAGAAATTATTTGATAATTTTTGAGACAAGTCAAACATTAGTCAAACTCCTATAATAGCCTTCTGGAATTTTTAGAGAAAAATGCAGTGCATAAAAGTCTCTGAGAATTTTATATGAGGTTCCTCCTGCAGTCAGCAAGCTCCAGTTAAAATTTCATAAATTTTGGAGTTTGTTTGCTACCCCAAATAATTCCTCCAAAAATCAGTTATTCAAATTCAAACTCTAACTGGTTTTCACTGTTCCTCGGTTTCGGATCAGACTCGGGCTCGAGCCACTTGACTCGGTCCAGTCAACTAATCGCACCGGCGCGGTCGATCGGGTGTGCAGGTCGTGATCCGTTGGATCGACATCGAACGGCCCTCGACGCTTGAGCGATGGAATCGTTCTAATCCACCGATCTAACTCAACCGCTCGATTTCAATCCGACGATCGACGAGTCGTCTCTTTCTCCGGTCGGCTCGGCGTCAAGATCGGCCATGGCGTGCAGAGGAGAAAAGCCGCGGCGTCCTGTCCACTCCACGGTCGCCTTTAAACGGCTATCTCTGAGCGCATTTATTGCTCGTCGTGCTCCTCCCTCAGCGTCCCTCTCCAACCGCTCCGTCGCTCTCTCGCTCAAGCGGCGGTTTGACCGGCGGGGTTATCGCCGTTGCCCTCTGCCATCCCCGGCTATTTAAGCTCCTTGGTTTCTCCCTTAGCTTCCTTTAGCAACACCGCAGCTCTAGCTAGCACTCACAAGTCCGCTGGAGCCACAGATCTTCGAGAATCCTTCGGCCGCCATTGTCGGTGTTGGAGCTTCGGTGAAGTCGGTGCAGCACGGGCTTCCTTCTTCAAGTCTTTGCTCCCTCTGCTCTCCCTCTACTGACTGAAGCTTAACCCTCTGTCAATTTGACTTTTGATAGAAAGGAGCAGCTCAATTTCGGACTTCCCCCTTTTCGGCCAAAATCGTCATTCTTCTTCGCCCGAGCAGCATCGACTCTTCTCGGTGCCTCCTTTGCGCCCAGGTAACCCTCTTTAGCCCCTAGTGGCCTGGCACCAGCTCCCGTGGACCGCAGCTGAGCCGTTTGCATTTTTCGTTTTCGGTCATTTTTGCTCACTTCGGTCCCCTCCGGCTTGCCGACGTTCTGGTCCACCGCAGCCGAATTCGTTGGTACCTTTAGGTGCGGAATGATGTTTGGGACCCATTTTGGGCACTTGCTCGCACCACCGCGGCCAGAGCCGCCGGCGACGAGCCGTTCCTCCCCGTCGTTTTTACCGGACGAAAACAGGACGATGGTTTGAACGTGAGTCGATGCGAACCGTCGATCCTTAGATCTACGGCCCACGTTCGCGTGGAAAATTTTGAACTCGTCGCGCGTCTCGGTCTGTGGACCGTTGGATCTAAGATCAATGGTCCTGATGCGAGTCCGCGCGGAGCGTTGGATCCCAGATCCACGGCTCGCGTGCGCGTGAACGTTCGGACCGCCGAACGCTCCCATCCACGTGGACCGTTGGATCCAGATCCAACGGCGGACGATCGATGTCGGTCGCCCGCGCTTTCAGAGCCAAAGTGGTCGTGGACCGTTGGATCCTGATCCAACGGTTAACGACCAGGGTTTCGCGGCCGCGCGCGCGCGCGCGTTAGCGCTGGGACGCGGACCATCGGATCCGCGATCGACACCCCTCGTTCGGCCACGTCATTTCTAAATTCTGATTTTCCCGAAGAGGTTTATTTATCAACTGAAAAATGTGATAACTTGCAAAATGCATAACTAATTCATTTCAAATCCTTTTCGGTTGATTCAAATTTTGTTGGTTATGTTTTTAACTAGACTTTAATTTAAAAATGTTTCCAGACTCAGTATAGCTCCAGAAATTTTTGCTAATGAATAGTAGCATTTTTGATTTATAAAAGCTGAGCAAAATTGTTTTGGTCATATCTTTGGCATTAAGGATCCAAATCAATTGGTTCTTGTTGCTACATTCATTATAAATCAAGACCTTGCTACTGTAAAAATTTCAGGATTTTTGGAGGGATTTTACTGTTGGGTCTTTGCTTTTTATTCGTTCTTATCGGTCGCTTTTTGCTTTCTCGTTAGGATCCGAAGAGCACGTTGATAATCTTGTTGATCCACAAGCAGCTGACACCACCTTACAACAAGCGAGCAAGATATTTGATCATAAATGTCCCATTACTTTCAAAGACTAATATCTTGTTTACAAATTATATGTATGCATTGCTTTTGTGTCCAATTATTTTTGCCCTGTTTAGAGGTAGCTATTCCTAATGCATTGTTGCCATTAAAATGTTATCCCTTGCCACAACCATAAGTTATTATCTTCGCTGGTGAATTAGAGCCCGGTGATTTAATTATGCTCTTTTACTGTCTTTGCGATGTCATGCTTAGAAATGCTTAGCTACCGGTAGAATTGGGCGGTTATCGACTTAGTCGATGACCTTGATCACACAAATCATTTTGTTTATTTTTGGTTCAGCACCTTATGCTTTAGTTTTGTAAAAACCGAAAATGAAACAAAATGATTTGACTTGGGCACAATGGCATGTTGGTGTGATTGTTGGGTGTGACAAGGAAAGGTGCCCAGGTCCCTAAGGACCGAAAATGTTGGTTGCGCCATTGATCCAAGTACTTTTGCGTACTAACCACATGAGGGTTATATGGGACCCCTCTTGACGTAGTACTTTGGCGTGTGTTATCTCCGAGTCGCAGGAGGGGGTTGTGTGTGTTGTGTGAAACATGATATGTGTTCTCGGTGTTCTTGTGTTGGGTGTGCGGTGGTGGAGATTACGGGTAGGCTCTCCACCTCGAGGAGCGTCGTAGTTGTCCAAGGCTTTACCCGGGAAGGGTAGTTGACCGAGGCTTTACGATGACTCCGACACAACGTATGGGTTTCTATCCATACGGGCGGCTCGTGAATAATTCACAATATTGGAAACGTCTCGTAGGACTTAGCCGTGCCGGCATACCAAAGGAAGTGTGCTTAATCATGTGGCAAAAAGGCGGTCTGACATGTGGGTAAGTTGGTACACCTGCGCAGGATAAAACTATTGAATAGCCTCGCCCTAGGTTATGGACACGCTTGGAGATTTCCATAAGATCTAGACTTCAACAACTGCTTTTGTTTTTAAAATTAAAACTTGACATGGTTGGCATGAATGGGTAATTCATGCTATTGTTGTGGTGACTAATGGTTTGGTCACTTCCAGGACTGTTTTACTGTTGTTGCTACTTGATTACTACTGTTTGTATCAAATAAAATCAGATTTATTAAATGGCTTTCAATCTATTACATTATTGCAAATAAACTTGCTTTATGCTTAAAAATTTGAGTCCTAACCTGCTCCACTTATATAAGCTTGCATGTAGTTATTGCATAGACACATTATCATTCTTATATATCTTAATAGTACATTCAAAGTACTCACCCAGCTTTTGTTGAAATTTGCTTTTGTTTGCAGAGGAAGAAGGTGAGCCCCAAGGGCCTCACTTTTGTGAGTTGTGCTGTGGATTCGACGACTAGCTTGGCGGTCCGGTCGGTTGCCTTGTGGGTTAAAGGCACACTGATTGGCTCTTTTGTTTTATAGCCATCTTATGGCACTTTTGCTTCCGCTGTTAAATTTCTTTATGTATTTGTCATTTGGCCGGTCGGCCCCTCTTTTGTAATGACTATCCCTTATTTATGTTATCTTCTGGCTTGTTGTTTTTGTTTCGGTTCTATGTGGATGAATGGAATTGATGCATGAACTTTGTAAAGAGGTGTGTATACTGCACTCTGGGAAGTATACATGTCTCGAGTCTCGGATTATCTGATTTGTGATGCTAGGACCAAGTGGATGGTTAAGCATTACAAGCCGGATAAACCGGGGTCTCACAAGGTTTGGTATCAGAGCCATACTGACCGTAGTAACCCAAGCTTGGTCGTCTTTAGGATATTTTGGAAAACCTTAATTTCAAAGTATCAAATGATTTTTGAAAGCTTAAGGAATTCTCAGATTTTATTCCTTACCTATCTTAGCTTTCTCCTCTCATCTTACTCTAATTTAAGTTTTGAAAGTTGTTTTCCTCTCATCTCCTTTTCAAAGATAGTGTTATCGATTAAATGGGTTTTGGGAACCACTGAGTTTGGCAAATTGAAGTTCTTAGGGTTTTGAAGTTTCTGGACTGAAGGTTTCGGCTAGAGGCTTGGATGCGGAATCTGAACAACACGCTTCAATTTCCAGACAGCAAGCTCAATGGTTTCTGATAGGACCACTGAGCTTGGCAAATTGAAGTGTGCCAGGTTTTGAAGTTTCTAGGGTGGAAGACTTCGGCTGGGAGCTTGGATGCGAAATCGCTACAGCAACCTCAATTTCCGGACAGCAAGCTCGATGGTTTCTAATGGGGTAGAAAATGAGAGTTTAATCAACTAAAATTTGGGGGGTTAAAAGGGTAAGATGTGATACTAGTTGGCTATGTATCTAACACTATTTTCGCTGATTTAGCCTTGATCTTAAGTGGTATTAGATCTTACCTTGACCTTCTGATTTTTATCTTCTCAAACAATTACTCGTTCATTCAATACGGGTTAGTTGCATTGGGGAGTTGAGCTTTGGTTTTATGATTCCTTGCCGTTTTTGGAGTCTTTTTGTAAACCTGCCTAAGTTTATACACATACTGGTTTTGGCTTTCGGTTAGGGTGATATTCCATTCCCCTAGTCGTTAGCTTTTCGCTTTTTTTTTCGGCTTTGAATCTTTGAGTTTAGTTTTAACCAAAATTTCTTGCAGCAGGATGGCGGGGGCGACTCGTAGCGGCCAAGGCGATCACCGTCGGGACGAGATCTTCCTCCTCCTCCGACCATGGCCGAGGTCCTTCTTGGATCGAGCGCAACCGCGCGAGGACGGGAGGGTTCTTACGGGCGTCATCACGCGCAACACTTCCGCCCTTTCGGTGCTTCGTGATCCGGGCAAGGGGTGGACACCACGCGTGGGGACTTGCGGAGTTTCTTCGCACCCGACCCCCACGTTCTCAGTCCGAGGACTCGCTTGACGCCATTTAATCGCTTCGTCGGTGGAGCGGAAGCCAGATAGCGCGATGCGGGAGCACGAGAAGGCGCTGCTTGCATCACACCACGGTGGAGGGTGCGGCTTTGTCTTGGTGGGAGAGCTTTCGCCATGCACTGACGGTCACACCGTCACTTGGGAGGAGTTCATCGCCTTCCGCCGCTATCATATTCCTTCCGCTTGATGAAGTCAAGAAGAAGGAATTCTTGTCGCTCGAGCAAGGGCGTCGTTCGACCACGAAGTATCTTTACGAGTTCAACCATTTGGCTCGTTATGCTCGGAGGAGGTGGCCACCGATGAGGCCAAGCAAGAGAAGTTCAAGGATGGTTTGTCCGAGGAGCTGCGGGACAAGCTATCCATCGTTGACTTTCGATTTCCGTGCCTTGGTGGACAAGGCCATCGTTCTTGAAAGCGCGGGAGAGCACTTGTGGATTCCCATAGCGCAAGTGGGAGGCCCACAAGTCGTATGAGCGCTCTTTCCGTTCTCGTGTTGGGCGATCTCGGGGTCCGTCCTCCGCCTCAAAGCACCCGAGGCCGTCAAGACTGTTTTCGCCCTTCGCAGCCGTGCCCCAATCACGTGCATCTGCGAGTCGGCCAGAGGCCTCCGCACAGCCGCGGATGTCACTGCTCTTCTCGCAACAACAAGGGGCATTATGCGAACCAATGCCCCAAGAAGGCAGAGCGACCCTCGTCCTAATGGAGGACGCGGTCGAGGTGGTTCTTCTCGGGACACGAAGATAGTCCCTACTACCCAAGGCGTGGGTAGTGGTCGCGTCAACCTCATCTCAAGCAGAGGAGGCACGGGAGGCACCCGACGTCTTGGCCGGGTACGCTTCTGTTAACTCTCATTCTGCTCTTGCTTTGTTTGATTCAGAGCATCTCATTCTTTTGTTTCAGTCTTTTGTCTGCTATTAGTGAGCTCCTCTTTACTCCATTGTTGGTCCCATTGCTCATTCGCTCTCGGGTTCGGAGTTGAGGGTGAATCTGAGTGTAGGGATGTCCCAATTGAGATCGAGGAGTAAGATTTCTTGCGAATCTTATCCTCCTCCATTCGCAAGTCTAGATGTAATTCTTGGTATGGATTGGTTGTCTCAAAGATAAGGGACAAATCGATTGCGCCAAGAAGTGTGTCTCTATCTAGCCTTCCGTGGCGGGTTCGCTTTTAAGTCGCTAGGTCCGCATCTTTTCGCTTGAAGCGAAGCTCGCTCTAGATATTAGTGAAGTCCCAACCGTTCGTGACTTCATCGATGTCTTTCTGAAGATCTTCGAGGATGCCACCGGTTCGAGAACTCGAGTTTGTCATTGAGTTGGTTCCGTGCATCGCCCGATTTCAAAGAGGCACTATCGGATGCCACCGAGCGAGTTGGTGGAATTGAAGAAGCAATCGAGTGAGCTGCAAGAAAAGGTTTCATCCGCCTAGCTCATCTCCGTGGGGTTGTCGGCAATCTTCGTGAAGAAGAAGGACAATACTTTGCGCATAATGCGTTGATTACCGTCCGCTTAATGAAGTAACGGTAAAGAACAAGTATCCATTGCCCGCATCGATGATCTCTTTGATCAATTAACTGGAGCTCGAGTGTTCTCCAAGATTGATTTGAGAATGGGATATCATCAAGTTCGGATACGACCGAGGATATTCCAAAGGCGGCTTTCTCTACTCGCTACGGCTTGTATGAGTATACCGTCATATCATTTGGCTTAACCAATTCTCCGCCTTGTTCATGAACCTCATGAATTCGGTATTCATGGAGTATTTGGATAAGTTTGTCGTGGTCTTCATCGATGATATTCTTATCTATTCTAAGAACGATGAGGAACATGATGAGCATCTGAGGCTCGTGTTAGGCAAGCCGTGAGCATCATTTGTATCGAAGTTCGACAAGTCGCGATTCGGTTGAAGGAAGTGGCCTTCCTGGGTCATGTTCTTTCAGCAGGAGGCGTAGCCGTTGATCCTAGTAAGATCAGCGATGTTCTTTCTTGGTGTCAGCCTACTTCGGTAACCGAAGTGCGGAGTTTTCTCGGTTTAGCGGGATATTATCGCCGTTTTATCGAGAACTTCTCCAAGATCGCGAAGCCGATGACGGAGTTGCTCAAGAAGGACAAGAAGTTCTTGTGGTCCGATGCCTGTGAGGAAAGCTTCCAACTACTCAAGAAGCGTTTGACCACCGCTCCCGTCCTTGTTCTTCCCGATATTCATCGAAGTTTCGATATCTTTTGCGATGCTTCTCGTCGAGGACTCGGTTGTGTCCTTATGCAAGAAGGCAAGGTAGTGGCCTATGCATCAAGGCAATTGAGACCTCATGAACTCAACTACCCTACCCATGACTTGGAATTGGTGCTTTGTGATTCATGCACTTAAGATTTGGCGACATTACCTAATCGGAATCGTTGTGAAGTGTATTCGGATCACAAAAGCCTAAAGTATTTGTTCACCCAACCAGATCTGAACCTCAGGCAAAAGAGATGGTTGGAGTTGGTCAAAGATTATGACATGGGTATTCACTACCATCCGGGCAAGGCTAACGTCGTTGCCGATGCGCTCAGTCGCAAAGCACATTGCAATGCCTTGTTGCTCCAGGGATGTCAACCCACCCTTCTGGAGGAATTTCAGCGTCTCAACTTAGGTTTGGTTGAGCGTGGTTCCCTCGCTGCCTTGGTTGTGCGACCAACCTTGGTAGATCGGATTAAGGTCGCCGGCAATCGATCTTTGGAATAAGCCGCATCAAGGAAAATGTCAAGAACGGAGCAGTCAAGTGCTTTTCCGAGGATGAGCATGGTGTTGTAAGGTTCGGGCAGCGCCTTGTGGTTCCAAAGGACATGGAATTGCGGAATTTGATCCTCCGCGAAGCCCATGATTCGCCTTTGTCTATCCATCCCGGGGCCACAAAGATGTATCAAGATCTCCGTCAGAGATTTTGGTGGACCCGAATGAAGTGGGAGATTGCGGTTCGTTCTTCGAGTCGCGACGTGTGTCGTCGTGTCAAGGCGAGCATCGGCGTCGGCGGGATCTTGACCTTTGCCCATTCCGGAATGGAAGTGGGATTCGATCGGGATGGATTTTATCACCGGTCTACCCAGGTCGCCTAAGGGAAATGATGCCATTTGGGTCGTCATCGATCGCTTGACGAAAGTGGCTCATTTCATTCCTGTCAAGACTCAGCTTCGCGTGGGGCTCTTAGCCGAGCTCTATATCGCCAGAATTGTGAGTTTGCATGGGATCCCGAAGACGATCATTTCTGATCGTGGTTCCCTGTTCACTTCTCGATTTTGGCATAGTTTGCAAGAGGCTATGGGAACCCGTCTTACCTTTAGCACAGCATATCACCCCCAAACTGATGGTCAGACCGAAAGGGTCAACCAAGTGTTGGAAGACATGCTTCGTGCTTGTGTCCTCTCCTATGGAAAGAATTGGGAGAAATGCTTGCCATTTGCCGAGTTTTCCTACAACAACGATTTCGAGCGGTCTCGGCATGGCACCTTTCGAGGCCTTATACGGGAGAAAGTGCAGAACCCCGTTGAATTGGTCGGAGACGGGCGAAAGACCTTTCTTTGGCCCGGACTCGATCAATGAGGCCGAGAGTCAAGTCCAGCTTATTCGTGATCGGTTGCGCACCGCTCAATCCAGGCAGAAGAGCTATGCGGATCGCCGTCGTCGTGAGTTGAGCTTTGAGCCTGATGACTTTGTTTATCTCAAAGTCTCTCCTTTGAAGGGCCATCAGCGTTTCGGCGTCAAGGGCAAGTTAGCTCCTCGATATGTCGGTCCTTACCGTGTTATCGAGAGGAAAGGAGCTGTTGCCTATAAGTTGGAATTGCCAGCTGCACTCGAAGGGGTACATGATGTTTTCCATGTGTCCCAACTAAAGAAGTGTCTCCGTGTTCCAACTGAGGAAGCTCCGTTGGAAACCCTCGATGTCCAAGGGGATTTGACCTATCGCGAGCACCCTGTTCGCATACTCGATGAGGCTGAACGAAGAACGAGGAATAAAACCATCAGATTCCTCAAAGTTCAGTGGTCAAACCATTCCGAGGATGAGGCTACTTGGGAAAGGGAAGATCGTCTCCGTGCAGACTATCCATCTTTCTTTACCGAGTGAGTCAAATCTCGGGACGAGATTTTTGTAAGGGGGGGAGGTTTTGTAACATCCCAAAATTGGTTTGTGTTTCAAATGTAATAAAAATGAGGAGAAATTAAAACTTTTTCTCTGATCTTGATTTTTGTAATCAGTTCCATAATTTTTGTAAAGGAATTATGGGAAATCAAAAATCAGATTGCCATTTGGACACCAACACAAATCTCCTTCATGAAAATCTTGTGCCCAACCCTTGAAAATAATTTTCTTTGAACCTAGGAGTGATGTTTAACACCTCAGAATTATTTCGTAATTTTCAGAAATTATTTGATAATTTTTGAGACAAGTCAAACATTAGTCAAACTCCTATAATAGACTTCTGGAATTTTTAGAGAAAAATGCAGTGCATAAAAGTCTCTGAGAATTTTATATGAGGTTCCTCCTGCAGTCAGCAAGCTCCAGTTAAAATTTCATAAATTTTGGAGTTTGTTTGCTACCCCAAATAATTCCTCCAAAAATCAGTTATTCAAATTCAAACTCTAACTGGTTTTCACTGTTCCTCGGTTTCGGATCAGACTCGGGCTCGAGCCACTTGACTCGGTCCAGTCAACTAATCGCACCGGCGCGGTCGATCGGGTGTGCAGGTCGTGATCCGTTGGATCAGCATCGAACGGCCTCGACGGTTGAGCGATGGAATCGTTCTAATCCACCGATCTAACTCAACCGTTCGATTTCAATCCGACGATCGACGAGTCGTCTCCTTCCTCCTCCGGCTTCGCGTCACAAGATCGGCCATGGCGTGCAGAGGAGAAAAGCCGCGGCGTCCTGTCCACTCCACGGTCGCCTTTAAACGGCTATCTCTGGGCGCATTTATTGCTCGTCGTGCTCCTCCTCAGCGCCCCTCTCCAACCGCTCCGTCGCTCTCGCGCTCAAGCGGCGGTTTGACCCGAGCGGGTTATCGCCGTTGCCCTCGCCATCCCCGCTATTTAAGCTCCTTGGTTTCTCCCTTAGCTTCCTTTAGCAACACCGCAGCTCTAGCTAGCACTCACAAGTCCATTGGAGCCACAGATCTTCGAGAATCCTTCGGCCGCCATTGTCGGTGTTGGAGCTTCGGTGAAGTCGGTGCAGCACGGGCTTCCTTCTTCAAGTCTTTGCTCCCTCTGCTCTCCCTCTACTGACTGAAGCTTAACCCTCTGTCAATTTGACTTTTGATGAAGGAGCACTCAATTCGGACTTCCCCTTTCGCCAAAATCGCCATTCTTCTTCGCCCGAGCAAAGATCGACTCTTCTCGGTGCCTCCTTTGCGCCTGTGTAACCCTCTTTAGCCCCTAGTGGCACGGCACCACTCCGTGGACCGGTGAGCCGTTTGCATTTTTCGTTTTCGGTCATTTTTGCTCACTTCGGTCCCCTCCGGCTTGCCGACGTTCTAGTCCACCGCAGCCGAATTCGTTGGTACCTTTAGGTGCGGAATGATGTTTGGGACCCATTTTGGGCACTTGCTCGCACCACCGCGCCGAGCCGCCGTGGCGACGAGCCGTTCCTCCCGTCGTTTTCCGGACGAACAGGGACGATGGTTTGAGCGTGAGTCGTCGCGAACCGTCGATCCTTAGATCTACGGCCCGTTCGCGTGAAAAATTTTGAACTCGTCGCGCGTCTCGGTCTGTGGACCGTTGGATCTAAGATCAATGGTCCTGATGCGAGTCCGCACGGAGCGTTGGATCCCAGATCCACGGCTCGCGTGCGCGTGAACGTTCGGACCGCCGAACGCTCCCATCCACGTGGACCGTTGGATCCAGATCCAACGGCGGACGACCGATGTCGGACGCGCCAAGGCTCAGACCAAAGTGAGTCGTGGACCGTTGGATCCTGATCCAGCGGTTAACGACTGAGGTTTTGACGCGCGCCGCTGGCGCTAGCGCTGGGACGCGGACCATCAGATCCGCGATCGACGCCCCTCGTTCGGCCACGTCATTTCTAAATTCTGATTTTCCCGAAGAGGTTTATTTATCAACTGAAAAATGTGATAACTTGCAAAATGCATAACTAATTCATTTCAAATCCTTTTGGTTGATTCAAATTTTGTTGGTTATGTTTTTAACTAGACTTTAATTTAAAAATGTTTCCAGACTCAGTATAGCTCAGAAATTTTTGCTAATGAATAGTAGCATTTTGATTTATAAAAGTGAGCAAAATTGTTTTGGTCATATCTTTGGCATTAAGGATCCAAATCAATTGGTTCTTGTTGCTAAATTCATTATAAATCAAGACCTTGCTACTGTAAAAATTTCAGGATTTTGGAGGATTTTACTGTTGGGTCTTTGCTTTTATTCGTTCTTATCGGTTGCTTTTGCTTTCTCGTTAGGATCAGAAGAGCACGTTGATAATCTTGTTGATCCACAGCAGACACCACCTTACAGCAAGCGTGCAAGATATTTGATCATAAATGTCCCATTACTTTCAAAGACTAATATCTTGTTTACAAATTATATGTATGCATTGCTTTTGTGTCCAATTATTTTTGCCTGTTTAGAGGTAGCTATTCCTAATGCATTGTTGCCATTAAAATGTTATCCCTTGCCACAACCATAAGTTATTATCTTATTTGGTGAATTAGAGCCCGTGATTTAATTATGCTCTTTTACTGTCTTTGCGATGTCATGCTTAGAAATGCTTAGCTACCGGTAGAATTGGGCGGTTATCGACTTAGTCGATGACCTTGATCACACAAATCATTTTGTTTATTTTTGGTTCAGCACCTTATGCTTTAGTTTTGTAAAAAACGAAAATGAAACAAAATGATTTGACTTGGGCACAATGGCATGTTGGTGTGATTGTTGGGTGTGACAAGGAAGGTGCCAGTCCCTAAGGACCGAAAATGTTGCTTGCGCCATTGATCCAAGTACTTTTGCGTACTAACCACATGAGGGTTATATGGGACCCCTCTTGACGTAGTACTTTGGCGTGTGTTATCTCCGAGTCACGGGGAGGGTTGTGTGTGTTGTGTGAAACATGATATGTGTTCTCGGTGTTCTTGTGTTGGGTGTGCGGTGGTGGAGATTCGGGTAGGCTCTCCACCTCGAGGGCGTCGTAGTTGTCCAAGGCTTTACAGGGAAGGGTAGTTGACCGAGGCTTTACGATGACTCCGACACAACGTATGGGTTTCTATCCATACAGGCGGCTCGTGAATAATTCACAATATTGGAAGCGTCTCGTAGGACTTAGCCGTGCTGCTGCATACCAAAGGAAGTGTGCTTAATCATGTGGCAAAAGGCGATCCGACATGTGGGTAAGTTGGTACACCTGCAGGATAAAACTATTCGAATAGCCTCGCCCTAGGTTATGGACACGCTTGGAGATTTCCAAGATCTAGACTTCAACAAGCTGTTTTTGTTTTAAAAATTAAAACTTGACATGGTTGGCATGAATGGGTAATTCATGCTATTGTTGTGGTGACTAATGGTTTAGTCACTTCGAGATGCTTTTCTTGTTGTTGCTACTTGATTACTCTGTTTGTATCAAATAAAATCAGATTTATTAAATGGCTTTCAATCTATTACATTATTGCAAATAAACTTGCTTTATGCTTAAAAATTTGAGTCCTAACCTGCTCCACTTATATAAGCTTGCATGTAGTTATTGCATAGACCTGTTATCATTCTTATATATCTTGCAGTACATTCAAAGTACTCACCCGAGTTTTTTTCGGGTCGCTTTTGTTTGCAGAGGAAGAAGGTGAGCCCCAAGGGCCTCACTTTTGTGAGTTGTCTTTGTGGATTCGACGACTAGCTTGGCGGTCCGGTCGGTTGCCTTGTGGGTTAAAGGCACACTGATTGGCTCTTTTGTTTTATAGCCATCTTATGGCACTTTTGCTTCCGCTGTTAAATTTCTTTATGTATTTGTCATTTGGCCGGTCGGCCCCTCTTTTGTAATGACTATCCCTTATTTATGTTATCTTCTGCCTTATTGTTTTTGTTTCGGTTCTATGTGGATGAATGGAATTGATGCATGAACTTTGTAAAGAGTGTGTATATCGCACTCTGGAAGTATACATGTCTCGAGTCTCGGATTATCGATTTGTGATGCTAGGACCAAGTGGATGGTTAAGCATTACATGTTGGATAAACCGGGTCTCACAAGGTTTGTATCGAGCCATCTTGACCGTAGTAACCCAAGCAGTCGTCTTTAGGATATTTTGGAAAACCTTAATTTCAAAGTATCAAATGATTTTTGAAAGCTTAAGGAATTCTCAGATTTTATTCCTTACCTATCTTAGCTTTCTCCTCTCATCTTACTCTAATTTAAGTTTTGAAAGTTGTTTTCCTCTCATCTCCTTTTCAAAGATAGTGTTATCGATTAAATGGGTTTTGGGAACCACTGAGTTTGGCAAATTGAAGTTCTTAGGGTTTTGAAGTTTCTGGACTGAAGGTTTCGGCTAGAGGCTTGGATGCGGAATCTGAACAACACGCTTCAATTTCCAGACAGCAAGCTCAATGGTTTCTGATAGGACCACTGAGCTTGGCAAATTGAAGTGTGCCAGGTTTTGAAGTTTCTAGGGTGGAAGACTTCGGCTGGGAGCTTGGATGCGAAATCGCTACAGCAACCTCAATTTCCGGACAGCAAGCTCGATGGTTTCTAATGGGGTAGAAAATGAGAGTTTAATCAACTAAAATTTGGGGGGTTAAAAGGGTAAGATGTGATACTAGTTGGCTATGTATCTAACACTATTTTCGCTGATTTAGCCTTGATCTTAAGTGGTATTAGATCTTACCTTGACCTTCTGATTTTTATCTTCTCAAACAATTACTCGTTCATTCAATACGGGTTAGTTGCATTGGGGAGTTGAGCTTTGGTTTTATGATTCCTTGCCGTTTTGGAGTCTTTTGTAAACCTGCCTAAGTTTATACACATACTGGTTTTGGCTTTCGGTTAGGGTGATATTCCATTCCCCTAGTCGTTAGCTTTTCGCTTTTTTTTTCGGCTTTGAATCTTTGAGTTTAGTTTTAACCAAAAATTTCTTGCAACAGATGGTCGGCGCACTCAGAGCGGCCAAGGCGATCGGTGGTCAGACGAGGATCTTCCTCCTCCTCCGACCATGGCCGAGGTCCTTCTTGGATCGGCGCAACCGCGTCGAGGACAGAGGGTTCTTCGGGCGTCATCACGCAACACTTCCGCCCTTCCGGTGCTTGAGGATCCGGGCAAGGGGTGGACACCGGCGCGTGGGGACTTGCGGAGTTTCTTCGCACCCCACCCCCACGTTCTCCAGTCGAGGACCGCTTGACCTTGACGATCGGCCGTCGGTGGAGCGGAAGCCAGATAGCGCAGCGATGCGGGAGCACGAGAAGGCGCTGTTTGCATCACACCGGTGGAGGGTGCGGCTTTGTCTTGGTGGGAGAGCTTTCTCGCCATGCGACGGCCACACCGTCACTTGGGAGGAGTTTCAGACGCCTTCCGCGCTATCATATTCCTTCCGCTTGATGAAGTCAAGAAGAAGGAATTCTTGTCGCTCGAGCAAGGGCACCGTTATTTGGACACAGTAGAACAAAAGTTATGCTTGTTTCTTTACTACCGCCCAGAATCATCAATGCGTTGCGAAGTTTTGATGGTTAGATTTCAATTTGTTAAGAGCCGATTCAGGGCTGTCCACCTAAACGAATATTGTAGACTACCTTCTTATCTTTCCAGATTGGTAAAGAACACTTTGTTTGGATCTGTAGAACAAAAGTTGTGCTTGTTTCTTTCTTGCTGTCCCAAACTAGATTTCGCTTAGCTTGTAGTCTAGTTGAGTCGATCGAGTTATGGGAAAACGTTGTAGAGTGCTACGATTAAGGACTTGCTATGCATGGTTGATTGATGTTTGGTGTCATTCTTGGTTACTGTGTGGTGGTGAGCGCGGTGCTAGCTCGTTCGCCTCTTTTCTTCCGTTTCACGGTGAAGGCAAGAAATCGAGATAGTAATGATGTGTTGCTTTGTTTCCTAATTGATGAATGCCATGGTTAATGATGATGCTTTGAGTTTGATATTGTTGATGAGCATCACTTTTCATGATGAGTTGATAGCATGCTTTACATTACGCATCATAGCATTGGATCCACGTGCCTTAAGGGCATGTGCCTTGAGAATGTTTTTCTTTGGATCCCGTCATGCATTAGGCGGGCTGGTCCCCACACTCGTGGAGTGTGGGCTTTGGATCCACGTGCCTAGAGGGCACAGGCCTAAAGTATGTATCGACGGATACACTACTCGGCATTACTGTAATTGCTAAGAAGTGAAGAATATGCATTCATGACATATCATTGCATTTACGTATAAGATGTGGATTGGTCTATTTGGCTTTTGTTGATGTTGTTCATGGTGAGATTGTTGATTTTCCTTGTCCACATATGAGGCTATGTTTACTTACTATTGCTCTTTCTTTGAGTCGTAGACTCACTCTTGTTGTGTTGTGCTTTCTAGGTACCTCTCGACGCAATGGCATGTATGGGGAGGGGTAGTCATGGTGCACTTCACACATTTATAACCACAACGAATGACCTAGTTCAATTATCCAAATTCTTAGAATTGATGTTTCCTTTAGGTGGATGATTTTGTGACCACCCTTCGTGGTGGATGTTTTTGTGACCATCCTTCGTGGTGGATGATTTTTTTTTGACTGCATTCATGGATGGTCCTTTTAGGTCTTAAATCCTTCGTTCTAAGATCATGTAATTCCATTACGATGTTTGAATTGGGACACTTACACTTTCGTGATAGTTGTTCGTTATCTAAATGAGTTTAGTATGGGTGGATGCTTGAACTTAGTTGCTAAAGTGAGGACCCCTTAGATTGACTTATGCTCAATTGATAAGTGAATTGCTTTCATTGAGAAATTAGAGACGGCCATAGGATTGATTTTTTTTATAGCTTGTTGTCTTTCATGATTGGATGCTTGGGTGATGGCTTACTCATTGATGTCGATGATTAATATTTATCTTTCTTCATGTTATGGTTGAACTTATTCGAATTGTTGTAGAATGTTAGCCTTTAGGTAACATCCGGCTTCCACATAGACACGATGTTACACCCATTGTCACTCCTAATGGCTCTCAAAGCTCCAAGTATATCAACAAAGACAATTCTAAAGACCAAATCTCGAAAAATCCAAATGCTTCGTCCTTAGAAGCAAGAAAATAAACCCATGAATACGGAGTAATCATCCACAACCACCAAGACATACCATTTCCCACCGGTGGATCGAACTCTAGAAGGACCAATCAGATCTAAGTGAAGAAGCTGTCCAGGTCCATCAGTCATTACCAAAGTAAGAGGTGGGTGGGAAGCAGACACCATCTTACCATGTCTCTGTGGTGAGCACACAAGATCTCTAACGACCTTCAACCTAGGCAAACCTCTAATCAAGTCCTTGCAACCGACTCTAGACAAATGATCAAAACCTATATGCCCAAGTCTACGATACCACAAAACAAGGTCATGAGAATCAGAGGCTACAAGACACCTAGGACTGGATTCAGAAGAAATACTGAAATTTGCAGTAAGATCTTCTCAAATGGAGATCTCAAAAACAAGCTCACCGAGGGATCTAGAACTCTGCACTCACCTCTCTTAAACCTCACTTCTAGACCCTCATCAAGCGGTGAGAAGCAGATAGAAGATTATACCTCACTTACTTACCAAAGCGTCTTTTAGCATGAACTTGTCGTTGACGCAAGACGGTGCCCTTTGCATCCACGGTCCGGTAGAAGCATCCCCAAATGTAATCAATTCATTGCCGGATGCACGTGTGAGGGAGGAGAACCATCGAGAATCTCCAGTCATATGTCGAGAACACCCGGAGTCAACAAGCCATATGTCCTCCTTCCTCGCACGACGAACCTAAAAAGCACAATCAGAAAACATCCGTGCCTCAGTACTGGGGTTAGTGATAAATGATCGAGGGATCCAGTACTGAGAAGCACGATGTCTAGGAGCAGCAGTAGAAATAGCAGAAACATGATCAGGAATAAAATCATAAGGATGCACATGAGAACCACCTAGACCTCTCCGAAACGATCTACCAAAAGATCGATACTCCCCCTGTCTAGATGCTACCCGTGGTCTCTCCTCACGATGTCCTAAACCAACATGCTGCCTAGACCCACCAAAAGAGTCTACAAAGTTCTCTACAAATCTAGGCCTATGTGTGGTGCGATAAACAGACTGCCTAGCTCTAGAGACTACAGCTGGAGTAGGGACTCCTCTAATGGATCTTAGGACGCTCATCCTCTCTTTTCTCTCAAGCTTTGCTCTCAGGAGCGAGAACTCAACAAGTATGGCCTTCTTTCTTGCGAGAAGGTGCAATGGTCTGGACCTTTTGAGAGGTCATGCATGAGAATGAGTGACACCTTTCTTGCCGTAAAGAGTTTGAGCAAAACCCGTGGATTTGAAAACAACCCGGATGGCTTAGGAGGTTCTAGCTCAAACAAACCATTCTTCACAACTCTAGCAATCCTAGGTGGGTTTTTCTTGGAATGCTCTAGGGGATTGAAACCTAGACCACTATTTTTCACGCTCACTTTGGATTGATCAAGAATCATGTTGAGTTTCTTTTTCCCACTTGAAAACTTCTCAAGAGTCACCTTGAGGTAATCATTCTCTTTCATTAAACCCTCACATCTAGTGCACTTGCTAGACTTGATTACCTCATCGCTCTTACTCTTAAGAAGGGCCACTTCCACCTTGAAGGCCTCACAAGACACACAATAGGATTCTCTAATCCTATTCAACTGCTCCTTAAATTTGACTCTAAATGCCTCTTGAATCTGATTAATCATGGTTTCAACTTCAGCATTTAAAGCACAAGAGTTAGAATCAATAACTTTCTTAGAAGCAGTAAAAGACATGGATCTTTTAATTTTAGCCTTTTCTTCAAGGGTCTTGTTAAGGCTTCAATCTCAATTGTAAGCTTGGGACAATTTTCACAAGAAGCAACTCTAGAGTAAACTAGCATTTCTTTCATCTCTTGCATCTTAATCTTATTATTCTTACAATGAGAGCATGTGTGACTAGCATCAAATTTTTGCAATTCTTTTAAGGAGCTATCCAGTTTTAGTTCAAGCAAAGCATAATTTGAGCAAGTTAAAGGGATAGCTTCCATGGCAGTCACATCAAGTGAAATGGCATCTAAGCAAGTAGAACTAGACTTGAGAGATTCTAGTTCATCGAGAGCATCTTTAAGTTGATTAGTGACAGAGGAATGAGCAGATTTCAAGCTTGTCAAGTCATTAAGCAAGCTAGTGCAGGATTCACAAATATCATCAGGATTAATAGATTTAAGCCTAACAACTTCTAGGTTCAAATTATCAATCATAATATCCTGCTTCTTAATCATTTTTACTTGCTTATGCAATTTATGTTCAGCAAGCACCAACGCCCTTTTCATGTCAGCAATAGAAGGGCATACCTCATCAGGATCACTAAAAGGATCCTCATCGTTGGAGGAGTCATTTGTCGTGGTTGTTCTTGGCCATGAAACACATGCCGGTGAAGTCATGCGCCTTCTTCTTGCCACGAGTCACTCTCGTAGTCCTCCGTTCCGAGTCCACATCGCTCATATTGACATTCTCTAGGCGGCAAGGACCCGGCTGACAAACTTGCGATAGTTTGTCTTCTTGGGTTTAGCATCCCTCTCCTGGGGATGTCTTCGTGTCTCCTTCTCCTCCTTGCCCTTTAGCTTGGGGCACCTGGAGCGAATGTGGTTTGGCTCACCACATTCAAAGCACGTGATAGGTCCACTTCTCCTCCTATTCCTCACCTTGTTGTACGCTCTTGTGAATTTGGTGGATAGGAGGGCTAAGTCATCCTCGGGCAATTTCTCAAGTTTCTCATCGCTTAAAGAATGTAAAGCAGATAATGAAAAACCAGATGAGCTACAATCAAGAGAATCAGAAGAACAACCCTTGGATTTGTCGACCACTAATGCCATCGACTCTGTCTTGGGGAGACGCGAGATAAAATCAGTCTCATGCGTCTTCAACCTCGAGTAAAGCTTATCCATGGTAAGCTCACTCATGACAGTGTTGTCATTGATGGAAGTGATCTTCATTCCCCAGACCTTCACATCAAGAGCACCCAGAAGCTGGCGTGCATTTTCAAATTCAGAAAATATCAAGTCAACAGCGCGAAGATCATGAAGAATCTTAGAGAATCTTCCCCACAGCTCATCCAAAGACTCACCAGGCCTTTGCTCAATCTTTGAGTATACTTTCTTGAGCTGGTTCTGTCTCACTTCCTTGATCGCAGTGGACCCTTCATGATAGTCACAAAGAGTCCGCCAGATCTCGTGAGCAGACCGCAAGTGAGCAACACGCTCAAACTCAGATCGACTAAGGCCTTGGATCAAATAACTCCGAGCCTTGCTGTTGGCCTCCACATCTGGAGTGATCATATCGTCATCGGCTGGCACGACATAAGGATTTTTCACCTTTAGCCAAATAGCGTGCCCTTGAGCCTCGATATATGCTTGCATACGAGCCTTCCAGTATGCAAAGTCAACTCCCTTAAAAATGTGTGGCTTGGTTGAGTACTTGTCAGTCGCCATGGCTCCAAAGACCGGTTAAGATCTATGAGAAGAGCTAACCGGCTCTGATACCACTTGTAGGACCGGAAAGGCGCCTAGGGGGGGTGAATAGGCGCTTTCACAATTTTCTCGCCTAAGTCGAATTCAACACAAACTTTACTCCTTTAGCTATGAAAGCTAAGATGATCAGTAAGCACACAGCGGACGCCTTGTGCTGAATTCGATAACCCCCGACAACCACACGACACAAAAGTGGAGACTTAAACTCAAAAGGCAGATCTGGGCACAGGCGGTCTGACCGGCTACCACGGGCGGTCGGACCGACGGTCAACCAGCGGTCTGACCGGCAACTAACTGGCGGTCGGACCGGTGGACAGCGGTTCGACCCGGCCGAACAGCGGTCTGAATATACGGGCGGTCGGACCGCCGTTCAAACACCGGTCTGACCGGTTCAGTCCAGTACTGAAAAAGAACCCCAAATCCAAAACAAAATTTGATCCAACTTTTGATTCAACCAATGAAACTTGACCAAATTTCGAGCACACCTCCCTAATGATATTAGAGACCTATTTCTAGCGACGATCCTTCAGATCCACTCCGCAAAATCGATCTCTCAAGGATTTAACCAATAGGTGCACAAACCCTAGAAATATGAAACTCTTGATTCAAGACTTGCTCATGGAGGTTGATGATCTAGATGACTCTAGGAGTATCCCAATCAACCAAGCAAGATGAATTAGTCCAAGGGACCAAGCAAAAACCTTTGAATCAAGGAAGCACCAAATTCATCCAAAAGGGGAGAAGAACACAAAGGGAGCAAATGATCTTTCAATTAAGCATCACAAGATTGTTTGATCACACTAGATGCTTACAAAGCCTCTCCAACAAGGAGGGCAAGAGCTCATACAAGGAGCACACTCCAAACCCTAGTTCTCCTCTCCTCTCCTCCAAACCCTAGAAAATGAGGAAGAATGCCAAATGAATGCTTGAGAGGGTTTTCATCTCCCCTTTCTATTAATACTAGAGAGCTAGGGTTTCACTTTTGGGACCACTTACACATGGGACCCACACACAAATAACTCTTGAAGCGATCGCTGCTTCACCACGTGTAGGTTGATCGGCGGTTCTCATCACGTCGCCGAGCCTCTGCTGTCCAATCCCATCGAACCGCCGAGACTCATGACCGATATCCGCACCACCGATCCAACCACCAGAACGAACCACCCGTTCGATCCATCTTGCCCATTCGTACCATGCTTGTGTCACGACCTCACCCGTATCCCCGATCGTTCGGACCTCGGCTCTCCAAGCGTAGTCCCGATCCACTCACCGCTGGCGTCGTTGACACGCAAGCCACCGCTGCGACAATAGACAAACAAACCGTTTCGGAACAAGTTCTTCACAACTTGACCCACGTTAGCTCCATAATGCAATATACATCAATAAAGCATTGATAACCATACATGAAACACAATCAAATCAACTCAATGCAAACTTGGCTAACCTCCAAGTCATCGCGGTCCGACCGCCCCACAAGGCGGTCGGACCGATTCAACGTCGGACCGCTCCCACAACGGGCGGTCGGACGGTCAAAAGACTTAACCAAATTTCCAGCGTGAAATTCAAACCTTACGGAAATTTCAAGCGAATAGAACTTTTATTAGGAGCTCCAAAATGATGGGACCACATCCAGAGACTCCTCACTTGCCTACACAACCTATTTTTGGCCCACTCAAAAACCTAAAATCATTTTGGCGGTCGGACCGGCCACCATGGCCGGTCGGACTCCTCCACAGTGATCCGACCGCCGACACCACGGTCCGACCGCTGTGGTCCGGCAAATTTGGAACAAACCCGAAAACGCGAGATTTTGCAAACCAACAACGCCATTGCCAATTGACTCATCATCCTGAGATCGTGCACATATCCTCACGATATCCACAGCAGCACATAGGACTTATCTATTAATTAACAGTTAATCTAAATATTTATCCGCAATCAAATAATTCATTCTTCCTTCTCCCAAATTCTAGCATACATGAGTCACGTAGCTATTACTTCGGACATCCGATCAAACAGTCCAATAATGTACTTAATCTGACACCCAACGAGCAACAATACACATATATAAAAGACATATCATTAATCATAAACACATATGTCATCCATCAGGTAATAGATTATAAAAATATTTATGTGTCCTATCTTCAAAAATTACTAATCCAATGTGAGAAGAAACCTCCAATTAATTTATCCAAAGATCACCACTAACTTCCATGCAACTTCAAAATAATATAGTCCGATCAAATAATCCAATCATATATTTAACCTAGCATCTACCGATTAATAATACACACATTTTGCCATAATAATCTAATTATTCCTATTCGCCAATATATCGATACATAATCATGCCTACGCACAATTACAACCTAACCGGAGAATTATACCGGTCATAAGCTATCAAGTCATTTTCATAAATAAACATGCATAAATAAATGATATGCTTATGACTAATATGCAACATGCACGAGTAAATATCATAAACATGATTTGACACTAAAGATTTTTACCGCGACACTAGATGTGCGAAATATCACCGGACGTCTTCTTGGCCCCCCGTCCGCTTCCACGTCCACCATAGCCGTCGCCGTCTCCGCATCCGCTCAGCCTCTCGTCCGCGTCTACCGTAGTCATTGTCGAGCTTGTCCGCGTTCACATCCGGCTCCTCGTCCATGTCAATCATCCTAGTGCCGCCGCATGCGCCACGCCGTCGCATCGACACTGCCTCGCCTTGCTTGGGCCACGTCACATGCATGCATTGCCATCGCATGCATACACCACGCTCTCGGTGGGCTTCTCCATGCCGTCGTATTCGCACCCCTAGCCACGCGGCCATGCCTCGTGTCCTTGTCTCAGCTGCCTCCGCCTCGGTGCCGTCGCATACGGCGTGCCAATGCCAGCCATGCACCGCACCAGCCTCCGTCTCAGCTCCTCCCTCGACGCCGCGTCCACGAGCCGGTACCAAGCCTCACCGGACCGTCCGGGGGCTACCGTGTCGCACGCATGAGCCGTCGCTGCCAACGCCGTCGAGGATGGCCGCATGCATGCACCCGTCGAGCCGGGCGCCTTATCATGCATGCGCCGCGCCACCTCGCCACTCACATGTTCCGCCACTCCCATGCATGCGTCTCCACCACCATGGCAGCTCCGCCTCGGCCTCGCCTCTGCCGCATATGCCAATGCAAAGCATCGCCATCGCTTCGTCGAGTTCGGCCTCGCGTCGCCAGGACACAGCGACCATGCGCCGTGCAAGCCGCTGCCTTGCCTCGTCTTGGTTGGGCTACCACGCCCTTGCCTAGGCACCCGCCGCCGAGCCACCATGACGCTGAGTGCCGCTGCACCACCGGCCTTGCCTCCTTGCATCAGCCGCCCCGGGCTCAGCCACCATCGCCTCAGCATGGCGCTGCTGCGCGCCGTGCCGCACAATTCACGATGGCCACCACCTCGTCGTGTACGTCGCCGGGCTACTTCGCATGCACACCACCGAGCTGCCCGGCACCGCTACACGATTGCATGAAGCCACCGGCCGTGCAACTACTCACTGCAGTTGCCGGCAATTTGTTGGCCCCAAACCGAAGACAAACGAACTCACGGCAAAAAGCTCTTGAATACAAACAAAGAAAAATTTCCAGTGCGGCACAACCAGCACCTTTTTTTTTCCTTTTCTTCTCAAGTTATCTCATATTAGAGTACAATGTTCTTGCTTATATAGCATTAAGACTCGATGATCAACAAATGTAAACTAATACTTTAGACAAAAAAAAATTACCTAACACAATTCACTGCATGTGCTATGGAGTTGCCGCGCCAAGTTAAACCGCTGCTGCCGAGCCGCTGCATTGCCGAAAAAATGCACCGCAGGTGGTGGCTTGCACTAGTTCTGGCCTGCTGCGGCTGCTAGCTCTCCCCCAGTGAACAGTGTATGTCTCCTCTTCTTGCAATCTGCTCAAAAGAGCTTGCATGCAACAAATACTTGTATGGATGGAAAGCCTATGAGAAGACAAACACGGTAGTATGACATGCATTGAAGGATTTGCGATTCTTGGTGAAGTTTGGAAGGAGAGAAGATAGGTAGATGAACTAGTGCTAAGCACTTGGGATGACTAGAAGTTTGCTCTCGGCAGGAAATCCAATTGTTGGGGATGTGCTTCGGCTGAACAAAAGGGAGTGCATATGGCTTTGCATGTTGGATGAAAAAACAAGTATAAGTGTAACAGCCCCAATTTTAATAAACAGTAATTATATACATTTTATATTATATTTGTTATTTCTTAAGCATTTGCATAATTTTTGCATTTGTAAATAGCCTAATCAAAGTCTAATAGGTAACTCCACTCACAATTCCAAAGAGAGACAACAATTAATACTTAAGAAATTCTCTGGGAAATAATTTAATTAAAAACCTTACAATGTTTATCATAAATAACAATCTTCTCAATACAAGTAAAACAAGAATTTATTTACATCAGATCATATTATGTTTTACAACTTTGAATCATTTACAAAAATATTAAAATAAAACTTGCATTGCATGTCTCCTAAAGCCTTCCTTGAAATCTTGCCCGTCCATCGTTGTCCAGCCAAACCATCTTCTTCGAACCAATCGGAAACACCATTTGCAGCTCCATAGTCCGCCAACCAATCAAAAGACCATTAGTTGTTTAAAAAGCAGTATAATAGAGTTAGAATAAAATAAATTACCGTCAGTGTACCTTAGGAATCATCGCGGTTCCCTGATCTACCTAGATTAGTCGGCACCTTGAGTATCGCGACTACCCACACCAACCTGGGTTAACCGGCATCTTGACTTTTCAAGTCACCTAGGCTAACCCAGATTAGTCGGCACCGGGATACCCAAGATACCTAGACTAACATAAGTAAATCGGCACCATCTTATTTCCGTAGGTTCTCATCATTCGGCATTTAAGGAAATCCAAAACCTACGTATACTGAATTGTCTCAATTGTCGCAAATCCATTGTATAAGGAATTGCTAACCATTGACCAAAAATGCCCCAGCCCAAAAATATCTGGAACCATCTGGATAAGCACAAATGCAAGAGCATCATTAGCAAATTGCAATGACAGCTCATTCACCTCACTAAGCCAAGCACCAGTCAAAGCACCCACCCACCAGAAGCGGCAAGAAGCGAGCAGAGCCCAAAGCACCGAGGGCAAGACTGACCCCCTTCCAGAGATTTCCCAACCCACTGCAAAACCAGCAGAAGCAACACAATTCCTCCCCAGCAGCCAATTCCCCTCAAGCCGCACCCCATTTCTTTCTCTTCTCAGAAGCAAGAACCGAATGCAAAACCAGACAAGTCGGCACACACAAGCCCAACACCATTTGATGCACCACCGAAGGGAATCAAGAGCAAGACAATCAAAGCAAAGGCCAGGAGCAAATCACCATGCCAAGCCAAGCCAGCATCACCATCATCAATCTGATGCTGCAACCAGCCGAAGGCAAGCCAGCAGCAGCAGCCAGGAGCAAGAGGAGGAAGGAAGCCGGGAGCAAGAGGAGGAAGGAAGCCGGGGAGCGGGAACCAGAGGGAACACCAGCGAAGGCGCCAGAGGAGAGCACCAAGACAAAGCCAAAGATGCCACCCTCTTCTTCCAAACCCTAAAATCATCAAGAGGTAACCCGGTACCCATCGGCAAGCATATCACTTGCACATCATCAATCACTGGACCTCGGTATGCATTGCACTCATCCAAATCATTCTCACAAATCCGGACCTCGAGTAGAACAATCGGTATAGCTCTCGGTTCATTTTCATCATCACAGAGCGGTAGGGGTAGAGTAGAGAGGGAAATCGCCTAGGACTTACCTCGGTGGCAACAGAACCCACCACCCACCTCCACCATCGGTAGCATTCACCACCTCGGATGAACCTCCATAAGCATGCATACAAATAATCAACGAGCATTATATGAAATCAACTGGTTTTGCTAAAATCAACATAATTGAAATCAAATTAGAATGGGGAATCGAGTCGATGGCGTGCCAAGCCGAGAGCGGGCGGCCGAGCGGCGAGAGGGCGTTCTGGAGGAGCCAAGGCGACCCGTGGCCGGGAGGCCGAGGCCAAGCCGTCAAGACTGGAGTAGGTCTGGGCAGTGGTGAGCTTCGGACCGAACGCAGTAGGGGACCCGATCCCGAGGAAAACCAGATCCGGGCGGACTGGGGCCTTGAGGAGAACTTCGGCGGCGGCGCCACGCGCCAAGCCAGCCAAGGGGGAGGAGTAGCGCAGAGGATCCAGAGGCGGCGCATGGCCTCCGGCCGCGCCGGAGAAGGAGGAGGCGTAGGAGAAGGCGTAGAGTCGCCGAGGGAGAGAGCAGCCGGAGCCGGGAGTGAGGGGGCCCAGGGTTGGCAGCGGCGCTGTGAAAGAGAGCCGAGAGGAGCCGGAGTCGGCGTCGGCAACTGGCGGCAGCGCAGGAGACCGAAGCGCGGGAGCCAGGAGGCGGCGCCTTGAGGGCGAGACTGAGAGAGACGGAGCAGCCGAGAGAGAGAGACCGAGAGATAGAAGAAGGAAAAGAAGAAGAAGCGTCGGCCGAGAGGGAGGCAAAGAGATAAGATGAGAGGGAGGCTTCGGCCGAGAGGGGATTAGAGAGAGAAAGAGGAAGGGAGAGAGAGATGTAATTAGGGTTAAGGTTATAAATTAGTGGTTAAGTGATGAATAAAAATTGGAATTAAAGGATTAGTGTAAATAAATTTCAATATATAGTAATGGCTATAGTTTGAGCTGTTTAAATTGATGTTAATTAGTAAGTATTATTAATACCATATCAATATTGCAATCGATCTAAGTTTTAGTCGTCCGCAATTAAATATCAGTAAATCGACTCTTAGAAAATAAAATCAAGCGTAGTGTATATAAATTAACCTGAGCCTTTAGGGATGATTTAACCGCCATTCGTATTCACCCGGTTAAATTCAATGACCTGTTGTGTTATAAGTCATTCGAATTAGATTAATCAAGCCCTGCGTCTGCAGATAATAGATGTGCACACAATCACCATCATAGTCTGCCAAAAGAAGAGAGCATATTAGATGATTGATTTTGACTGTAGGATCATCGTGGTTGTATACCTAGAATACCCGGAGAGAGTGTTTGTGAGTACTAGGTGTCCTGTTAAGGAAAACAACATCACCTAAACTCTAAGCATAAATCGGTCATTATAATTCCCCCAGAAATTGAATTAACTTTAACCAGTCCTTAAGAAATTGAATTTTTATTAAATTAAAATCTATACTTAAATGCATCTAGAATCATAACCTCATTAATATGTATTTATCATGCATTTTTGAGCATTTTGGATTTCTAGATTTTATCGGTGTTTATTCGCTATTGTATTCTCTTTTTAGATTCCGAATTGCGCGACGTGAACGATAATGCCTACAATAGTGAACAAGTGGACTTCTACCAAGGCAAGCATCCTCTCTGCACCATGTTGATCCCAATTTTTGAACTATAGATTTACAAAACACAGTGATACTGTTGCATGCTAATTTTCTTAAAAATTAATTGTGATCTGTCAATAGGTAGTTATAACCTGATAATTGTGGTTTACCTTGAATTGATCATACACTCAACCTAAGGTAGTTTGTGGTGATATAATACTTAATTTCAATTTTGCTTAGCCATGCATCCATAGAGCGGTAGTGTTTGGCGTGCTTATCTTGTCAAACACAGGGAACAACAAATACATTTTTATTTTTGTTGATTCTTTGTTCGGTTTATTTAAATCTGAAATGAATCTAAATCTTGTTGTTAAACTTAATTCAAATCTGGACAAGTGGATGCTAGTGATGGTGCCTAGTGCGAGAATGGGAAGCTGTGGATGTCTTGTGCAGGTTGATTAAGGACCGAACTCGACGGCCCAATTCAAGCCCCAACGCACTTCCACACGCGGTGTATGGGTATTGTTTGGTTAAGTAAAGGGTTAATATTATTGAGTTGGATGGAGAGTAAGGACATGTGTATTGATTTCATATGGCATAGATGCTTAAGTCTTGGGCCGTGTCGTATGCCATGTGGAGCTTATATCAATATCGGATGTTCTTAGAAGGGTAAGGCGTAGATGTGTTACATCGCATGTACGCCTTCGTGGCCCCGATGCGTGTAATATGTGTGGCTAACACGAGTTTGCATTTAATTGGTGGTCTGCATTCCTGTACAACATGTGAGCCTCGGTTGAATATATGCTATCGATCGTTGTTTAAGCGGGATCAGTCTCACATGGGTCATCCAACTCAATAGTGTCAACTTGTTGAAAAATACCAAATCTTAGTTTACCGTAGGCATACCAAAGGCGGTGTGCTATTATTAGGAGGCTTACGGGCTAACTAAGTCGTGTGGGTAAAGATGTACACCCTCGCAGGATTATAACTATTCGAATAGCCGTGTCCACGGTTACGGACAACGCTTGGATTGATGTCACCTGTATAGAATTTGCTCTAAATTTTGGGTTTTGGGAATTATTAATTTCGGCATGATAGTGAGTCATGCAATTTATTGTTAGTGGTTGTAGCCACTTGATTTTGATACTAATTATGATCATACTTTTATTTAATTACTGTTTTAATTCAAATTGATTTATTAAATTGCTTTACTAAAACCTAGCAAGTGTAGGTTAAGATGTATTGCTTTCTGCAAAATTTAACCATTATAACCTTCCTGTTGTTAACCTTATGCATCTATAAATTCTAATCCTTTGTATAGGACCTCTCAGACACTTTATTTTAAATAGTTTGTGTAAGTCTTGCTGAGTACCTTCCGTACTCAGTGGAATTTTCCACTTGTTGCAGGTAAAGAACGTCCTAGGTAATATTTCAAGTTGACGATTACGTTGGTACTTGGCTTTAATCGATCAAGTTGCCCTTGGGTTGTGGCGCTCCTTGGAGATTTTATTTTATTACTACATTTCCATTTATGGTTTACTTAATGTTTCATTTGTAAATTTTTATTAATGTATTCCAATCGTGTATGCTTGTGATATAATGTTGTAAGGATATGTCTATGTTAGCGACTCATCACAGGAGCTAACATGAGAGGCATATCCGGGAACCTGAATATTGGAATTGTACCTTGTTAATGATTATACTTCTAGTATTATTTTTAATTGAGACTTGATTGTTCTTGATTAAAAATTTTACTTTTGGTATGATTATTAATTTAGTATAAATCTCCAATATTCCGGGGTCCTCACAATAAGTGAGGATGGAGTTGGCAGTGATAGTGACATGATGAATGGCTGTGGCAGCTTTGGTTCAGTTGGGAATTAAAAGTTGGTAGTAGGATGATGGCCCTCGCCTGAGAAGAAATGGCTGCATGGTTCGGTTTGGGGGGAAAGAAATGACTGATAGAGTTAAAGAATTTTTAGGTATAGAAGTTTAACTCTAAAAATCACAAAATTTTTAGGGGAGGTTCTTGACATAATGTATTTTTTAGGTAAACATTTTAGGAATTTATAAAGAATGTGATGCTCTCTAAAAATCTTTAAAATTTCTATTTGTTTCGAAGATGAATAGCAATACAATTCTTCCTCTCTCTTTTTAACTCCTTTGAACGACCTGGCATGCGTGAACTAAAAGTTAAAATGGAATGCTCTCGAGACAACTATCGCAACGGTATAATATGTGTTACATGATTTTTGGTTTTTCGTTGTGATTGCAAAGAGAAGTTCGAAAAATAAAGATTGAACACGCAGGTATTTTATCTGCTACTTCTTTTCTCCTTTCACGGATTTCACTCAAACTGTCATCTTGCGAAAACAAATTGTAGAAATGGGTTTGTCGTGCCATGCCGATCGTGGCGGTACAACATGTGTGACTTGGTTTGAATATTTGGCTGAGATTTGAAAGAGAGAAGCGACAGGAGTTTGTAGGGAAGGAAAAAAGGAAGAGATGACTAGAAAAGAAGAGACACGCGGTCGTTTCTCCCGTGGTGGGTCGAATTGGAAATGAGAACGGTGATACTAATGTATGCATCATGCTTTTTAAATGCATGCAGAAACAAGAAACAAAATATTTAATTTAATTGCAGTCACTCAAACAATTAGACATTGGTTATTATTATTATTATATATTTTTAATGCATCTTTTTTAACAATTTGATTTAACTATAAATGCAACCTTTTAATTAATTTAATTTGATTTTAGAAGCAATCTTTTTACTTAAACATGGGAAAATTTTAAAACAAAGTTAAAAATTTATTAGATCCCCAAAATAAATATTAACATCCCGATTCTAAAAATCGGGGTGTTACAAAACTCACACCAAGTCCGACAAGTGGTTCTTTATGGGTCATCCTAAGGAAACTAAAGGATATTATTTTTATAATCCGGTTGATAACAAAGTATTTATTACCCGAGATGGTGTCTTCTTAGAGAAAGAGTTTCTTTCCAAAGGAGACAGTGGGAGCAAGGTGCAACTTGAAGAAATTCGGGAACCATATGAAAATGTTTCAAGTCCTACTGAATTTTTACAGGATGAACAAGATGTTGAACCTATAGATTAGGCATTAGCCCCACGTAGATAAAAAAGACCACATCAATTGCCTATAAGATATATGCATAACATTTTATTATTGAATAATGATGAGCCTAGGACTTATACAGAGGCGATGATGGACCCAGACTCTGAGTTATCGCTTGAAACCATAAGATCCGAAATAAAGTCCATGCATGATAATCAAATTTGGAACTTGGTTGAGGCACTTGATGGTATTATGACCATTGAGTGCAAATGGATTTTTAAGAAAACTATATATATGGATGAAAATATTCACATTCATAAGGCACGACTGGTCGCAAAGGGTTTTAAACAAATTCAAGGTGTTGATTATGATGAAACCTTCTCGCCTGTCACGATGCTTAAGTCTACCTAGATCATTCTAGCAATTGATGCGTATTTCGATTATGAGATATAGAAAATGGATGTCAAAACAACTTTATAAATGAAAACCTAAGTCAGGATATGTATATAACACAACTTGAGGGTTTTGTCGATCCAAAGGAAGCAAGAAAGGTATGCAAGCTTAAGAAATCCATTTATGGATTGAAGTAAGCATCTCGGAGTTGGAACATTCGTTTTGATGAAATGGTCAACGGTTTGACTTCATCAAGAACAAAGAAGAACCATGTGTTTACAATAAGATTAGTGGGAGTAAGCTTGTGCTTCTGATCTTGTATGTGAATGAAATACTACTAGATGGAAATGATATTCATATGCTTGAATCTATTAAAACTTCATTAAGAAATAGTTTCTTAATTAAAGATTTAGGAGATGCAGCATATATTCTTGGTATAAGGATCTATATATATATAGATCTAAAAAGCTAATTGGATTAAGCCAGGATATGTACATAGACAAGGTGTTGAAACACTTCAGCATGCAAGATTCTAAGAGAGGTTTCCTGCCCATGGCACATGGCATTAATTTTAGCAAGAATCAGTGTCCTACGACCACTAATGAGCGAGACAAAATAAGTAGAATTTTATATGCTTCAGCTATTGGATCTATCTTGTATGTTATGCCATGTACACGACCAGATATGTCGTATGCTCTAAGTGTTACGAGCAGGTATCAGTCGAATCCAGGTTAAGGTCACTGAATAGCAGTCAAGAATATCCTTAAGTACTTGAGAAGAACTAAGGATGCATTACTTGTGTATGGTGGTGAAGAAGAGCTAGTCGTAAATGGTTATACCGATGCTAGCTTCCAAATCGACAAGAATGATTTTAGATCGCAATCATTGTTTTTGTTTTGTTTGAATGGAGGAGCAGTAAGCTAGAAGAGTTCCAAGCAGGGAACGGTTGTTGATTCTACAACAGAGGTCGAGTACATTGCAGCTTCGAAAGCTGCAAAAGAGGCTATATGGATTAGAAAGTTTATTTTAGAACTGGGTGTTGTTTCAAGTTCTTCTAGTCAAATTGATCTCTATTGTGATAAAAGTGGAGCTATTGCACAAGCTAAGGAGCCTAGATCACATCAAAAGTTCAAGCACATACTTCGGCAATACCACATCATTCGTGTGATCGTTGAGAGAGGTGATGTGAAGATATGTAAAGTACACACAGATTTGAATATTACTGATCCGTCAACAAAGCTTCTCTTGCAACCTAAGTATGAGGCGCACACAAGAGCAATGTGTATAAGATACCTATATGATTGACTCTAGCGCAAGTTCGACCAGGTATGGACTGGTCATATAGTGACACGACAAGATCCAGGACTTGTGGTGTACCGATACGGCCAGATCAAGACTAGTCGTATGGAGATACGAGCTGGTCGTAAACTAGTCGAACATGACCAAGTGCACACAAAAGCCATGGGTATTCCATACCTATTTGATTGAATCTAGGGCAAGTGGGAGACTGTTGGTGATATGCCCTAGAGGTAATCATAGAGATGATTATATCACGTATATGTTTATATGTTCCTTGAATGAATCATCAGTTATAAAGATTAACGAGTATGTGACTTGTTGGTGATGCTCTTTTAACTTATGACGATATCGTTCTAAATGTGTCCCTGGTCGGATGTCACTGTTCGGAACACTAGTGACTCTATCGATCAACTCTTGTATTAATTGATGACCATGTTTCACCGGTCATGGATATAGGGATATCAAATCAATAAGCAATGATGATGTATAATCCTTATACCTGAGATCAGCATGGTTTTCTACATGTTTAGTAATACACATTGGGGTTGCAAATGCTACTCCTGTAATATTATGAAAAGAAATATCCCTTGAGGGCCTATGCGTAATTAGACAAAAGAGGATACGTGAAAACATGATATTTTAGGGTTTCTAAGGAGGAGTTGGAGTCTGAGCCGTGAAAAAACAAGAGAATCGTTTGGAGAGAATAAGAAATTCTAAACACTAGTTTTTTATTCCTCCCGTGCGCCGCCGCTAGTAGCCGCCTCTGTTTTTTAGTCTAAACAAGAGAATTGTAGAGAATTTCAGTAGCTTGCTACAATTTCAGGTGAGGAAGGGTATGAGCCCGTTCAGCTTGTTACCGTCGATTTTGGCGACGCTGACGAGTAATGCTATCATTTAATTCCCAGTCGGTTACCGATGGGATATGGGCATACCTTGCTGGATCTTTTGGTTTATTTATATTGCTTCCGCTGTTATTTATCACTCTTACTTGAATTTGGCCGGTCAGCCGTTATGTAATAGTTGTACACTTAACTATTATGATGTATGTCTTTTGTATTGTTAATGAATGATGTTGTATGGATGTGATCAACGTTGTATGAAAGTATGAGCATATTGGACACTGATCTTGGGAGCCAATATGAGTTCATGCTCGCTGTTCGTGGTTCCCATTTAACACACTAAGTGGAGTGCTTGGCATGTTGGAGAACCGACAATCATGTAATGCTCGCAAATAAAAATTGTTAATTTTTTTTAGGTTTAGTAAATCAACTAAAATTTGCTAATGGTTAAATAATATAAAAAACTAACACACTAGTGCACAGTAGGCTAGAGAGTGGTACGAATATCATTTTTACGCTTCTGTTACGTTGTTTATTGATGCATGATTTAATATTGACCATTGAACTTATTGTGTATCGTTGTTTGTGGCTGATAGCTATGCCGAGAGGCAGAGGACGTGGTCCTGGTGGCCGTCGTCATGGAGGTCGGGTCTACGGGCGTGGTCGCGTGGAGCTACCTCCTGTGGCAGTTGAGTCAGTAGCTGAGGGGGTTGCTGTTGACCCACCTCCGGTTGGAGGGCAGGATGAAACCCCAACCTTGTTGAGAGAGTTGGTGGGAGAGAGTTGTGCTCTCCGTCAACAAGCGCCGGTATCCCCTACTGCTGCGGCATCTGTTGCTACTCCTGTCGATCCCCCATCTACACCTGAGGTGCAGATGACTCTTCGAGAGTGGATGAGTTTGAGGTTGGATCCGTTTGACTGGTCAGGCACAACAGCCCAGGCAGCGTACTGGTTGTGCTA
Organism: Hsuehochloa calcarea; assembly: GCA_036346395.1. Taxonomy (NCBI): domain Eukaryota; kingdom Viridiplantae; phylum Streptophyta; class Magnoliopsida; order Poales; family Poaceae; genus Hsuehochloa; species Hsuehochloa calcarea. Next base: position 26,911,622 of record CM070604.1, read on the forward strand.
CCTGGAGAGGCAGTTTGGAGCTTTGGAGATGTCCTCACATCAGAGGGTCCGTTTTGTAGCCTTTCAGCTGAAAGGGCAAGCGAACATTTGGTGGGATGGTGTGTTGTCTTCGAGGACCACCACTCAGAAGCCAGTCACTTGGGAGGACTTTGTTGATCAGTTCAAGGCAAAATTCTACCCCTACTCCTTCGTTGAGAAGTTGGAGGTTACCTTGATGACTTTTGCTCAGGGGAAGAGGTCCATTGCTGAATATGAGGCTGGGTTCAACAACATGGTTTGCTTTATCCCTTCAGTGGCCAACGATGATCTTCGGAAGGCCAAGAGGTTCCGTCGGGGCCTCAACTCTGAGTACCAACATGTGTTGGGAGCTACTCCACTCCGTCACTTCAATTCTGTTGTGGAGCAAGCCAAGGGCTTGGAGTTGGAGATGCAGCTCACCAAGGAGCAGCAAGCCTCTCGTGGACTGGTTGCTTATAGTGGTGACCAGAAAAGGAGCTCTGGTGAGAGGAGTGGGTTTGTTCAGCGACCTACTTTCAAAAAGTTCAAGGGAGGACTGTAGTCCTCGAAGTCTAAGCAGCCGAGGCCATTTTCTTCTTCAGCGCCTTGTCCTTTGGCAGGTACTCTAGCTCTTCGTCCTGTCCCAGGGCAGTGTATGCTTTGTTTCAAGTGCGGTGATGGACACCATGCTACTGAGTGCTCTTGTACCAGAGATTGCCGTTAGTGCGGCCGGCTGGGTCATAAGGTGTGGGTGTGTTGCCAGAACCCCGCTGGTGTGATCAAGTGGGAGTCTGTGCCATCTTCTTCTTTAGTAGGTCCTACTCGAGGCTCTTTCCAGATGATGGCTGCTCCTCCAGCGCCACCACTTCCTTCAACTTGGGTGCCTCGAGTAAGGTACTACTGGCAGCTGCCACCTCCTGCACCGCTTCAGGTTGCATGACCGGCTTTTCCTGCACTGCCACAACAGATTGTCATGGCTCTTGCCACCCTAGCGTCATCTTCTTTCGCCATGGCACCACCCGGAGTGTACGCCATGCCTATCGCGGAGTCCGCAGGACATCCTAACGTGGTGATAGGTACTTTGCTTGTGGATTCGTTTGATGCTTTAGTCCTTTTTTATTAAGGGGCTACCTATTTGTTTGTCTCAATGGCGTTTGCTAGGGGAGAAAACTTGACTATGCAGTGGATTTCTCAGTCAGTGTTGGTTAGTTCTCCTGGGCTATTATTGCGAGCTCCACTGTTTATCCTGGGTGCTCTATTGTTATCGATGGGGAGAAGTTCACAGCGAATCTGATGGTCATTCAGTTGAAGCCTTTCGATGTTATATTGGGCATGGATTGTTTGTACTCTTACTGAGCCGTGATATCCTGTTTCGGTAGGACAGTCTCTGCGCAGACTCCGTTTGGTCGGACTTTGACCTTTCAGAGGAGTGCGCCTCTGTGCTCTCTTTCAGTATTGGTTGGACTATTTCCGGGTCAGCGTGCGGTTAAAACTGAGCTTCTCTTATCTCTTGCTGAGAAACCGAGCGTGGCTTCGCGGATTGAGGAGATTCCACTGGTTAGTGATTATCCAGATGTGTTCCCGGCTGAGCTTTCGGTCATGTCTCCTGTGCGAGACGTGGAGTTTCGCATTGATCTTGTTTCGGGCACTCGGCCCATCTCGTTGTCTCCATATCAACTGGCACGTCCGTTTCAGAATGAGTTGAAGAAGCAGTTGAACGATTTGTTCTCTAAAGGTTTGATCAGGCGTAGTGTATCGCCATGGGGGAGGTCCTGTTTTGTTCACAGAAAAGAAGGATGGGAGTTGGCGCATGTGTGTTGATTGTCATGCGCTTAATGCGGTCATGATCAAGAATAAATATCCATTGCCCCACATTGAGAATTTGTTTGATCTGTTGAGCGGAGCTCAGGTGTTCTCTAAGATAGATCTCCAGTCAGGGTATAATCAAATCCGTGTGTGTGGGCAAGATGTAGAGAAGACTGCTTTCTCAACCAGTTATGGGCACTATGAATATAAAGTTATGTCTTTTGGACTGACAAATGCACCTGTTGTTTTTATGGAGACCATAAACAGCACGCTGCACGAGTATCTGCATGACTTCGTGGTGGTGTTCATTGATGATATTCTTATCTATTCTAAGACCAATGAGGATCATGAGCGTCACTTGAGGCTAGTATTAGAAACTTTGAAAGAGCACAAGTTCTATGCCAATTTGAAGAAATGCATGTTCTGGATTTCAGAAGTGGGTTTTATGGGTCATGTGATAAATCCTTAGTGCATTGCTATTGATCCAAGCAAGATCTCCACAGCGGTGGATTGGAAGAGGCCGACTAATGTGAAAGAGGTGAGGAGTTTCTTCGGTTTTGGCTGGTTACTATCGGCGTTTTGTGCAGGATTTCTCTATCATCGCCAAGCCTATATCTCAGCTTACTCAGAAAGGTGTGAGATTCCAGTGGATTGATGAGTGTGAGCGCAATTTCTGTACTTTGAAGGAGCGGTTGGTGACTCTCCTATTATCACTCTTCCCGAGCTAGGGAAACGGTTCACAGTCATTTTAGATGCATCTCAAGTGGGTCTTGGCTGCGTTCTTATGCAAGATGGTAAGGTGATTGCTTATGCGTCAAGACAGTTAAAGAAGCACGACCAGAACTATCCCACTCATGACTTAGAGTTGGCTGCAGTTGTCTTCGCTCTCACGATTTGGAGGCATTATCTGTAAAGAGATCCTTGTGATATTTTCACAGATCACAAGAGTCTTAAGTACATTTTCAATTAGAAGAATCTGAATTTGAGATAAAGGATGTGGCTAGAGTTGATCAAGGATTATGATCTTACCATTCAGTATCATGCAGGCATGGCCAATGTTGTTGCTGATGCTCCTAGTCGCAAGGCGACTCCCACTATTCTAGATTGTCTCGTTGTTGATTTTGATCGCATGGGGATATCATATTGCTATGCGGGCACAGCACATGTTAAGACGCAGTTGATCCTTCAGTCAGCTATTGCAGACCACGTGTTAGAAGCACAACAGAGTGATCGGTTATTGTAGGAGGTCAGGAAGCGTCTGAATGAGGGCAAAGAGGGAGATTTCAGCATGGATGATCTGGTGCTCTGCGGTTTAAAGGACACCTTTGTGTGCCACAAAAGGCGCAGGTCAAGGATGACATCTTAAGGGAGGGTCATCGCACTCCGTACACTATTTATCCTGGTGAGACTAAGATGTATCGAGATCTGAAAAAGAATTTCTGGTGGAAAAGGATGAAGGTGGAAATTGCTAATTGTGTGGTTTCTTCTCGTGTTTGTCAGCAAGTGAAAGTCGAGTATAAGCGTACTACAGGGTTGTTGCAACCTTTGGAGGTTCCCAAGTGGCCTTGGGATGATATCTCTATGGACTTTGTGGTGGCGTTACCTCGTTCACCGCGAGGGAAGGAAGCTGTTTGTGTAGTTGTGGTTCGTTTTAACAAGTATGCGCATTTCATTCCTATTCACACGACAAGTTCAGCGAGTGATGTAGCTCCTATTTATGTGCATGAAATAGTGAGACTGCATGGTGTGCCAAAGACCATCATGTTTTATTGAGACGCGAAGTTTGTCTCCAAGTTCTGGGTAAGTCTGCAGAGTGCGTTGGGCACACAGCTTCGTCTTAGTACAACATTCCACCCTCAGACTGATGGGCAGTCAGAGCGCACTATTCAGACTTTGGAGGACATGTTGCAGTCTTGCATTCTTTCTTGGACGGGTAGTTGGGAGGATTAGTTACCACTTGTAGAGTTTGCTTATAATAATAGTTATCATTCCAGTATTAGAGCCGCGCCATTCGAGGTTTTGTACTGGCAGAAATGCAGAAAACCACTTTGTTGGGATGCAGTGGGTGAGAAGTCAGTTTTGGGTCGGATGGATTCAAAGACCATTGGCCGTGGCTACGGTGAGGCGGCGCTAGCGACCAAAGCGCATGAAAAGCTATGTAGATGTGAGGAGGCGTGACTTGCAGTTTACGGTGGGTGATCAGGGTGCTCTTGAGAGTGTCTCCCACCAAAGGCATTATCCAGTTTGGTACAAAAGGGAAGCTTATCCCGATGTACGTTGGACCGTGCCCAGTTATTGTAAGAATTGGGAAGTTGACTAACCGCTTGGACCTTCCCGAGTCCATGCGCGGAGTTCACAATGTGTTTCACGTCTCGATGCTGAGAAAGTTTTTGAGAGACCCAAAGCATGAGATTTCATCGGAGCCACTGACTATTGAGCAAGACCTCACAATTTAGTCACGTCGGTCGTGATACGGAGAGGTCGGAAGCGGGCGAGGCATAAGACATTGGTATACGTCAAGGTAATATGGACGCATCAGTCTCAGCGATAGGCGACCTAGGAGTTGGAGTCTCGCATGCACGAGCTATACAGGGAGTTGTTCACATTGGATACGTGTTATTTTATTGTTGTTTAATTTCAGCAGTGTGGATGTTCTTCGAGTAGAACGGCGAGTGGAATTCGGGGTCGAATTTCGTTAGGGTGGTAGAATGTAATATTCTCAAAAATAACCCTTGAGGGCCTATGCATAATTAAACAAAAGAGGATACGTGAAAACAGAATATCTTAGGGTTTCTAAGGAGGAGTTGGAGTCTGAGTCGTGAAAAAAAGAGAATCGTGCGGAGAGAAATCAAAATTCCAAACAACGGTTTTTATTCCTCCGGTCTTGTGCCGCTAGTAGCCGATTTTTTTTTCTCGGTACCGACTACTGCTTCGACCAATTCCTTGCCACCGCGGCGTGTGTGGGAAACCGATGAGTCCTCTCGCTGGTGTGTAGCACCTTGCGTTGGCTCGTCGAGCGCAAGTGATCAAACAGCCAACGCCCGGCCGCCTTGCGCTTGCTTTGGAAACCCACCGACACATCGCCCTGCTGCCGACATGCATGCTGGCTGTTTCACTATCTTGTTTGCTTGCAAACCCGTGACGCCAAGGAAGCAGTACTGTGCCGTTCTAGCTAATTGCAAGCAAGGTACAGTACGAGGTTAAATCAAGGAAGAATCTAGAGAGAGAAGGGAGGAAAAAGGTAGTATTTTCGGTGTTCTTCTATGGGTAACGATATGTCTATTTCTTTCTTGTTTTCTTAATTTAATTAGGGATTATAATCGAGATTAGAGATGGTTTTAGAATTTTCTAGTCGAGGGGCCGATTAATGGATCTGTTTACTCTACTATCCTGTTGTACGATTATTTTGGGTACCTTAAAAGCAAAGTTTGGAAATGTCATCTACTAGTTAATTGTAGATAATTTTAGTAGCTTTCCATAGAATATTTAATCATGTCGATTGGACGAGTATATTTTGAGTTATGAATTTTGTAAGGCTGATGTGTAGGGAGTTATCGTCGTTTTGCATCGTCTTGGTAGACTGCAGATTAAAAATAGTAAATCGTCTAATTAGAGTTTTTGATCTACATGAAAGATGTTGATAATTATCTAAGGGTTCTGGAGAATCCAAGAACTCGAATTTTGGTTGGGTAAAACAAAAGTTATGAATTTAGTAAGACTCATTGTCCCGAAGAAGACAGATCGGTCTTCTGGGAAAAAATGTAGGGTTAGATTTTTTAATTAGAAGTCATGATAATCTAAGAAAATATGGGGAATTTTATGAAGAATCCAAAACTGGGTGGTTTGCCTTGATCGTACTTTTGAGTCAAAAGTTACACTCTTTTTAGTACCAGGACAACAATGGGTGACTGTTCGGTACTAGGGAAGCGTGGGAGATTTGAGGATGTGAAGGAGCGATGCCGATTAATTGTTGTTCTTATGACACTGTAACTTGTATTTAGATTTGAGTATTTAATGTAGGAGAGACGTCGTGCTTGTTGCGATCTTCTATAAAAATCGTGTGTCGCAACTAGTAAAGGCAAGTGCATGCTAGACAGCGATCAATGGTTGATCATTGTATTTTCTTATCGTTCATTAACATTATTGTTGTGCTTTTATTTTTATTCAATTGCAAGCAATAGAAATGTATGACTTTATCTTGTTGGTAAACATGAGGAAATTTTGATATGATGAAATTTTGACATTTTTGCATTCGTAAGCATTTTTGCCTACGAGTAGGTGATCATGATTGATCACAACTCCACGGGAGTGAAGGAGGATCACGATCCTTGAGGAGGAGTGGGGTTGAGAGTGAATGTTGTTAAGGGTAGTTTAATGACATTCTAGGCTTAGTGCTGGGTTGGGGTGTTACAACTCTGTAACTAGGTAGGATAAAGGTAGCTTTCGAGTATGCTATAAAACAGGTAGAGGAATGTGATTGGTCGAAATATATGATTTGTCCCTCCTAACATAATAGGAGAGATATCTCTGGGCCCCTTGATGTGATCAGATAAGGAAAGTGCATGGCCATGCCACTGGTGGTCGAAGAGTTCGACCACATAAATTTATCCGACACTTGATCGAGAAAGTATTGAATAGTCCATGAATGATACAACATCTCACTTGGAGTTCAACTAGATATCTTGAGGTAAATGGAGAATACATGAGCAGGTCTTTCAATTCGATCAGATACAGACTAGTCGTATGGAGATACGAGCTGGTCGTAGGCTGGTCGAACATGATCACTATCTGGCCAAAACCTGGTCATAAGGAATTATGAATTGGTTGAGACAAAATATGACATGGTCGTATAGAGATACGAGCTGGTCGTAGTCTGGTCGCAAGGTGTTACGAACTGGTTGAGACTATATACGATCTGGTCAAAATAGAGATACGAGCTGGTCGTTAATGATAAAGACATGGTCATTTATCATATTGCATTAAAGTTCATCTAATATAAGTCGTGTGTATTCAGCAATCGTTATGTCTTGCTAGGTGCCGCTGACGACTCGTGATCGGATATGAGTTGGCGAGTCACAACCGATTATGCATGAACCTACAGGGTCACACACTTAGCGGGTTGTAATAAGCCGGTATGGATACGATTCGTCGAACGTGTTCGGATAGGATCCGTCACGGGCACTATTTAAAGAGATGCTTGAGGCTGTTGGATACATATATAGGTAACAGAGTAGACACACAACAAGAGTTGATGTGAGTTCTTGAGAGAGAGCCTTCTCGTGCGACTTAGTGCTAGCACATCGACATACGTTGTTCCTGCCCTAGACGTGTGGATGTCGTAGAGGTGCTACTGTGGTTGCTGTTGCACTCCAGGACAATTCACGACATTGCAAGGAATGCGATCGGTTGCTGAAGATGATCGGTGATGACTACGATGGACGATCGACTGCGAGGACGATCAACTACGTCGGACGATCAACTACGACCACTACTTCGATGCGCTCTTCGTTGGACCAGGCTGCTCTAACTCTTCTTTCGCTGTATTGCGTGTCTGGTGGTAATGATTCATGATCTCTTACTTGCACGGCATCCTGGTTTACGTGGTCGAATTTTTGTTTTGTCAGCTAGTGTAGCCTACCCGTATCCCTTCATCTCCACCATGCTCCTTTCCAGAACTAGCTTCATCCACAACCTCCTCCTCGCTTTCCACTACATTCAGCTGATCGGCAAGGTATTCGTGGCAGTCAATACAGGCTACCAACCACCTCTCCACGCCTTAGTTCGGCTAGAAAGCCTCTGCACGCCTCCTCAATTCTCCATCACCCACTTCCTTGCCCATCAGCGTCGAAGAACAACCAAGGCACTTCATCTCCAACAACTCCCCCAGAACCACCCATGGCGGATGATTCTGTCCTTTCCACAAACTGGACATACACCATCGGCCTAGCATATATCGTAGTGGCAGAGTTCCCCACAACCTCCATTTAGTTGGTACACGAAGCATCACCGCTCATGATGAGTCACGGCGGCCCTATATTCCGATAGGTTCGATTTGGTTCGTCGTGAGGACGTTGACGCTTTGAGGCTTCCGACCAACAGATCGTCACCTCGCAATTCGCTACACCCGCACGCCAGTCGTTATCGACCACGCTTGCACGTGATCGACCTTACCACAAAGGTTATTGTCCTGCAAGCAATCGAAGCAACTCAAGGGAACAAGGTAGATGCAATCTGAATTGTATTGCGGACATGGATGAAGTTTACAAGTGGGGTTCCTCAAACCGATAATCGGCGAAACTGCAATTGGCAGAATAATCTAAGAAAAACCCGCCTCTAAACTATGGCTCTTGCATATATATAGGGAGCGTGAGGAGGTCGACCTAGGGTTGTGCGGTAGTGGGATGAAGCGTATACAACACGGACTCCGACCTCGTTAGGTTTACAAAGTCTTATTAGTTTCCAAAACGGTGACGCAGCACCTTGTGTTGCGTATTTCTGGTCGAAGATCTGGTCGTAGGACTGGTTCTAGGGTGGTCTTGAGGATTCCATGCTATCTTTGGTCGTAGATTGTGTCCAACGAGTACTGTGCTTGCTTTTCTGGTCGTAGATTGCTCCAATCGAATCAACTAGTCGTAGGTCTTCTTGTAGTGGTCGTAGATCTTCTTGCAATGGTCATAGACCTTCTTGAACTGGTCGTAGTCCTAGATTCCTGAGTACAAGTAAATCATCTCCATTAGGCAGCATCATAGAGTTCTCAAATAATACACTCAGCCCTAGAAACGACTTTACGATCGATTAAGTGGCGTGCTCTAGCTCTTGTCATAGGGCCGTGTAGTTCGGCACCGGATCTGGAGGGTCTTGTGTCGTGCGTGTATCCGAAGGAGGGATGTCCTCATCATACTCCCCCTCTTGAATTGGAGTCGTCCTCGACTCAAGCTCATCTTCTTCTCCCACAAATGGTTTCAAATCTGAAATGTTAAATGTGGGGCTAACCCCAAAATCTGCAGGTAATTCTAATTGATATGCATTATCATTTATCTTCTCAATTATCTTAAGCGGTCCTTGACTCTAGGCATCAACTTTGATTTTCTTAATTAGGAAACCTATCCTTTCTCAAATGAACCCAAACTAAATCACTGGTTCAAATTTGACAACTTTCCTACCTTTACTTCCAAACAACCTTATACCTTTCGGTCATATGCTCTATATTCTCTTTAGTGGTTTCATGCAACTTGAGAATAAATGCGAGACGTTCTTAGCATCTAGATTAATTTTTTCAGAGGTCGGTAAAGGTAGTAAATCAATAGAACACGGGGTTAAAACCATACACTACGAAATGGACTTACCTTGGTGGTGGAGTGTCTTGACCTATTTTAAGCAAACTCAATATGCGGTAAACACTCTTCCCACATCTTCAAGTTCTTCTTTAAAATAGCCCGCAACATAGTGGATAACGTGCGGTTGACAACCTCCGTTTGTCCATCGGTTTGGGGATGGCATGTAGTAGAGAACACAGAGACTTTGTCCCCAATTTATTCCAAAGTGATCTCAAAAGTGGCTCAAAACTTAGCATCACGATCCGAGACAATAGTATTGGGCACTCCATGTAGCGAATGATTTCCACTGAAAAACAAATCAGCTATGTTTGTAGCATCATCGCTCTTGTGACAAGATATAAAATGTGCCATTTTAGAAAATCGATCCACTACTACAAATATACTATCTCTCCCCCTCTTTGTCCTAGGCAATCCTAAAACAAAATCCATAGAAATATCCTCCCAAGGGGCGCTAGGAATAGGAAGAGGCATATAAAGTCCATGTGGAAGGAGACGGGAGTTAGCTTTGTTGCATGTAGTGCAGCGAGCTACGTAGCGCTCGACATCACGCCTCATCTTTGGCCAAAAGAAGTGGGTGGCCAGCACATCTGCTCTCTTCTTTGCTCCAAAATGCGCCATCAAACCTCCTCCATGTGCCTCCTGTAACAACAAAAGACGAACAGAGCTAGCTGGACGCATAGCTTGTTAGCACGATAGACCAAACCATCATTCAGGAGATAGTTATTCCATGTCTTCCCTCCTTTACAATGTTCAAGCACTTCCTTAAAGTCCAAATCAGTGACATATAAACTCTTAATGGCCTTCAAACCAAAAATCTTATGGTCAAGTTGAGATAACATGGTAAAACGTCTAGAGAGCGCATCAGCAATCACATTATCCTTACCTTTCTTATGCTTTATAACATATGGGAATGACTCAATAAATTCTACCCAGTTAGCATGTCGTTTATTCAGTTTAGCTTGACTTCTAATATGTTTTAGCGATTCATGATCCGAATGTATAACAAATTCTTTGGGCCATAGATAATCTTGCCAAGTTTGAAGCACTTTCGAACTAAAGCATACAATTCCTTATCATAGGTGGAATAATTCAAACTAGGCCCATTTAGTTTTATTTGAAATATGCAAGCTGGTTTACCTTCTTGAATCAATACACCACCTATCCCAATCCCTTGGCATCACATTCAATTTCAAAAGTCTTACCAAAATCAGGGAGTTGGAGTAGGGGTGCTTGGGTGAGCTTCTCTTTCAACAAGTTGAATGCCTTCTCTTGTGCAGGTCCCAATTGGAAAGGCACTCCTTTCTTTGTCAATTCATTCAATGGTGCGGCAATGGTGCTGAAATCCCGCACAAAGCGCCGATAGAATACAACAAGACCATGGAAGCTTCGCACTTGTGACACAGTAGTAGGCGTCGGCCAGCTCTGGATGGCTACAATTTTTGTCTCATCCACCTCAATGCCCTGTGGTGTCACAACATAACCAAGAAACGCAACTCGATCGGTGCAAAAGGTGCACTTCTTGAGGTTACCAAACAAACGTGCGTCTCTCAAAGCATTAAAAACATCACGTATATGATTTAAGTGTTGCTCATGTGACTTGCTATAAATCAAGATATCATCAAAGTAAACCACCACAAATTTTCCAATGAAAGGACATAAAACCTCGTTCATCAAACGCATAAAAGTACTAGGTGCATTAGTTAGACCGAAAGGCATCACTAACCACTCATATAATCCGAACTTAGTTTTAAAAGCGGTTTTCCATTCATCTCCTAATTTCATTCTAATCGGTGGTAACCACTCATAAGTCAATCTTTGTGAAAATAATAGAACCACTCAATTCATCTAGCATGTCGTCTAGCCTTGGGATAGGATGACGATACCTTATAGTAATGTTATTAATGGCTCGCAATCAACACACATCGCCAACTACCGTCTTTCTTAGGAACCAAAAGAGCTGGAGCAGCACAAGGACTAAGGCTTTCTCTTACGTACCCACGGTCCAAAAGATCTTGGACTTGTCGCAATTTCCTTAGTCTCCTCTGGATTGGTCCTATATGCGTACGGTTTGGCAAAGTCGCTCTTAGGATCAAATCAATTTGATGCTCAATTCCTCGAATAGGTGGTAATCCGGGGTACCTCGGTTGGAAATACATCCACATACTCCCGCAAAGGTTAGCAATGAGGAGGCAAAGAGCTAGCTATGTCCTCAAGCGAATATAAGGCATTTTGCATATCAAAGCATAGCATGGCACTCATTATTACAGATTTCAGCAAGTTGATTTAGTGGCAATCATAACACATCCCTTCAATTTAATTCCTGGACTTAGGACTAGGCGCCACTTTCTCCCTTTTGGGTGGGAAAACACGTTTTGCTACTTGCGATTTTGAAACATGCTTATCGGTGTTTCTTTCATTTTTAGCGCTCTTCTTCATCTTCGAATCTCGGTGGTGTCAAAGGCAACAACTTAATCTTCTTACCCTTATGTGAAAATGAGTAGGTATTAGCTCTACCATGGTGCAAAACATCATTGTCATATATCCAAGGTCTCAGAGCAACAAAGAGCATGTTTGCATAGGAGCGATATCAAAGTCGAACTATCTTTGTAATTACACGCTAAAATTGCACTTTCACAACTTTGTGTACCTTTAATTTACCACACGAATTGAACCATTGGATGTAGTAGGGACGTGGGTGTGGTTGTGTGGTTAAGCCAAGCTTCTCGACCATCTCGAAGCTTGCAAGGTTATTGCGACTCCCTCCATCAATGATGACTCTGTGAGGCTCTGTCCTTCACGAAATCAGTGCCAAACAAGTTGTCTTAGTTGATTTTGCTCCGCTCTCTCCACTTGTGCGCTTAGCACTCGTTGCATAACAAGGCTCACATGATACTCGGTGTCAGTGACTACTTGTTCCTCTACATCATCGGCATCACCGTCTATCTCATCTCCTCCACCGCAATGTTGTTTGCAAGTACATATTCGTCCTCAATATCACTAGTACTTACATAACCACCGTCTTTGGTGGCAAGGTATGCTCATTGGCCAGGCGATCCCTCATGGCGTGCCCCATTCCCTTGCAATGGTGGCACACAATCCCGATGAGTACGACCGGTGGAAGCAACCGACGAAGAACTCTTGGTGGTGCACGCACACTAGTAACTACTTACCTCGGGTGCATGTGATGTGGTCGGAGTCTTTCTTTGAAGCAGCCCTACTCGTGGAGGGGGCAGCAGACCGTGTAGTGAAGGTGGGGTTGTTTTGGCTTGCCCAACCTTTGGTCGTGGTGTAGACATGCTCCCAAAGTTGTTCCTTGGCCTCTGTTGTCGTCCTGCAATTCCTTTTACGCCAAACATGCAAGTTGGAACAATCTAGAGGCGCTATCGTATTCTTTGTAATCCACTATGTCACGAATTTCACGTCTTAATCCTCCATAAAAGCGTGTTATTGCAGCTTCTTCATCCTCAATAATATCACAGCGCAACATGCTAATTTGTAGCTCGATAATATTCTTCTACGGATCTATTACCTTGGTTTAAGCGCTGCAATTTATTACGCAAATCACGTTAAAAGAAGGTGGGACAAATCATTACGCATAGCAACCTTTAACCCATCCCACGTAGTAGGCGCTAATCCTTCGGTGCATACCCTATTCCACCAAATGATGGCAAAGTTTTTAAATTCACTTGTGGCTTGCCTAACTCTATGCACGGGAACTAAGTGAGCATTCAATTTACATTCTCACAGTCATCTCCCAATCTAGATATATTTCAGCATCATAAGCACCATAAAGATGGTATAGAGAACTTAATTTTAGCATATGGATCATCATTAACACGTGCATTATGTTCTTGAACATTATTACCTCTCATACCTTGACGGTTGAAGTTCGGATCGGTTCCGTTGTCGTGCATCAAAGGCGTCGTGGTCGTGCATCTCATTATCATTATCAAACTCATGGTCATGGGCTGCACTCGAGGTTCCACCGACCAACGTTTGGTGGTCGGTTCACCATTCTTTCGAGGCGTGTAGTGGCGCGCAATACTATCGTTGATTGAGAGTTGTAATGTGATCGTGGTAGCTTGAAGCTTCATGTCGATGTCCTCATTAACGGTAGTGTGTTGTTCATCCAATAGTGTCATGAGCTCTTCCCTCAAAACACACTCTTGCGCATCCAATCCTTCACCTGACATGGTTAGTAAGAGACAAAAGACAACACAAAGGTATTATCCCTATCACTATTAGTTGGTTGGAGGGTGGAATCACACACTCTCAAGCGTCTTACCAAGCTCTTATGAGTTTCTTACCAAATTGCAGCAGGTGGTCTAATTGGCGAAGGTGGGATGTACGATCACGCGGAGGCGAATCACGAGATCAATCGAGGGTCGAAAGTATGTGGAGCTCGGACGGGCAATGTTTAGTAGCAAGGAATAGCAATAATGAAATCAGATTAGCAAAGCTGAACCAAAGCCCACATACACAAATCACGATTCTTTGGTCTAAAAGTGCCCCTAGCCCTAGCACAAAGCCCGATCAAACAAGGACTCGATACAAAGGAGTCCAAAGGATGCAAAGTGGGCGGTCGTAGACCAACTAGGGTGGTCGAATTGATTCTTCTTCCTTTCTTTTGCACTTTTTTTTGCTTCTTTTCTTTTCTTTTGCACTTTTTGCTTCTCTTTTTTTTTGCAAATCGTGACCCAAGCCTAAAATTCTTACATTACCTTTTACGATCCGATGAGGTGATTGGGTCACAAACTTTTTCGGAGAGCGAGGGTAAATAGGTAATTAAAAGGTACTCTCTCTCTCTACGAACTTGGGCTGGTTACATTGCGGCTACGGAATCCGACCGAGGATCGAATCCGACCGGTGGTAGTTCTGAGTGGATGGTAGAATGGGTGTTGCTCGAAGAGGTGGTCGGATCCGAGTAGATGTTAGATTAGGCCGGTTGGTAAATCCGGCGGGTGGTCGAATGGGTGTCGCTCGAAAAAGGAGGTCGTGCGTCCGGGATGGATGGTGGCACGGCGAGGCGATGGTCTTGACTAGAGACCAAGAATGCTACTCTAAACCGACAACAAAGACACAAGCGATGGACTCGAACTCAACAATGCGGCGAAAACAAAATTGCGAAAGGCACAAAGTGGTTTGGACGGTGGAATAATTACGATCTAAAACTTTTGTAGGGCGGTTTTTACGGACTCTAGGTGAGGAACACAACTAACAAGCGGGGATAAGCGAAATTACCTAACGGGCAACCTTTGCTCGATACCACTTGATGAGTCACGGCGGCCCGATCTTCCGATAGGTTCGATTTGATTAAATCGTGAGGGCGTTGGCGCTTTGAGGCTTCCGACCAGCGGATCGTCACCTCGCAATTCGCTACACCCACCGCTTTGTTGTTATCGACCACGCTTGCGTGATCGACCTTACCACGAAGGTTATTGTCCCGCAAGCAATCGAAGCAACTCACAAGAACAAGGTAGATGCAATCGAATTGTATTGCGGATATGGATGAAGTTTACAAGTGGGGTTCCTCAAACCGATAATCCAGCGAAGCGCAATTGCGCGAATAATCTAAGAAAACCCACCTCTAAACAATGGCGTCTCTTGCATATATATAGGGGAGCGTGAGGAGGTCGATCTAGGGTTGTGCGGTAGTGGGAAGAAGCGTACACAACACGGACTCCGACCTCGTTACGTTTACAAAGTCTTATTAGTTTCCAAAGCGGTGTGTGACACCTTGTGTTGCGTATTTACGGTCGAAGATCCGGTCGTAGGGGTGGTCCTAGGGTGGTCTTGAGGATTCCATGCTATCTTTGGTCGTAGATTGTGTCCAACGAGTACTGTGCTCGCTTTTCTGGTCGTGGATTGCTCCAATCGAATCAACTAGTCGTAGGTCTTCTTGTAGTGGTCGTAGATCTTCTTGCAATGGTCGTAGACCTTCTTGAACTAGTCGTAGTCCTAGATTCCTGAGTACAAGTAAATCATCTCGATTAGGCAGCATCATAGAGTTCTCAAATAATACACTCAGCCCTAGAAACGACTTTACCTGATCGATTAAGTGACGTGCTCTAGCTCTTGTCATAGGACCGTGTAGTTCAGCACCCAGATCTGGAGGGTCTTGTGTCGTGCGTGTATCCGAAGGAGGGATGTCCTCATCAGCTCACCTTCATAAGTTGCCAAAAGGTCTACCCCACACCACCCGTCGCCGAGGCATACAATGCCTCGATGCTTAGCTACTTCCTGTTGGTGTCCCAATTGAACGCAGAACGCACACACCTCCTTAGCTCGCGCAGACTAATGTCCTTCAGGCCCAGTGCCTGGATTTGGATCCGGTCACAATTTGACAGTCTGCCCCGCAGGGCCCGTCACGTACGAGATGATCACCACAGAACACGAACAAGTCTTCAATCAACATGCTCAGGGAAAACATGCCTTCTGTGGCTGGGTCTCTTCTTGTTGGTCGAGAAGAATAAATACTGGAAGGAAGATAATGATTTTACACAAATTTAGGAATATTATACGGAATGTTCTTTTTGGGCTGGTTTTGTATTTTCTAATGTACAAGCTGAATTGTCTGCGTACTATTGTGTACTATTTTTCCCCTATGTACAATCTGAAATTTCTAACTAATGGGAACATATCGAAATTAAGACCTACACATTGTGTACTATTTTTTTCCTAACGCACTAAGTATTTTAATTTCATAATGTATATGAGAATAGTTTGCGTACAATCGAAAACATAATGCACACCGTCCACACTTGAAATAATTCATACATTTACATGGTTTCAATATGGAGATTTCTACTACACGAAAGATTACTATATTAATCTCTATGTGCTAATTAACAAACAATGTCGTCCACATGAACTAATCATTTATGTCAACTAACCGTGGTCACCTAACGTATTGTACACAATCAAGACATCATTACGGTAATAACAAATTAACTGTGCTACTTGCATGTATACTTAGGTAATAATTACGGGACCACTAAGCTAACTACATGCTAATCAATTAGCTAAAAATAGAGTCGCATGTGGATGAAAATTACATTTTCTTGACGCTCGCAAGCTGACCTACAGCTTATGAAATTGCGTAACCTCCAAACTCATATAGAAAACTATTAAAAATGCAACTGAAGAACACCTTCTCTTCCTCCTTCTGGGTCTCTCGTTGGCTCAAAAAAACGCAAATGGCTTTGTGCAGCTGGATGAGCGACGACCGCTGCATTTTTATGCAACCAAGGGTGATGTGGGAGTCCGGACGGCGGCCAGGCACCAACGCAGTGGAGGATTGCTGCAGCGCTTAGGAGGGCCGCGTGCCAGGCGGACAAGCGCGTCACGAGGTCAAGATCGGGCGGGCGGTGCGTGGCGGCGAGGCGTGTTCTTGCGGGGCAGGCGGGCCCGTGGCAGCAGCCAATGGCTGTGCGATCGGTTGCGTGGGGTCCGGCAGTTCATGCGCTCGAGAACTATTGGAATTCGCCGACCTCGTGCGCTCCACGATCGCGGGAAGGGCACTCCACGATTGCGGGAAGGGCGCTCCACGACCGCGGAAAGGGCGGCCACCTCCTACGTTCCTGAACCACAAAATCTTGTTGGGCCCACCACCTATCGGGCACGTCGCCTTTGTCCCACGCTCGCCCGAGCTCCCGCGGTCGTCGCTCGCTTCCCGCACTCCCCGACCGCAGGATGTGCCAGGTGTCGCCATCCCTTGCTTCCGCGCTTGAGAGGGGGTTATGTTTGTAAATACGGAGTTACCAGGCTATTGTTGCTATTGAGATGGCGGTAGGGGCCAAATAAAAAAAAAAGGGAGATTCAGGGATATCGGTAGCTGAAAATCGTAGAAAAATAATGAAATCATGATTTTGTTTTTTGCGTTCTTTCAAAATCCACGACGAAATAATAGGTCTGGTAGTTAGTTGAAACGGCGGCATGAAATGGTCTAGTTGGTGCTCATCTAGTGGGTGACCCCTGCTGTTCTCTTTGCAAAGAGTTCACGGACTTCAAATTTGCTCAGAGGCGGCTCCAGCAATAGGGCAAGGCTGGGCGGCCACCCCAGGTAGCCAGCGCCGGTGATGCCCCCCCCGGCTTCTTTCTGACAAACGACGCGACCAGTGACAGCTCGGCAAAGCCTCCCTCTTCGCTTCCGCGCTTCGACCTCCCACCTCTGGCTCTCCCACTCTCGATCTCCCTCTCTGCTCTGGCCTCCAGCTCTCCCACTCAGCGGCTCCGCAATCATGCACCCTCGCTGCTATTAAAGTGAGTTTGAGCACCACCTGTTTGATACAATGCCTCAATGAACCACATTCTTACATATGTGAAAAAAAATTCTTTAATGGATATATCGTCATCCACCTTCCCCTGCTTGCCGAGGACAATATGAGATTGATTGCTTCATGCCCATTTGTAATTTTTAGGATCAATCAGTGCTATAATATATTGTAGTAATGTGATTTACTGGTTGTAGTATTGTAGATCTCATGTAGGAGAACCTCACCACCAGTGACCTGTCCAAGATGAAACAAACAGCCTCAAGTGCAGGTCCAGGGATGCCGTCTCCAGAATATGGATTCCAATGGATTACATACAACATATTGTGGATTTATAAAAGAAACGCAAGGAGGACGCCATGATACGTACGGCCTCGCCGGAGAGCAGGGGGTGCGGCCACGTCACAACCGGTGAGACCGCGACTCGCCCTATCTAATATTTTGTCCTGGATCCGCCCCTGAATTTGCTAGTACCTAGTTTGTGTCCGCTACTTGCATAATTATTACTCTCTATAATGGCGGAGGAATTCGCCGCTTGCCCCCATTCGGCGGGCATTATCTTTCAGTAATCTGTCGCCGCATGTAGGTCGCTTTGTGCTACGCATTGGTCCTTGCTGGCGTCTCAGCCGTTCGATGCCTGTGTGCTGCTTACCGGTTAGGCGATGCGTTCCTGATGCGTGCCGTCGTTCAGAAAAATAGTGTTGAACTCTGTGGTTGCTTCGCCTGCTTTCGCGATGGTCACAGGCAGATGAGACGACATTTAGTGCTGCCGTACACAGGTGGCTTTGGCGTTATTCCTGCTCACAGACACGCTGCCACCCAGCCTGACTCATTCTACCCATTTAGTTCTGCCAGGCGCCGATTCCTTTCGGAATTTTTGGCATTTCTCGTCTGTACTGTTCTTTAAAAAAATAACTAAACATAGTTTGGAGAACTAGCCTTAACATAGTGTCCTCTACACAGTAAATGTACCTGGCCTGGTCCTCTACGCATTAGGAAGAGGAGAGAGAAAAGTAAAGAAAAAGAAAGAACACAGAAAAATTCCTAAATATCATAAAAAAAATTCAAAAATTTTAAAAAATTGCATATTTTTTTTTTGAATTTAATTATTAAAAAATTCCGAAATTTCAAGAAAATTATGTTATTTTTTTGAACTTTATTAAAGTTTATTTTATTCATTTAAAATGTTTTTCATTTTTTTAAATTTTGCAAAGCAGAACGTGACCCAATGAGGCATATATATGTACGATTTACTGCGATGCAAAGACATTGAAGAGGTAATAACAACTTTTAACATCATACAAAGCAGTGCTGGCAACTCATATCACCATATAACGAGCAACACGACTCAATAGTACAAGTTTTTTTAAATCAAAGACACTAGAGTACACCGTAGCGTAATACACCGGATAGCTTACAGATACTAAGTGGCGCCGGAGGAAGAAGGTCTGTTCGAGTAGTTCCTGAACGAGTGCCTAGGGCTCTTGCATAGCCTACACCTCATTGGTCTTGGCCGGTCTCTTTGTTGGCTCGTATCCATGTCGTTGCGGATGCGCCTTGGTAGCGCCTCCACGGCTACCGGATGCGCGATGCTTCATTCGGTGCCCACTTCACTGCTCCCGACCATAGGCCCCTGTAGTGGCCTTCCACGCCGTAGGAGTTGAACTCCCCGTTCCAAGTATCATACAGGTGACGTATGTCGTAGTACTCCGATATGTACATGCTACAAGATTGGTGAAATACAACGCATGCAACATATACGTGGGAGAAAGGCTTGTGCTGGAGTTGTGGCTTATTGCAGGTGCAAACTGCCACATCGCCTATGGTGCAAAAATGCTTCTGGTCACCTCTCATGTGACCGTGAACGTGCTTGTCCCGCAGGCGGATGTCGAACTTACTCGTCACGCCATCCATTGTGTGAGCTACATGGGATCGGGTCTTGGTAATCTTCTTTTCCATGTAGGCAAGGGTAACCTCCGAGTAGTGCTTCCCTTCGTCCAAATGCAACTTGGCTATCATTGCCCGATTGACAAAGTAACCGACCGTGCGGCTCCATGTCTCATCTACAATGGCGGTGATGGGCAGGGAGCGAACCCCTTTCAACACACTGTTGTAGACCTCGGACATGTTGGTTGCCATGATGTCTGTGAGACCCTCAATTATTGAAATGTGCCTTATTAAAATTATACTGGTAGCATAATTCTTATTTAAGGAACAGTGCAAATCCTTTATTAAGAATCATACTAAAAGCATAATGATAACAAGTAACAATTTCAACATTCAGGTTCTCGGATATATGTCATGCAATATTTCCCAGGATCAGTGAATATTGCACATATATCCTTAAACAACATTGCATCATTCACATACAAGTCATACAATCACATAATTATACATCAATAATTACATCTCAATTTCGGTTGCTCTGATGCGAGTTGCTATAGTGCAGAAATAAGAACAGAATGACCTTGGGTCATTAACAAAAAAGCAACAGTGAAACAAAAACATAAAAGCAAAACCACCAATGGCCCCATCATCCCGCAGGCTATTGCGTGGAGGCTAGAACTAGCATTACTCGTTAGCGTCACCCAGATCGGCGCTAACGGGCATCTCATAAAGATATCCATCCTCACCTGCAACAAGAGGTCATAAAACCCTGAGTACGAAAGGTACTCAGCAATTCCTACACAAACTAATAAAAGAAAGTGTTTGATAGAACCTATACAAAGGAATAGAATTTTATAAGCATAAGGTTATCAACAGAAGGCTTAATTGGCTCAATTTGCATAAAGCGATACATATTAACCTACAATTGCTAAATTTTGACAAAGCAGTTTTAATAATTCAATTTGGACTAAAAACAGTAAATAATTGAACATCAGCAAAAAACAGTATCAACAATAGTCACCGATCATTACCAAACCGAGTATGACACTCCTCATGCCGAAATTAATAATTCCCAAAACCCAAATTAGAGCAAATTCTATCTGGTGACATCAATCCAAGCGTTGTCGTAGCAGTGGACACGGCTATTCGAATAGTTTTAATCCTGCGAGGGTGTACATCTTTACCCACACGACTTAGTTAGCCCGTAGCCCCTAGGATAATAGCACACTACCTTTGGTATGCGGCGGGTAAACTAAGATTCGGTATTTTCAACAAGTTAACACTATTGAGTTGGATGACCCATGTGAAACCGATCCCGCTTAAACAACGATCGATAGCATATATTCAGCCGAGGTTCACATGTTGTGCGAGGAATGCCGACCAGTCAATTAAATGCAAACTCGTGTTAGCCACACATATTACACCGATCGGGGCCACGAAGAATGCGTACATGCGATGTAATACATCTACGCCTTACCCTTCTAAGAACATCGATATCGATATAAGCTCCACATGGCATACGACACGGCCGAAGACTTAAGCATCTATGCCATATGAAATCAATACACATGTCCTTACTCTCCGTATCCAACTCAATAATATTAACCCTTTACTTAACCAAGCGGCGCCCATACTGCTGCGTGTGGACGTGCGTTGGTGCTTGAATTGGGCCGTCGAGTTGGTCCTTAATCAACCTGGACAAGACATCCACAGTTCCCATTCTCGCACTAGGCACCATCACTAGCATCCACTTGTCCAGATTTGAATTAAGTTTAACAACAAGATTTAAATTCATTTTAGATTTAAATAAACTGAACAAAGAATCAACAAAAATAACAAAATGCATTTGTTGTTCCCCAGGTTTGACAAGATAAGCTCGCCAAACATTACCGTTCTATGGACTGCATGGCTAAGCAAAATTGAAATTAAGTATTATATCACCACAAACTATCTTAGGTTGAGTGTATGATTAATTCAAGGTAAGCCATAAGTTCTGGTCATAGCTAACTAGGAGCGAACATAAATAGTCTTTTAGAAAATTGCATGCAACAGTATCACTGTATTTTATAAATCTACAGTTCAAAAGATTAGGATCAACATGGTGTAGAGAGGAAGCTTGCCTTGGTAATAATAGATAACCTCTTGTTCAGGTTCTGGTGGCTCAACAAAAGACTCAACAATCTCAGAAGAACCAGTATCTAGAACACAAAAATCCAATAAATAGCAAGAAAATGGCAAGGAACAATGCATAAAAGAGTTCATGATCAATAGCTCAATGCATAATTAACAATATGCTTAAGTTATACCTTACTCAATGACAATACCCCATATATAATAGCTTGCTACCACATGCTATCGAATTTAGTGGTTTAGAAAAGCATTACGAGTTGGACTTGATTAGTATAGAACTAGAGTTTCAAATTTCTAAAACTGAAATTTAACTTAACACTTGTACTCTTTACTAGAAGGAATACAAGCCAACATTTGGTTGCATGTGGTCGGCATGACCAGTAGTAGCAGCAAAACAGAAATGGGAATTCAGAGTAACCACAGTTTCAGGTTTAAGCAAAATTGAAATTTGGACAGCTGGCAAAGAAATAATTTGGTGCTTCATTAGACTAAGAGAGAATGATGTTTTGATTAAGCTACAGCTAATTGAGCAATATTTAAAACCTATCTCATCACATAGCATCAGCTAATACTCACTAGCAGTATGATCAAAATCTGGATTACAGTTTCAGGTTTCTAACAAAACCGAAATCTGGACAAATCTCCAAGAAACTGATTTAGGAACTAGGATTTTAGAAGAAAATGCTACTCTGGATTAATTCTAAACTAATTGAGAAATAAACAAAGTCTAGTTCATCACTTACTATCAGCTAGCAACCAACATTCAATTCGGCTAAAACTGTGCTACAGTAACAGGTTTGGCAAACTGAATTTGGACAGGTTGCAAAAGAATGTTTTACTAATTTTTGAAATGAACAAATTAAGGATTTTATTTAGGTTACAAGTTAATGAGTAAAACTTAAAGCCTAACTCATCATTAATCATAAGTTAACACTAAAAAACCAAATTTCAGTTTAACTGGACTCAGCTTACACCCTGAAACCGAAACATGACAGAAGAAGAATAAAACCTGATGCTCCATAAGACTATAACAAAAAGGACATACATGATGGATCTACAGCTAGATAAGTACAATACCAGATTAACTTATCACTTAACATCTATTAGCACTAATTAGCAATTTCCAGATCAAACCAAAGTTGCAGTTTTCAGTTTTGCAAAACCGAAAATAGTGCAATTTCACAAAAGTAAGATATCTGATGTATTAGACTATGAGAAATTGGCATTCTTGGATTAAATTACAGTTAAATGAGTATATTTTAAAGTCTAGCTCATCATTAAACATTAGTTAGCACTAACTACCAAATTTGGTTCAAGCAATGCAGGTTTTGATTTTCAAAACCGAAACCGGATAGAAAGCAAAAGACAGATGCTGAGCTATACATCCAGAAGCAAAGTGCTAAACCTTATTTTAGAGTATTCCTAACAAGGTTAGCAAGATAACTCATCAACTACTAGCACCAAGTTAAAGGAATTAATGAAATTGTTTGCACACACTTGCTAGCAAGAAAATGGACGAGGAACAATCAATTTGAAAAGATTACGAAATTCAAATTTTCTTTGTGTCTTTGCTAGTATAACCGAAAATGAAACAGGGTTCACTCGGCTGATCTGGCAGGTTGCAGAAATTAGAAGTTTTATGTTTAAGTTGTAGTTACACAATTAAAGCCACAGGTTTACACTCCTTTAATCTTTAGCTAACACTAATCATCAAAAGTGGTTTCAATCTGAACTGCAGTTTCCAGATTTAGAACTGAGCTCAGAACAGATGTATAAAAGAATTCTTACTTGTTTCGGCTAGAGTAGAAGAAAATAAAAGCAAGCTCTTGGTCAACACAGTAAAAATCCAAGGTACTCTTCTCAGTCTCACCGAAGCATGAAATCACCACGTGAGGCTCTAATCAGCTCAGCTCAACAGAGAACTATCTTTTTCAGCTGGGAAGGAAGAAAACATGGCAAGACTTTCCGGACAAAATGGCGTGGAGCTCAACACTAAGGCTTGAGGAAGGTTAACCTCGAGCAAAGGAGAGGGTTCTAGAGATCTTTGCGGTGGCACTTCGGTTATCGCGACCGCCTACTGGATGGTTTGCCTTTGCTTTGGTCGGCAGTGAGGCTCACTGGCAGATAAGGAAAAGAAAAGAAAGCTCACTTTGCTCTGGCGACAGATCTTACTTCTTTTGGTTTACTCTGTTGTCTTGGCCGTGCAAGATCGCCACCCACAAAAGAAAGGAGAGGGAAAAGAGATCAATTTGCTTTGCTCTCACCAAAAGAAGGAAAAGGCAATTGCCGCCCAAAAGTCGAGCTCGGCTATTAGCGTGAGCAACAACAACATCGGTGATCAACAAAAGCAAAGCATTTGGTGATCAAATAGAGAATCGAATGTTCCTAGGGAAGTAAGGGTGGTGATCGGATATTGGCTAGAGAAAGAGAATTTTGATTATAACAACATATCAAGTTTCAAAATAAGCAGTGATGCTCTGAAGACATCTTATTATCTGTTTATTAAAAGCTGGTCATACAAACCTACCCCTTAAGAGAATCTCGTCCAGAGATTTGGACGATTCAAAAGTTGCAAAGGAATTGGTGAAATGATTCTTTCTGGAGATATAACACATGTTGTTTTGACTTCCTATAAAGATAGCAAAGAAAGATTCTAATAGACAACATAGTGTTGTTATTACATCCTTCTTTTACATTGCTTTGTTTAACCTTGCCTTTCTTGACTCAAAGGCAATTTTTAAATAGCAAAAAGATGGGGGTGTTCAATCCTCATCAGATCTTCACGCTCCCACGTGGCTTCATCTTCTGAATGATTAGCCCACTGAACTTTTAAGAATTTAACAGTGCGGTTTGTTGTCGTGCGTTCCATTTCATCAATAATACGCACCGGTTGCTCTTGATAGGAAAGATCTGGTTGAAGATCAAGATTCTCATAAGCAGTGGCCTCGGTAGGAATACGAAGGCACTTCTTCAGCTGAGAAACATGAAAAGTATCATGCACCTTTGAGAGAGACTCGGGTAGCTCTAATTGATAAGCTCTGACTCCTCGTTTTGCAATGATTCGGAAAGGTCCGATATAACGAGGTGCTAGCTTTCCTTTCACCTGAAAACGATGAGTGCCCTTCATCGGTGATACTTTGAGGTAGACATAATCATCTACTTCAAAACTTAACTCACGTCGACGATGGTCAGCATAGCTCTTCCGACAAGATCGGCGGTTTCAGACGGTCTCGAATCGAGACGAACTTGCTCTTGGCTTATTATTAAGTCTGGACCATAAAATGGTCTTTCACGGACTTCGGACCAATTCAATGGAGTCCTACAAGCTCTTCCATACAAGGCTTCAAAAGGTGACATTTGAATACTTGCTTGATAGCTATTATTGTAGGAAAACTCCACATACGGCAAAGATTTTTCCCAGTTCTTGCCATATGATAGCACACGTGCTCTAAGAAGATCTTCCATCACTTGATTTACCCTTTCGTTTGACCCTTGGTTTGAGGATGATAAGCGATCTTGAAGAGAGTTCAGTTCCCATGGCTTGATGGAGACAATTCCAGAAATGAGATGTGAACTGAGGTCCACGATCTGAGACAATGATTTTCGGAACACCGTGGAAACAAACAATCTTGGCAATATATAACTCTGCCAATTGCTTGCCATTGAAAGTGGTTTTGACAGGAATAAAATGAGCCACTTTCGTCAGACGATCAATTATCACCCAGATGGCATCAAATCCATTCTGAGTTTTCGGAAGTCCGGTAACAAAATCCATACCGACTTCTTCCCATTTCCATTGTGGAATAGGCAAGGGTGAAGGGTACCAAAGAGGTTTCAAGTGCTCGGCTTTAACCCTTTGGCAAATATCGCTTTCAACAACATCTTGAGCAATTTGCCTTTTCATCGGCTCCACCAAAATGTCTTCTTCAAGTCTGGTACATCTTAGTACTTCCGGGATGTATAGAAAACTTGGAATTATGAGCTTCTTTGAGAATTAGCTCTCTCAGCGAGAATTTGAAGGTACCACCAAGCGATTGCGATCTGAAGGATACCATGGCATCTTGAGAGAATTCGATGGCTTTACACGCTTCAAATTTTCCTTGATTTCGCCACCTCGGCATCGGTTTTACGAGCTTTGAATCTGATCTTGAGGTTGACTTCACTTCAAAGCGCAAGAAATCCATCGCTACCATTTCAAGACTTAAGCGCGAAAATCAGCACATAAGCTCTTAGCGGAATTGTTGATAAGCAATTGCAATGTGACTTTTCGCTTAGGGCATCACCACAACATTGGCTTTGCCGGGATGGTAGTGAATACCCATATCGTAGTCCTTGATTAATTCAAGCCATCTTCTTTGCCTCATATTCAGTCCACTTGAGTGAATATATATTTCAAGCTTTTATGATCAAGTATATATTTCGCATAGCGACACGAGAAGGTAATGTCGCCAAATCTTTAATGCATGGACTACGGCCGCCAATTCCAAATCATGAGTAGGATAATTCACCTCATGAGGTCGAATCGCTCTGGATGCATATGCCACAACTCGGCCTTCTTGCATAAGTACACCAAGTCCATGGCGAGACGCATCACAATAGATATCAAAATTCTTATGGATATCCGGAAGAGTGAGAACAGAGCTTGATCGGGAGCTTTCTCGAGTCGAAGCTGTTTTCACACTCCACCGACCAAAAGAATTTGTTCTCCTTCTTTAGAAGTCGGGTCGAGGCCTAGAAATTTTAGAGAAGTTTTCAATGAACCGACGGTAATAACCCGCAAGTCCAAGAAAACTCGAACTTCATGAACATTACGAGGTGCTTCGATCCAATACATCTTGTATCTTCTTTGGGATCAACCGTAATACCTCCTTCGGATAATACATGTCCCAAGAATGCAACTTGTTTGAGCCAAAAGCACACTTGCTAAATTTAGCATCTGGTGATGCTTGCGAAGTGTATCGGACAAGTCTCAAATCTTGATCATGCTCTTGGCGGACTTGAATAGATAAGAATGTCGTCAATAAACACAACAACAAACTTATCCAAGAATTCCATGAAGACTGAATTCATAAGATTCATAAAATAATTTGGAGCATTGGTTAGGCCAAAGGACATGACGGTATATTCATATAACCCATAGCGAGTAGAGAATCTTTGTCTTTGGAATGTCCTCACTCTAACCTTGATCGATGATAGCCGATCGCAAATCAATCTTAGAAAAGACACGGGCCCGATCAAGCGGTCAAAGCAGATCATCGATTCGAGGCAAAGGATATTTGTTTTTGATAGTGACTTCATTTAACAGACGGTAATCCACACACATCAAGTAAAGTCTTGTCTTTCTTTTGGACAAAGATGGCGGGCATCCCCATGGTGAGGAACTTCGGTCGAATGAATCCTTTGTCAAGCAATTCTCCCAGTTGTTTCTTCAATTCAAACAACTCATTAGAAGGCATGCGATAAGGTCTTCTCGATATGGGAGCAGTACCAGGAACTAGTTCAATCACGAACTCCACTTCCCGATCGGTGGCATCTGGGGAAGGTCTTGAGAAAACGTCAGGATATTCACATACTACCAGATCGACTCCAAAGTAGGGTGGTATCCATTCTCATCGCACCAGATGAGAATGAACTGTTTAGACGAAAAATGGTGAAAGGCCATTTTATTAGTGACGGATATGGTTCGTTGGGCACAATTAATTTGCCCTGCATTCTTGGTCAACAGTCCATTCCCAAAATAACATCTATCCCTTGTGAATTTATCACAATCAGGTCTGCCCAAAAATCTACCCCTTCAATAACGATATTGACATTAAGGCAGATTTGATCAGTTAAAAATACCGACCCAGGCGAATGAATAATATGTGGTTGATGAAGATGATGCATAACTAAGCGATGTTGAGTAGCAAGCGCCTACTAACAAAAGAATGGGATGCTCGAGTCAAATAAAGCGATGGCGAACTGGAATTAACTAGGAGCATACCAAGGATAACCCGGTGCCTCGGCGCTTCTTCAAGATTAATTGATTTACGGCCGCGGCCGAATCGGATCAGCTTAACATTGTCTTTGGAGAAGGTGCGGGGACGAACAAGAGTGGAGATGGTGAGCAGTGGCAACCCTTTGCCTTAGCAAAGCATCGATTTACAAAATGCCGGGACGTCCACAATGATAGCATATCACACGGCCCGACATTGATGGCGTGGTGGTGCAGTGTCCACTAGGTCGGGCGCCCGAGAAGGTGGCGGTGGGCGAAAGGCAAACATCGGCGCACAGGTGGAACCAAAGCGGCGCCGGAAAGATCGAGGCGCCACGGACGGTCACGGTGAACGGCTACTAGATGCAAATTGGGTAACCTTCTGCCGCTTCCGCGACTCCTCCAACGCCTTGCTTTTAGTTTCAGCAATAATGGCTTTGTCCACAAGATGTTGGAAATTTCAAATCTTGTCTTGCCAAAGCCAAGCGCAACTCTTGGATAGACCATTCATGAAAGCGGTTTCGACGACGAGTGTCCGTCGAAACATCGTCAGGGGCGTACCGAGCAAGAAAATTAAACTCATGAAGGTACTCGGTCACTGATTTTCGCCCTTGCTTGAGAGCGAGAAATTCCTGCTGCTTGAGCATCATCACTCCCTCAGGTATATGGGCCTCGCGAAAGGCCTCCATGAACTCAAGCCAGGTAGGAGTATGTCCGTGAGTTGGATAGCCGATAATTATCCCACCAATTGCTAGCCGCCCGGTCAATTGGTAGCTAGCATACGAGGACCTTCTCCCTTCGAACACTTTGGGCAATGGTCGACTTCTTTTAATCTCCTTAAGCCAATCCTCTGCCTCCAAAGGATCACAGGAGCTAGAGAACATTGGCGGATTAGTCCGTGAAAGTCGCAAGACTTCCCCGCCCATCTTGAACTCTGCTCTACCGGTGGTGGAGTGATGGAAGAGGTATTGGCGCAATCTGCTCCAAGATGCGTGTATCGGTCCATGCGGTTGCGCTCAATTTGCATGAGCACATCCGCCATAGTGGGTGTTGGAGGAAGCTCCTCTTCTGTCTACCACCTTGCGGACCATGGGATCCGGAAGGTCCGTCTGCTCCCCCGAGTCTCAAGAGCAGGGGTGGAGAACCTCTCCTCTTGTTGTGTTCGCGATCGAGTGGTTGGTCCTGTCATCCTGTTGCCATATAATGGTTAACATTATAACAAGGATACACTCGTGCTAACACATACAAGCTTTGGAGAAAGAAATTAACTAAATACTAAACCTAAGCATGCAGTATGTCATGATATGCAACCAATTAACACCAAAAACAAGCAAAGACAAAGTACAAGAAAAGGTGCTGCTTCTATTCCATGAAATGTCGGCTGAACAAAGACTATAACAGACTCAATTACAACCAAAAGTCCGCATCCACTTTATTACAGCCAACAGGAAACATGCTATGCCCAAAATACACAAGTCGGCCGCTACCTCACCATGTTTTAAAGTACAAACGTTAGCACACAATATTTATACAGACATAGGCTATGATATTACACACTACTTAATGGACAACTACTAGCCTATTACACAACTAAAGCCGATCACACCCTTTAGTCCTAAACATGGTCTTCTCGGTTAAAATTCACCGGAAACTCATTTAACAAATGAGCCTCAGGTGAACCAGTATCTAAAGGGTTCGATGGGCTAATGAGACGAGTGGGAGAACCCAACAGCAGATGATGTCCACCAGAGTGAGTAGGCCGCTGAGTGCGAGGAAATCCAGCAGACATCCTGGCCTGACGACACTGACCAAAAACAGGAACCAGTCCGGGAATCTCAGGAAGTCGCAATCCTTGGGGTACAGTGGCAGCTGGTGGAATCTCATTGTTGCCGTAAAGCACGTTACGAGGAACGCGGTTCGTGGCAACACCAAGCCTCAAATACTCCTGTGCCTCGTGCAAACGATGGCGGGTCTCCCATAACTCGTGCGAGGCGGTGATAGGTTTGGTCCGTGATACGGACCAACCTCGCTAACTTCAGCGTGCGTATGGGTCCTCTCCAAACTGTATCTCATCAAACGTAATCACATCCGATCTAGGGCCTTGTTTTGGGAAGTGCACATAGGGTGGCTGAGACAGCTCCGTCAAGTCATGACGAAGGAGGCTCATCATCCTACGCGACTTCTGCGCATGACCATAGATTCAAGGTGGCACGCACATGGATGCGATGAGGGAACACTACCACCACCCGTCAGCGATCACATTAATGATAGCTTGGTACTCTTCCATACCGGGCCCTCGGTCTCTACGGTAGATGGCGTACTCTGGCTGATAAGTGAAATTAGCTCGCCACATCATGTCTCGAAGTAAGGCTCGAAACCCGTCCACATCTTCGGCGCGAGTCTCCTTAATCAAATACCAGCCACTCATCTACAGATAAAAGACAAGGTAGGTAAGAAACCGATCTTAAAAAATCAAAAGAAAGGTGGATAAGAATTGATACTAAAAGAAGATAAGAAGTAAAAGACAGCATGCTTAGATCTTTTAGAAATTAATTATGTTAAAATAGTATCACAAAGACTCACTAAAGGCAACAACCATGCTAATTCTATCCTACAGGCTAACGATGCTCGATATTAAGTATTGTGAGACCCTCAATTATTGAAATGTGCCTTATTAAAATTATACTGGTAGCATAATTCTTATTTAAGGAACAGTGCAAATCCTTTATTAAGAATCATACTAAAAGCATAATGATAACAAGTAACAATTTCAACATTCAGGTTCTCGGATATATGTCATGCAATATTTCCCAGGATCAGTGAATATTGCACATATATCCTTAAACAACATTGCATCATTCACATACAAGTCATACAATCACATAATTATACATCAATAATTACATCTCCAATTTCGGTTGCTACACATCAAAGTTGCTATAGTGCAAAATAAGAGCAGAATGACCTTGGGTCATTAACAAAAAAGCAACAAATGAAACAAAAACATAAAAGCAAAACCACCAATGGCCCCATCACCCCGCAGGCTATTGCGTGGAGGCTAGAACTAGCATTACTCGTTAGCGTCACCCAGATCGGCGCTAACGGGCATCTCATAAAGATATCCATCCTCACCTGCAACAAGAGGTCATAAAACCCTGAGTACGAAAGGTACTCAGCAAGTCTTACACAAACTAATAAAAGAAAGTGTTTGATAGAACCTATACAAAGGAATAGAATTTTATATGCATAAGGTTATCAACAGAAGGCTTAATTGGCTCAATTTGCATAAAGCGATACATATTAACCTACAATTGCTAAATTTTGACAAAGCAGTTTTAATAATTCAATTTGGACTAAAAACAGTAAATAATTGAACATCAGCAAAAAACAGTATCAACAATAGTCACCGATCATTACCAAACCGAGTATGACACTCCTCATGCCGAAATTAATAATTCCCAAAACCCAAATTAGAGCAAATTCTATACAGGTGACATCAATCCAAGCGTTGTCCGTAACCGTGGACACGGCTATTCGAATAGTTTTAATCCTGCGAGGTGTACATCTTTACCCACACGACTTAGTTAGCCCAGTAGCCCCTAGGATAATAGCACCTTGCCTTTGGTATGCCGTAAGGTAAACTAAGATTCGGTATTTTCAACAAGTTAACACTATTGAGTTGGATGACCCATGTGAAACCGATCCGCTTAAAAACGATTGATAGCATATATTCACCGAGGTTCACATGTTGTACAGGAATGCCGACCAGTCAATTAAATGCAAACTCGTGTTAGCCACATATTACACATGATCGGGGCCACGAAGGTACGTACATGCGATGTAACACATCTACGCCTTACCCTTCTAAGAACATCGATATCGATATAAGCTCCACATGGCATACGACACGGCCCGAAGACTTAAGCATCTATGCCATATGAAATCAATACACATGTCCTTACTCTCCTGTATCCAACTCAATAATATTAACCCTTTACTTAACCAAACAGCGCCCATACACTGCGTGTGGAAGTACGTTGGTGCTTGAATTGGGCCGTCAGAGTTCAGTCCTTAATCAACCCAGACAAGACATCCACAGTTCCCATTCTCGTGCACTAGGCACCATCACTAGCATCCACTTGTCCAGATTTGAATTAAGTTTAACAACAAGATTTAAATTCATTTTAGATTTAAATAAACTGAACAAAGAATCAACAAAAATAACAAAATGCATTTGTTGTTCCCCAGGTTTGACAAGATAAGCTCACCAAACATTACCGTTCTATGGACTGCATGGCTAAGCAAAATTGAAATTAAGTATTATATCACCACAAACTATCTTAGGTTGAGTGTATGATTAATTCAAGGTAAGCCATAAGTTCTGGTCATAGCTAACTAGGAACAGAACATAAATAGTATTTTAGAAAATTGCATGCAACAGTATCACTGTATTTTATAAATCTACAGTTCAAAAGATTAGGATCAACATGGTGTAGAGAGGAAGCTTGCCTTGGTAATAATAGATAACCTCTTGTTCAGGTTCTGGTGGCTCAACAAAAGACTCAACAATATCAGAAGAACCAGTATCTAGAACACAAAAATCCAATAAATAGCAAGAAAATGGCAAGGAACAATGCATAAAAGAGTTCATGATCAATAGCTCAATGCATAATTAACAATATGCTTAAGTTATACCTTACTCAATGACAATACCCCATATATAATAGCTGCTACCACATGCTATCAGAATTTAGTGGTTTAGAAAAGCATTACAGGTTCAGACTTGATTAGTATAGAACTAGAGTTTCAAATTTCTAAAACTGAAATTTAACTTAACACTTGTACTCTTTACTAGAAGGAATACAAGCCAACATTTGGTTGCATGTGGTCGGCATGACCAGTAGTAGCAGCAAAACAGAAATGGGAATTCAGAGTAACCACAGTTTCAGGTTTAAGCAAAATTGAAATTTGGACAGCTGGCAAAGAAATAATTTGGTGCTTCATTAGACTAAGAGAGAATGATGTTTTGATTAAGCTACAGCTAATTGAGCAATATTTAAAACCTATCTCATCACATAGCATCAGCTAATACTCACTAGCAGTATGATCAAAATCGGATTCTGAGTTTGAGTTTCTAACAAAACCGAAAACGGACAAATCTCCAAGCGGATTTAGGAACTAGGATTTTAGAAGAAAATGCTACTCGGATTAATTCTAAACTAATTGAGAAATAAACAAAGTCTAGTTCATCACTTACTATCAGCTAGCAACCAACATTCAATTCGCTAAAAAAGCGTACTCTGATGAGTTTGGCAAATCGAATTTGGACAAAGTTGCAAAAGAATGTTTTACTAATTTTTGAAATGAACAAATTAAGGATTTTATTTAGGTTACAAGTTAATGAGTAAAACTTAAAGCCTAACTCATCATTAATCATAAGTTAACACTCAAAAACCAAATTTCAGTTTAACTGGACTCAGCTTACACCCTGAAACCGAAACAGGACAGAAGAAGAATAAAACCTGATGCTCCATAAGACTATAACAAAAAGGACATACATGATGGATCTACAGCTAGATAAGTACACTACAGTTAACTTATCACTTAACATCTATTAGCACTAATTAGCAATTTCGAGATCAAACCAAAGTTGCGCTTTTGGTTTTGCAAACCGAAAGCAGTGCAATTTCACAAAAGTAAGATATCTGATGTATTAGACTATGAGAAATTGGCATTCTTGGATTAAATTACAGTTAAATGAGTATATTTTAAAGTCTAGCTCATCATTAAACATTAGTTAGCACTAACTACCAAATTTCGGTTCAAAGAAATGCGCTTTCGATTTTCAAACCGAAACAGATAGAAAGCAAAAGAGGCAGATCTTGAGCTATACATCCGAAGCAAAGTGCTAAACCTTATTTTAGAGTATTCCTAACAAGGTTAGCAAGATAACTCATCAACTACTAGCACCAAGTTAAAGGAATTAATGAAATTCTTTGCACACCTTTGCTAGCAAGAAAATGGACGAGGCGATCAATTTGAAAAGATTACGTAATTCAAATTTTCTTTGTATCTTGCTAGTATAACCGAAAATGAAACAGGGTTCACTCGGCTGATCTCGCAGGTTGCGAAATTAGAAGTTTTATGTTTAAGTTGTAGTTACACAATTAAAGCCACAGGTTTACACTCCTTTAATCTTTAGCTAACACTAATCATCAAAAGTGGTTTCAATCAATCGCAGCGGTTTCAGTTTAGGCGAGCTCGAAACAGATGTATAAAAGAATTCTTACTTGTTTCGGCTAGAGTAGAAGAAAATAAAAGCAAGCTGTTGGTCAACACAGTAAAAATCCAAGGTACTCTTCTCAGTCTCACCGAAGCATGAAATCACCACGTGAGGCTCTAATCACTCACTCAACAGAGAACTATCTTTTTTCAGCTGGGAAGGAAGAAAACATGAGCAGCACTTTCCAGACAAAATGGCAGGGAGCTCAACACTAAGGCTTGAGGAAGGTTAACCTCCAGAGCAAAGGAGAGGGTTCTAGAGATGCTGCGGTGGCACTTCGGTTGGTTTGATCGCCTGGATGGTCTGATTGCTTTGGTCGCAGATGAGGCTCACGGCAGATAAGGAAAGAAAAAGAAAGCTCTGTTGCTCACGACTTGCCTTCTTATTTGGTTTGCTTTCTGTTGTCTTGTGCCAAAGATCGCCACCCAGCCGAAAGAAAGGAGAGGGAAAAGAGATCAGCTGCTTTGCTCTCAGCCAAAAGAAGGAAAAGGCAATTGCCGGCCCAAAAGTGAGCTCTGGTACATTAGCGATAGCAACGCCAACATCGGTGATCAACAAAAGCAAAGCATTTGGTGATCAAATAGAGAATCGAATGTTCCTAGGGAAGTAAGGGTGGTGATCAGATATTGGCTAGAGAAAGAGAATTTTTGATTATAACAACATATCCAAGTTTCAAAATAAACAGTGATGCTACAGAAGACATCTTATTACTGTTTATTAAAACTGGGCTGTTACAATGTCGTAGTGAGCACCATAGGTGTAGTGAAGAAGGGACCATTTCTCATAGTCCGGGGCATGCACGCTCATCCACTCAGCGAACTCGCTTTGTGGTGCACCTGGCCTAGAACTTGTGCTTCTGGTTCTGCGGGCAAACCTTCTTAAACTTCTTCGTGAGATCCTTGCCCCGGAAGCGCATGTGGGAGTTGGCGGCTAGATGGCGCATGCACCCACGTGTGCGCATGTCATTCTGTTGGAACGACGAGCTTGTACCATGCTAAATGGTTTGCAGTGCGGACAGCTACCCGGCATGACGGTCGGTGATGATGCACATATTTGGTCGGTGTAACATCCCAAATTGGGTTTATATTTCAAATATAATAAAAATGAGGATAAATTAAAACTTTTGCTACCTCATGTTGTGTTGCAGTGTTTGAAACCTCTTTCTTTAATTGGTGGAAATTCAAACTCCAAATTTCCCCAATTAAACTCAAGTCATAAACCTCCTTCATGAAAATCTTGTGCCCAATCTCTGGAAATAATTTTCATTAGACCTAGGAGTGATGTTTAACACCTCAGAATTATTTCATAATTTTCAGAAATTATTTGGTAATTTTGGAGGCAAGTCAAACTGGTCAAACCCTATTTTCCCCTCTTCTGGAATTTCTGGAGAATAATTCAGTGCATGAAAATCTCTGAACATTTTATGGGAGGTTACTCCTGCAGTCAGCAAGCTTCAGTTAAAATTTCATAAATTTTGGAGTTTGTTTGCTACCTCAAATAATTCCTCAAAAATCAGATGTTTAAAATTCAAATTCTTAAGCTGGTTTGCCTTGTTTCTCGGGTGCGAACGGACTCGAGCTCGAGCCACTTGACTCGGTCGAACCAACTAACCGCACCGGCGCGACGCAGTCGGGCGCGGGAGTTGTGAGCCGTTGGATCAGCATCGCACGGTCCAGGATGAAGTGAGCGTTTGAATCGTTTGAATCGAACCGATCTATTTCAGCCGTCCGATTTCAATCCGACGGTCAGCGCGTCGTCTCCTTCCTCCGTCCGGCTCGCGCGTCAGCAATGGCCATGGCGTGCGCAGAGAGAAAAGTCGCGGCGTGCCGTCCCTTCCCGATCGCTTTTCAGCGGCTCTCTCGCACGCATTTATTGCTCGTCGTGCTCCTCCTCAGCGCCCCTCTCCAAGCGCTCCGTCGCTCTCTCGCTCAAGCAGTGGTTTGACCCGAGCGGGTTATCGCCGTTGCCCTCTGCCATCCCCGGCTATTTAAGCTCCTTGGTTTCTCCCTTAGCTTCCTTTAGCAACACCGCAGCTCTAGCTAGCACTCACAAGCCCGCTGGAGCCACAGATTCTCGGGAAGCTCTCGGCCGCCATTGACGGTTTTGGAGCTTCGGTGAAGTCGGTGCAGCGGGGGTTTTCTTCCACAAGTCTTTGCTCCCTCTGCTCTCCCTCTACTCACTGAAGCTTAACCCTCACTCAATTCGGTTCAATTTGTCCAGGGACGAGCTGAATTCGGACTTCCCCCTTTTCGGCCGAAATCGCCTTTCTTCTTCGCCCGAGCAGCTTCGACTCTTCTCGGTGCATCCTTTGCGCTCAGGTAATCTCTCTTTAGTCCCTAGTTGATTGGCACTCGCTCCCTTGGACCGCAGCTGAGCCGTTTGCATTTTTCGTTTTGGTCATTTTGCTCACCTCGGTTCTCTCCGGCTGCCGGGCCGACCACCGCAAGCCTAACGTATTTGGTACCATTGTGTGCGCAAGAGTATTAAGGACTCATTTTAGGCGTTTGCTCGCACCGCCGCGGCCAGAGCCGCCGGCGAGCCGTTCTCCTCCGACATTTTGCCGGGGAAAGCAGGATGATGGTTTGAACGTGCGTCGTTTTGGACCGTCGATCCTAAGATCTGCGGCTCGGGATCGCGCCGAAGATTTGAGTCCATCGCGCGCGCCTTGGTCTGTGATCCGTTGGATCCAAGATCAACGGTGCGGTATCGAAGTGAGCGTTCGGATCGCGAACTTTCGTAGCATCTCGTCCGTTAGTTTTTCATCTAACGGCTGGTGAGTAGGGTGGCGCGTTCGTTCTGTTGCCGCGCGTGGGGATCGTCGGATCCAAGATCGACGGCTCGCGTGCGCGTGAACGTTCGGACCACCGAACGCTCTAGGCCACGTGAACCGTTGGATCCAGATCCAACGGTTGACGTTTGAGGCTTCGCGCGCGCGCGCGTCAGCGCCGGAGCTTGGGCCGTTGGATCCAAGATCAACGTCCCAGGTTCGGCCACGTCATTTCTAAATTCTGAATTTCCCGAGAGGATTTATTTATCAATTGAAAAATGTGATAACTTGTAAAATGCATAACTAATTCATTTTAAATCCTTTTCAGTTGATTCAAATTTTGTTGGTTATGTTTTTAACTAGACTTTAATTTAAAAATGTTTCCAAACTCAGTATAGCTCCAGAAATTTTTGCTAATGAATAGTAGCATTTGTGATTTATAAAAGCTGAGCAAAATTGTTTTGGTCATATCTTTGGCATTAAGAATCCAAATCAATTGGTTCTTGTTGCTAAATTCATTATAAATCAAGACCTTGCTACTGTAAAAATTTCAGAATTTTTGGAGGGAGTTTACTGTTGGGTCTTGGTATTTTATTCGTTCTTATCGGTTGCTTTTTGCTTTCTCGTTAGGATCCGAAGAGCACGTTGATAATCTTATTGATCCTCAGCAACACCTTGACCCACAGCAAGCAGGCAAGATATTTGATCATAAATGTCCCATTACTTTCAAAGTCTAATATCTTGTTTACAAACTATATGTATGCATTGCTTTTGTGTCCAATTAATTTTGCCCTGTTTAGAGGTAGCTATTCCTAATGCATTGTTGCCATTAAAATGTTATCCCCTGCCACAACCATAAGTTATTAATATCATTTGGTGAATTAGAGCCGGTGATTTAATTATGCTCTTTCTTGTTTTGCGATGTCATGCTTAGAAATGCTTAGCTACCAGGTAGAATTGGGCGGTTATCGACTTAGTCGATGACCTTGATCACCTAAATCATTTTGTTCATTTTGGTTCAGCACCTTATGCTTTAGTTTTGTAAAACCGAAAATGAAACAAAATGATTTGACAAACACAATGGCATGTTGGTGTGATTGTTGGGTGTGACAAGGAAAGGTGCCCAGTCCCTAAGGACGAAGTGTTACTTGTGTCACTAAGCCAAGCGCTTATGCGTGCTAACCACGCGAGAGGATATGGGACCTCTCTTGACTTAGTACTTTGGCGTGGGTTATCTCCGAGTCGCAGGAGGGGTTGTGTGTGTTGTGTGAAACATGATATGTGTTCTTGTGCTCTTGTGTTGGGTGTGCGGTGGTGGAGATTAGGGTAGGCTCTCCACCTCGAGGAGCATTGTAGTTGTCCAAGGCTTTACTGCGACGGGTAGTTGACCGAGGCTTTACAATGACTCCGACACAGCGTATGGGTTTCTATCCATACAGGCGGCTCGTGAATAATTCACAATATTGGAAATGTCTCAGAGGACTTAGCCGTGCGGCATACCTAAGGAAGTGTGCTTAATAGCTTGGCAAAAGGATGTCAGGCGTGTGGGTACATTGGTACACCTGCGCAGGTATAAAACTATTCGAATAGCCTCGTCCTAGGTTATGGACATGCTTGGTAGGTCGTGCAAGAACTAGACTACAACTTTTTTAAATTAAAATTTGACATGGTTGGCATGAATGGGTAATTCATGCTATTGTTGTGGTGACTAATGGTTTAGTCACTTCGGGACTGCTTTTCTTGTTGTTGCTACTTGATTACTCTGTTTTTATCAAATAAAATCAGATTGCAAAAATTGCCTTTGATCTATTACATTATTGCAAATAAAACTTGCTTTATGCTTAAAAATTTGAGTCCTAACCTGCTCCACTTAAATAAGCTTGCATATAGTTATTGTATAGATCTGTTATCATTCTTATATATCTTGCGAGTACATTCAAAGTACTCACCCAGTTTTTTGAAATTTGCTTTTGTTCTGAGAGGAAGAAGGTGAGCCCCAAGGGCCTCACTTTTGTGAGTTGTCTTTGTGGATTCGACGACTAGCTTGGCGGTCCGGTCGGTTGCCTTGTGGGTTAAAGGCACACTGATTGGCTCTTTTGTTTATGGCCATCTTATGGCACTTTTGCTTCCGCTGTTAATTTTCTTTATGTATTTGTCATTTGGCCGGTCGGCCTCTCTTTTGTAATGACTATCCTTTATTTATGTTATCTTCTGGTTTGTTGTTTATGCTTTGGTTCTATGTGGATGAATGGAATTGATGCATGAACTTTGTAAAGAGGTATGTATACTGCACTCTGGGAAGTATACATGTCTCGAGCCTTGGATTATCTGATTTGTGATGCTAGGACCAAGTGGATGGTTAAGCATTACAAGCCGGATAAACCGGGGTCTCTAAGGTTTAGTATCGAGCCATCTTGACCGTAGTAACCCAAGCTTGGTAAATCTTTAGGATATTTTGGAAAATCTTATTTTCAAAAGTATCAAATGATTTGTGAAAGCTTAAGGAATTCTCAGATTTTATTCCTTACCTATCTTAGCTTTCTCCTCTCATCTTACTCTAATTTGAGTTTTGAAAGTTGTTTTCCTCTCATCTCCTTTTCAAAGGTAGTGTTATCGATTAAATGGGTTTTGGGAACCACTGAGTTTGGCAAATTGAAGTGCTTAGGGTTTTGAAGTTTACGGGTGAAGATTTCGCTAGAGGCTTGGATGCGAATCGGACAACACGCTTCAATTTCAGACAATGAGCTCAATGGTTTCGATAGGACCACTGAGCTTGGCAAATTGAAGTGTGCCAGATTTTGAAGTTTCTAGAATGGAAGACTTCGGCTGGAAGCTTGGATGCGAAATCGCTACAGCAACCTCAATTTCCGGACAGCAAGCTCGATGGTTTCTAATGGGGTAGAAGAGGAAAGGTTAATCAATTAAAAACTGTGGGGTTAAAAAGAGTAAGATGTGATACTAGTTAGCTATGTATCTAACACTATTTTCGCTGATTTAGCCTTGATCTTAAGTGGTATTAGATCTTACCTTAATCTTCTGGTTTTTATCTTCTCAATCAATTACTCGTTCATTCAATACGGGCTAGTTGCATTGGGGAGTTGAGCGTTGGTTTTATGATTCCTTGCCGTTTTTGGAGTCTTTTTATAAACCTGTTTAAGTTTATTCACATACTGTTTTTGGCTTTCGGTTAGGGTGATATTCCATTCCCCTAGTCGTTAGCTTTTCGCTTTCTTTCGGCTTTGAATCTTTGAGTTTAGTCTAACCAAAAATTTCTTGTAACAGGATGGCGGGCCTTTTCGTAGCGGCCAAGGCGATCGGTGGTCGGACGAGGATCTTCCTCCTCCTCAGACCATGGTCGAGGTCCTTCTTGATTGAGCGCAGCGTGCAGAGGGCGGAGGTTCTTACGGGCGTCATCGCGCGCAACACTTCCGCCCTTACGGTGCTTGGGATCCGGGCAAGGGAGTGGTCACCACCGCGTGGGAACTTGCGGAGTTTCTTCGCACCCACCCCACATTCTCGGTCGAGGACCGCTTAGCGCAGACGATCGCCGTGCGGTGGGCGCAAGCCGTGATAGCGCAGCGATGCGAGGAGCACGAGAAAGCGCTGTCGCATCGCACCGGTGGAGGGTGCGGCTTTGTCGTGGTGGGAGAGCTTTCGCCATGCGACCGACGCCACACCGTCACTTGGGAGGAGTTCGCGACCGCCTTCGTCAGTCACATTCCTTCCGGCTGATGAGGTCAAGAAGAAGGAGTTCTTGTCGCTCGACAAGGGCGTCTCTCGATTCTGAGTACATGCGTGTTCAACCATTTGGCTCGTTATGCTCGGAGGAGGTGGCCTTGATGAGGCCAAGCAAGAGAAGTTCAAGGATGGTTTGTGCGAGGAGCTTCGGGACAAGCTATCCATCGTCGATTTCAGATTTCCGGGCCTTGGTGGACAAGGCCATTGTCGCCGAGCACTCGGGAGAGTGCTTGTGGATTCCATAGCGTAAGTGGGAGGCCGAAGTCATCCAGGCCGGCTATCCCGTTTGGTCCGTCTCGTGGGTCGCGTCGTGACCCGGCACCGAGGCCGTCAAGACTGTTCTTCGTCCTTCGCAGCCGTGCCCCAATCACGTGCACCTTGAGTCGGCAGGTGGCCCCGCGAACCCGGCCGCCGGTCACTTGCCGCTGCGACGGAAGGGCATTATGCGAACCAATGCCCTAAGAAGGCGAGAGCGACCCTCGTCCTAATGGAGGACGCGGGCCAGGAGGTGGTTCTTCTCAGGACCTGAAGATAGTCCCTACTACCCAAGGCGTGGGTAGTGGTCGCGTCAACCTCATCTCCGCAGAGGAGGCACAGGAGGCACCGGCGTCGTGTTGGGTACACTTTTCGCTAACTCTCATTACGCTCTTGTTTTGTTTGATTCAGAGCATCTCATTCTTTTGTTTATGAGTCATTTGCTACTATTAGTGAGCTCCTTTTAATCGCATTGTTGGTCCGTTGCTCATTCGCTCTCTGGTTGGAGTTGAGAGTGACGACGAGTGTAGGGATGTTCCAATTGAAATTGAGGGAGTAGGATTCTTAGCAAATCTTATCCTCCTCCATTCAGCAAGTTTAGATGTAATTCTTGGTATGGATTGGTTGTCTCAGCATAAGGGACAAATCGATTGCGCCAAGAAGTGTGTCTCTCTATCTAGCCTTTCGGTGAGAGGTTAAGCTTTTACATGAAGGCGCTAGGTCCGCATCTTTTCGCGCTTGAAGCGAAGCCGCTCTAGATATTAGTGAAGTCCCCGATTCGTGACTTCGTTGATGTCTTTCTGAAGATCTTCGGGGATGCCACCGATTCGAGACCTCGAGTTTGTCATTGAGTTGGTTCCGTGCGCCCGATTTCAAAGAGGCACTATCGGATGCCACGAGCGAGTTGGTGGAGTTGAAGAAGCAACTGAATGAGCTGCAAGAAAAGGCTTCATCCGCCTAGCTCATCTCCGTGGGGTTGTCCGGCAATCTTCGTAAAGAAGAAGGACAATACTTTACGCATGTGCGTGGATTACCGTTAAGCAATGAAGTAACGGTAAAGAACAAGTATCCTTTGCCCGCATTGATGATCTCTTTGATCAATTAACCGAGCTCGAGTATTCTCAAGATTGATTTAAGAGTGGGATATCATCAAGTTCGAATCGACGAGAGGATATTCCAAAGACGGCTTTCTCTACTCGCTATGGCTTGTATGAGTATCTGATCATGTCATTTGGCTTAACCAATGCTCCCGCCTTGTTCATGAACCTCATGAATTCGGTATTCATGGAGTATTTGGATAAGTTTGTCGTGGTCTTCATCGATGATATTCTTATCTATTCTAAGGGCGATGAGGAACATCTTTGAGCATCGAGGCTTGTGTTGGGCAAGCCGTGAGCACCGGTTGTATGGGAAGTTCGACAAGTCGCGCATTACGGTGAAGGAAGTGGCCTTTTGGGTCATGTTCTTTCAGCGGAGGCGTAGCCGTTGATCCTAGCAAGGTCGCGATGTTCTTTCATGGGTTGACCTACTTGATAACGAAGTGCGGAGTTTTCTCGGTTTAGCGAGGATATTATCGCCGCTTATCGAGAACTTCTCCAAGATCGCTGGCCGATGACGGAATTGCTCAAGAAGGACAAGAAGTTCTTGTGGTCCGATGCTTGTGAGAAAGCTTCCAAGTACTTAAGAAGCGTTTGACCACCGCTCCGTCCTCGTTCTTCCCGATATTCATCGAAGCTTGATATCTTTTGCGATGCTTCTCGTCGAGGACTTCGGTTGTGTCCGATGCAAGAAGGCAAGGTAGTGGCCTATGCATCAAGGCAATTGAGACCTCATGAACTCAACTATCCTACCCATGACTTGGAATTAGCCGCGTGGTTCATGCACTCAAGATTTGGCGACATTACCTAATCGGTGTCGTTGCGAGGTGTATTCGGATCACAAAAGCCTAAAGTATTTGTTCACCCAACCGGATCTGAACCTCAGGCAAAAGAGGTGGTTGGAGTTGATCAAGGACTATGACATGGGTATTCACTACCATCCGGGCAAGGCTAATGTCATTGCCGATGCGCTCAGTCGGAAGGCGCATTGCAATGCCTTATTGCCCCAGGAACGCCAACCCACCCTTCTGGAGGAATTTCAGCGTCTCAACTTGGGATTGGTTGAGCATGGTTCCCTCGCTGCCTTGGTTGTGCAACCAACCTTGGTAGATCGGATTAAGGTCGCTCGATGTCGGATCTTTGGAATAAGTCACATCAAGGAAAATGTCAAGAACGGAACAGCTAAGTGCTTCTCTGAGGATGAGCACGGTGTTGTAAGGTTCGGGCAACGCCTTGTGGTTCCGAAGGACATGGAATTGCGGAATTTGATTCTCCGTGAAGCCCATGATTCGCCTTTGTCTATTCACCCCGGGGCCACAAAGATGTATCAAGATCTCCGTCAGGGATTTTGGTGGACCCGAATGAAGAGGGAAATTGCGAAGTTCATTGCCGAGTGCGACGTATGTCGTCGTGTCAAGGCCGAGCATCAGCGTCCAGCAGGACTGCTTCAGCCTTTGCCAATTCCCGAGTGGAAGTGGGATTCGATCGGGATGGATTTTATCACCGGTCTGCCTCGTACCTCCAAGAGCAATGATGCCATCTGGGTTGTCATCGATCGGCTAACTAAGGTGGCTCACTTCCTTCCAGTCAAGACGGATCTCCGTGTAGGTCTTTTGGCGGATCTCTA
Organism: Hsuehochloa calcarea; assembly: GCA_036346395.1. Lineage (NCBI taxonomy): Eukaryota > Viridiplantae > Streptophyta > Magnoliopsida > Poales > Poaceae > Hsuehochloa > Hsuehochloa calcarea. The sequence goes on from CM070604.1 coordinate 26,954,793, forward strand.
CATTGCCCGCATCGTGAGCATACATGGGGTACCTAAGACAATTGTCTCAGATCGTGGTTCTCTTTTCACCTCTCACTTTTGGCAAAGTTTGCAAGAGGCTATGGGAACCCGTCTTACCTTTAGCACCGCATATCACCCCCAAACTGATGGTCAGACCGAAAGGGTCAACCAAGTATTGGAAGACATGCTTCGTGCTTGTGTCCTCTCCTATGGAAAGAATTGGGAGAAATGCTTGCCTTTTGCCGAGTTTTCCTACAACAACAGTTTTCAGGCCAGTCTTGGCATGTCACCTTTCGAGGCCTTATACGGGAGAAAGTGTAGAACCCCATTGAACTGGTCTGAGACAGGCGAGAGACCTTTCTTTGGTCCGGACTCGATCAATGAAGCCGAAAGCCAAGTCCAGCTCGTGCGTGATCGGTTACGCACAGCTCAATCAAGGCAAAAGAGCTACGCGAATCGCCGTCGCCGTGAATTGAGTTTTGAGCCTGATGACTTTGTTTATCTCAAAGTCTCTCCTTTGAAGGGCCATCAGCGTTTCGGCGTCAAGGGCAAGTTAGCTCCTCGATATGTCGGTCCTTACCGTGTTATCGAGAAGAAAGAAATTTGTTGCCTATAAGTTGGAATTGCCACCGCACTCGAAGGGGTACATGATGTTTTCCATGTGTCCCAACTAAAGAAGTGCCTCCGTGTTCCAAGCGAGGAAGCTCAGTTGGAAACTCTCGATGTCAAGAAGATTTGACCTATCGCGAGCATCCTGCTCGCATACTCGATGAGGTGAGCGAAGAGCGAGGAATAAAACCATCGATTCCTCAAAGTTCAAGTGGTCGAACCATTCGAGGATGAGGCTACTTGGGAAAGGGAAGATCGTCTCAAGCGGACTATCCATCTTTCTTTCTGAGTGAGCCAAATCTGGGACGAGATTTTTGTATGGGGGGGAGGTTTTGTAACATCCCAAATTGGGTTTATGTTTCAAATGTAATAAAAATGAGGATAAATTAAAACTTTTGCTACCTCATGTTGTGTTGCAGTGTTTGAAACCTCTTTCTTTAATTGGTGGAAATTCAAACTCCAAATTTCCCCAATTAAACTCAAGTCATAAACCTCCTTCATGAAAATCTTGTGTCCAATCTCTGGAAATAATTTTCATTGGACCTAGGAGTGATGTTTAACACCTCAGAATTATTTCATAATTTTCAGAAATTATTTGGTAATTTTGGAGGCAAGTCAAACTGGTCAAACCCTATTTTCCCCTCTTCTGGAATTTCTGGAGAATAATTCAGTGCATGAAAATCTCTGAAAATTTTATGGGAGGTTCCTCCTGCTGTCAGCAAGCTTCAGTTAAAATTTCATAAATTTTGGAGTTTGTTTGCTACCTCAAATAATTCCTCAAAAATCAGATGTTTAAAATTCAAATTCTTAACTGGTTTGCACTGTTCCTCGGGTGCGAACCGGACTCGGGCTCGAGCCACTTGACTCGGTCGAACCAACTAACCGCACCGGCGCGACGCAGTCGGGCGCGGGAGTTGTGAGCCGTTGGATCAGCATCGCACGGTCCAGGATGAAGTGAGCGTTTGAATCGTTTGAATCGAACCGATCTATTTCAGCCGTCCGATTTCAATCCGACGGTCAGCGCGTCGTCTCCTTCCTCCGTCCGGCTCGCGCGTCAGCAATGGCCATGGCGTGCGCAGAGAGAAAAGTCACGGCGTGCCGTCCCTTCCCCGGTCGCTTTTCAACGGCTCTCTGCGGCGCATTTATTGCTCGTCGTGCTCCTCCTCAGCGCCCCTCTCCAACCGCTCCGTCGCTCTCTCGCTCAAGCGGCCGGTTTGACCCGAGCGGGTTATCGCCGTTGCCCTCTGCCATCCCGGCTATTTAAGCTCCTTGGTTTCTCCCTTAGCTTCCTTTAGCAACACCATGACTCTAGCTAGCACTCACAAGCTCATTGGAGCCACAGATTCTCGAGGAAGCTCTACCGCCATTAGCGGTTTTGGAGCTTGGTGAAGTCGGTGCTGTGAGGTTTTCTTCCACAAGTCTTTGCTCCTCTGCTCTCCCTCTACTCATCAAGCTTAACCCTCACTCAATTCGGTTCAATTTGTCGAGGACGAGTGAATCGGACTTTCCCTTTTCGCCGAAATCGCCTTTCTTCTTCGCGAAAGCGGCTTCGACTCTTCTCGGTGCATCCTTTGCGCTCAGGTAATCTCTCTTTAGTCCCTAGTTGATTGGCACTCGCTCCCTTGGACCGCAGCTGAGCCGTTTGCATTTTTCGTTTTCGGTCATTTTTGCTCACCTCGGTTCTCTCCGGCTTGCCGGCATTCTCGACCACCGCAGCTAACGCCGCTGGTACCATTGTGTGCGCAAGAGTATTAAGGACTCATTTTAGGCGTTTGCTCGCACCGCATTGCCGAGCCGCCGTGGCGAGCCGTTCTCCTCCGACATTTTTGCCGGACGAAAACAGGACGATGGTTTGAACGTGCGTCGTTTTGGACCGTCGATCCTAAGATCTGCGGCTCGGGATCGCGCCGAAGATTTGAGTCCGTCGCGCGCCTTTGTTACGTGATCCGTTGGATCCAAGATCAGCGGTGCGGTCGAAGTGAGCGTTCGGACCGCCGAACTTCCGTAGCATCTCGTCCGTTAGTTTTTCATCTAACGGTGGTGAGTAGGGTGGCGCGTTAGATTACATTGTTGCGGCGTGGGGATCGTCGGATCCAAGATCGACGGCTCGCGTGCTTGCGTGAGCGTTCGGACCACCGAGCGCTCTAGGCCACGTGAACCGTTGGATCCGGATCAACGGTTGGCGTTGAGGCTTCAGCAGCCTGGCTGTCGTTAGCCCGAGCTTGGGCGTTGGATCCAAGATCAACGCCCGAGTTCGCCACGTCATTTCTAAATTCGAATTTCAGAGAGGATTTATTTATCAAGCTGAAAAATGTGATAACTTGTAAAATGCATAACTAATTCATTTTAAATCCTTTTCGGTTGATTCAAATTTTGTTGGTTATGTTTTTAACTAGACTTTAATTTAAAAATGTTTCCAAACTCAGTATAGCTCCAGAAATTTTGCTAATGAATAGTAGCATTTGTGATTTATAAAAGTGAGCAAAATTGTTTTGGTCATATCTTTGGCATTAAGAATCCAAATCAATTGGTTCTTGTTGCTAAATTCATTATAAATCAAGACCTTGCTACTGTAAAAATTTCAGAATTTTTGGAGGGAGTTTACTGTTGGGTCTTGGTATTTTATTCGTTCTTATCGGTTGCTTTTGCTTTCGTTAGGATCCGAAGAGCACGTTGATAATCTTATTGATCCTCGGCAACACCTTGACCCACAGCAAGCAGGCAAGATATTTGATCATAAATGTCCCATTACTTTCAAAGTCTAATATCTTGTTTACAAACTATATGTATGCATTGCTTTTGTGTCCAATTAATTTTGCCCTGTTTAGAGGTAGCTATTCCTAATGCATTGTTGCCATTAAAATGTTATCCCCTGCCACAACCATAAGTTATTAATATCATTTGGTGAATTAGAGCCGGTGATTTAATTATGCTCTTTCTTGCTTTTGCGATGTCATGCTTAGAAATGCTTAGCTACTAGGTAGAATTGGGCTGGTTATCGACTTAGTCGATGACCTTGATCACACAAATCATTTTGTTCATTTTTGGTTCAGCACCTTATGCTTTAGTTTTGTAAAAACCGAAAATGAAACAAAATGATTTGACTTGGGCACAATGGCATGTTGGTGTGATTGTTGGGTGTGACAAGGAAAGGTGCCCAGGTCCCTAAGGACCGAAGTGTTACTTGTGTCACTAAGCCAAGCGCTTATGCGTGCTAACCATGCGAGAGGGATATGGGACCTCTCTTGACTTAGTACTTTGGCGTGGGTTATCTCCGAGTCGCGGGAGGGGTTGTGTGTGTTGTGTGAAACATGATATGTGTTCTTGTGTTCTTGTGTTGGGTGTGCGGTGGTGGAGATTAGGGTAGGCTCTCCACCTCGAGGAGCATTGTAGTTGTCAAGGCTTTACTGCGACGGGTAGTTGACCGAGGCTTTACAATGACTCCGACACAACGTATGGGTTTCTATCCATACGGCGGCTCGTGAATAATTCACAATATTGGAAATGTCTCGTAGGACTTAGCCGTCTTGAAGCATACCTAAGGAAGTGTGCTTAATAGCTTGGCAAAAAGCGATGCAGCGTGTGGGTACATTGGTACACCTGCAGGTATAAAACTATTCGAATAGCCTCGCCCTAGGTTATGGACATGCTTGGTAAGGTCGTGCAAGAACTAGACTACAACTTTTTTTAAATTAAAATTTGACATGGTTGGCATGAATGGGTAATTCATGCTATTGTTGTGGTCACTAATGGTTTAGTCACTTCAGGATTTGTTTCTTGTTGTTGCTACTTGATTACTCTGCTTTTATCAAATAAAATCAGATTGCAAAATTGCCTTTGATCTATTACATTATTGCAAATAAAACTTGCTTTATGCTTAAAAATTTGAGTCCTAACTTTGCTCCACTTAAATAAGCTTGCATATAGTTATTGTATAGATCTTATCATTCTTATATATCTTAAGTAGTACATTCAAAGTACTCACCCGCTTTTCTTTGCTGCTTTTGTTTGCAGAGGAAGAAGGTGAGCCCCAAGGGCCTCACTTTTGTGAGTTGTGCTGTGGATTCGACGACTAGCCTGGCGGTCTCGTCGGTTGCCTTGTGGGTTAAAGGCACACTGATTGGCTCTTTTTTTTATGGCCATCTTATGGCACTTTTGCTTCCGCTGTTAATTTTCTTTATGTATTTGTCATTTGGCCGGTCGGCCTCTCTTTTGTAATGACTATCCTTTATTTATGTTATCTTCTGGTTTGTTGTTTATGCTTTGGTTCTATGTGGATGAATGGAATTGATGCATGAACTTTGTAAAGAGGTATGTATACTGCACTCTGGGAAGTATACATGTCTCGAGCCTTGGATTATCTGATTTGTGATGCTAGGACCAAGTGGATGGTTAAGCATTACAAGCCGGATAAACCGGGGTCTCACAGTCGGTCAATTACAACATGTTCCTTTATGTTGACTATACGCTAGTCTAAGCTATAGACCAGTGGTTGAAGCTTTAGACTAGTATACAATGAGGATCAATAAACACTTTTTAATGACCATTAATTAGCTTTGAATTAGCAATTACTAGTGGTTTATTTTGATAATTACTGTAGAGTAATTGTTTCGACCATAAATAGGATCTGGAGAAGTCTAGGCGAAAGTACATAATTCATTCAATTTTTCCATCTTCCTCTCTAATCAACTGTGCTAAAGAATTAAATTATCGAACCAAGTTGTCTCTTCTCTTTGGCGTGCACCGAGAAGGAGGGTGAGCGGATATTTTCGAGCCATTCTTGAAAAGTTCACCTATACGGGGTATCAATAAGGTTTCTAGGCAGCGTATCTTCGCGACCGCTTACTGTGCTGCATCATCTACGATTTTCACTGCTTCGACCACTTCTTCGAGTCTGTGCCACTACTGTTCTTCATCAAACACGACTGTAAGTTAGTCGTACGACTAGTTTTCTGCAATAATCATTTTGTTGAGTATGTTTAGAAGTGCAATAAGTTCCCTACTGTTAGTATCGATTTATGTATCTCTAGTTATTTATGATCTTTGCCTCATAATCAAATCAGGAATTAAAATATCGTCCACATTTCCAACAATCCAGAAACCTTATTGTGGATATTTTTGTGATCTAGCAATGGCGGGTGGTTTTGATGCTATGAATCCTGAGAGGTTTTCTCGTTAGAACTTTCGTAGGTGGTAGACAAGGGTCATGTTTTGGCTCATGTCTTTGGGACTGTGTTGGGTGTTCCGACCACAGTACACATTTGCAATTGAACAGACCATGAAGTTTGACATAGATAAAAATACTGCCCTTTGATGCATACTAACCATATATACTAGCCGACTAGCTCTATGATGTATACGTAGACTTCAAATCCGCCTCAAAGTTGTGGGATGCACTCGAGCACAAATATACTGAAGCTGAGGCTGGTCGTTGGCTCTATATATGCGAGCAATTCTTCGATTACAACATGGAAGATTCTAAGTCGATAGTTACATAGGCTCATGAGCTATAGTTACAGGTTAGAGAGATTGCACATCTAGGTTGTGTTTTGCGTTCTAAGTTTGTGGCTACGGGCATTGTTGCCAAACTTCCTGCTTCATGACATGGTTTTGCCATTGGTTTAAAGCACAAGATGAAAGAGTTATCTATTGAGGATCTCATTGTTGCCCTTGATGTGGAAGAAAAGGCAAGAGCAAAAGAAGCACCAAATACTTCCAGTCAAAACAATCAAATCAATGCAAATGTGATAGAGAAGAGATATGATAAGAATAAAAAGACTTTAAACCAAACGAGACAGCTAGCTTCAAGAAGAAAACTGAAAAGGATATGAGGAACATCACCTGCATTGTGTATGGGAACAACAAGGATGGTGTACAGCCAAAGAAAAAAGGTTGTCAACGTGATCATAGGCCAGGCCTCAACACGAGGGTATGGTAGTCCACCTGTTGTATTTTTATTATGTCAATCCACTGATTGGTGAGTTGATACTGGAGCTAATGTTCACGTATGTTCTGATATTTTCTTGCTTTCTTCTTATCAGACAGCTGGGTCTTCCTTCGTCCTAATGGGGAACGGGTCGCATGCCTTTGTTCTTGGTGTTGGTACTGTGGATATGAGGCTTTCTTCAGGGAGGATTGTCCACTTGAACAATGTGCAGCATGCTCCAATAATAAACAAGAACCTCGTTAGTGGTTCTCTCCAATGTTGAGATGGTTATAAGCTAGTATTTGAGAAAAATAAAATTGTAATGTCTAAGTTTGGTAACTTTGTTGGTAAAGGCTATGGGAGAGGAGTCTTGTTTCGCATAAGTACTTTAGAGTATTGTTGATGAGTCACGGCGGCCCGATCTTCCGATAGGTTCAAATTGGTTAAATCGTGAGGGCGTTGGCGCTTTGAGGCTTAGACCAGCGGATCGTCACCTCGCAATTCGCTACACCGCGACGCTGTCGTTATCGACCACGCTTACCGCGATCGACCTTACCACGAAGGTTATGGTTCCTGCAAGCAATCGAAGCAACTCACAAGAACAAGGTAGATGCAATTTGAATTGTATTGCGGATATAGATGAAGTTTACAAGTGGGGTTCCTCAAACCGATAATCGTAAAGCGCAATTGGCGTAATAATCTAAGAAAACCCGCCTCTAAACTATGGCGGCTCTTGTATATATATAGGGGGCGTGAGGAGGTCGACCTAGAGTTGTGCGTAGTGGGAGGAAGCGTACACAACACGGACTCGAGCCTCGTTACGTTTACAAAGTCTTATTAGTTTCAAAGCGGTGACGCTGACACCTTGTGTTGCGTATTCCTGGTCGTAGGACTGGTCCTAGGGTGGTCTTGAGGAGTCCATGCTATCTTTGGTCGTAGATTGTGTCCAACGAGTACTGTGCTCGCTTTTCTAATCGTAGATTGCTCCCAACGAGTCATCTGGTCGTAGACCTTCTTGAACTGGTCGTAGGCCTTCTTGAAGTGGTCGTAGACCTTCTTGAACTGGTCGTAGGCCTTCTTGAAGTGGTCGTAGACCTTCTTGAACTGGTCGTAGGCCTTGATATCTGAGTACAAGTAAATCATCTCAATTAGGCAGCATCATAGAGTTCTCAAATAATACACTCAGCCCTAGAAACGATTTTACCTGATAGATTAAGTCACGTGCTCTAGCTCTTGTCATAGGACCTTGTAGTTCAACACCCAAATATGGAGGGTCTTGTGTAGTACGTGTATCCGAAGGAGGGATGTCCTCATCATACTCCCCCTCTTGAATTGGAGTCGTCCTCGACTCAAGCTCATCTTCTTCTCCCACGTATGGTTTCAAATCTGAAATGTTAAATGTGGGGCTAACCCCAAAATCGCACGTAATTCTAAGCGATATGCATTATCATTTATCTTCTTAATTATCTTAAGCGATCCTGTGACTCTAGGCATCAACTTTGATTTTCGAATTAGGAAATCTATCCTTTCTCAAATGAACCCAAACTAAATCACCTGGTTCAATTTTGACAACTTTCCTACCTTTATTTCCAGCAACCCTATACTTTTCAGTCATACGCTCTATATTCTCTTTAGTGGTCTCATGCAACTTGAGAATAAATGCAGCACGCTTCTTAGCATCTAGATTTATTTTTTCAAAGGTTGGTAAAGGTAGTAAATCAATAGGAGCACGGGGGTTAAAACCATACACTACCTGAAACGGACTTACCTTGGTGGTGGAGTGTACTGACCTATTGTAAGCAAACTCAATATGCGGTAAATACTCTTCCCACATCTTGAAGTTCTTATTTAAAACAGCCCGCAACATGGTGGATAACGTGCGGTTGACAACCTCCGTTTGTCCATCAGTTTGGGGATGACACGTAGTAGAAAACAGTAGCTTTGTCCCCAATTTATTCCAAAGCGATCTCCAAAAGTGGCTCAAAAGCTTCGCATCGCGATCCGAGACAATAGTATTGGGAACTCCATGTAAGCGAATGATTTCCCTGAAAAACAAATCAGCTATGTTTGTAGCATCATCGCTCTTGTGACAAGATATAAAATGTGCCATTTTAGAAAATTGATCCACTACGACAAATATACTATCTCTCCCCCTCTTTGTCCTAGGCAATCCTAAAACAAAATCCATAGAAATATCCTCCCAAGGGGCACTAGGAATAGGAAGAGGCATATAAAGTCCATGTGGATTGAGGCGGGACTTAGCTTTGTTGCATGTAGTGCAATGAGCCACGTGGCGCTCGACATCACGCCTCATCTTTGGCCAAAAGAAGTGGGTGGTCAGCATATCTTCTGTCTTTTTTGCTCCAAAATGCGCCATCAAACCTCCTCCATGTGCCTCCTGTAACAACAAAAGACGAACAGAGGTAGCTGGAATGCATAGCTTGTTAGCACGATAGATCAAACCATCATTCAGCACATAGTTATTCCATGTCTTCCCTTCTTTACAATGTTCAAGCACTTCCTTAAAGTCCAAATCAGTGACATATAAACTCTTAATGGCCTCCAAACCAAAAATCTTATGGTCAAGTTGAGATAACATGGTATAACGTCTAGAGAGCGCATCAGCAATCACATTGTTCTTACCTTTCTTATGCTTTATGACATATGGAAATGACTCAATAAATTCTACCCAGTTAGCATGTCGTTTATTCAGTTTAGCTTGACTTCTAATAGTTTTAGCGATTCATGATCAGAATGTATAACAAATTCTTTGGGTCATAAATAATGTTGCCAAGTTTGAAGCACACGAACTAAAGCATACAATTCTTTGTCATATGTGGAATAATTCAAACTAGGCCCATTTAGTTTCTCGCTAAAATATGCAACCGGTTTACCTTCTTGAATCAATACACAACCTATTCCAATCCCGCTAGCGTCACATTCAATCTCAAAAGTCTTACCAAAATCAGGGAGTTGGAGTAGGGGTGCTTGGGTGAGCTTCTCTTTCAACAAGTTGAATGCCTTCTCTTGCGCAGGTCCCCATTGGAAAGGCACTCCTTTCTTTGTCAATTCATTCAATGGTGCGGCAATGGTTTGAATTCGCACAAAACGCCGATAGAATCAAGCAAGGCCGTGGAAGCTCCGCTTTGTGACACGATGGTGGCGTCGCCCGACTTTGGATGGCTTCAATCTTTGTCTCATCCACCTCAATTCCTGTGGTGTCACAACATATCCAAGAAACGCAACTCGATCGGTGCAAAGGTGCACTTTTCGAGGTTACCAAACAAACGTGCATCTCTCAAAGCATTAAAAACAGCACGTATATGATTCAAATGTAGCTCATGTGACTTGCTATAAATCAAGATATCATCAAAGTAAACCACCACAAATTTTCCAATGAAAGAGCGTAAAACCTCGTTCATCAATCGCATAAAAGTACTAGGTGCATTAGTTAGACCGAAAGGCATCACTAACCACTCATATAATCCGAACTTAGTTTTAAAAGCAGTTTTCTATTCATCTCCTAATTTCATTCTAATCTGGTGGTAACCACTCCGTAAGTCAATCTTTGTGAAAATAATAGAACCACTCAATTCATCAAGCATGTCGTCTAGCCTAGGGATGGGATGACGATACCATATAGTAATGTTATTAATGGCTCTGCAATCAACACACATACGCAGCCTACCGTCTTTCTTAGGAACCAAAAGAACTGGAACAGCACAAGGACTAAGGCTTTCTCTGACGTACCCACGGTCCAAAAGGTCTTGGACTTGTCGCTGAATTTCCTTAGTTTCCTCTGGATTGGTCCTATATGCAGCACGGTTTGGCAAAGTCGCTCTTGGGATCAAATCAATTTGATGCTCAATTCCTCGAATAGGTGGTAACCCCGGGGGTACCTAAGTTGGAAATACATCCACATACTCCTGCATAAGGTTAGCAACAGCAGGAGGCAAAGAGCTAGCTATGTCCTCAAGCGAATATAAGGCATTTTTGCATATCAAAGCATAGCATGGCAGCTCATTATTATAAATTTCAGCAAGTTCAGATTTAGTGGTAATCATAACACATCCGTTCAATTTAATTCCCTCGAACTTAGGTCTAGACGCCACTTTCTCCCTTTTGGGTGGGAAAACATGTTTTGCTACTTGCTGATTTTCAGAATCATGCTTATCGGTGTTTCTCTCATTTTTAGCGCGCTCTTCTTCATCTTTTAAAATCTCAGCTGGTGTTAAAGGTAACAACTTAATCTTCTTACCCTTATGTGAAAATGAGTAGGTATTAGCTCTACCATGGTGCAAAATATCATTGTCATATATCCAAGGTCTACCGAGCAACAAAGAGCATGCTTGCATAGGTACGATATCAAAGTCAGCACTATCTTTGTAATTACCTGCTAAAAATTGCACTTTCACAACTTTGTGTACCTTTAATTTACCACACGAATTGAACCATTGGATGTAGTAGGGACGTGGGTGTGGTCGTGTGGTCAAGCCAAGCTTCTCGACCATCTCGGAGCTTGCAAGGTTGTTGCAGCTCCCTCTATCAATGATGACTCTGCAGGCTCTGTCCTTCACGAAATCAGTGCAAACAAGTTGTGCCGTTGATTTTGCTCCGCTCTCTCTACTTGCGCGCTCGGCACTCGTTCGCAACAAGGCTCACATGATACTCGTGTGTCAGAGAGCTACTTGTTCCTCTACATCATCAGCATCACTGTCTATCTCATCTCCTCCACCTGCAATGTTAGTTGCAAGTACATATTCATCCTCAATATCACTAGTACTTACATATCCACCGTCTTTGGTGGCAAGGTATGCTTTCATTGTTGAGGCGATCCCTCATGGCGTGCCCCATTCCCTTGCTGTGATGGCACACAATCCCGTGGTACGACCGGTGGAAGCAACCGACGAAGAACTCTTGGCTGGTGCCTGCACACTAGTAACTTTACTTACCTCGGGTGCATGTGATGTGGTCGGAGGTGCTGCTGAACACGCCCAACTCGTGGAGGGGGTAGCAGACCGTGTAGCTGAAGGTGGGACTGTTTTGAATTGCCCCGGCACTGGTCGTGGTGTAGACATGCTCCCAAAGTTGTTCCTTGGCCTCTGTTGTCGTCACTGCAATTCTTTTTCTGCCAAACATGCAAGTTGGAATAATCTAGGAACGCTATCGTATTCTTTGTAATCCATTATGTCCTGAATTTCACGTCTTAATCCTCCATAAAAACGTGCCATTGCAGCTTCTTTATCCTCAATAATATCGCAACGCAACATGCTGATTTGTAGCTCCTGATAATATTCTTCTACGGATCTATTACCTTGGTTTAAGCGCTGCAATTTATTACGCAAATCACGTTTAAAAGAAGGTGGGATAAATCTGTTACGCATAGCAACCTTTAACCCATCCCACGTAGTAGGCGCTAATCCTTCGGTGCATACCCTATTCCACCAAATGAGGGCAAAGTTTTTAAATTCACTTGTGGGTTGCCTAACTCTATGCACTTCGGGCACTAAGTGAGCATTCAATTTCTGTTCTACCGTCATTTCCCAATCTAGATATATTTCAGCATCATAAGCACCCGCAAAAGATGGTATAGAGAACTTAACTTTAGCATATGGATCATCATTAACACGTGCATTATGTTGCTGAATATTATTACCTCTCATACCTTGACGGTTGAAGTTCGGTCTGTCCCGTTGTCGTGCATCAAAGGCGTCATGGTCTTATATCTCATTATCATTATCAAACTCATGGTCATGGGCTGCACCATGAGGTTCCACACGACCAACGTTTGGTGGTCGGTTCACCATTCTTTCGAGGCGTGTAGTGAGCGCCGTAATACTATCGTTGATTGAGCGTTGTAATGTGATCGTGGTAGCTTGAAGCTTGCTGTCGATGTCCTCATTAACGGTAGTGCGTTGTTCATCTAATAGCGTCATGAGCTCTTCCCTCAAAACACACTCTTGCGCATCCAATCCTTCACCTGACATCGTTAGTAGGAGACAAAAGACAACACAAAGGTATTATCCCTATCCCTATTTGGTGGTCGGAGGGTGGAATCGCACACTCTCAAGCGTCTTACCAAGCTCTTATGAGTCTCTTACCAAATTGCAGCAGGTGGTCTAATCGGCGAAGGTGGGATATACGATCACGGCGGAGGCGAATGCGAGGATCCAATCTGAGGGCCGAAAGTATGTGGAGCTCGGATAGGCAATGTTTAGTAGCAAGGAATAGCAATAATGAAATCAGATTAGCAAAGCTGAATAAAAGCCCACAGTACTCGTCACAGTTGCTGGCCCAATCGCGTTCCTAGAACTAGCTCAAGCAAACGGAAGGATAGGGTAGATACAAACACAATCGGATCCAAAATCACAAAGCAACTGTTTTTTTTTCACTCTTTGCTTTCTTTCTTTTTTTTTTTGCACTCTTTGCTTTCTTTCTTTCTCTTTTTTTTTTTGGACTGCAAAAACCCAACCTAGGGTTTTTTTTTTGCGAATGTGACCTTGGCTCAAAACTCTTCAAAACCCTTTTCTGGGTCTATGGATATATATGGGTCACATACTCTCTCTCTCTCTCTCTCTCTCTCTGAACTTTAGCTACGGGAAAAATCCGACCAGTCGATTGTTTCCGACCAGGTGGTGGGGTGTCCGAGAGCAACAAGATAATAAATAGGGTTGTCGGACACGAGTGGTCGGTCGAATCCGACCAGGCGTTCGTTTTCGACCAGGTGGAGAAGCCGAATCTGAGTAGGTGGTCGTATGGGGGTGGTGTCTAGATAATCGAAACAGCAAAGACTCGACGCTAGAAACTAGATTACGACGACTAGACTAGCAACAAAGACACCGACGATGAACTCGAATTCAACAACGCGAAACTGAAAACACAATTGCGAAGGCACAAAGTGGTTTGGACAGCGGAATAATTACGATCTAAAACTTTTTGTAGGGAAATTTTCTGGACTCTAGGTGATGGAACAAAACTCACAAAAAGGGGATAAACAAAATTACCTAACGGGCAACCTTAGCTCTGATACCACTTGATGAGTCATGGCGGCCCGATCTTCCGATAGGTTCGATTTGGTTAAATCGTGAGGGCGTTGGCGCTTTGAGGCTTAGACCAGCGGATCGTCACCTCGCATTCGCTACACCCGACGCTGTCGTTATCGACCACGCTTACACGCGATCGACCTTACCACGAAGGTTATGGTTCCTGCAAGCAATCGAAGCAACTCACAAGAACACGGTAGATGCAATCTGAATTGTATTGTGGATATAGATGAAGTTTACAAGTGGGGTTCCTCAAACCGATAATCGGCGAACCGCAATTGGCGAATAATCTAAGAAAACCCGCCTCTAAACTATGGCGGCTCGATATATATATAGGGGAGCGTGAGGAGGTCGACCTAGAGTTGTGCGGTAGTGGGATGAAGCGTACACAACACGGACTCAGACCTCGTTACGTTTACAAAGTCTTATTAGTTTCCAAAACGGTGACGCAGCACCTTGTGTTGCGTATTCCTGGTCGTAGGACTGGTCCTAGGGTGGTCTTGAGGAGTCCATGCTATCTTTGGTCGTAGATTGTGTCCAACGAGTACTGTGCTCGCTTTTCTGATCGTAGATTGCTCCCAACGAGTCATCTGGTCGTAGTCCTTCTTGAAGTGGTCGTAGGCCTTCTTGAAGTGGTCGAGACCTTCTTGAGCTGATCGTCGAGGCCTTGATTTACAGTACAAGTAAATCATCTCCATTAGGCAACATCATTGAGTTCTCAAATAATACACTCAGCCCTAGAAACGATTTTACCTGATAGATTAAGTCACGTGCTCTAGCTCTTGTCATAAGACCTTGTAGTTCAACACCCAAATATGGAGGGTCTTGTGTAGTACGTGTATTCGAAGGAGAGATGTCCTCATCAATTGTCATAGTTGTAATTTTGAATAAATGTGAGGACAATGTATGACATTCTTGTTTTGTCATATTGGTTTTGATAGTACGACTCAAATGTCCAGATTATATTTAATTCCAAAATGTAAAATTATCAATAGATCAAAGTGCCAAACTTATGTGCAAGCAAACCAACCTCAAAAACCCTTTAAGGGGTTACAAGAGGAAAATAAATTGGCACCTTTAGATCTAGTCCATTATGACTTGTGTGAGATGAATGGATTGTTGACCAAGGGAGGCAAAATATATTTTTTAACTCTTATTGATGATGCATCTCGATATTGTTATGTGTATCTACTGAAAACAAAAGATGAAGCTTTAAATTACTTTAAAATTTATAAGGCCGAGGTTGAGAACCAATTAGAAAAGAAAATTAAAAGACTAAGATCTGATCGTGCAGGAGGATATATCTCATAAATTCTCCCAATTCTGTGTTGAACATGGAATAGTCCATGAAGTTACACTACCAGACTCACCTCAATCAAATGGGGTTGCTGAGAGGAAAAACCGGACACTAACAGAATGAATGCCATATTGGAGAGTGCCGATATGCCTAAGATATGGTGGGGGAAGCTGTTTTGACAGCAATTTTTGTTCTAAGTAGAGTAATCACTAAAAGGTGTGAGATTACTCTCTATGAGGGATGGATGGGGAGAAAACACATCGTTAACTTTCTGCGAATTTAGGGGTGTTTGGCAAAACTCAATATGCCATTGCAGAAAAAGAAAAAACTTGAACATAAAACAGTCGATTGTGTCTTACTAGGATATGCTTATAACAGCGCGGCCTATAGATTTTTAATAGTAAAATCAGAAACTCCTGAGATTGTTGTTATCACAAAAATGGAGTCGAGAGATGCTTCATTTTTTTGAGGATATTTATCTTATAAGAACTACAGGCTCGAACTAAGGATAATCAAACTATGAATAATAGTAATTTTGAACTTACCACCATCTCTGAACCAATGAGTGATATACCACCAGTTTATGATAATCCTGAGGAAGATAACAATTTAGTCGATAAGGCTCTTCTCAAGAGCAAGTGACAAAGGGTTGAGAAAAATGACTTTATTGCATATATAATGGATGATGTGCCAAACACTCTTTCAGAGTCTTATACATTACCTGATGCTAATTATTCAAAAGAGACAGTCCATAGCGAGATGGATTCCATCATGGCTAACGGGACTTGGGAGATCACGGATTGTCCTATCGGGTGCAAATCTATTGGATGCAAGTGGATCTTTAAAAAAGAAAATGAGGTCTGACGGTACTATTGATAAGTACAAGGCAAGACTTGTGGCTAAGGATTTTACCTACAAAAAAGGTGAGGACTATTTTGATACTTACTCTACTGTTGCCATATTGACCACCATTCGATTGCTCATTGCATTAACTTCTTCCCATAGTCTACACATTCATCAAATGTGTGCGAAGACAGCTTTCCTTAATGGAAAGTTAGAGGAGGAAATCTATATGGAGCAACCAGATGGTTTTGTGATTTCTAGACAGGAAAGTAAGGTATGAAAATTAATCAAATCCTTATATGGACTAAATCAAGAACCAAAACAATGGTACGAGAAGTTTGATCAAACATTAACATCTGCTGGTTTTTCTGTGAATAAAGTAGATAAGTATGTGTATTATCGTTATGGTGGGGGTCAATGAGTGATTTTGTGTTTGTATATCGATGACATACTTATATTTGGGACAAACTGTGAGACCCCGGTTTATCAGGCTTGTAATGCTTAACCATCCATTCGGCCCTAGCATCACAAATCAGATAATCCGAGACTCGAGACATGTATACTTCCCAGAAATGCAGTATACACACCTCTTTACAAAGTTCATGCATCAATTCCATTCATTCACATAGAACTGAAGCAAAACAAAAACCAGAAGATAGCATAAATAAAAGGCAGCTATTACAAAAGAGAGGCCGACCGGCCAAACGACATATACATAAAGAAGTTTTAACAGCGGAAGCAAAAGTGCCATAAGATGGCCATAAACAAAAGAGCCAATCAGTGTGCCTTTACCCCACAAGGCAACCGACCGGACCGCCAAGCTAGTCGTCGAATCCACAAAGACATTTCGCAAAGTGAGGCCCTTGGGGCTCACCTTCCTCCTCCGAACAAAGAGCCAAAGAAAGCCGGGTGAGTACTTTGAATGTACTCGTAAGACTTACGTGTAGAGTAATGACACTGTACATATGCTACATGCAAGCTTTTGAGTGGAGGTCAGATGTTTCATTTTCAGCACGAAGCAATCTTTATTTGCAATAATGTAATACATTTAAAAGCAAGTTACCAAATCAGTTTTTAATGTTCAAATAATCGCAAATGACAACAATATAACAGTAGATAGAGAACAACAACAGTCCTGGAAGTGACTAAACCCTTAGTCACCACAACAATAGCATGAATTACCCATTCATACCACCCATGTCAAATTTTAGTTTAAAATGTTGTAGTCTAACTCTTGGAAGACCTCCCCAAGCGTGTCCATAACCTAGGATGAGGCTATTCGAATAGTTTTATCCCTGCACGGGTGTACCAATGTACCCACACGCCAGACCGCCTTTTTGCCAAGCTATTAAGCACACTTTCGAAGGTATGCCGGCACGGCTAAGTCCTACGAGATATTTCCAATATTGTGTATTACCCCACGAGCCGCCCGTATGGATAGAAACCCATACGTTGTGTCGGAGTCATCGTAAAGCCTCGGTCAACTACCCTTCCCGGGTAAAGCCTTGGACAACTACGACGCTCCTCGAGGTGGAGAGCCTACCCGGAATCTCCACCACCGCACACCCAACACAAGAACACGACCACATATCATGTTTCACACAACACACACAACACCCTCCTGCGACTCGGAGATAACCCACGCCAAAGTACTAAGTCAAGAGAGGTCCCATATCCCTCTCGCGTGGTTAGCACGCAAAATGCTTGGTTTAGTGTAACAAGATGTTCGGTCCTTGTTGACTTAGGCAAGACATCCACAAACCCAATAACCCACCATCCGACCACTTGCCCAAGTCCAAATCAGTTTTCCATTTTCAGATTTTGACTTTACAAAATAACAAATCACAAGTGCTGGTCGTAATGACATAATAAGTAATGTGATCAAGATCATCGACTACAATCGATGATCACCTAGTACTACCGAAACTAAGCATCTCTAAGCAATTTCAAATCGAGAGCTACTAAGCGACCAGAGTCCATCCATCGAACTCCGACCACAGCCAATAACCTAAGCTCCTGGTAGTAGAGGATAAACAAGTCCTACAGAGTATGCAGCTATAGGATACTAACCATAATTTGACAACAAAATAGCAATGCATACATACGAGTTGAAAACAATATAGTAGACTTGAAAAACAATGGGATGAACATGATCAAACTGCTTGCCTATTTGCTGCGGGTCAAGATACTGCTGAGGATCAACAATATTGTCAATGTGCTTGTGAGACCCCGGTTTATCCGGCTTGCAATGCTTAACCATCCACTTGGTCCTAGCATCACAAATCAGATAATCCGAGACTCGAGACATGTATACTTCCCAGAGTGCAGTATACACACCTCTTTACAAAATTTATGCATCAATTCCATTCATCCACATAGAACCGAAGCAAAAACAACAAACCAGAAGGTAACATAAATAAAGGATAGTTATTACAAAAGAGAGGCCGACCGGCCAAACGACATATACATAAAGAAGTTTAACAGCGGAAGCAAAAGTGCCATAAGATGGCCATAAACCAAAAGAGCCAATCAGTGTGCCTTTAACCCACAAGGCAACCGACCGGACCGCCGAGCTAGTCGTCAAATCCACAGCACAGCTCACAAAAGTGAGGCCCTTAGGGCTCACCTTCCTCCCCTGCAAATAAAAGCAGCCGGCAAAAGCCGGTGAGTACTTTGAATGTACTCGCAAGACTTACATGTGGAATAACAAACCTGTATATATACTACATGCAAGCTCATTGAAGTGGAGGTTATATGTTTCATTTTTAGCATAAAGCAAGTTTCCATTTGCAATAATGTAATACATTTAAAAGCAAGTTGGCAAATCTGTTTTTAATGTTTAAATAATCGTAAATGACAACAATATAACAGTAGATAGAGAACAACAACAATCCTGGAAGTGACTAAACCCTTAGTCACCACAACAATAGCATGAATTACCCATTCATACCACCCATGTCAAATTTTAATTTAAAAGGTTGTAGTCTAACTCTTGCCAAACCTAACCAAGTGTGTCCATAACCTAGGACGAGGCTATTCGAATAGTTTTATACCCTGCAGGGGTGTACCAA
Organism: Hsuehochloa calcarea; assembly: GCA_036346395.1. Taxonomy (NCBI): domain Eukaryota; kingdom Viridiplantae; phylum Streptophyta; class Magnoliopsida; order Poales; family Poaceae; genus Hsuehochloa; species Hsuehochloa calcarea. The sequence goes on from CM070604.1 coordinate 26,973,582, forward strand.
TGTACCCACACACCAGACCGCCTTTTTGCCACTAGATTAGCATACTTCCTTTGGTATGCCGGCACAGCTAAGTCCTACGAGACATTTCCAATATTGTGAATTATTCACGAGCCGCCCGTATGGATAGAAACCCATACGTTGTGTCGGAGACATTGTAAAGCCTCGGTCAACTACCCGTCGCAGGTAAAGCCTTGGACAACTACAATGCTCCTCGAGGTGGAGAGCCTACCCGGAATCTCCACCACCGCACACCCAACACAAGAACACATATCCTTTTCCACACAACACACACAACCCCCTCCTGCGACTGGAGATAACACACGCCAAAGTACTAAGTCAAGAGAGGTCCCATATCCCTCTCGCGTGGTTAGCACGCAAAAATGCTTGGAGAGTGTGACACAAGATGTTCGGTCCTTGTTGACTTAGGCAAGACAACCACAAACCCAATAACCCACCATCCGACCACTTGCCCAAGTCCAAATCAATTTTTCATTTTCAGGTTTTGACTTTACAAAATAACAAAGCACAAGTGCTAGACATAATGGAATAATATTTAGAGGTGTGATCAAGATCATCGACTAAAACCGATGATCGCCCATTGCTACCGAAACTAAGCATTTCTAAGCAAATTCAATTCGTATTCTACTAAATGACAAGAGCTCATCCATCGAACTCAACTCATAGCAAATAACCTAGGCTCATGGTAGTAGAGGATAAACAATTCCTACAGATTATGCAACTATAGGATACTAACCATAATTTAACAACAAAATAGCAATGCATTCATACAAGTTGAAAATAATATATTAGACTTGAAAAATACTGGGATTAATATGATCAAACTGCTTGCCTGCTTGCTGTGGGTCAAGGTGCTGCTGACGATCAACAATATTGTCAACATGCTCTTCGGATCCTAACGAAAAAGCGAGAAACAAACGATAAGAGCGAATAAAATGCAAAGACACAACAGTAAACCTTCTCCAAAAATTCTAAAAATTTTACAGTAGCAAGATAATGATTTATAAAGAATTTAGCAACAAGAACCAATTGATTTGGATTCTTAATGCAAAAGATATGGCCAAAACAATTTTGCTCAGCTTTTATAAATCAAAAATGCTACTATTCATTAGCAAAATTTTCTGGAGCTATACTGAGTTTGGAAACATTTTTAAATTAAAGTCTAGTTAAAAACATAACCAACAAAATTTGAATCAACCGAAAAGGATTTGAAATGAATTAGTTATGCATTTTACAAGTTATCATATTTTTCAGTTGATAAATAAATCCTCTCGGGAAATTCAGAAATTAGAAAAGACGTGGCCGAACCTGGGACGTCGATCTTGGATCCAACGGCCCAAGCCCCGGCGCTGACGCGCGCGCGCCGCGAAACCTTAAACGTCAACCGTTGGATCTGGATCCAACGGTTCACGTGGACCAGAGCGTTCGGTGGTCCGAACGTTCACGCACACGCGAGCCGTGGATCTGGGATCCGACGGTTCACGTGGATCCGAGCGTTCGGCGGTCCGAACGCGCCCACGCACGCGAACCGTTGATTTGGGATCCAACGGCCCACGAGCACTCACAGCACAGCAAACGCACGGCAGTTCGGCGCTTCATTGGACGGCGACGACCGTCGATCTTTGATCTAACGGCCAAAATCGATCGACAACAAACTCCCGCTGGTTTCATCCGACAACGCAAACAGAGGAGGTCACCAACGGTTTGCCGGCGAATCGAGCCCAGACGTAGCAAACAAAGGCTACCAAAATACACCCAATAACGTTGCGCACCTGCTGGTACCAACCATACCTCGGATGGAGGACCAGAGCGGCGGCGCAACGGCGACGAGCGGCGGCGCTAAGCACTGGTAACGACGACAACGCGATACCGCGGCGTCGAAGGCTAACTAAGAAGTGCTAGAGCATCTAGAGGTTCCTAGGATGCTCTTGAAGCGAACCGGAGGGGTTAGAGCACTCACCGACGCCGGAGGCGATGATGGCGTTTTGCCGAATTGGGGAAAACCGAAATTGATCGCTCTCTGTTGTCAAAAGCAAAATTGACAGAGGTTAATACTCCTCGAGATGCTAAGCAACCGAGGAAGCAAAGGTTTTGAAAGAGAGGCCGGAGCACCACTTTCACAGAAGGACTTGAAGCTTCAACAATGGCGCGAGAGCAATTTTACGATCGAGCTCACTCGGTGTACTTGAGCGATCTTTGGAGCTCAAGGGTGTTTAAAGAATGCTAAGGAAGCCACCGGGAAGTCTTATAGGCCGAGAAGCAAGGAAGAAGCAACGGAGGGAAAATGGTGGGGTATTGTGTTGAGGTCGGCCGAGAGTGACGAGGCGGTGTAACGCAGGGAGACGACTACCGTGGGGCGGCGGACGGAGCAATAAATCTGCAGAGCCGTTGGCCAAAAGGAGACGCGTTGGGCTCTGCCGAAGTGTCTGTGCACGCCACCACCGTTGACTTGGCCCGGTCAGAGCGGAGGAAGGCGACGAACGGCGGCCGTCGGATCGATTGATTCAATCGCTGGCTCCAAACAACCGGAACCGGCGATCACTGAGAGCACTGCACCGCACGATCGAGATCTAGCGGCCGAAGTTGAAAGCGCCAAGGAGACCGAGCCGGTGCGAGTTAAGTTGATCCGGTCGAACCGACGGTTCGAACCCGAGGCTAGTGCGGACAGAGCAGCGATAAAGGCTGATTTTGGATTTAATTTAAGGACTGAACTTAGGAGGATTAGTCAAGATAGCAAACAAGCTTCAATAATTTTGAAATTTTAACTGGAGATTGTTTACTGGATGATTAACCTTACATAAAATTTTCAGAAATTTTCATGCACTGAATTATTCCCAGAAATTCGGAAGAGAGGAAAATAGGGTTTGACCGGTTTGACTTGCCTCCAAAATTATCAAATAATTTCTAAAAATCATGAGATAATTCAGAGGTGTTAAACATCAACCCTAGACCCAAGAAAAATTATTTCCAAAGGTTGGGCACAACATTTTCATGAAGGAGATTTGTGTTGGTGTCCAAATGGCAATTTGATTTTTGATTTCACATAATTCCTTTACAAAAATTATGGAACTGATTACAAAAATCAAGATCAGAGAAAAAGTTTTAATTTCTCCTTATTTTTATTACATTTGAAACACAAACCAATTTTGGGATGTTACAGTGCTCTTCGGATCCTAACGACAAAGCGAAAAGCAACCGATAAGAACGAATAAAACGCAAAGACTCAACAGCAAACTTTCTCCAAAAATTCTGAAAATGTTACAGTAATAGGAGCATAATCTATAAAGAATTTAGCAACAAGACCCAATTGATTTGGATTCTTAATGCCAAAGATACGACCAAAAGAAGGTCTTACGACCAGGTACCGGTGGCAGCAGAACCTACGACGGAACCATAGTCGTAGAAGGATTTACGACCAGGTAGTGGGCGTAAAAGAACTTACGACCATGACATAGTCGTAGCAAGTCTTACGACTGGGTACAAGTCGTAGGAGAACTTACTACCGCAACATAGTCGTAGCAAGTCTTACGACTGGGTACAAGTCGTAGGAGAACTTACTACTGGGTACTAGTCGTAGAAGGACTTATGCCCATGGCATAATCGTGGTAAGACCTACGACTAGGTACAAGTCGTAGTAGAACTAACGACTAAGCTACGGTGACTGGTCGAAAGTCCGACCACTAGGCAGCGCCTCCCGCACGCTTTGCCAGTGGCCCGGCGGCGTCTCCGACCACAGCGGCGCCAGCCAAGGGCATGGATGAGTGTCTAAAAGTTGAATGGTTCGACCGGCGGGCAGTACTGGTCGGAGTATGGCTGCTACGGTGGTACGACCACGGAGTGCGGCTGAGTAGGTACGGCTCGGCAGAACTCCCGAACGGACGATACCAAAAAGAACAACGAAAACACACCTAAGCTCCTACAGGGTAAGCTGAACCTACATGAGCTGAAGAACGACCAGAGACCCACGGAGTGGCTCCGGCGACGAGTAACCGAACGGCGACGGTAAGGTCCTCACTTGGCCACAGTGACCTGAGCAAAGAGAGAACCAAACCGAGTGAGGGTTATGCCCCAGAGAGTAAAGGGGGAGCAGCGGGGGCAAAGACTCGAAGAAGAAAACCCCTGCTGCACCGCCTCCACCGAAACTCCCAACTCAACAATGGTGGTCGAGAGGATTGCGAGGAACTGCAGCTCAAGCAAGCTGGTGGGTGCTAGCTGGAGTTGCGGAAGTGCTAAAGGAAGCTAAGGGTGAAGCAATGGAGTTTAAATAGAGCAATGGCAGAGAGCAACGGCCGGTTTTCCAGTCGGGTCAACACTGCCATGAGAGCACTTGAGAGCGATGGGAGCAGTTGAGTCATGGCCCTCTGAGGGATGAGCAAGACAGGCATTTAATGCGCGCAGAGCTAGCCGTTTAAAGGTGGACATAGAGTGGACTGCACGCCACTGCTTTTCTCCTCTGCGCACGCCATGGCAGAGCTCACGCGCGCGCGGACAGAGGAAGGAGACGACTCGTTGGTCGTCGGATTAAAATCGAACGGCTGAGCTAGATCGAGCGGATTGAAACGATCCCATCGTTTGGCTGGTCGAAGACCGTTCGATGCCGATCCAACGGCTGAGTTAGATCGGGTGGATTGAAACGACTCCATCGTTCGGCTGGTCGGAGACCGTTCGATGCCGATCCAACGGCTCACCACCCCAGCGCCCGAACGACCGAGTTGGTACAGTTAGCGGACTGGACCGAGTCACGTGGCTCGAGACCGAGCCCGATTTGAACCTACGGAACAGTGCAAACCAGTTAGGGTTTGAACTTGAACAACTGATTTTTGAGGGATTAGTTAAGGTAGCAAGCAAGCTCCAAAAATTACGAAATTTTAACTGGAGATTGCTGACAGCAGGAGGAACCTTCCATAAAATTTCCATTTATTTTGATGTACTGAATTTTCCTCCAGAAATTCCAGAAGGTGCGAGCTATGGTTTGACCAGGCTTTGACTCACCTCGCAAAAATTATCAAATAATTTCTAAAAATCATTAGATAATTCAGAGGTGTCGTCAAGCCTCCCTAGAACTCAGGAGAAATATCTCCAAGGGTTTGGCACAAGATCTATGACAAGGAGGTTTTTGGTTGTATTCCAATGAGGATTGGAATTTGATTTTCCATAATTCTTCAATCAAGAAATACAGAAATGATCAATGGCCTCAAGATGCAAGAAAAGTATTAATTTCTCCTGATTTTCTTACATTTGAAACACAAATCCATTTTTGGGATGTTACAAAACCTCCCCCCCTTACAGAAATCTCGTCCCGAGATTTGGCTCACTCGGTAAAGAAAGATGGATAGTCTGCGCGGAGACGATCTTCCCTTTCCCAAGTAGCCTCATCCTCAGAATGGTTTGACCACTGAACTTTAACGAATCTGATGGTTTTATTCCTTGTCCTTCGTTCAACCTCATCGAGTATGCGAACAGGGTGCTCGCGGTAGGTCAAATCTTCTTGGACATTAAGGGTTTCCAACGGAGTTTCCTCAGTTGGAACACGGAGGCACTTCTTTAATTGGGACACATGGAACACATCATGTACCCCCTCAAGTGCGTGGCAATTCCGACTTATAGGCAGCGGCTCCTTTCTTCTCGATAATGCGGTAAGGACCGAGCATATCGAGGAGCTAACCCTTGGCGCAAAGCGCGATGGCCCTTCAAAGGAGAGACTTTGAGATAAACAAAGTCATTAGGCTCAAAGCTCAACTCACGACGGCGGCGATCCGCATAGCTCTTTTGCTGGATTGGTGTGTGTAAGCGATCACGAATAAGTGGACTTGGCTTTGGCCTCATTGATCGATGCAGGCCAAAGAAAAGTCTTTCGCTTGATCTCGAGACCAATTCAGCGGGTTCTGCACTTTCTCCCGTATAAGGCCTCAAAAGGTGCCATGCCGAGACTGGCCTGAAAACTGTTGTTGTAGGAAAACTCGGCAAATGGCAAGCACTTCTCCCAATTCTTTCCATACGAGAGAACACAAGCACGAAGCATGTCTTCCAACACTTGGTTGACCCTTTCGGTCTGACCATCAGTTTGGGGGTGACATCTTTGTGCTAAAAACAAACAGTGCCCAGAGCCTTTTGCAGACTATGCCAAAATCGAGAAGTGAACAGAGAACCACGATCAGAAATGATCGTCTTCGGTATCCCATGCAAACTCACAATTCTGGTGACATAGAGCTCAGCCAGGAGTCCCACGCGAAGCTGCGTCTTGACAGGAATGAAATGAGCCACTTTAGTCAACCGATCGATGACGACCCAAATGGCATCGTTTCCCTTGGGCGACCTGGGTAGACCGGTGATAAAGTCCATTCCGATCGAATCCCACTTCCATTCAGGAATAGGCAATGGTGAAGCGATCTGCCGAACGCGATGCTCGGCCTTGACACGACGACACACGTCGCACTCGGCAACGAACTTCGCAATCCTCAGAGAAGCACTTGGTTGTTCCGTTCTTGACATTTTCCCTGATGTTGCCCACTCCAGCATCCGATTGCTGAGCGATCTTAATCCGATCCACCAAGGTTGGTTGCACAACCAAGGCAGCGAGGGAACCATGCTCAACCAATCCTAAGTTGAGGCGCTGGAATTCCTCGGAAGAGTGGGTTGGCGCTCTGGAGCAACAAGGCATTGCAATGTGCTGCGACTAAAGCGCATCGACAGCGGCGTTAGCCTTGCGGATGATAGTGAATACCCATGTCATAGTCCTTGATCAAGCTGCAACCATCTCTTTTGCCTAAGGTTCAGATCGGTTGGGTGAACAAATACTTTAGGCTTTTGTGATCCGAATACACTTCATAGCGATTACCGATTAGGTAATGTCGCCAAATCTTAAGTGCATGAATCACGGCTGACCAATTCCAAGTCATGGGTAGGGTAGTTGAGTTCATGAGGTCTCAATTGCCTTGATGCATAGGCCACTACCTTGCCTTCTTGCATAAGGACACAACCGAGCCCTCGACGAGAAGCATCGCAAAAAAATATCGAAGCTCCGGTGAATATCGGGAAGAATGAGGACGGGAGCGGTGGTCAAACGCTTCTTAAGTACTTGGAAGCTTTCCTCACAAGCATCGGACCACAAGAACTTCTTGTCCTTCTTGAGCAACTCCGTCATCGGCTTCGCGATCTTGGAGAAGTTCTCAATAAAGCGACGATAATACCCCGCTAAACCAAGAAAACTCCGCACTTCGGTTACCGAAGTAGGCTGAATCCATGAAAGAAGATCGCTGACCTTGCTAGGATCGACGGCTACGCCTCCTGCTGAAAGGATATGACCCAAGAAGGCCACTTCCTTCAACCAGAATGCGCACTTGGTGAACTTCGCATACAGCTGGTGCTCCCGAAGCTTGCCTAACACCAGCCTCAGATGCACATCATGTTCCTCCTCATCCTTGGAATATATGAGAATATCATCGATGAAGACCACGACAAACTTATCCAAATACTCCATGAATACCGAATTCATGAGGTTCATGAACAAGGCGGGAGCATTGGTCAAGCCAAATGACATGACGGTGTACTCATACAAGCCATAGCGAGTAGAGAAAGCCGTCTTGGGAATATCCTCAGGTCGTATCCGAACTTGATGATATCCCATTCTCAAATCAATCTTGGAGAACACTCGAGCTCCAGTTAATTGGTCAAAGAGATCATCAATGCGGTGCAATGGATACTTGTTCTTTAACGTTACTTCATTCAGCGGACGGTAATCAACGCACATGCGCAAAGTATTGTCCTTCTTCTTTACGAAGATTGCAGGACAACCCCACGGAGATGAGCTAAGGCGGATGAAACCTTTTCCTTGCAGCTCACTAAGTTGCTTCTTCAATTCCACCAACTCGTTCGGCGGCATCCGATAATGCCTCTTTGAAATCGGGGCAGTACCGGGAACCAACTCAATGACAAACTCGAGGTCTCGAACTGGTGGCATCCCTGGAAGATCTTCAGGAAAGACATCAATGAAGTCACAAACTGTTGGGACTTCACTAATATCTAAAGCGGGCTTCGCTTCAAGCGTGAAGAGATGCGGACCAAGTAGCTTTGGCAAAAAGTGAACCTGCTCACCGGAAGGACTGGATAGAGAGACGCACTTCTTGGCACAATCGATTTGTCCCTTATGGTGAGACAACCAATCCATACCAAGAATCACATCTAAGCTTGCTGAATGGAGGAGGATAAGATTCGCGAAGAATCTCACTCCCTCAATCTCAATTGGGACATCCTTACACTCAGATTCAGCTCTTAACTCCAAACCAGGAGAGCGAATGAGCAATGGGATCAACAATGGAGTAAAAAGGAGCTCACTAATAGCAGCAAAAGACTCAGAAACAAAAGAGTGAGATGCTCCTGAATCAAACAAAACAGCAGCAGAATGAGAGTTAACAAAAAGTGTACCCAGCACGACGTCGGGTGCCTCTGTGCCTCCTCTTTGAGATGAGGTTGACGCGACCACTACCCATGCCTTGGGTAGCGGGGGCGATCTTGAGTCTGAGAAAAACCACCTCGGCTGCGTCCTCCATTAGGACGAGGGGCTGCTCCTGTCTTCTTAGGGCATTGGTTCGCATAATGCCCCTTCTGGTTGCAGGCGAAGCAAGTGACTCCAGCAGCCGGCTTGCGGGGGCCATTCTGCTGACTCGTAGGTGCACGTGATTGGGACACGGCCTCCGAAGGATGAAGAACAGTCTTGTGACCTCGGGGTTCTTTGAAACTCACGACGCGACTTCGAGACGGACCAAGCGGTAATAGCGGCCCTAGATGACTTGTGGGCCTCCCACTTACGCTTGCGGGAATCCACAAGTGCTCTCCCTGCGTGCTCAGCGACGATGGCCTTGTCCACCAAGGCCTGGAAATCCGGGAAGTCAACGACAGATAGCTTGTCCTGCAGCTCATCAGACAAGCCATCCTTGAACTTCTCTTGCTTGGCCTCATCAGTGGCCACCTCTTCCGGAGCATAACGAGCCAAATGGTTAAACTTGTACAGGTACTCCGTGACTGAGAAACGTCCTTGTCTGAGCGACAAGAACTCCTTCTTCTTCAGCCTCATCAGGCTGGAAGGAATGCGACTCCGACGGAAGGCAGTACGGAACTCCTCCCAGGTGACGGTGTGACCGTCAGGCTGCATGGCGAGAAAGCTCTCCCAACAAGACAAGGCCGCACCCTCCAGCTGGTGCGACGTGAACAGCGCCTTCTCGTGCTCCTGGCACTGCGCTATCCGAAGCTTTCGCTCAACCCGACGAAGCCAGTCGTCTGCTCCAATCGGGTCCTCAGACCTGGAGAACGTGGGGGGCTGGGTGCGAAGAAACTCCGCGAGTCCCCCACGTGGCTGGTGTCCACTCCCTTGCCCGGATCCTGAAGCACCGGTAAGGGCGGAAGTGTTGCGCGCAATGACGTCCAGAAGAACCCTCCTGTCCTATGCACGGTTGCGCTCGATCTCAAGAAGGACCTCGGCCATGGTCGGAGGAGGAGGAAGATCCTCGTCGGACGGTGGCCCAGCCTTGGCGGCTGCGAAAAGCGTCCGGCCATCCTGTTACAAGAAATTTTGGTTAAAACTAGACTCAAAAACAAAGCCGAAGAAAGCGAAAAGCTAACGACTAGGGGAATGGAATATCACCCTAATCGAAAGCCAAAAATAGCGAGTATATAACTTTAAAAAGGCTTATAAAAAGAATTCAAAAACAGCAAGGAATCATAAGACCAAAGCTCAACTTCCCAAGGCAACTAACCCGTATTGAATGAACAAGTAATTGATTGAGAAGATAAAAATCAGAATAGCAGGTAAGATCTATTACCACTAAAGAGCAAGGTTCAGTCAGCGAAAATAGTGTTAGATACATAGCTAACTAGTATCACACCTTACCCTTCTATTCCCACAAGTTTCAGTCGATTAACCTCTCATTCTCTACCCCATTTGGAACCTTTGAGCCTGCTGTCCGGAAATTGAAAGACCGCTGTCCAGGTTTCGCATCCAAGCTTCTAGTCGCAATTTATCCATTCCAGAAGCTTCAAAACCTTGTAGAGGGCAACCACCACTTCAATTTGCCAAGCTCATTAGTTCCCAAAATCCAACAACTATCTTTGGAAGAAAGGAGAGGAAAACAATTTCTGAAACTCAAATTAGAGTAAGATAAGAGGAGAAAGCTAAGATAGGTAAGGAATAAAATCTGAGGATTCCTTAAGCTTTCATAAACCATTTGATACTTTGAAAATAATATTTTCCAAAATATCCTAAAAAGACGACCAAACTTGGGTTACTACGGTCAGTATGGCTCTGATACCAAACCCTGTGAGACCCCGGTTTATCGGGCTTGTAATGCTTAACCATCCATTCGGCCCTAGCATCACAAATCAGATAATCCGAGACTCGAGACATGTATACTTCCCAGAAATGCAGTATAGACACCTCTTTACAAAGTTCATGCATCAATTCCATTCATTCACATAGAACCGAAGCAAAGCAAAAACCAGAAGATAGCATAAATAAAAGGCAGCTATTACAAAAGAGAGGCCGACCGGCCAAACGACATATACATAAAGAAGTTTTAACAGCGGAAGCAAAAGTTGTTGGGTTAAGGGTAGGCTACGATAGCAAAAACAAAATTTTACCGCGCAACCAAGGAACCTCCGCAAGTAATAGATCACGGGATTACCGCTAGACGCGCCGACTCGTAGCGGAAGTAGAGTCGATGTAGTGAGTTGATGCAGTCGTAGTCGTACTTCACGATGCATCTCCTCCTTCGAGTAGTCGTACTCACCGCGCGTCTGCTCCTCCAAGTGGTCGTAACCACCGCGCGACTTCTCCTCCTGCTCTGATGATCGTCACAAGTTGCGGATCGTCCTAGTGCTGATGCTTCGCAACAACACCTCCGAGGTATCCACACGTCCGGGGCAGGGACACCACGCGCTGCGGTGCTAGCTGCGGCAACGTGGTTGAGGAAGGCGTGGCTATTAGGGTTTCGGGAGTTCTTCCAAAGACAACCGTCATTCTACCCTATGCCACCGCCCCTCTTTATATAGGCATCCATGATGGGCCTCTAACTCGAGGCTCATTAGGAACTCGTATCCTATACGAATTCGGATCACTATCCAAATCAAGTCCCAGCCCTTTAAGTGTGCAACCCCACAGGTTCTTGTGTAATTGGTTTGTGACTCGGAAATTCTTTTCCCGACCACTAGTCGTCAGCGGCACCTAGCAGCACATAACGATTTCCAAAGACACGTAGAAAAAATCGGACGAACCTTGTTGTAACATGATCTATGATCAGGTCCTCATCACTTACGACCAGTTCGTATCTCTATACGATCAGGTTGTAATTGGTCTCGACCAGTTCGTAACTCCTTACGACCAGGTTCTAACTTGTCTCGACCAGTTCGTAACTCCTTACGACCAGGTTCTAACCATTATGTGATTACGTTCGATCAGTCTACGACCAGCTCACATCTCTATACGACTAGTCCGTAACTGATCGAACTAAGCGACCTACTCATGTATTCTCCCTTTGCCTCACGATGTCTGGTTGAACTCCAGGTGAGAAGTTGTGTCATCCATGGACTGTTCAATTCTTTCTCGATCGAGTGTCGGATAACTTCATGTGGTCGACACTTCGACCACTAGTGGCATGGCCATGCACTTTCTTTATCCGATCTCAACGAGGGGCCTAGAGACATCTCTCCTGTTATGTTAGGAGGAGCAAATCCCATCTCGACCAGTCACATTCCTCCGCATGTTTCCTAGCATACCCGAAAGCTACCTTTATAACTACCCAGTTACGGAGTAGCGTTTGGCAACCCCTAAGAGTGCTATTACACATGTAGGAAACCATGCTGATCTCAGGTCTAGGGATTATACATCATCATTACTTGAGACTAACTAATGACACATAGATTCATAACAATCTCAATAGTGTCTCAATGATGGGTCTATCCAGCGCCATGTTCTCTAGCATGTGCTCACATTATTGATTCGATATCCCTATATCTATGACCGGTGAAACATGGTCATCAATCAATACATGTGCTGGTCGTGGAGTCACGGTTGTTCCGACCAGTGACATTCGACCAGGGATACATTTAGAATGATATCATATAAGTTAATGAGTTTCACCAACAAGTCACATACTCATTGATCTATAACTAATGATTTATTCAAGGAACATGATAACATATTATCCAAAATCATGAACATAAGGAAATATAATCATCTTTACGATTGCCTCTAGGGCATATTTCCAACAAAAGTGCCATAAGATGGCCATAAACAAAAGAGCCAATCAGTGTGCCTTTACCCCATAAGGCAACCGACCGGACCGCCAAGCTAGTCGTCGAATCCACAGCACATTTCGCAAAAGTGAGGCCCTTGGGGCTCACCTTCCTCCCCTGCAACAAAGAGCCCAGCAAAGCCGGGTGAGTACTTTGAATGTACTCGCAAGACTTACGAGTAGAGTAACAGACCTGTAAATATGCTACATGCAAGCTTTTTGAGTGGAGGCTGTATGTTTCATTTTCAGCACAAAGCAATCTTTATTTGCAATAATGTAATACATTTAAAAGCAAGTTACCAAATCAGTTTTTAAAGTTCAAATAATCGCAAATGACAACAATATAGCAGTAGATAGAGAACAACAACAGTCCTGGAAGTGACTAAACCCTTAGTCACCACAACAATAGCATGAATTACCCATTCATACCACCCATGTCAAATTTTAGTTTAAAAGGTTGTAGTCTAACTCTTGGAAGACCTCCCCAAGCGTGTCCATAACCTAGGACGAGACTATTCGAATAGTTTTATCCTGCGCAGGTGTACCAATGTACCCACACGCCAGACCGCCTTTTTGCCAAGCTATTAAGCACACTTCCGAAGGTATGCCGGCACGGCTAAGTCCTACGAGACATTTCCAATATTGTGTATTACCCCACGAGCCACCCGTATGGATAGAAACCCATATGTTGTTTCGGAGTCATCATAAAGCCTCGGTCAACTACCCTTCCCGGGTAAAGCCTTGGACAACTACGACGCTCCTCGAGGTGGAGAGCCTACCAGGAATCTCCACCACCGCACACCCAACACAAGAACACGACCACATATCATGTTTCACACAACACACACAACCCCCTCCTGCGACTCGGAGATAACCCACGCCAAAGTACTAAGTCAAGAGAGGTCCCATATCCCTCTCGCGTGGTTAGCACGTAAAATTCTTGGTTTAGTGTAACAAGATGTTCGGTCCTTGTTGACTTAGGCAAGACATCCACAAACCCAATAACCCACCATCCGACCACTTGCCCAAGTCCAAATCAGTTTTCCATTTTCAGATTTTGATATTACAAAATAACAAAGCACAAGTGCTGGTTGTAATGACATAATAAGTAATGTGATCAAGATCATGGACTACAATCGATGATCGCCCAGTACTACCGAAACTAAGCATCTCTAAGCAATTTCAAATCGAAAGCTACTAAGCGACCAGAGTCCATCCATCGAACTCCGACCACAGCCAATAACCTAAGCTCCTGGTAGTAGAGGATAAACAAGTCCTACAGAGTATGCAACTATAGGATACTAACCATAATTTGACAACAAAATAGCAATGCATACATACGAGTTGAAAACAATATAGTAGACTTGAAAAAAATGGGATGAACATGATCAAACTGCTTGCCTCTTTGCTGCGGGTCAAGATACTGCTGAGGATCAACAATATTGTCAATGTGCTCTTCGGATCCTAACGAGAAAGCGAAAAGCAACCGATAAGAACGAATAAAACACAAAGACTCAACAGCAAACTTTCTACAAAAATTCTGAAAATGTTACAGTAACAGGAGCATAATCTATAAAGAATTTAGCAACAAGAACAAATTGATTTGGAATCTTAATGCCAAAGATACGACCAAAAGAAGGTCTTACGACCAGGTACCGGTCGCAGCAGAACCTACGACGGAACCATAGTCGTAGAAGGATTTACGACCAGGTAGTGGTCGTAAAAGAACTTACGACCATGACATAGTCGTAGCAAGTCTTACGACTGGGTACAAGTCGTAGGAGAACTTACTACTGGGTACTAGTCGTAGAAGGACTTATGCCCATGGCATAATCGTGGTAAGACCTACGACTAGGTACAAGTCGTAGTAGAACTTACGACTAAGCTACGGTGACTGGTCGGAAGTCCGACCACTAGGCAGCGCCTCCTGCACGCTTTGCCAGTGGCCCGGCGGCGTCTCCGACCACAGCGGCGTCAGCCAAGGGCATGGATGAGTGTCTAAAAGTTGAATGGTTCGACTGGCGGCCAGTACTGGTCGGAGTATGGCTGCTACGGTGGTACGACCACAGAGTGCGGCTGAGTAGGTACGGCTCGGGAGAACTCCCGAACGGACGATACCAAAAAGAACAACGAAAACACACCTAAGCTCCTACAGGGTAAGGTGAACCTACCTGAGCTGAAGAACGACCAGAGACCCACGGAGTGGCTCCGGCGATGAGTAACCGAACGGCGGCGGTAAGGTCCTCACTAGGCCACAGTGACCTGAGCAAAGAGAGAACCAAACCGAGTGAGGGTTACGCCCTAGAGAGTAAAGGGGGAGCAGCGGGGGCAAAGACTCAAAGAAGAAAACCACTGCTGCACCGCCTCCACCGAAACTCCCAACTCAACAATGGTGGTCGAGAGGATTGCGAGGAACTGCAGCTCAAGCAAGCTGGTGGGTGCTAGCTGGAGTTGTGGAAGTGCTAAAGGAAGCTAAGGGTGAAGCAATGGAGTTTAAATAGAGCAATGGCAGAGAGCAACGGCCGGTTTTCCAGTCGGGTCAACACTGCCATGAGAGCACTTGAGAGCGATGGGAGCAGTTGAGTCATGGCCCTCTGAGGGATGAGCGCGACAGGCATTTAATGCGCGCAGAGCTAGCCGTTTCAAGGTGGGCATAGAGTGGATCGTGACGCCATCGCTCCTCTGCGACGCCATGGCAGAGCTCACGCGCGAGACGGAGGAAGGAGACGACTCGCTGGTCGTCGGATTGAAATCGAACTACCGGGCTAGATCGAGCGGATTGAAACGATCCCATCGCTCTACCGGGTCGAAGATCGTTCGATGCCGATCCAACTACCGGTTAGATCGGGTGGATTGAAACGACTCCATCGTTCGGCTGGTCGGAGACCGTTCGATGCCTATCCAACGGCTCACGACCCCAGCGCCTGAACGACCGAGTTGGTACAGTTAGCGGACTGGACCGAGTCACGTGGCTCGAGCCCGAGCCCGATTCGAACCTACGGAACAGTGCAAACCAGTTAGGGTTTGAACTTGAACAACTGATTTTTGAGGGATTAGTTAAGGTAGCAAGCAAGCTCCAAAAATTACGAAATTTTAACTGGAGATTGCTGACAGCAGGAGGAACCTCCCATAAAATTTCCATGGATTTTGATGTACTGAATTTTCCTCCAGAAATTCCAGAAGGTGCGAGCTATGGTTTGACCAGGCTTTGACTCACCTCCCAAAAATTATCAAATAATTTCTAAAAATCATGAGATAATTCAGAGGTGTCATGAAGCCTCCCTAGAACTCAGGAGAAATATCTCCAAGGGTTTGGCACAAGATCTATGACAAGGAGGTTTTTGGTTGTATTCCAATGAGGATTGGAATTTGATTTTCCATAATTATTCAATCAAGAATTACAGAAATGATCAATGGCCTCGAGATGCAAGAAAAGTTTTAATTTCTCCTGATTTTCTTACATTTGAAACACAAATCCATTTTTGGGATGTTACACAAACATTGTTGTTATTGACAAGGTCAAATCTTTCTTATCTAGATACTTTCATATAAAAGACCTAGGCGAGGCAGATGTTATTTTGAAAATTAAATTAAACAAAACTGAGCATGGGATCACTTTGAATCAATCCCATTATGCTGAGAAAATCTTGAGCCGGTTCGGTTTTGAGAACTACAATATTTCCCTAACTCCTTATGATGCTAATCTTAAGCTTCGTAAGAATAAGGGATTAGGAAAAGATAAATTGAAATATTCAAAAATTATTGGGTCCCTTTTATATCTATCTGGTGCCACAAGAACAGACATAATATTGGCTGTGAGCAAATTAAGACGTTTTACTTCTAACCTAGGAGATGATCACTGGGAGGTACTTGAGAGGGTGTTATGCTACTTGAGAGGCACAACCTCATATGGAATTCACTATACTGGGTATCCATCTGTGTTAGAAGGATACAATGATTCAAATTGGGTATGTTTTTACACTTGCAGGTGATGTAGTTTCACGGAGGCCGTGTAAACCGACAATATTGATGAGGTCAACTATGGAAGCAGAACTTGTAGTACTAGACACAGCCACTGTTGAGGCTGAATGGCTTAGAGAGCTTCTGTTAGACTTACCACTGGTTAAGAAACCAACACTGGTAATCCTAACATATTGTGATAATCAAACAGTGTTGATTAATGTTATAAATACTAAGGATAACATGAAGTCCTCCACACATGTGAAGTGTAGGCTTAAATCTATTAGAAAACCGAGGAACTTCGGTGTCATTACTGTGAATTATATTCAAAATGAGAAAAATCTGGCCGACCCTTTAACAAAGGGGCTAGTATGGAAGGCAATTTCTGTTGTGTCTATGGACATGGGAATGAGGCCCATTGGACTTACGACTCAATAGTAACCCATATCTTTTTGATCGGAGATCCTGCGACTTAGGCAATGGGAAAAATAAGTTGATGTTTGAACAAGAGAGTACATTATAATAATATGTGTACATGTCTCCTAATAGACAAAGTACTCTCAACTATATAGAAGGATGGCTAAAAATATTAATGTATTCTAGTGTCCAATAAGGAAAGAATGTATTAGCCTACAGGATACCTAAAATGAATACACCTACTTTAGCTTAACTATGAGGTCATAGTTCATGAGAATATGACATTCTCTAGAAAGCTCATGAGCAGATAAGGGAGTAAGACCAAATAATACTATGTTTAGCCTTGGTTCTTTGACAACCTAGTATCAGTTGAGATTTCAAGTGAAATCTAATCACAAAAGATAGTGAATTCAAGGTATAGTCCATTCATAAGTTATGAGAAGATGAATCTTATTATTCTTGGTGCAAGTTCAACCCGTACGAGACTTACACTAAAAGACTGGTATATCAACAACTCTTCAGCATAATAATCTTTATCATTCCTTTCTGCTGCTTGCTTTGGAATTGGTGGGGGATTATTGGAATTAGGCACACATGTGTAAAGGCCCATTCATTCCTAAAATTCCAAAGTATGCAAATTCTTAGACCAGTGTAGTCAAAGTCTGATACTAGGGTGGTTGAAGTCTTAGATCAAAATTTCTAGGCCAGTTTAGTCAAAATCTTAGACGAGGGTGGTCGAAGTCTTCGTCTAGAAGTCTCAGACCAGGGTGGTTAAAGTCTCAGACCAAGAGTCTTAGACAAGGTTGGTCGAAGTCTTAGACCAGTGTGGTCGAAGCCATATACTAGTATGGTTGGAATAATCTGGTTGAAGCATTACACTAGTATGGTCGAAGACATAGACTAGTATACTCGAAATAATCTAATCGAAGCCATATAACAGTGTGGTCGAAGGCCTAGACCAGTATGGTGAAAATAATCTAGTTGAAGCCATAGACCCGTGTGATTGAAGGCCTAGACCAGTATGGTCATAATAATCTGGCCAAAGCCATAGACCATTGTGGTTGAAGGTATAGAACAGTATGTTTGAAATAAACTGGTCGGATCCTTAGACCAGTGTGGTCGTAATAGGCTAGTCAAAGATGTAGACCAATGGTCGAAACTTTATACTAGTGTACAATCAGGATGAATAAATACTGCTTAATGACCATTAATTAACTTTGAATTAGCAATTTTCAGTGGTTTATTATGGCAGTTACTAAAGAGTAATTGTGTCGACCATAATTAGGATCTGAACACGTCTAGATGAAAGTGGACGATTCATATCATTTTTCTATCTTCCTCTCTGATCAACTATGTTGAAGAATTGAACTATCGAACCAAACCGTCTCTTCTCCATGCATGTACCGGGAAGGAGGGTGATCGGATATCTCTGATTTATTGTCACAGAGTTCTCCTGCACAGGGCCGTAATAATGTTTCTGGGCAGCATATCTATGCGACCGCTTGCTGTGTTGCATCCTCTACGATCTGCACTGCTTTGACCACTGCTTCGAGTCTGCGCTGCTACTGTTCTTCATCAAGCATGACTGCAAGTTAGTCGTACGATCAGTTTTCTGCTATAATCATTTTGCTAAGTTTGTTTAGAAGTGCAATGAGATCCCTGCTGTTAGTATCGATTTATGTATCTCTTGTTTTATGTGATCTTGCGCCTGATAATCAAATCTGGATTTAAAATGTCGTCCACATTTCCAACAATCCAAAAAACTTATTGTGGATATTTTTATGATCTAGCAATGGCTAGTGCTTCTGATGCTATGAAACCTGACAGGGTTTTCTGGTCAGAACTTTCCTAGATGTCATACAAGGGTTATGTTTTGGCTCATATCATTTGGGCTGTGGTGGGTGATGCGACCATAATATCCATTTACGATTGAACAGACCACAAAGTTCGAAACAGATAATAACACCGCCCTTGGATGCATACTGACCATACTAGCCGACCAGCTCCATGATGTGTACGTGGGCATCAAGTCCACCACAGAGTTGCGGGATTGTCGAACCTGGGAACGAAGCATCCCAAATTCTCTGTGTTCTTACACTAGTCCAGGATTTCCAGTGTACACAGTCACAAAAATGTTATCACAAACATATCCAGCGTGTTTATTAATAAGCATAGAGTTTATTACAATTTTGGCCCGAGGCCAAATAAAACATTAAGCGGAAGCAAAATATAATGGTAAGCCACACGATACGCCACAGTAATCGTGCGGAGGTCATTGCCTAAACGCCCCGCTCCTCACCTTAGGGTAGTAGTCTTCTCCTGAATAATAATATTCAGCAAGAGTGAGCACTACAACTGTGCTCGCAAATTACACCCAATACAGAATTTATAATGCATGCATAAGTTATTCAAAGGAAGGTTGTAGGGTTTATTTGCGTAATTCAGCATTTTTGGGTTTAAATAGTTATTCTAAGTTTCAAGGCACATTTTTATTCCATAGCTAAAATCAGATTTTAAAATTTGATCATTTTATAGTGGATAACCTCCATATGAAACATGGTGAAGGATACCCTCCTATCACAAGGCTACCCGCCCAATTTTACCACAAGGATTAACCATCCTCAAATCATGTCCAAAGTTATTTTAAAACCAACAACAAATCTAACTTAGAGTGGCTTTGCTCAGCATGTCCATAACCGTGGACACGGCTATTCGAATAGATTTACACTCTGCAGAGGGGTACAACTTTACCCACACGAAATAATTTGCCCGTTATGTCGGCCAATGCACGTTTCCTTAGGCGTGTGACTAGGCAATTATCACAAGGCGTTTCCAATACACTACCTCAATACCAATATGCCCGCTAAGGTTTCACTTCCATTAGGCTAACCACCTGCCGGAAGCCCCCTCTTGCGCCAAGTGGGAATAAAGTCTAACCGACACCCACACAACAAAAATGGCATAAACAATAATGAGGTAAGACAAATTATTAAGCCTGGTTCTGCCCATACAGAACATGTGGTAGTACGGTGGAGCTTTGCAAGATGCGGCTCAAAGAGCGGTCCTTAACCTACTTGGGCAACTTTCAATAAAAACCCTGGGTCTCAGTCCTAACCAGACGAGCCCGTGCATAAACCTGCACCCACCAACGGTCCATTTTTGCCCAAGTACAAACATTTTCTCTTATTTTTATAATTTTCAAAGACATTTGCAAAAGTCCACCATGACATGACAATGTCATAGGCTTTTTATCAAATTTTGAAGTCTTGGCTAAATTCTCCCAAAATCAAATATTTCCTGGTCTAAGCATTTGCTAAGCATATATTTATTTTTAAATTCATTTGACTAAGGTGACAAGGAATTGGTAATACAACATTCAAATGTGGCTATACAAAGGAATTGAAATAATTAAGTATTTAAAATAGGAATTTAAAATAATTAAATACAACTATGCATGCAATAATAATTTAAAACAGAAATTAAATAATTTTAAATATTAGGGGAAAAATGGTCAATGGTGTAACTTGCCTTGTTCAAAATCTTGGTATTCTACTTCTTCAATAGGGTCAAGCTCTCCGGAGTCGTCAAAATCTATACGCGAGAATAATCCAAATTCAAACAGAATTCAAAAGAACTCAAATAAATTCAAATAAAAAGACAAATTAACTCCAAATTAAATAATTTTGGTTTAGTTAGCCAGATCTTGATTTTATACAAATTTAGAAATTTGAATCACCTAAATCGGAGTTTGTATGAAGAAATACGAGCTCGTGGAAGTTTAAAACCTAAATTAAATCCTAATATCAGAATTTTCAAATTTCCCGAATTAAATCTCTAAAGGAAATTCTATTTACTGCGTCAGCGTACTGTGCACAAAGGCTGGCATGTGGGCCCGCATAGTCGTGGACTCAGTCCACAGTGTCATCCGAGTCCATGGTGGACTCGGCGCACGCAACAGCGTGAGGGGGAAGGCGTGTTGGCACGGCCGTCCACGCTGGCGCCTATGTGGCTGCTACGTCGGCCAAAGTGCCCATGTGGCGCCAGTGTGGCGCCGACTTGGCCGCCACGCCGGCACCGAGAGAGGCGGCGCCAGAACCGAGGTTCCGGCGAGCGGCGCGCTGGCGGGCTCGGCGACGGCGCAAAAGAATCGTGGAGTGATGCCGATGTCGATGCATTACCCGGCGACGCGAGGGCGTGGCGGAAGATGGTCGCCGACGGAGAGGCGGCGGTGTGGTTGGTCGTTGGCGGCGAAGGAGCTCCGCGACGCCCCGAGGGCGAGGATGTGCGCACTGCACTCGCGGTGTCGAGGCGGGCGTGATGCGTTGAGGCGGCCGAGGTCCACCGGTGGGTGCTAGAGGCAATGAGCACACTGGCTCGGCGCGAGAGAGAGGCCAAATGCGGCGATCGGCAGGCGAGGGAGGCGAGGGGAGCTGGGGCGAAAGCTTGAGGGAGGAGAGGCACACCCCGTGCTCCCTTTTATAGGGCGAGGGCGAGGCCGGGAGGCGAGCTTTGCGTGGGGAGTAATGGCGGTGGCAACGGGTGCGGCGGCGTTAGGGCGAGTAATGGAGGGAAAAATGGCAGGGGTGAATGCGGCGGAGTGAGGGGGAGTTAACGCGCGTGATAGCGAGTGAAGAGAGGGAGGGAATCGCGGGAGTGGAGAGCTCCGAGGCGAGCGGCAATGGCGGCGAATGCGACGGCCGCGCGGGGAAGAAAACGGGAAGGAAGAAGCACAGTGCGAGGGCCCACCGGTCGGCGAGACAGAGAGAGAGAGAAGAGCGCAGGATGGATTGATGTCGGCCGTTCGATTTCGATCGGACGGCCCGCATCAATCGTGTGCGAGGAGAATTGGGCCGAGATGCGCACAGTGCTGGGCTTCGGCCCAGTACTGTTGCCGAGATTTTAAATTATTTTTCCAATTTATTTAATCCTAGAAATTCAAATAAGCTTTAGAAAATAGCAAATAAAGTCCAAAATTTTTGAGAAAATTCACAGAAATTCTATGAGGCATTCTGGACATAAATAAAATAATTCCAACTTTTAGTTGGTAATAGGTTTTGCACATAAATTATTTTAGCTTTAAAATACTTAGGGAAAAGCTTTTAAAATTTCCAAGTCTTATTTTCAACTAAAATTGAAATTTTGGGCTGTTACAAACCTACCCCCCTTAAAGGGAATCTCGACCCCGAGATTCAGACTGGGTTAGCAAAGAGGTGGGGATACTCGTCTCTCAAAACTTCTTCTCGCTCCCAGGTAGCTTCTTCTTCTGAATGATTGCTCCACTGAACCTTACAAGAACGAATAACTTTGCTTCTGGTGACGCGTTCTGCCACATCGAGAATCTTGATTGGTTGCTCCACATAGGTGAGATCTTCCTGAAGATCGATGCTCTCGAGCGGTGTTTCTTCTGTGGGTACTCTGAGGCATTTCTTTAACTGGGATACATGGAAGACATTGTGAACAGCTGACATAGATGCTGGTAGTTCCAACTGATAAGCAACTTCACCTCTTTTTGCCAAAATCTTATAGGGTTCGACAAATCTGGGTGCGAAGTTTTCCTTAGTCGAAATCTCCTCACTCCTCGAGTGGAGTTACCCTGAGATAGACAAAATCTCCCATCTCGAAGGATAGTTCTCTCCGACGATTATCGGCATAACTCTTTTGTCGGGATTGAGCTACTTTCAGACGTTCTCTTATTACTTTTACCTTACTTTCAGCTTCTTTTATCAATTCTGGTCCGAAGAATTGGTGTTCTCCTACTTGATCCCAAAGGAGAGGGGTTCTACACTTTCTTCCATACAATGCTTCAAATGGCGACATCTGCAGGCTAGCTTGAAAGCTGTTGTTGTAGGAGAATTCTGCATAGGGCAAATTCTTATCCCAGCTTCTTCCGTA
This sequence comes from Hsuehochloa calcarea, assembly GCA_036346395.1. Taxonomy (NCBI): domain Eukaryota; kingdom Viridiplantae; phylum Streptophyta; class Magnoliopsida; order Poales; family Poaceae; genus Hsuehochloa; species Hsuehochloa calcarea. Next base: position 26,996,153 of record CM070604.1, read on the forward strand.
ATCTATAGCACAAGCTCGAAGCATGTCTTCTAGGACCTGATTTACACGTTCGGTCTAGCCATATGTTTGGGGATGATATGCTGTGCTGAAGTTGAGTCTGGTTCCCAAAGCTTCATGTAGACTCGCCAAAATCTTGATGTGAATGCGAACCTCTCGCTGACACAATTTTCTTGGGTATACCATGTAGATGCACGATCCTGGCCATGTACAATTACGCTAACTTATTGCTTCGTAAGTTGTCTTGACGGAATAAAATGAGCCACTTTGGTTAATCACCAATTATCACCCAAATGGAATCACATCCTGTTTGGGTCCTAGGAAGTCCGGTGATAAAATCCATACCAATCTCCTCCCATTTCCACTCGGGAATTGGTAATGGTTGTAATAATCCAAGCGGTCTGTGATGTTCGCCTTAACACGACATACATCACAATGTGCAACAATCTCGTGATCTCTCGCTTCATACTTGACTCCACCAATACTTTTCCTTCAGATCCGGTACATCTTGGTACTCCGGGATGGATAGAGTAAGGTGATTCATGAGCTTCTTTCGTAATCGCTTGTCTTGTTTCATGATGATTAGGTACACAGATGCGGTTGCCAAACCATACGCGTGCCTCGCTCAATCCTCGTAAAATCTCGGGCTTTGCCTCTTCTCATGTTCTTCATGATTTCTTTGATGTCTTCGTCTTCTAATTGTTTCTCTCTGATCTGACCTTGTATGATTGGTTGGACTTCCACTGTGTTGATCTGACCTTGATCGACAATTTCGTGTTCGATGCTTGATTCTTCATACAATTCGGTTGATTTTCTTGAACTAACACAGTGTTGCAGTATGCTTTCCTACTCAGAGCATCTGCTACCACGTTGGCTTTACCCGGGTGATAATAAATTCCAAGGTCATAGTCGTTTATCAGCTCTAACCATCTTCTTTGCCTGAGATTAAGATCTGACTGGGTGAAGATATATTTCAGACTCTTATGATCTGTGAAAATCTCACAGCGGTTACCAATGAGATAATACCGCCAGATTTTCAAAGCGTGCACGATTGGCGCTAACTCTAGATCATGAGTTGGATAATTTCCTTCATGTGGCCTTAACTGACGACATGCATAAGCCACGACCTTTCCTTCCTGCATTAGTACACATCCTAGCCCCTGGCGGGATGCGTCACAGAAAACATCAAAATGCTTACGTATATCTGGTAAGACTAGCACTGGTGCAGAGACTAGTCTTTTCTTCAGCTCTTGGAAACTATGTTCACATGCACTTGTCCATTCAAATTTCTTTTCCTCCTTCAGAAGTTGAGTCATGGGTTTGGCGATCTTGGAGAAACTTTCAATGAATCTGCGGTAATACCCAGTTAATCCGAGAAAACTTCTCACTTCTGTGACAGACTTGGGTTGCTTTCAATCCATTACAGCTTCAACCTTTGAGGGGTCTACTGCAACTCCTCCTGCTGACACAATGTGTCCAAGAAAAGCCACTTGGCTTAGCCAAAATTCACTTTTGCTGAATTTGGCATAAAGTTGATGTTCTCGAAGTTTGTCCAAAATAATTCTGAGATGTTTTTCATGCTCTTCCACATCTCTTGAGTAGATGAGAATATCATCTATGAATACCACCACAAATTTATCCAAGAATTCCACGAACACTTTGTTCATCATATTCATGAAATAAGCAGGGGCATTTGTTAGTCCAAATGACATCACTGTGAACTCGTACAGTCCTTATCTGGTAGTGAAGGCTGTCTTCGGAATATCCTGATTAATGCGGGCCGTCCGATCAAAATCGGACGGCCGACATCAATCCACCCGCGTTCTTCTCTCTCTCTCTGTCTCGCCGACAGGTGGGCCCCACCGGCGTCTTCTTCCCCCCTCTTCTTCTCCCCGCTGCCGCCGCTCGCCGCCATTACCGCTCGCCTCGGAGATCTTCACTCCGCGATTCCTCCCCTCTTCACTCGCCATCACGCGTTAACTTCCCCTTACTCGCCGCATTCACCCCTGCCGTTTTCCCCCTCCTTTACTCACCCTAACGCCGCCGCGCCCGTTGCCACCGCCATTAACGCCGCGCGCTAACCTCGCCTCCCGGCCTCCCCCTCGCCTATAAAAGGTGTCCCCGGCTGCGCACTCTCTCCCGCATCCCATTCCCTACCTCCATCCCCTCAATCGCCATCGATCCGCATTTCAAGTTTCCCACCGGAGGCAAGTTCGTTCTTCTCCGATTTGGCGCCACTAGACGCCCTCCGCCACCTCGACCGCACCATGTCATCACCTCGTCACCGCGAACTCGAGCGCACCTCCTCACCTCGAACATCACCGAGCCCTTCGCGCAACAACCGAACCACACCGCCGCATCTCTCCGCCGACGACCTTCCGCCATTCTCCTCCGTCGCCAGTAGTGCATCGCACTCAAGATCACCTCCGAACATTTTGCGCACCTCACCGGAGCCGCCAAGGCCACGATCACGGTACCCTCGGTTCTCGAGCGCGCCTCTCCGGCGCCGACGTGGCTCGCGCACCTCGGCGCCACCTCATCATTTTCGGCGTGCGTGGCGGTAAGTCGGGCCGGCGTGGTCTGCCGCCGCGAAGAAGCGCCCGCCAAAGATTGCCGCTTCTTCGTGATCGTGCGCACCGAGTCCACCATGGACTTGCGCCTCATTGTGGACTCATCCATACTGCTCGCCCACATGTTAGTCTCGTGAACAAGATCACGACGATGCTTGCAATAATTGGAATTTCCTTTAGAAATTTAATTTGGGAAATTCGAAATTTGATTTTAGGATTTAATTTAGTTTTTAAACTTCCAGGAGCTCGTATTTCTTCATACAAACTCCGATTTAGGTGATTCAAATTTCTAAATTTGTATAAAATCAAGATCTAGGTAACTAAACCAAAATTATTTAATTTGGAGTTAATTTGAATTTTCATTTGAATTTATTTGTGTTCATTTGAATTTGCTTGAATTTAGATTATTCTCGCGTATAGATTTTGACGACTCCGGAGAGCTTGACCCTATTGAAGAAGTAGAATACCAGGAATTTGAACAAGGCAAGTTACACCATTGACCATTTTGCCCCCAATATTTAAAATTATTTAATTTCTGTTTTAAATTATTATTGCATGCATAATTGTATTTAATTATTTTAAATTCCTGCTTTAAATACTTAATTATTCCAATTCCTTTGTATAGCCAAATTTGATTGTTGTATTATCAATTCCTTGTAACCTTAGTCAAATGATTTTAAAAATAAATATATGCTTAGCAAATGCTTAGACCATGAAATATTTGATTTTGGGAGAATTTAGCCAAAATTTCATAAATTGATAAAAGCCTATGACATTGCTTTGTCATGGTGGACTTTTGCAAATGTCTTTGAAAATTATAAAAGAAAATGGTTTGTACTTGGGCAAACATGGACCGTTGGTGGGTGCAGGTTTATGCACGGGCCTGTCTGGTTAGGACGAGACCTGTGGTTTTATTGAAAGTTGCCCAAGTAGATTAAGGACCGCCTTTGAGCCGCATCTTGCAAAAGCTCCACCAGACTACCACATGTTCTCAGATGGGCGTAACTGTGCTTAATAATTTGTCTTACCTCATTATTGTTTATGCCATTTTGTTGTGTGGGTGTCGGCTAGACTTTATTCGCACTTGGCGCAAGAGGGGTTTCCTGCAGTGGTTAGCCTAATGGAAGTGAAACCTTAGCGCATATTGGTATTGAGGTAATGCATTGGAAACGCCTTGTGATAATTGCCTAGTCACACGCCTAAGGAAGCGTGCATTGGCCGACATAACGGGCAAATTATCTCGTGTGGGTAAAGTTGTACCACCTCTGCAGAGTGTAAATCTATTCGAATAGCCGTGTCCACGGTCATGGACATTCTGAGCAAAGCCACTCTAAGTTAGATTTGTTTTTGGTTTTAAAATAACTTTGGACATGATTTGAGGATGGTCAATCTTTGTGATAAAATTAGGCGGGTAGCCTTGTGATAGGAGGGTATCCTTCACCATGTTTCATATGGAGGTTATCCACTATAAAATGATGAACTACAAAATTTGAATTTAACTATGGAATAAAAATATGCCTTGAAACTTAGTATAAATATTTAAACCAAAAAGGCTGACTTACGCAAATAAACCCTATAACCCTCCTTTGATAAACTTATGCATACATTCTAAATTCTCATATTGGTGTAATTTGCAGCACAGATTGTAGTGCTCACTCTTGCTCAATATTATTATTCAGAGAAGACTGCTACCCTAAGGTGAGGAGCAGGACGATTAGGTAGCGACCTCCAGACGATTGCCTGTGGCGTATCGTGTGGCTTACCATTATATTTTGCTTCCGCTTAATGTTTTATTTGGCCTCCGGCCCCAGTGGTAATAAACTCTATGCTTATTAATATACACGCTGGATATGTTTGTGATAACATTTTGTGATGTGTACACCGGAAATCTCGGACTAGTGTATGAACACAGAGAATTCGGGATCCTTCGCTCCGGGTTCGACAAAAGTGGTATCGTGAGCCATATCGATCGTAGGTCGTGACCTAGAAGGAAATCAAACCCTTAAGGATTTATTTTGAAAATTTAAAAGTAACTTGGTCTTCGAGTCATTCTCAACTTTTCTCTTGAAAATTATTTACTAACTCATCTCCTTTTCAAAAATTGTAGATGGTCAAGTTCAATGCCATTTCCATGGTGTTTTTTTGGTCATTGGGCCGTTCTCTCGAAGATGATGCAAAGACTTGGACTTTGAAGAAAGACCGACGATCAAGGATACAAGTATAAGGTGGGAAATCAGAACGGTGGAGAGTAGAGGTGATCCTCTACTCCAATCTATCGCCAACTGACCTTCCACATCTTCGATGCTCCAATGCGACGAGACACCTTCGCCAAGGCATCCAGATGCACCAGGAAGCAACCCGCAGACTTCGCTACATCTACGATCACCGCCTAACGGCACCGGGTTCCACTATTACCCAATGCACATCCCAACCCGGCATGACGGTGCTTTCCGCTCAACTAGAGATGAAGATCGCCCGATCTCACTCATCGTGGATCCGCCGAGCCATGGATTATGCCTACGGAATACACTAGATGAGTTGTCTCTCCCGCAAGTGAAATTACAAGATGCGTAAGAAAAGTTGAAGATCGCAGAAAAGAAGCGGCTGCTACAAGGAAGGCGAGGCTAGTTCTAGTGAGCCGATTATACCCCAATAACACCATAGATTTGACCTTAAATTTTCTTTTCCTTTAGTTGCGAATTATGATCTACCAAACCTTTGTAGTAGCCATAATGAATTAATAAAATAAAAATAAATTATTTTACCGAAATGTTCTTGTCTTGTGTTTGTTGAATTTGGACTATTTTAGATCTATACTCTTATAATTCTGCTCTCTTGTCTAACTGTGAAGAGTTCATCGATGGTGACCACCCGCACCGGAAGTGTCGCGCTGAGGGCAAGGAAATGAGAATGCCGATTATCAAGAAAACCAGTTCAATGTACCACCACCTCCTCCAATCAAGCTCCGACCGCGCTAAATGATGGCCAATCGACTCATCTCGATTGAGTTGCTAGCCCACCTTCACAAAGAACCTAATACTCAAGCGCCGCAGCCTATCATGCTCCTCCACCTCCCGCAAGAGTGACTTTGTCGAGTTCATGAGGATGCGCCCGCCAACGCTTTCTAGCACGTAACCCATGGACGCAGATGATTGGCTCAGGCCATTGGAAAGAAGCCGATATTGCTCAATGCACGATCGTGAGAGAGTTTTGTTTGCCTCTCATCAATTGATGGGTCCCGCATCGAATGGTGGGATAATGTAGGACCGAAAGGCGACTAGGGGGTGAATAGGCGCTTTCAAAACTTTTTCGCCTAAATCAAAACCAACACGAACTTTACTCCTTTAGCTATGAAAGCTAAGAAGATCAAGAAGGCATAACGGAAGCCTTGTGCCGGATTTGATAAACCCTCAACCACACGACACAAATGGAGAAAAGAACTCACCGTTTTCATCGGCATCTTGGCGGTCCGACCGCTACTACACGGCGGTCGGACCGACGGTCAACCAATGGTCCGACCGCAACTAACTAGCGGTCGGACCGGTGGGCATGTTCGACCGCTAACAAACCGGCGGCTCGAATACGGCGGTCGAACCGCCGCTGAAAGGTTCGGCCGGACCGGTAGAGTCCAAGATCAAAAACTCCACCTAATCCAAAACGAAATTTGATCCAACTTTTGATTCAACCAATAAAACTTGACCAAATTTCTAGCACACCTCCCTAATGATATTGGAGACCTATTTCTAGCGACGATCCGTCAGATCCACTTCGCAGAATCGATCTCTCGAGATTTTACCAAAGAAGTGCACAAACCCTAGAAATGAGAAAATCTTGATTCAAGACTTGCTTGTGGGGGTTTGATGAACTAGATGACTCTAGGAGTAATCCCACACATCAAAGCAAGATAAAGTAGGCCAAGAGACCAAGCATGAACCTTTGAATCAAGGAAGCACCAAAAACATCCAAAAGAGAGAAGAGCACAAAGGGAGCAATTGATCTTTCAATTAAGCATCACAAGATTGTTCACTCACAATAGATGCTTACAAAGCCTCTCCACCAAGGAGGGCAAGAGCTCAACAAGGAGCACACTCCAAACCCTAGTTCTCCTCTCCTCTCCTCCAAACCCTAGAAAAAGGAAGAAGGGGGCTAAATGAATGCTTAGCTTGGTTTTCCATCTCCCCCTTCCTATTTATACTAGAGAGCTAGGGTTTCCTTTTTGGGGTCACTTACACATGGGACCCACACACAAATAACTCTTGAAGCAATCGCCTGCTTCACCACGTGTAGGTTGATCACGGTTCTCATCGCGTCGCCAAGCCTCTCTTGTCCGAATCCCATCGAACCTCCCGAGACTCGATCGATATCCGCACCGCCGATCCAACCAACTGCATCAACCACCCGCTCAATCCGCCTTGTCCATCCCGCACCATGCTTATGTCACACGACCACCCAGATCCCCGATCGCTCGACCTCGCTCTCCAAGCGTAGTCCCGATCCACTCACCGCTGACGCCGCTGACTCGCAAGCCACCGCACAAGAATAGACAAACAAACCGCTTCGGAACAAGTTCTTCACAACTTGACCCACGCCGCCTGCGAATGCAATATACAACAATAAAGCATTGAAGTTCATATAAAAACACAATCAAAACCAACTCAATGCAACACTTGGCTAAATTCAAAGCCATTGCCGGTCTGACCGCCCCTCAGGGCCGGTCCGACCGATTTCATGCCGGTCGAACCGCTCCCACAACGGCGGTCGGACCGGTCCAAAAGACTTAGCCAAATTTTCAACTCAAAATTCAAACCTTCGAATTTTCAAACGAATAGAACTTTTGACTGGGAGCTCCAAAAATGATGGGACCACATCCAGGAGACTCCCCTCACTTGCCTACACAACCTATTTTTGGCTCACTCAAAACCCACTTTTTGTTTTAGCGGCCTGACCGCCACCATGGCCGGTCGGACTCCTCCACGCGGTCCGACCGCTGACACCACCGGCCGATCGCCTGTGGTCTGACAGCCTTGGAGCAAACCCGAAAACGCGAGATTTTGCAAACCAACAACGCCATTGCCAATTGACTCATCATCCTGAGATCGTGCACATATCCTCACGATATCCACAATCTCCCCCTTGATGAACACATTGGCAATTTTCAAGAAAATGTGGTTTTTCAAATGAAAAGTAAAATTGCCGTTTTAGATAAAGGCACAACTTGGTCCATAAGCAAGAAAAAGCTTAGGAACCGACCAAGCTGGCTTCAGAATAGTATAGGCAAGTGAGATAAGGCAATGAAAGCACCAAAGGATTGAATTTCCAGAAGGTAGCCAAAAATCTCACTTAGGTCCAAATGAACGGCAATTTTTCTATTTGACCTTTGATCATTGTGAGTATTCTTCAATTGCAAATGAAATCAGGAAAAAGCAATAAAACCACAAGACTTACCTCACTATGATCACAAATTTTCAAAAGGTTCAAAATTTTTATTTTATGAAGTTCTTTTATATTAAACCTTAAGTATGAAACCAAAAGCTCCAACATCATTTTCTTCACAATCTTTCTCCCCCTTTGACAATGAATTCATCAAGATGCATGAAAAAGAAAGAGCATGAAGGAATGACTTTATTTTTGAACTTTAGTAAAAAGGAGCCATGACCATTATACATGGAGACAGTACAAGTATTATACCAAGCCATACAAAGAGTAGACGCTATATTCAATCATGGCAAAACATGTACCTGCAAGGCTAAAACCAAGATAGCAAAGAACTGAGATTAATGTAATTAAAATCATGAAAGGTTGCTCAATATCATAGATTCACTCCAAGCAACCAAAAATGAGTTAAGCCATGTCTATAAGTAAAAAGAGACTCAAACAAAGATTGAGGCATTTTGAGCATTAAGAGAATTCTTTTGAAACAAACCTCAAGCACTTAGCCCTTTTTGGGCAATTCCTTTTCCTTTTTTTGTTGTGCTAGATCTCAAGCCTTGCCGCGACCATCTCAAGCGATAAGCTTAAAAGAATGATCTAGGTCATCCAAAACTCCCCCTGAGTTCATGCCTAGTGCAATGGCAAGCCGTCTCATGAGAAAGGATTGGTGAGATCAGTTTTTTCGCACAGAAAATCTCATTTTTTATTTGCTTGACTTAATAAGATAAAAAGCTCATTTTTCAACTCAGAATAAGTTCAAGACTCAATTCAACCTGTAAGACATGGCGAGAATCATAAGAGGATCACTAGAGCAAAACTAGTCACAAGATCCAACAAGACATGATTTGATTCAAATTGCTCACAGATATAAAGCTAGCAAGGCAAAAGCTAAGCCAAACACGAAGAGCCATAAAAGAAGTCTAGCAAACTATCACTTGATATGACAAGGTATAGAAGATGAAATCAAGTCATACAAGGATAATAATCAAAGCTCCACTAATTTTATTATACAATGCAAGACAAATGAATTGAAACATGCATTATGATACAATGAGTGCAAAAAGAGCAGCTTCCCCCTCAAAACAACCCAATAGGACTAATAACCCCTAACTCTCCCCGCAAAGCAGCAAAACGCGAAGAATCAAGAGCCTTAGTGAAAATATCTGCAAGCTGTTGCTCAGACTCTACAAAGTGAAGCACAACATCACCTTTCTCAACATGGTCTCTCAGAAAATGAAATCGAATGTCAATGTGTTTAGTCCCGAATGTTGCACTGGGTTTTGGCAATATTAATTGCGAAGTGTTGTCACGTAAAAGAGGAACACTTCCCAAAGACAACCCATAGTCTCGCAGAAGGTGGACAAAATCCAGAGAACTCGAGAGCGACCATGGCGGCAGCTACATACTCGCCCACCAGATCAGGCAATGTAAGACTTTTCTAGAAGACCAAGAAACAAGAGATGTGCCCACGAAATGACAAGTGCCGAAGTACTCTTCCTATCAACTCTACACCGTGCAAATCAAGATCGTAAAATGCTCGAATTGAAAGAGTCAAGAAGAAGAATACCAGAGTCCAAAATCAAGCGTATCTTGAAGATACCTGAAGATGCGGCGTACTGCTTGACGATGAGAAGCACGAGGGGAAGCCTGAAATCGAGCGCACAGACATACGGCGAATTGTATGTCCGGCCTCGACGCTGTAAGATAGAGGAGGGAGCCAATCATACTGCGGTACTCCTTCTGGTCCACGGACTCTCCATCCTCATCAGGGTCCAGCACGGTGGTTGTAGCAATGGGAGTAGACATTGGCCTACTGCTTCCCATATTGAAGCGCCGAAGAAGGTCCTTTGTATACTTACTCTGGTGAACAAAAGTGCCTTCTTTCAGTTGCTTGATTTGAAGACCAAGGAAGAAGGTCAGCTCTCCCATCATGCTCATCTCGAATTCACTGCTCATAGAATCTGAAAATCTAGACACCAAAGCATGAGAGGAACCACCGAAAATAATATCATCCACATAAATCTGAACCAGCAAGAAATCACTGCCATGCCTGAGAGTGAACAAGGTTTTATCAACCATTCCCATTTTGAAATCATTTTCAAGCAAGAAACTCTTAAGCCTGTCATACCAAGCTCTAGGAGCTTGTTTCAATCCATACAGGGCTTTAGAGAGTTTAAAAACATGATTCGGGAATTTTTGATTTTCAAAACCAGGAGGTTGCTTGACAGAGACCTCTTCTTCTATGAAGCCATTCAAGAAAGCACTTTTAACATCCATTTGAAAAAGCTTGAAACCCTTGGATGTTGGAAATGCTAAAAGAATGCGAATGGCTTCCAATCTAGCTCTTGGAGCAAAGGTCTCTCAAAGTCTAAGCCCTCTACTGAATAACCTTGAGCAACAAGTCTAGCCTTATTGCGAACAACCAATCCATCCTCACTTTGCTTATTTTTAAAAACCCATTTTGTTCCAATAACATGAGAATCAGAAGGTCGCTCAACTAAAAACCAGACTTTGTTTCTTTCAAAATTTTCAAGCTCTTCATGCATGGCATTGACCCAAGAGGCATCAGATAAAGCATGGGTGATATCTCGGGGTTCAAAGGAAGCGACAAAAGCAGAATGTGCATGGGAATCAGGAGAAATAAACCTGGAGCGAGTGACTCGCTCTTGAAGATTCCCAATCATTTGCTCAGGTGGATGTTGTCGCTGAATGCGAAGAGGTGCTCCTGGTGCAGACGTGGCCTCTACCTCATGAATTGTGGAGGTAGGAACAGAGCAACTCAGATCGTCGGTGGGGATAGGAGGAGGCTGCTCAGCTGAAACTGACGTAGTAGTAGCAGGCTCTCCACCCTCTCGTATAAATTGGAGGATGATTTGGTTCTTCATCCTCAGAATCATCATCGACGAAAATGCTTCCATGAATTTCAGGAACCTGTGTATCTGAAGCATCGGGTCTAGTACCAGGACTAGCCTCATCAAAAGTGACTTCGCAAGTCTCAACAATTTTGTTAGTGTCAACATTAAAAACACGATAGCCACGAGAATGAGCAGGATAACCAAGAAATATGCCATCAAAAAATCTAGACTCAAATTTATGAAGATTGCCATGTTTAAGAATGAAGCACTTGCAACCAAAAATCTTGAAATGAGAGACTTTGGGAGAATGACCAAATCTAAGCTCATAAGAAGTCTTTCCAACCACAGATCTCAAGAAAACCCTGTTGGAAATATAACAAGCAGTAGAGATCGCCTCATTAAAATCTCCTAGGAGTAGAATGCTCATCTAGCATGGTCCGAGCCATCTCTACAAGGGTTCTGTTCTTCCTTTCTACAACACCATTCTGCTGAGGAACTCTAGGAGAAGAAAACTGATACTCAATTCCCCTATCAGTGCAGAAGGTAGAAAAGGAAGAATTCTTGAACTCTGTCCCATTGTAATAACCCTAATTCCAATTAGAAAGTGTATTATTCGGGAGAGGGAAGTTAATCGAAAATTTAAGCTTTAGGGGGAGATCCTTGGAACATGGGCCTCCGGGCCAGGCTTAGGAAGCCTTGTGGTCGGCCCATTGGGCCAATTGAGGGGGGAGGCGCCCTAGTGGGCTGCAGCCCAAGCCCCCACACCCCTCCCCTCAAACCCTAGCCCCAAACCACCTTTTTTCCCATTCCCTATCCCTAGCAGCCAGCCCCTTGTACCCTGGCCGAAATCCCTGGTTCCCCCTCACTCTTGGCTGCAGCCATCCTATTCTCCATCCCCATGGGTGCCTCCAACTCCCTCCCTCAAGGAGAAGCCTCCATTGCTGCCCTATTGGTGTTTTTCTCGCGGTGGCCGGCCATTAGGGGAGGAAGGGAGAAGGGAGAAGAGGGGGGGAAGGAGGAGAAGAAGGATCTACAGGTATTCAAGGCTCTTGAGTGATTCCCTCTCAGTTTTGATTGTTTTAGATTCGTATTTTGGCTTTGTTTGGTAGATCGAACCTCTGCTGCGAACTGGGCAGTTTCTGTCCAGATTTTGTGCGACTGGTTTCTGGCACCTAGAGTCCGAATCTGGGGATCCCACCTTCTAGAGTTATGTGGGATCCGTTCTTATCTTTCCATAGACGCAAAGTTCACTCAAATCCGATTTACGGTTTAAAAGTTATGGTCCTTTTCGTTACTGCTGTCCAGGAATCTGTCAATGCGTAGCAGAAGTTTTGATTGTTAGATTTCAATTGGTTAAGAGCAGATTCAGGGCTGTCCACCTGAACAAATACTGCAGCCTACCTTCTTATCTTTCCAGCTTGGTAAAGAAAACTTTATTTGGACCTGTAGAACAAAAGTTATGCTTGTTTCTTTACTACTGTCCAGGAATCTGTCAATGCGTTGCAGAAGTTTTGATGGTTAGATTTCAATTTGTTAAGAGCCGATTCAGAGCTGTCCACCTAAACGAATATTGTAGACTACCTTCTTATCTTTCCAGATTGGTAAAGAACACTTTGTTTGGATCTGTAGAACAAAAGTTGTGCTTGTTTCTTTACTGCTATCCCAAACTAGATTTCTGCTTAGCTTGTAGTCTAGTTGAGTCGATCGAGTTATGGGAAAACGTTGTAGAGTGCTACGATTAAGGACTTGCTATGCATGGTTGATTGATGTTTGGTGTCATTCTTGGTTACCAGGTGGTGGTGAACGCCGGTGCTAGCTCGTTCCGCCTCTTTTCTTCCGTTTCACGGTGAAGGCAAGTGCAGATAGTAATGATGTGTTGCTTTGTTTCCTAATTGATGAATGCCATGGTTAATGATGATGCTTTGAGTTTGATATTGTTGATGAGCATCACTTTTCATGATGAGTTGATAGCATGCTTTACATTCTGCATCATAGCATTGGATCCACGTGCCTTAAGGGCACGTGCCTTGAGAATGTTTTCTTTGGATCCCGTCATGCATTAGACGGGCCTGGTCCCCACACTCGTGGAGTGTGGGCTTTGGATCCCTGTGCCTAGAGGGCACAGGCCTAGAGTATGTATCGACGGATACACTACTCGGCATTACCGGTAATTGCTAAGAAGTGAAGAATATGCATTCATGACATATCATTGCATTTCTGTATAAGATGTGGATTGGTCTATTTGGCTTTTGTTGATGTTGTTCATGGTGAGATTGTTGATTTTCCTTGTCCACATATGAGGCTATGTTTACTTACTATTGCTCTTTGCTGAGTCGTAGACTCACTCTTGTTGTGTTGTGCTTTCTAGGTACCTCTCGACGCAGGCATGTATGGGGAGGGGTAGTCATGGTGCACTTCACACATTTATAACCACAACGAATGACCTAGTTCAATTATCTCAAATTCTTAGAATTGATGTTTCCTTTAGGTGGATGATTTTGTGACCACCCTTCGTGGTGGATGTTTTTGTGACCATCCTTCGTGGTGGATGATTTTTTTTTGACTGCATTCATGGATGGTCCTTTTAGGTCTTAAATCCTTCGTTCTAAGATCATGTAATTCCATTACGATGTTTGAATTGGGACACTTACACTTTCGTGATAGTTGTTCGTTATCTAAATGAGTTTAGTATGGGTGGACTGCTTGAACTTAGTTGCTAAAGTGAGGACCCCTTAGATTGACTTATGCTCAATTGATAAGTGAATTGCTTTCATTGAGAAATTAGAGACGGCCATAGGATTGATTTTTTTATAGCTTGTTGTCTTTCATGATTGGATGCTTGGGTGATGGCTTACTCATTGATGTCGATGATTAATATTTATCTTTCTTCATGTTATGGTTGAACTTATTCTGAATTGTTGTAGAATGTTAGCCTTTTAGGTAACATCCTCGGCTTCCACATAGACATGTGGTGTTACAGCTTGGTATCGAGCGGGCTTTAGGTCCGTGGTAATTGAATATTAAATTGACACCTTGTGTACGTGAGGTGGGATTCGGGTAATCCATTGCATCTGCGTTTTTGATGGAAAGATACATTATATTGAATTGCTATTGCTTCTATCCTATAATAGTGCTTGTGCTGTTACTTGAGCTAAGTGGCTAGCTTTATTTTCTTTGTTGTTCAGTTATGGCGAGAGGCGAGGCCGTGGTCGTGGCCGTGGTCGTGGACATGGTTCGCCGCGCCTTGATCCCGATCGCTGAGGTTCTTGGTGATGCGAGTGAGGAGGTTGCCTCACCGCTCAACCACCGCCAATGCTCAGCTCAGCTGCGTCACGCTTTACTTCATGACCTTCGAGAGAGGTTCAAGAGCTCCGGCGGCAGTGCAGCTCCTCCTGCGTAAATGCACTCTTTGTGGGTCCGAGTGTCGCTCCGCCCACCGAGGCCGGATGAGTCTTAGAGAGTGGATGTCTCTTCGGCTCGACCCCTTTGATGGAACAGGCACTCCGGTCCAGGCCGCTGATTGGCTACGATACATGGAGAGACAGTTCAGTGCGCTAGAGATGACTTCGGCGCAGAAGGCGCGCTTCGTGGCCTTCCAGCTAAAGGGCCAAGCAGATATTTGGTGGGAAGGGGTTCTAGCAGCTAGGGCCCCAGTTCATGGACCAGTCACTTGGGAGGATTTCTTGGGGCAATTCCGAGCTAAGTTCTATCCTGATTCTTTCCTTGAGAGGATGGAGAATTCCTTGTTGACCTTTGTTCAGGGAAAGTTGACTGTAGCGGATTATGAGGCTGAGTTCAACAATCTGGTCCGCTTCGTGCCAGCTGTGGCTGGTAATGACCGTGAGAAGGCAAAGAGGTTCCGGAGGGGACTTAACTCTGATTACCGCCATGTCTTAGGGGCGAGCAGCTTGCTTGACTTCAACTCTGTGGTCGATCAGGCCAAGGGTATGGAGTTGGAGAGAGAGCTCACTAGAGAGAGGCAAACCTCTAGTGGCTTTACACCGTCTGGTGGTTCTGGCGGTGCTCAAAAGAGGAGCTTCAGTGGCGGGGGTGGGTCTTCACAGAGACCTACTCCCAAGAAGTTTCAGGGAGGCCATCGTCCTCAGTCTTCAGTTCGGCTTGGTCCTCAGAGGCAGACTGTTCCTTCAAAGATCGCAGCGATTCTTCACTTCGCGGCTTTGCGACCTGTCCCAGGGCAAGGCATGATTTGCTTCAAGTGCGGTGAGGGTCACCGTTATTCTGAGTGCTCTTTCACCGGAGCTTGTCGTTACTGTGGCATGTCCGGCCACAAGCTGTCAGTGTGCAAGCGGAATCCAGCGAGTATCATTAAGTGGGAGTCAGTCCCTACAGCACCTCCTTCCAGTGCTCCACGGGTTCGATTCATACTGGTGCGGTTCCTACACCTCGCACCCTCCGTGGTGGGTTCCTCTGCGGTGTTTGCTCCTACACCTCGGTACCCTCCGTGGTGGGTTCCTCCACGGTGTTTGCTCTGCACCTCGCACTCTCCGTGTTGGGTTCCTCCGCAGCTGCTCGCTCCCGCACCTCCCGCGGGTTCTGCTGGACCCGCACCATCCGCACCACCTTCGTTCTCAACACGCGCAGCCCCTGCTCACCCTTCCAGAGTGTTGGTGCGTCTTCGCTCCAACACCACCGGGAGTCTACGCCATGCCTACACTCGAGACCGTGGGCCGCCCCGACGTGGTGACAGTACCTTGCTAGTCGATTCCCACGAGGCTTTCGCTCTTTTCGATTGAGGGCTACTTATTCTTTTGTGTCTCTTGAGTTTGCTAGAAAGGCGGGTTTAAGTGTGCAACTTATTTCCGAATCCATTGTGGCCGGTTCTCGGGGACTTATTTCTAGCTCTTCAAAGATGTCCGGCCGTTCTATCACTATCGATGACGAGAACTTCATCGCTAATCTTATGGTGATTCCGTTGTCACCTTTTGATGTCATCCTTGGTATGGATGGTTATTTAGTTACCATGCTAAGATTTGTTGCTTCGGAAGACCGTGACTTTGCAAGCCCCGTCCCGTGAAGAAGCGGTGTTTGTGGAAGTGCGCCACCGATTCCCTTTTGTCCTAGCCGTTTGTTTCCTAGTCGTCGAACATCAACCATTGGGTTGCTTTGGTCTCAATACAAGACAGATTCTTCCTCGCGCATTGAGGAGATTCCGTGGTGTGCGAGTATCCTGATGTTTTCCCGGTGGAGCTACCTGGGATGCCTCCGAAACGGGATGTGGAATTCCGGATCGATCTTATTCCGAACTCGCCTATTTCAATGTCTCCGCATCGTTTGGCCCGACCCTTCCAGAGGAGTTGAAAAGCAATTGGACGATTTGTTGTCTAAAGGTATGATTCGTATGAAGTTTCGCGTGGGGAGCGCCTGTTCTATTCACAAAGAAGAAAGATGGCAGCTGGCGTATGTGTGTGGATTATCGAGCTCTTAATCAGGCGACAGTAAAGAACAAATATCCTTTACCCCGCATTGAGGATCTTTTTGATCAGCTGAAGGGAGCTAAAGTGTTCTCCAAGATTGACCTTCAGTCGGGTTACAATCAAATTCGAGTTCGGGAACAAGATTTTGAGAAGACGGCTTTCTCTACGAGGTATGGTCATTTTGAGTATAAAGTTATGTCTTTTGGACTAACAAATGCTCCTGCAGTTTTCATGGAAGCCATGAACAGTATGCTGCACCGGTATCTTGACGATTTCGTTGTGGTATTCATCGATGATATCTTGATCTATTCCAAGACGGAAGAGGATCATGATCGGCATTTGAGGTTGGTTCTTGAGACTTTGAGAGAGAACCAATTCTATGCCAAGCTGAAGAAGTGTGAGTTCTGGATTTCTGAAGTTGGGTTTCTGGGCCATGTTATTAATCAAGATGGCATCTCAGTTGATCCTAGCAAGATCTCAACAGTGGTAGAATGGAAAAGGCCAACCAATGTCAAGGAAGTGAGGAGTTTTACGGGTTTATTTGGTTACTACCGCGCTTTGTGGAGGGTTTCTATCATTGCTAAACCAATGTCTCAGTTTGACACAGAAAGGTGTCAAATTTCATTGGTCAGATGCGTGTGAGCACGGTTTTTGTACCTTGAAGGATAAGTTGGTGACCGCTCCTATCCTTACTCTTCCTGAACCTGGGAAGCGTTTCACCATTTATTCAGATGCATCTCGAGTAGGGCTTGGTTGTGTGCTCATGCAGGATGGCAAGGTGATTGCTTATGCATCACACAGCTTGAAGAAGCATGAGGAGAATTATCCTACTCATGATTTAGAGCTTGCCGCAGAGTTCTTGCTCTAAAGATCCGCGCCATTACTTGTATGGTGAATCTTGTGATATATTCACTGATCACAAGAGCTTGAAGTATATCTTTACCCAGAAAGATTTGAATCTGAGGCAGCGGAGGTGGTTAGAATTGATAAAAGACTATGATCTCACCATTCAGTACCACCCTAAGCAAAGCTAATGTTGTAGCGGATGCCTTGAGTCGCAAGGCGACACCTCCTACCCTCGATTGTCTTATTGCAGATTTTGAGCGTATGGACATCTCTTTTGCTTTGTGGGTACCGCCTGATCGAGACCCGCTTGCTTCTTGACTCACCATTCCAGATCGAAAGGGAAGCACAACAAAGATGATCGATGCTCCAATGGCGAGGACGCGCCTTTGATGAGGGCAAGCAAGGTCATTTCAGCATAGATGATTCTGGTGCATTGCGTTTTAAAGGCCGCCTCTGTGTGCCACAAGGGGATCAAGTAAAGGATGAGATCCTAAAGGAAGCTCATCGTACTCCATATACTGTACATCCTGGCGAGACCAAGATGTACAAGGATTTGAAGAAGAGTTTCTGGTGGAAAAGAATGAAGGTTGATATCGCTCAATTTGTGGCATCTTGTGGAGTTTGTCAACGGGTCAAGGTCGAACATAAGCGACCGGCGGGTTTGTTGCAACCTTTGGATGTCCCAGTTTGGCCGTGGGATGACATCTCCATGGATTTTGTGATTGGATTACCTCGCACGCAGCGAGGGAAGGATGCTATTTGGGTTATAGTGGACCGGTTCAGCAAGTCTGCACATTTCATCCCTATTCGTACAACCAATTCAGCAAGTGATTTGGCTCCTCTTTACGCGGCGAGAGGTAGTGCGTCGCACGGTGTGCCTAAGACTATTGTTTCTGATCGAGATACCAAGTTTGTCTCCAAGTTTTGGGAGAGTTTGCAGAGTGCTTTGGGCACACAACTTCGACTTAGCACCGCCTTCCACCCCCAAACAGATGGTCAATCTGAGCGCACAATTCAGACACTGGAGGATATGCTCAGATGTTGTGTTATGTCTTGGAAGGGAGGTTGGGAAGACCACTTAGCTTTGGCAGAGTTCGCCTATAACAACAGTTACCATGCTAGTATTCGAGCTGCCCCATTTGAGGTCCTTTATGGGCGAAGATGCCGATCCCCGTTGTGTTGGGATGCAGTTGGAGAGCGGGCGCTTTGGGTCCCGATTGTTCAAAGAAGCGTGGCGAGTAGCGAGAGATTAGGAAGAATCATTAGTCTGCTCAAAGCCGATGTAAGAGTTATGCCGATGTGAGAAGGCGGATTTGGAGTTTGACGTGGGGATCGTGTTCTTTTGAGAGTGTCGCCTACGGAGGCATAGTGCGTTTTGGTACCAAAGGGAAGCTTAGCCCGAGGTACGTTGGACCATTTCCAATCATGGCACGAATTGGGAAATTGGCTTATCGCTTGGACCTTCCCGAGTCCATGCGCGGAGTGCATAATGTGTTTCATGTATCAATGTTGAGAAAATATTTGAGGGACCCAGAGCATGTGATTCCATTGGAGCCGTTGACCATCGAGCAGGATCTTACTTTTGAGTCCCGGCCAGTGCAAATCCTGGAAGAGTCAGAGCGGGTTCTGAGGAACAAGATTTTGAAGTATGTAAAGGTTCGTTGGTCTCATCAATCTGAGAGAGAGGCTACTTGGGAGCTAGAGTCTCGCATGCGCGAACAGTATCCAGATTTGTTTGCTTCTGGTACGTGTAAGTTTGTTGTTTCCAATTCAGTGGAATTTCTGTTCCTGTGATCCTTTTGATATTTAGAATTCGGGGTCGAATTCCATTAAGGGGGGTAGAATGTAATAACCCAAATTCCAATTAGAAAGTGTATTATTCGGGAGAGGGAAGTTAATCGAAAATTTAAGCTTTAGGGGGAGATCCTTGGAACATGGGCCTCCGGGCCAGGCTTAGGAAGCCTTGTGGTCGGCCCATTGGGCCAATTGAGGGGGGGAGGCGCCCTAGTGGGCTGCAGCCCAAGCCCCCACACCCCTCCCCTCAAACCCTAGCCCCAAACCACTTTTTTTTCCCATTCCCTATCCCTAGCAGCCAGCCCCTTGTACCCTGGCCGAAATCCCTGGTTCCCCCTCACTCTTGGCTGCAGCCCTCCTATTCTCCATCCCCATGGGTGCCTCCAACTCCCTCCCTCAAGGAGAAGCCCTCCATTGCTGCCCTATTGGTGTTTTCTGCACTGGCCGGCCATTAGGGAGGAAGGGAGAAGGGAGAAGAGGGGGAAGGAGGAGAAGAAGGATCTACAGGTATTCAAGGGTCTTGAGTGATTCCTCTCAGTTTTGATTGTTTTAGATTCGTATTTTGGCTTTGTTTGGTAGATCGAACCTCTGCTGCGAACTGGGCAGTTTCTGTCCAGATTTTGTGCGACTGGTTTCTGGCACCTAGAGTCTGAATCTGGGGATCCCACCTTCTAGAGTTATGTGGGATCCGTTCTTATCTTTCCATAGACGCAAAGTTCACTCAAATCCGATTTACGGTTTAAAAGTTATGGTCCTTTTCGTTACTGCTGTCCAGGAATCTGTCAATGCGTAGCAGAAGTTTTGATTGTTAGATTTCAATTGGTTAAGAGCAGATTCAGGGCTGTCCACCTGAACAAATATTGCAGCCTACCTTCTTATCTTTCCAGCTTGGTAAAGAAAACTTTATTTGGACCTGTAGAACAAAAGTTATGCTTGTTTCTTTACTACTGTCCAGGAATCTGTCAATGCGTTGCAGAAGTTTTGATGGTTAGATTTCAATTTGTTAAGAGCCGATTCAGGGCTGTCCACCTAAACGAATATTGTAGACTACCTTCTTATCTTTCCAGATTGGTAAAGAACACTTTGTTTGGATCTGTAGAACAAAAGTTGTGCTTGTTTCTTTACTGCTGTCCCAAACTAGATTTCTGCTTAGCTTGTAGTCTAGTTGAGTCGATCGAGTTATGGGAAAACGTTGTAGAGTGCTACGATTAAGGACTTGCTATGCATGGTTGATTGATGTTTGGTGTCATTCTTGGTTACCAGGTGGTGGTGAACGCCGGTGCTAGCTCGTTCCGCCTCTTTTCTTCCGTTTCACGGTGAAGGCAAGTGCAGATAGTAATGATGTGTTGCTTTGTTTCCTAATTGATGAATGCCATGGTTAATGATGATGCTTTGAGTTTGATATTGTTGATGAGCATCACTTTTCATGATGAGTTGATAGCATGCTTTACATTCTGCATCATAGCATTGGATCCCTGTGCCTTAAGGGCACAGGCCTTGAGAATGTTTTTCTTTGGATCCCCGTCATGCATTAGACGGGCCTGGTCCCCACACTCGTGGAGTGTGGGCTTTGGATCCCTGTGCCTAGAGGGCACAGGCCTAGAGTATGTATCGACGGATACACTACTCGGCATTACCGGTAATTGCTAAGAAGTGAAGAATATGCATTCATGACATATCATTGCATTTCTGTATAAGATGTGGATTGGTCTATTTGGCTTTTGTTGATGTTGTTCATGGTGAGATTGTTGATTTTCCTTGTCCACATATGAGGCTATGTTTACTTACTATTGCTCTTTGCTGAGTCGTAGACTCACTCTTGTTGTGTTGTGCTTTCTAGGTACCTCTCGACGCAGCGGCATGTATGGGGAGGGGTAGTCATGGTGCACTTCACACATTTATAACCACAACGAATGACCTAGTTCAATTATCTGAAATTCTTAGAATTGATGTTTCCTTTAGGTGGATGATTTTGTGACCACCCTTCGTGGTGGATGTTTTTGTGACCATCCTTCGTGGTGGATGATTTTTTGACTGCATTCATGGATGGTCCTTTTAGGTCTTAAATCCTTCGTTCTAAGATCATGTAATTCCATTACGATGTTTGAATTGGGACACTTACACTTTCGTGATAGTTGTTCGTTATCTAAATGAGTTTAGTATGGGTGGACTGCTTGAACTTAGTTGCTAAAGTGAGGACCCCTTAGATTGACTTATGCTCAATTGATAAGTGAATTGCTTTCATTGAGAAATTAGAGACGGCCATAGGATTGATTTTTTTTATAGCTTGTTGTCTTTCATGATTGGATGCTTGGGTGATGGCTTACTCATTGATGTCGATGATTAATATTTATCTTTCTTCATGTTATGGTTGAACTTATTCTGAATTGTTGTAGAATGTTAGCCTTTTAGGTAACATCCTGGCTTCCACATAGACACAGTGTTACACCCATTGTCACTCCTAATGGCTCTCAAAGCTCCAAGTATATCAACAGCAATTCTAAAGACCAAATCTCGAAAAAATCCAAATGCTTCGTCCTTAGAAGCAAGAAAATAAACCCATGAATACCTGGAGTAATCATCCACAACCACCAGCACATACCATTTCCCACCACCGGTGGATCAACTCTAGAAGGACCAATCAGATCTAAGTGAAGAAGTCTGTCTGTGTCCATCACCATTACCAAAGTAAGAGGTGGGTGGGAAGCGGACACCATCTTACCATGTCTCTGAGGTGAGCACACAAGATCTCTAACAGCCTTCAACCTAGGCAAACCTCTAATCAAGTCCTTGCAACTGACTCTAGACAAATGATCAAAACCTATATGCCCAAGTCTACGATACCACAAAACAAGGTCATGAGAATCAGAGGCTACAAGACACCTAGGACTGGATTCAGAAGAAATATCAAATTTGCACGTAAGATCTTCTCAAACTGAGATCTCAAAACAAGCTCACCGAGGGATCTAGAACTCTGCACTCACCTCTCTTAAACCTCACTTCTAGACCTCATCAAGCGGTGAGAAACAGATAGAAGATTATACCTCACCTTACTTACCAAAGCGACGCCTTTAGCATGAACTTGTCGTTGACGCCAAGACAAGTGCTTCTTTGCATCCACGGCCCTGTAGAAGCATCCCCAAAGGTAATCAATTCATTGCCGGATGCACGTGTGAGGAGGAGAACCATCGAGAATCTCCGGTCATATGTCGAGAACACCCGAGTCAACAAGCCATATGTCCTCCTTCCTCGCACGATTTAACCTAAAAGCACAATCGTAAAACATCCGTGCCTCAAGATCGGGTTAGTGATAAATGATCGAGGATCCAAAGATCGAGAAGCACGATGTCTAGGAGCAGCAGAGAAATAGCGTAAACATGATCGTGAATAAAATCATAAGGATGCACATGAGAACCACCTAGACCTCTCCAAACGATCTACCAAAAGATCGATACTCCCGCCTAGATGCTACCCGTGGTCTCTCCTCACGATGTCCTAAACCAACATGTCGCCTAGACCCACCAAAAGAGTCTACAAAGTTCTCTACAAATCTAGGCCTATGTGTGGTGCGATAAGCAGATCGCCTAGCTCTAGAGACTACAAATGAGTAGGGACTCCTCTAATGGATCTTAGGACGCTCATCCTCTCTTTTCTCTCAAGCTTTGCTCTCCTAAGCGTAACTCAACAAGATGGCCTTCTTTCTTGCAGAAGGTGCAATGGTATCGACCTTTGAGAGGTCCTGCATGAATGAGTGACAAAGACCTTTCTTGCCGTAAAGAGTTTGAGCAAAACCCGTGGATTTGAAAACAACCCTGATGGCTTAGGAGGTTCTAGCTCAAACAAACCATTCTTCACAACTCTAGCAATCCTAGGTGGGTTTTTCTTGGAATGCTCTAGGATTGAAACCTAGACCACTATTTTTCACGCCACTTTGGATTGATCAAGAATCATGTTGAGTTTCTTTTTCCCACTTGAAAACTTCTCAAGAGTCACCTTGAGGTAATCATTCTCTTTCATTAAACCCTCACATCTAGTGCACTTGCTAGACTTGATTACCTCATCGCTCTTACTCTTAAGAAGGGCCACTTCCACCTTGAAGGCCTCACAAGACACACAATAGGATTCTCTAATCCTATTCAATCGCTTCCTTAAATTTGACTCTAAATGCCTCTTGAACTGATTAATCATGGTTTCAACTTCAAAGATTTAAAGCACAAGAGTTAGAATCAATAACCTTTTTAGAAGCAGTAAAAGACATGGATCTTTCAATTTTAGCCTTTTCTTCAAGGGTCTTGTTTAAGGCTTCAATCTCAATTGTAAGCTTGGGACAATTTTCACAAGATGCAACTCTAGAGTAAACTAGCATTTCTTTCATCTCTTGCATCTTAATCTTATTATTCTTACAATGAGAGCATGTGTGACTAGCATCAAATTTTTGTAATTCTTTTAAGGAACAATCCAGTTTTAATTCAAGCAAAGCACAATTTGAGCAAGTTAAAGGATAGCTTCCATGGCGCTACATCAAGTGAAATAGCATCTAAGCAAGTAACTAGACTTGAGAGATTCTAGTTCATCGAGAGCATCTTTAAGTTGATTAGTGACAGAGGAATGAGCAGATTTCAAGCTTGTTAAGTCATTAAGCAAGCTAGTGCAGGATTCACAAATATCATCAGGATTAATAGATTTTAGCCTAACAACTTCTAGGTTCAAATTATCAATCATAATGTCCTGCTTCTTAATCATTTTTACTTGCTTATGCAATTTCGCTCAAAGAAGCACCAACGCCCTTTTCATGTCGCAGTAGAAAGGCATACCTCATCGATCACTAAAAGGATCCTCATTGTTGGAGGAGTCGCCGTCGTGGTCGTTCTTGGCCATGAAACACATGCCGTGAAGTCATGCGCCTTCTTCTTGCCACGAGACACTCTCGCCGCCCTCCGCTTCCGAGTCCACATCGCTCATATTTACATTCTCAAGAGCGGCAAGGACCCGACTGACAAACTTTCGATAGTTTGTCTTCTTGGGTTTCGCATCCCTCTCTTGGGGATGTCTTCGTGTCTCCTTCTCCTCCTTGCCCTTTAGCTTGGGGCACCTGGAGCGAATGTGGTTTGGCTCACCACATTCGAAGCATGTGATAGGTCCACTTCTCCTCCTATTCCTCACCTTGTTATACGCTCTTGTGAATTTGGTGGAAAGGAGGGCTAAGTCATCCTCTGCGCTCTAGTTGCTCATCACTTAAGGAATGTAAAGCGATAATGAAAACCAGATGAGTTACAATCAAGAGACTCTGAAGAACAACCCTTGGATTTGTCGACCACTAATGCCATCGACTCAGTCTTGGGGAGACGCGAGATAAAGTCAATCTCATGCGTCTTCAACCTCGAGTAAAGCTTATCCATGGTAAGCTCACTCATGACAGTGTTGTCATTGATGGAAGTGATCTTCATTCCCTGCACCTTCACATGAAGAGCACCTAAGTCGGGCGTGCATTCTCTGACTTAGGAAATACCAAGTCAACAAATAGGAGATCATGAAGAATCATAGAGAATCTTCCCACACTCATCCAAAGACTCACCGTGCCTTTGCTCGATCTTAGAGTAAACCTTTTGAGCTGGTTCTGCCTCACTTCCTTGATCACGTGGACCCTTCGTGATAGTCACAAAGTGTCCGCCAGATCTCGTGAGCGCACCGCAAGTGAGCAACACGCCAAACTCGGATCGACTAAGGCCTTGGATCAAATAATTCGAGCCTTGTTGTTGGCCTCCACATCCGAGTGATCGATCGTCATCGGCCGGCACGACATAAGGATTTTTCACCTTTAGCCAAATAGCGTGCCCTTGAGCCTCGATATATGCTTGCATACGAGCCTTCCAAAGATGCAAAGTCAACTCCTTCAAAAATGTGTGGCTTGGTTGAGTACTTGTCACCGCCATGGCTCCAAAGACCTGTTAAGATCTATGAGAAGAGCTAACCGGCTCGATACCACTTGTAGGACCTGAAAGGCGACTAGGGGGTGAATAGGCGCTTTCAAAACTTTTTCGCCTAAATCAAAACCAACACGAACTTTACTCCTTTAGCTATGAAAGCTAAGAAGATCAAGAAGCACACAACAAGCCTTGTGTTGGATTTGATAAACCCTCAACCACACGACACAAATGGAGAAAAGAACTCACTTTTTTCACTGGCATCGGCGGTCCGACGGCTACCACGGGTCGTTTGACCGACGGTCAACCAATGGTCCGACCAAGAACTAACTAGCGGTCGGACGGTGGATAGCGGTTCGATCGAGCAAACCAATGTCTCGAATACACGCAAGCGGTCGAACCGCCGTTGAAAGGCGGTCGGACCGGTAGAGTCCAAGATCAAAACTCCACCAAATCCAAAACGAAATTTGATCCAACTTTGATTCAACCAATAAAACTTGACCAAATTTCTAGCACACCTCCCTAATGATATTGGAGACCTATTTCTAGCGACGATCCGTCGATCCACTTGCAGAATCGATCTCTCGATATTTTACCAAAGAAGTGCACAAACCCTAGAAATGAGAAAATCTTGATTCAAGACTTGCTTGTGGGGGTTTGATGAACTAGATGACTCTAGGAGTAATCCCACACATCAAAGCAAGATAAAGTAGGCCAAGAGACCAAGCATGAACCTTTGAATCAAGGAAGCACCAAAAACATCCAAAAGAGAGAAGAGCACAAAGGGAGTAATTGATCTTTCTATTAAGCATCACAAGATTGTTCACTCACAATAGATGCTTACAAAGCCTCTCCACCAAGGAGGGCAAGAGCTCAACAAGGAGCACACTCCAAACCCTAGTTCTCCTCTCCTCTCCTCCAAACCCTAGAAAAAGGAAGAAGGGGGCTAAATGAATGCTTAGCTTGGTTTTCCATCTCCCCCTTCCTATTTATACTAGAGAGCTAGGGTTTCCTTTTTGGGGTCACTTACACATGGGGCCCCACACAAATAACTCTTGAAGCAATCGCTGCTTCACCACGTGTAGGTTGATCGGTTCTCATCAGCGCCGCCAAGCCTCTCTTGTCCGAATCCCATCGGAACCTCCCGAGACTCGTGATCGATATCCGCACCGCCGATCCAACCAAATTGCATCAACCACCCGCTCGATCCGCCTTGTCCATCCCGCACCATGCTTATGTCACACGACCTCACCCAGATCCCCGATCGCTCGACCTCGCCTCTCCAAGCGTAGTCCCGATCCACTCACCGCTGACGCCGTTGACTCGCAAGCCACCGCACAAAGAATAGACAAACAAACCGCTTCCGGGAACAAGTTCTTCACAACTTGACCCACGCTGCCCGCAATGCAATATACAACAATAAAGCATTGAAGTTCATATAAAAATACAATCAAAACCAACTCAATGCAACACTTGGCTAACCTCAGTTATTGCCGTCCGATCGCCTCGTGGCCGGTCCGACCGATTTATGCCTGGCCGGACCGCTCCCACAACGGGCGGTCGGACCGTCCAAAAGACTTAGCCAAATTTTCAACTCAAAATTCAAACCTTCGGAATTTTCAAACGAATAGAACTTTTGACTGGAGCTCCAAAATGATGGGACCACATCCAGAGACTCCTCACTTGCCTACACAACCTATTTTTGGCTCACCCAAAACCCACTTTTGTTTTAGCGGTCGGACCGGCCACCATGGCCGGTCGGACTACTCCACGGGCGGTCTGACCGCCCGACACCACCGGTCAGACCGCCTGTGGTCTGACAGCCTTGGAGCAAACCCGAAAACGCGAGATTTTGCAAATCAACAACTCCATTGCCAATTGACTCTTCATCCTGAGATCGTGCACATATCCTCACGATATCCACAGATAATTTCAGCATGTCCCATGCTAATGCCCAAGAAATCACTTGGGATGAGTTCATGCAAGCTTTCTGCCGATCTCACATTCCATCTAGCATGATTACTTTGAAAAAGAAGGAGTTTCGCTCGCTTCGCCAAGGAAACCGTTCAGTCGGCGAGTATCTGCATAAGTTTAACCAACTTGCTCGCTATGCCCCTGAGGATGTAGCCAGAGATGAAGACAAGCAAGAGCGATTTCTGGAAGGGTTGAACGACGAACTCTCTGTTCGTTTGATTTCTCAGGATTTTACCGACTTTCAGCAGTTGGTAAATAAGGCCATACGCCAGAAGGCAAACATCAAGAAATGGAGAACCGTAGCTGAGGATGGCCGCCGTAAGTTTAACTCAGAGGATCGCCAAGCCTCGTTTCACTCAATCTCAGCCACCTCAGCGTGGAAGATTCCAGACTACTACACCAAGAGTTCCAGCTCCAAGTCCACGACCAAATACTCCCGGATTCCGTAGTAGTTCATCTGGAGGACAGTTCAGCAGGCTGCCTATTTCCACAGCGAGAATCACTTGCTTTCACCGCAACGAGTTGGGTCACTATGCCAATAAGTATCCCAAGAAGCAAAGAGATCGCCACCCCGTCAAGCCAACTCCCGAGTTTCAGTCTCCGGCGGTCCTCAAGACCACCGGTACGGGTTCATGAAGGGACGTGAATCATGTCACCGCGGAGGAAGCCTATGCAAGACGGATGTTGTTCTTGGTACGTTCCTTGTCAACTCAAGACAAAGATCGCTTTATTTGATTCCGAGCTTCAGATTCTTTTGTGTCAAATAAGTTTGTGGAAAAGTATGGGTTATCTACCTCCCCTTAGATAAGCCCATGTTAATCCATTCCCTGCTCGTAAATGAGGGCTAGTTTCTTTTGCCCAAATCTTACCTTTGAAATCTCTCGAGTAACTTTCTCAAAACTTAATAGTCTTGTGTTCGCAAGGATTGATGTAATCCTTGGAATGGACTGGCTTGCCAAAAATCAAGGTAGGATAGATTGTGCTAGTAGATCTATCAACCTCACCAATGAACAAGGGATTTCAAGAGAGTTCCAACCCAAGACTTCTACGTAAAGAAGTCCTATCTTGACCATTTAAAGGAAGTGAAATCGAAGATATACCCGTGGTATAAGAATATCCGGATGTTTTTCCGAGGACTTACTCGGTATGCCACCGACCGGGATATAATGTTCTTAATTGACTTAGTCCTGTGGATCGCTCCAATTTCGGCGACCCTACTGAACGCCGCAAGCAAACGATCTAGCAGAGTTGAAGAAGCAGATCAAGAACTACAGAGTAAAGGTTACACCAACCGAGTTCATCGCCTTGGGAGCTTCAAGACTATTTGTCAAAAAGAAAGACAATAGTATGAGAATGTGTGTGGACTATAGATGACTCAACGAGGTAACAATCAAAAATAAGTATCCGTTACCTAGGATAGATGATCTGTTTGATCAACTTAAAGGAGCCAATATTTTCTCCAAGATTGATTTAAGGTCGCTACCATCGCTAAAAATCGACCTAAGATATTCAAGACAAACCTTCACCACCGTGATATGGATATGACGAGTTCACAGTGATGTCATTTGACTAACAAATGCCCTCGCTTATTTCATGAATATGATGAACAAAGTGTTCATGGAATTCTTGGATAAGTTTGTGGTGGTATTCATAGATGATATTCTCATCTACTCAAGAGATATGGAAGAGCATGAAAAACATCTCAGAATTATTTTGGACAAACTCCGAGAACACCAACTTTATGCCAAACTCAAAGAAAAGTGAATTTTGGCTCAGTCAAGTGGCTTTTCTTGGACACATTGTGTCGCAGGAGGAGTTGCGAGACCCTCAAAGGTTGAAGTCAGAATGGATTGAAGCAACCAAAGTCATCACGTATGAGAAGTTTTCTTGGATTAGCTGGATATTACCGCAAATTCATTGAAAGTTTCTCCAAGATCGCCAAACCCATGACTCAACTTCTGAAGAAGGAAAAGAAATTTGAATGGACAAGTACTTGTGAACATAGTTTTCAAGAGCTGAAGAAAAGACTAGTCTCTGCACCAGTGCTAGTCTTACCAGATATACGTAAGGATTTTGAAGTTTTCAGGACGCATCGCGAGGGCTAGGATGTGTACTGATGCAGGAAGGAAAGGTCGTGGCTTATGCATCTCGTCAGTTAAGGACACATGAAGAAAATTATCCAGCTCATGATTTAGAATTAGCGGCAATTGTGCATGCTTTGAAATCGTGGCATTATCTCATTGGTAAATCATTGTGAGATTTTCACAGATCATAAGAGTCTCAAATATATCTTCACCCAAATGATCTTAATCTCAGCAAAGAAGATGGTTACGGTGATAAAGGATTATGACCTTGGAATTCATTATCACGGGTAAAGCCAACGTGGTAGCAGATGCTCGAGTAGGAAGGCATATCGCAACACGGTGTTAGTTCAAGAAAATCAACCGAGTTGTATGAAGAACTAAAGCATCCGAACTGAAATTGTCACCAAGGTCAGATCAACACAAAGGAAGTCCAACCAACCAAACAAGGTCGATCAAAGAAAAACAGCTAGAAGACGAAGACATCAAAGAAATCATGAAGAATATGAGAAGAGGCAAAGCCCTGTGATTTTCTCAAGATTTAGCAGGCACAGATGGTTTGGCAACCGTGATCGTGTACCTAAATATCATGAAACCGCATAACTCATTCTCAAAGAAGCTCATGAATCACCTTACTCTATCCATCCCGGAGTACCAAGATGTACCAGATCCGAAGGAAAAGTATTGGTGGGTTAGTATGAAGCGAGAGATCGCTGAGTTTGTTGCACGTTGTGATGTATGTCGTGTTAAGGCGTAACATCGAGACTCTGCGGATTGTTACAACCATTACCAATTCCCGAGTGGAAATGGGAGGAGATTGGTATGGATTTTATCACCGACTACCTAGGACCCAATCAGGTTGTGATTCCATTTGGGTAATAATTGACCGATTAACAAAAGTGGCTCATTTTATTCCGGTCAAGACCACTTACAGAAGCAATAAGTTAGCAGAATTGTACATGGCCAGGATCGTCTATCTACATGGTATACCCAAGAAAATTGTGTCTAACAGAGGTTCGCAGTTCACTTCAAAATTTTGGCAGAGTCTACATGAAGCTTTGGGAACCAGACTTAACTTCAGCACAGCATATCATCCCCAAACAGATGGCCAGACCGAACGTGTAAATCAGATCCTAGAAGATATGCTTCGGGCGTGTGCTATAGATTACGGAAGAAGCTGGGATAAGAATTTGCCCTATGCAGAATTTTCCTACAACAACAGCTTTCAAGCTAGACTACAGATGTCGCCATTTGAAGCATTGTATGGTAGAAAGTGTAGAACCCTCTCCTTTGGGATCAAGTAGGAGAACACCAATTCTTTGCACTGAATTGATAAAAGAAGTCAAAGTAAGGTAAAAGCAATAAGAGAACGTCTGAAAGTAGCTCAAACCCGACAAAAGAGTTATGCCGATAATCGTCGGAGAGAACTATCCTTCGAGATGGGAGATTTTGTCTATCTCAGGGTAACTCCACTCCGAGGAGTGAAGAGATTTCAGACTAAAGGAAAACTCGCACCCAGATTTGTCGGACCCTATAAGATTTTGGCAAAAAGAGGTGAAGTTGCTTATCAGTTGGAACTACCAGAGATCTCTGTCAGCTGTTCACAATGTCTTCCATTTATCCCAGTTAAAGAAATGTCTCAGAGTACCAACAGAAGAAACACCGCTGAGAGCATCGATCTTGTGAAGATCTCACCTATGTGGAACAACCAATCAAGATTCTCGATGTGGCAGAACGCGTCACCAGAAGCAAAGTCATTCGTTCTTGTAAGGTTCAGTGGAGCAATCATTCAGAAGAAGAAGCTACCTGGGAGCGAGAAGAAGTTTTGAGAGCCGAGTATCCCTACCTTTTGTCGACCAAGTCCGAATCTCTGGGTCCGATTCCCTTTAAGGGGGTAGGTTTGTAACACCCAAAATTTCAATTTCTGCTGAAAATAAAATATCAATAATTTTGTGGATTTTCTGGAAATTTTAAAAGCTTTTCCCTAAAGTATATTAAGGCTAAAATAATTTATGTGCAAAATCTATTACCAACTAAAAGTTGGAATTATTTTATTTAAGTCCAGAATGCCTCATAGAATTTCTGTGAATTTTCTCAAAATTTTGGACTTCATTTACTATTTTCTAAAGCCTATTTGAATTTCTCGAATTAAATCAATTGAAAAGGTTTAAAAATCTTTGTAATAAGATCGGGCAAGCCCAAAGATCGCGCTGCCTCGCCCACTTTCTCCCTCGCTACCGATGCGCGGCCGTCCGATCAAAATCGGACTACCGACATCAATCCACCCGCGTTTTCTCTCTCTCTCTGTCTCGCCGACAGTGGGCCCCCTGCGTCTTCTTCCCACCCTTCTTCTCCCCCGCGCGCTGCCGCTCGCCGCCATTACCGCTCGCCCGAGCTCTTCACCCCGCGATTCCCTCCCCCTCTTCACTCGCCATCACGCGCGTTAAATTCCCCTTACTCCGCCGCATTCACCCCTGCCGTTTTCCCCTCCCGGCCTCCCCCTCGCCTATAAAAGGTGTCCCCGGCTACGCACTCTCTCCCGCATCCCATTCCCCTACCTCCAGTCCCCTCAATCGCCCTCAATCGCCCGCATTTCAAGTTTCCCCACCGGAGGCCGAAGTTCGTTCTTCTCCGATTTCGGCGCCACCAGACGTCCTCCGGCCACCTCGACCGCACCACTGTCATCACCTCGTCACCGCGAACCTGGAGCGCACCTCCTCACCCTCGGAACATCACCGAGCCCTTCGCCGCCAACAACCGAACCACACCGCCGCCTCTCTCCGTCGCCGACGACCTTCCGGCCATTCTCCTCCGTCGCCAGGTAGTGCATCGCACTCAGCATCACCTCCTGAACATTTTGCGCACCTCACCGGAGCTCGCCGCGCCGCCGATCGCCGGTACCCTCGGTTCCCGAGCGCCTCCCCTCTCCGGCGCCGACGTGGCTCTGCCACCTCAGCGCCACCTCATCATTTTCGGCGCGCGCGCAGCCTAAGTCGGCGCACAGGTGCCAGGCCAATAGGCACGTGCAAAGACGGCTGCTTCTTCAGATCATTCGCGTGCACCGAGTCCACCATGGACTTGCGCCTTGTGGACTCATCCATACTGCTCGGGCCCACATGTCATCTCGTGAACAGTATCACGACGCATGCTTATGCAATAATTGGAATTTCCTTTAGAAATTTAATTGGAAATTCGAAATTCGATTTTAGGATTTAATTTAGGTTTTAAACTTCCAGAGCTCGTATTTCTTCATACAAACTCGATTTAGGTGATTCAAATTTCTAAATTTGTATAAAATCAAGATCTAGCTAACTAAACCAAAATTATTTAATTTGGAGTTAATTTGAATTTTCATTTGAATTTATTTGTGTTCATTTGAATTCTGTTTGAATTTGGATTATTCTCAGATAGATTTTGACGACTCAGGAGAGCTTGACCCTATTGAAGAAGTAGAATACCAGAATTTGAACAAGGCAAGTTACACCATTGACCATTTTGCCCCAATATTTAAAATTATTTAATTTCTGCTTTAAATTATTATTGCATGCATAATTGTATTTAATTATTTTAAATTCCTGCTTTAAATACTTAATTATTCCAATTCCTTTGTATAGCCAAATTTGATTGTTGTATTATCAATTCCTTGTAACCTTAGTCAAATGATTTTAAAAATAAATATATGCTTAGCAAATGCTTAGACCATGAAATATTTGATTTTGGGAGAATTTAGCCAAAATTTCATAAATTGATAAAAAGCCTATGACATTGCTTTGTCATGGTGGACTTTTGCAAATGTCTTTGAAAATTATAAAAGAAAATGGTTTGTACTTGGGCAAACATGGACCGTTGGTGGGTGCAGGTTTATGCAGGCCCTGTCAGTTAGGACGAGACCTGTGGTTTTATTGAAAGTTGCCCAAGTAGATTAAGGACCGGCCTTTGAGCCGCATCTTGCAAAAGCTCCACCGTACTACCACATGTTCTGTATGGGCAGAACCAGGCTTAATAATTTGTATTACCTCATTATTGTTTATGCCATTTTTGTTGTGTGGGTGTCGGTTAGACTTTATTCCCACTTGGCGCAAGAGGGGGTTTCCGGCAGGTGGTTAGCCTAATGGAAGTGAAACCTTAGCGGGCATATTGGTATTGAGGTAATGCATTGGAAACGCCTTGTGATAATTGCCTAGTCACACGCCTAAGGAAGCGTGCATTGGCCGACATAACGGGCAAATTATCTCGTGTGGGTAAAGTTGTACCACCTCTGCAGAGTGTAAATCTATTCGAATAGCCGTGTCCACGGTCATGGACATTCTGAGCAAAGCCACTCTAAGTTAGATTTGTTTTTGGTTTTAAAATAACTTTGGACATGATTTGAGGATGGTCAATCTTTGTGATAAAATTAGGCGGGTAGCCTTGTGATAGGAGGGTACCCTTCACCATGTTTCATATGGAGGTTATCCACTATAAAATGATGAACTACAAAATTTGAATTTAACTATGGAATAAAA
The DNA here is from genome assembly GCA_036346395.1 of Hsuehochloa calcarea. Lineage (NCBI taxonomy): Eukaryota > Viridiplantae > Streptophyta > Magnoliopsida > Poales > Poaceae > Hsuehochloa > Hsuehochloa calcarea. Next base: position 27,029,564 of record CM070604.1, read on the forward strand.
ATATGCCTTGAAACTTAGTATAAATATTTAAACCAAAAGGTGATTTACATAAATAAACCCTATAACCCTCCTTTGATAAACTTATGCATACATTCTAAATTTGTTGGGTGTAATTTGCTAAACACAGTTGTAGTGCTCACTCTTCTGAATATTATTATTCGAGAAGATGCTACCGGAAGGTGAGGAGCGGGACGATTAGCGGCGACCTCCGCGATTTACTCGTGGCGATCGTGTGGCTTACCATTATATTTTGCTTTCGCTAATATTTTATTTGGCCTCGGCCAGCTTGTAATAAACTCTATGCTTATTAATATACACATTGGATATGTTTGTGATAACATTTTTGTGACTGTGTACACTGGAAATCCTGGACTAGTGTATGAACACAGAGAATCCGGGATCCTTCGTTCCCGGGTTCGACAGACATGCTGAAGTTATCCCACCATTCTGATGCGGGACCAATCAACTGATGAGAGGCAAACAAAACTCTCTCACGATCTGTGCATTGAGCAATATCCAGCTTCTTGCCAATGGCCCTGAGCCAATCATCTGCGTCCATGGGTTCTGTGCTACTAGAAAACGTTGGCGGACGCATCCTCATGAACTCTGACAAGGTCACTCTTGTGGGAAGTGGAGGAGCATGATAAGCTACTGACGCTGGAGTACTCTAGTTGCTGTGGAGAGACTGGGCTAACAATTCAATCAGATGAGTCTGATTGGCCATCATTTGGCGCCAGTTAGGGGCTTCAGTTGGAGGAGGTGGTGGCTGTTGAACTGGGTTTTCTTGATAATCAGCATTCTCATTTCCTTGCCCTCTGGCACTGCCACCTCCAGTGCGGGTGGTCACCATCTGGTGGACTCTTCACAGATTAGACAAGAGAGACAGGAATATCTAAGGGGTATAGGTCTAAAATAGCCCAAATTCAACAAACGCCAGGCAAGAACACTTCGGCAAAATAATTTATTTTATTTTATTAATTCATTATGGCTACCACAAAGGTATTGTAGCTCATAATTCGCAACTAAAGGAAAATTTAAGGACATATCTATGGTGTTACTGGGGTATAATCTGTCTCACTAGAACTAGCCTCGCCTTCCTTGTAGTAAGCCAGTTCCTTTTCTGCAGTCTTCAACTTTTCTTCCGCGTCTTGTAATTTTCCCTGTATGAGAGACAGCTCATCTAGGGTATTCCCGTAGGCATAATCCATGGCTCTGGCCAGATCCACCTGATGAGTGAGATCGGGACAGTCTTCATCTCTAGTTGAGCAGAAGGTACCGTCATGCCGGTTGGAATGTGCATCGGGTATCTGGAACCCAAAGGCCGTTGAGGCGGTGATTGTAGATGTAGCGAAGTCGGCGGGTTGCTTCTCTGGCTGCATCCAGGATGCCTTCGGCGTGGTGTCTCGTCGCATTGGGGCATCGAAGATATGGAAGTCTGTGTTCGGCGACAGGTTGGAGTAGAGGATCACTTCTACCCTCCACCGATCCTGATTTCCCACCTTATACTTGTATCCTTGATACGTCGGTCTTTCTTCAAAGTCCAAGTGCCGCATGATCTTCCGAGAATCATGCCCAATGACCAACAAAAACACCATGGGAAATGGCATTGAACTTCATTGTCTACAATTTTTGAAAAGGAGATGAGTTAATAAATATTTTTCAAGAGAAAAGTTGAGAAATGACTCTGAAGACCAAGTTATTTTTAATTTTCAAAATAAATCCTTAAGGGTTTGATTTCCTTCTAGGTCACGACCTACAATCAACCTCGCTCTGATGCCACTTTTGTCGAACCCGGGAACGAAGGATCCCAAATTCCGTGTGTTCTTACACTAGTCCAGATTTCCAAAGGTACACAAATCACAAAAATGTTATCACAAACATATCCAAATGTGTTTATTAATAAGCATAGAGTTTATTACAATTTGGGCTCGAGGCCAAATAAAACATTAAGCGGAAGCAAAATATAATGGTAAGCCACACGATACGCCACAGCAATCGCCCTGGAGGTCGCTGCCTAAACGTCCTGCTCCTCACCTTCCGGGTAGTAGTCTTCTCCTGAATAATAATATTCAAGAAGAGTGAGCACTACAATCGTGCTCGCAAATTACACCCAATACGTAATTTATAATGCATGCATAAGTTATTCAAAGGAAGGTTGTAGGGTTTATTTGCGTAATTCAAAGATTTTTGGGTTTAAATAGTTATTCTAAGTTTCAAGGCACATTTTTATTCCATAGCTAAAATCAGATTTTAAAATTTGATCATTTTATAGTGGATAACCTCCATATGAAACATGATGAAGGATACCCTCCTATCACAAGGCTACCCGCCCAATTTTACCACAAGGATTAACCATCCTCAAATCATGTCCAAAGTTATTTTAAAACTAAAAATAAATCTAACTTAGAGTGGCTTTGCTCAGCATGTCCATAACCGTGGGCACGGCTATTCGAATAGATTTACACTCTGCAGAGGGGTACAACTTTACCCACACGAAATAATTTGCCCGTTATGTCGGCCAATGCACGTTTCCTTAGGCGTGTGACTAGGCAATTATCACAAGGCGTTTCCAATGCACTACCTCAATACCAATATGCCCGCTAAGGTTTCACTTCCATTAGGCTAACCACCTGCCGGAAGCCCCATCTTGCGCCAAGTGGGAATAAAGTCTAACCGACACCCACACAACAAAAATGGCATAAACAATAATGAGGTAAGATAAATTATTAAGCCTGGTTCTGCCCATACAGAACATGTGGTAGTACGGTGGAGCTTTGCAACATGCGGCTCAAAGACCGGTCCTTAACCTACTTGGGCAACTTTCAATAAAAACCCTGGGTCTCAGTCCTAACCAGACGAGCCCGTGCATAAACCTGCACCCACCAACGGTCCATTTTTGCTCAAGTACAAACCATTTTCTCTTATTTTTATAATTTTCAAAGACATTTGCAAAAGTCCACCATGACATAACAATGTCATAGGCTTTTTATCAAATTTTGAAGTCTTGGCTAAGAATATATTTATTTTTAAATTCATTTGACTAAGGTGACAAGGAATTGGTAATACAACATTCAAATGTGGCTATACAAAGGAATTGAAATAATTAAGTATTTAAAACATGAATTTAAAATAATTAAATACAACTATGCACGCAATAATAATTTAAAACAGAAATTAAATAATTTTAAATATTATGGGAAAAATGGTCAATGGTGTAACTTGCCTTGTTCAAAATCTTGGTATTCTACTTCTTCAATAGGGTCAAGCTCTCCGGAGTCGTCAAAATCTATACGCGAGAATAATCCAAATTCAAAAGAATTCAAAAGAACAAAAATAAATTCAAATGAAAAGAAAAATTAACTCCAAATTAAATAATTTTGGTTTAGTTAGCTAGATCTTGATTTTATACAAATTTAGAAATTTGAATCACCTAAATCGGAATTTGTATGAAGAAATACGAGCCCCTGGAAGTTTAAAACCTAAATTAAATCCTAAAATCAGAATTTCCGAATTTCCCGAATTAAATCTCTAAAGGAAATTCTATTTATTGCGTCAACAAGATCAGGTGCGTGAGGTGGCATGTGGGCCCGCATGGTCGTGGACTCAGTCCACGGCGTCATCCGAGTCTATGGTGGACTCGGCGACGCATGCAGTGTGAGGGAAGGCGCGGCTGGGGCGGGTCCCACGCCGGGCGCCTATGTGGTCGCACGTCGCCAATGTGCCCATGTGGGGCCCAGTGGCGCTGACTTGGCAGCCACGTCGGCACCGAGAGGCGGCGCGGAACCGAGGTTCCGGCGAACGGCGGCGGCGGCTCGGCGAGGGGCGCAAAAGAATCGAGTGATGCGATCTCGATGCATTACGGCAACGCGGCGTGGCTAAGATGGTCGGCGACGAGAGAGGCGGCGGTGTGGTTCGGTCGTTGGCGGCGAAGGAGCTCCGCGACGCCCGAGCGGGAGGTGCGCACTGCACTAGCGGTGTCGAGGCGGCGGTGGTGCGGTTGAGGCGCCGGAGGTCCACCGGTGGCGGCGCTAGAGGCAGCGGAGCACAGCTCGGCCGGCGAGAGAGAGAGGCCAAATGCGGGCGACTGGGGGCGAGGGAGGCGAGGGGAGCTGGGGCGAAAGCTTGAGGGAGGAGAGGCGCACCCGGTGCTCCCTTTTATAGGGCGAGGGCACTTTTGTCGAACCCGGGAACGAAGGATCCCAAATTCTCTGTGTTCATACACTAGTCCAGAATTTCCAGTGTACACAGTCACAAAAATGTTATCACAAACATATCCAGCGTGTATATTTAATAATCATAGAGTTTATTACAACTGGGGCCGGAGGCCAAATAAAACATTAAGCGGAAGCAAAATATAATGGTAAGCCACACGATCGCCACAGGCAATAAATGCGGAGGTCATTGCCTAATCGCCCCGCTCCTCACCTACGGATAATGCTCTTCTCTGAATAATAATATTCAGCAAGAGTGAGCACTACAACTGTGCTCGCAAATTACACCCAATACAAAATTTAGAATGCATGCATAAGTTATTCAAGGGAAGGTTGTAGGGTTTATTTGCATAAATCAGTCTTTTTGATTTAAATAGTTATACTAAGTTTCAAGGCACATTTTCATTACATAACTAAAATCAGATTTAAAATTGATCATTTTATAGTGGATAACCTCCATATGAAACATGGTGAAGGATACCCTCCTATCACAAGGCTACCCGCCCAAATTTACCACAAGGATTAACCATCCTCAAATCATGTCCAAAGTTATTTAAAACCAAAAACAAATCTAACTTAGAGTGGCTTTGCTCAGCATGTCCATGACCGTGGACACGGCTATTCGAATAGATTTACACTCTGCAGAGGTGGTACAACTTTACCCACACGAGATAATTTGCCCGTTATGTCGGCCAATACACACTTCCTTAGGTGTGTGACTAGGCAATTATTGTAACAGCCCCAATTTTAATAAACAGTAATTATATGCATTTTATATTATATTTGTTATTTCTGAAGCATTGGCATAATTTTTGCATTTGTAAATATCCTAATCAAAGTCTAATAGATAACTCCAATCACAACTCCAAAGAGAGACAACAATTAATACTTATGAAATTCTCTGGGAAATAATTTAATTAAAAACTTTACAATGTTTATCATAAGTAACAATCTTCTCAATACAAGTAAAACAAGAATTTATTTACATCAGATCATATTATGTTTTACAACTTTGAATCATTTACAAAAATATTAAAATAAAACTTGCATTGCATGTCGTCTAAAGCCTTCCTTGAAGTCTTGCCCGTCCATCGTTGTCCAGCCAAACCATCTTCTTCGAACCAATCCGTAACACCATTTGCAGCTCCATAGTTCGCCAACCAATCAAAAGACCATTAGTTGTTCAAAAGCAGTATAATAGAGTTAGAACAAAATAAATTGCCGTCAGTATACCATAGGAATCATCGCGGTTCCCTGATCTACCTAGATTAGTCGGCACCTTGAGTATCGCGACTACCCATACCAACCTGGGTTAACCGGCATCTTGACTTTTCAAGTCACCTAGGTGACCAGTTAGTCGCAACACCGGATACCCAAGATACCTAGACTAACCTAAGTAAATCGGCACCGTCTTATTTCCGTAGGTTCTCATCATTCGGCATTTAGAGAAATCCAAAACCTACGTATACTGAATTGCCTCAATTGTCGCAAATCTATTGCATAATGAATTGCTAGCCAATGAACCAAAAATGCCCAGCCCAAAAATATCTGGAGCCATCTGGATAAGCACAATGCATGAGCATCATTGCAAATTGCAATAACGGCTCATTCACCTCACCACCGCAAGCCCCACCAAAGGAAATGGCGAACCGAGAGCAACAAGCACCGGGGACAAAGACCCCTTCCGAGATTTCCCAACCCATCGCAAAACCAGCGAAGCAACCCATTTCATTCTCGCAGACCAATCCTCCTCAAGCCACACCCATTTCCATCTCTTCTCGAAGCAAGAATCAAGGCAAAACCAGCCAAGCCACCACATCCCACGACCCAAGAGAAGCGAACCGAAGGGATCAAGAGCAAGACAATCGAAGCAAAGTCCAGAGCAAATCAACATGCCAAGCCAAGCCGGCATCACCACTCATGTCGATGTCGCAACCACCAAGGCAAGCCAAAGAACAGCAGACCGAGAGCAAGAGGAGGAAGGAAGCCGGAGCAAGAGGAGGAAGGAAGCCGGGAGCAAGAGGAGCCGGGAACCTGAGGGGAGCACCGGCCCAAAGCCAAGATCGCCACCCTCTTCTCCCAAACCTCAAATATCACCAAGAGGTAACCCCAACCCATATCGGTTGGCACCGCAAAGATTCAAACATGCATCACTTGCACATCATCAATCATCGATTTCAATAGAATCAACCCGGATCTCGGTAGCATCAAGGTGCTCTCGGTTCATCTTCATCACGAGCATAGTGGGGTAGGGAGTAGAGATAGGGAGTAAGGAAAGGGGTAGTCTTACGTCGGCAACGGCCACCCAAAGAACACTACGTGGACACCACCACCGGCGACCACCAAAGCGCCACCGTGGGTAGGCTTCAACCTAACCCCGCTCACCAAGAGCAAGCCCACCTCCCAAAGATCATATGCATGCATCAACCATAAGCAACATCGAAAACAACCCAAATCAAAATCATCTTAGCTGAAATCAATTAGAGCGGGAAAATCGAGTCGATGGCGAGGTGCCACCAAAGATCGAGTAGGCGCGCGTGGTGAGCTGGACCGAACGGGGTAGGGGACCCGATCCTCGAGGAAGAACAGATCCGGGCCGGACCGGGACGCGAGGAGAACTCGTGGCGGCGCAACGCGCCAAGCCGGCCAAGGGGGAGGAGAAGCAGAGGATCAGAGGCGGCGCATGGCCTCGGCCACACGGAGGAGGAGGAGGAGGCGTATGGGACCGAGGCGCAGGGCGCCGAGGCGGAGAGCAGCCGAGCCGGAGTGAGGGAGCCGAGGGACGGCGTGGCTGGCGGCAGATCGGATCAAGGGCGGCAATAGAGAGCCTGTGGGCGGGTGTGAGGAAGTGAGAGAGAGCGAGAGACGGAGAGGCAGAGAAATGACGAAGGGAGAGCGTCGGCCGAGAGAGAGAGACCGAGAGATAGAAGAAGCGTCGGCGGGACGAGAGGGAGGCAAAGAGATAAGATGAGAGGAGGCTTTACGAGAGGGGATTAGAGAGAGAAAGAGGAAGAGAGAAAGAGGTAATTAGGGTTAGGGTTATAAATTAGGGATTAAGGGTTGAATAAAAATTAGAATTAAAGGATTAGTGTAAATAAATTTCAATATATAGTAATGGCTATAGTTTTAGCTGTTTAAATTGATGTTAATCAAGTAAGGACTATTAATACCATATAAATATTGCAATCGATCTAAGTTTAAGTCGCATGATTAAAATTCATAAATCGACTCTTAGAAAATAAAATCAAGCGAAGTGTATATAAATATGAGTCTTTAGGGATGAATTGACCGCCATTAGTATTCACTCGATTAAATTCAACGACCTGTTGTATTATAGGTTATTCGAAATACATTAATTAAATCAAGCACTGCGACTGCAGATAATGGATGTGCACACAATCACCATCAAAGTCTGTAGAAAGAAGAGAGCATATTAGGTGATTGATTTTGGTGTAGGGTCATTGTGGTTGTATACCTAGAATACCCGGAGAGAGTGTTTGTGAGTACTAGGTGTCCTGTTAAGGAAAACAACATCACCTGAACTCTAAGCATTGTCAGTCATTGTAATTACACCAGAAATTGAATTAACTTTAACCAGTCCTTAAGAAATTGAATTTTTATTAAATTAAAATCTATACTTAAATGCATCTAGAATCATAACCTCATTAATATGTTATTATCATGCATTTTTGAGCATTTTGGATTTCTCGATTTTATTGGTATTTATTCGCTATTGTATTTTCTTTTAGATTCTGAATTTCGCGACGTGAACGATTATGCCTACAATAGTGAACAAGTGGACTTCTACCAAGGCAAGCATCCTCTCTGCACCATGTTGATCCCAATTTTTGAACAGTAGATTTACAAAACACAGTGATACTGTTGCATGCTAATTTTCTTAAAAATTAATTGTGATCTGTCAATAGGTAGTTATAACCTGACAATTGTGGTTTACCTTGAATATGATCATACACTCAACCTAAGGTAGTTTGTGGTGATAATACTTAATTTTCAATTTTGCTTAGCCATGCAGTCCATAGACGGTAGTGTTTGGCAGGCTTATCTTGTCAAACCTGGGGAACAACAAATACATTTTTATTTTTGTTGATTCTTTGTTGATTTATTTAAATCGATATGAATCTAAATCTTGTTGTTAAACTTAATTCAAATCTGGACAAGTGGATGTTAGTGATGGTGCCTAGTGCGAGAATGGGAAGCTGTGGATGTCTTATGCAGGTTGATTAAGGTGAACTCGACGGCCCAATTCAAGCCCCAACGTACTTCCACACGCGGTGTATGGGTATTGTTTGGTTAAGTAAAGGGTTAATATTATTGAGTTGGATACAGAGAGTAAGGACATGTGTATTGATTTCATATGGCATAGATGCTTAAGTCTTGGGCCGTGTCGTATGCCATGTGGAGCTTATATCGATATCGGATGTTCTTAGAAGGGTAAGGGCGTAGATGTGTTACATCGCATATACGTACCTTGAGGCCCGATCATGTGTAATATGTGTGGCTAACACGAGTTTGCATTTAATTGACTGGGTCGGCATTCCCTGTACAACATGTGAGCCTCGGTTGAATATATGCTATCAGTCGTTGTTTAAGCGGGATCAGTCTCACATGGGTCATCCAACTCAATAGTGTCAACTTGTTGAAAAATACCAAATCTTAGTTTACCCTACGGCATACCAAAGGCGGTGTGCTATTATTCCGAGGCTTACGGGCTAACTAAGTCGTGTGGGTAAAGATGTACACCTGCAGGATTAAAACTATTCGAATAGCCGTGTCCACTGATTACGGACAACGCTTGGATTGATGTCACCGTATAGCATTTGCTCTAATTTTGGGTTTTGGGAATTATTAATTTGGCATGATAGTGAGTCATGCAATTTATTGTTAGTGGTTGTAGCCACTTGATTTGTTCGACATGATAGTGAGTCATGCAATTTATTGTTAGTGGTTGTAGCCACTTGATTTTGATACTAATTATGATCATACTTTTATTTAATTACTGTTTTAATCCAAATTGATTTATTAAATTGCTTTACTAAAACCTAGCAAGTGTAGGTTAAGATGTATTGCTTTCGCAAAATTTAACCATTATAACCTTCCGTTGTTAATCTTATGCATCTAAAAATTCTAATCCTTTGTATAGGACCTCTCAGACACTTTATTTTAAATAGTTTGTGTAAGTCTTCTGAGTACCTTCCGTACTCGGTGGAATTTTCCACTTGTTGCGGTAAAGAACGTCCTAGGTAATATTTCAAGTTGACGCAGTTACGTTGGTACTTGGCTTTAATCCCATCAAGTTGCCCTTGGGTTGTGGCGCTCAAGCGGGAAGTTTATTTTATTACTTCCTTTTTCATTTATGATTTACTTAATGTTTCATTGTAAATTTTTATTAATATATTCCAATCGTGTATGCTTGTGATATAATGTTGTAAGGATATGTCTATGTTAGCGACTCATCCAGGAGCTAACATGAGAGGCATATCAGGAACTGAATATTGGAATTGTACCTTGTTAATGATTATACTTCTAGTATTATTTTTAATTGAGACTTGATTGTTCTTGATTAAAAATTTTACTTTTGGTATGATTATTAATTTGGTATAAACCTCCAATATTCCGGGGTCCTCACACGTTAGTATCGAGTGTGTTGATCATAGGTTAAAGCCGTAACAATGGACGATGTTAGGAATTTGGTTTGCAAAAAGTATTTTCAAAACTAGCAAAGATTTGAGCCAAAAATGTAAGTAATATGATTCTTTTCTTTCTTACCCATCCTAGCATCTAATTCTTATCTCATAATTCATTTGATTTGTGTAAAGCAAATTTTCTCCGGTGTTCGTCTCTTTTCTCCAACAGTAGACACGCTAAGTAGTCAATTGGTGAGGACAATGGTGGCCAGACGAGAAGATGTTGTTTTCTCGCAAGATTAGGATTAATTTAGGGATTATTGTTAGATTATATATACCTTAATTATATTGTAGACGCTGAATTTTGGAATATGATCGTTTGTTCCCTTTTGTTTCCAAATAATTGCGCATCGCCTCTGCAAAGATGTATAGCAATTATATCGGAAACTAATTGTGGTTCAATTGAATTTTGTACTGGCCTTGAGGCTTAGTACACCCATTTGGATTTTCAGTTGCATGGTTTTGGAATTATGCATCCATAATAGGAATTATTGTTTAAGGGTTGCCCGCTTACTTATCTTATGCTCATTCTTTCCTCATTTAATTTCTTATGCATCATCATGTTTAAGGGGGGTAGAGAATACCCCGAGATATGTGTTAGGCACCATAATTCCTACACTTTGATCATGCATATAGTGGTATGTTAATTTAAGCATATCTTATTATTCAGGTTGTTAGCAAGAATCATAACTAAAAATGATTTATATAAAATAAGATGCATGATTAGTATTTCATCTTAGTGTATAAAACAAGCAAATGACTAGTCTATTGCAATATAAATGGAAATTTGCTTTAGCTTAAGATTGTTAACTAAATTAGAATTTAACAACTTGCCATGCTTATATAGATTTCTTGTCTGAACTTAAAAATTTGAAGGTCATCGATGTGTAGTTTGATATGTTAGATTGTGTTAAATTAAACAACATGTCTATCTTTTAAACTGTTAGTGAGTGAAGATGTCATAACATGAGCTGATGATAGTTTATTTTATTGTTATTCAATTAAAAGTAATTAGAACAGAGTAGGTTATACCGGTAATTCTATACTCTTTGTTATAGTAAAATGTCGTTGCTTGTTATTGAGTAATTTTGACCTAGATAGCTGGAACTGTTCTCTAGTATCCTTAAGTAATCATAATCTTGGGAATTTTATTTGCACATGATAGTGTGTATTTCCTAAATATAAATTTTTCTCAAAAGATTAATGAATTTATTTTGTCTAGGAATACCTTGCAAGACTGTTCTAGCCATTTTTGAAATATAGAATTAAGAGGAAGGTTTAAACTGCTAGTACCCAGTTTTCTAGTGTTTAGTATCACCTAACTAACCTGCCATAAGTTTTCTGTAATTTTTAACCTAATTTCATTAGTATTTGAGCCCTAGGACTTGTTTTCTGTCTGAATTGATTTACCGACCAAAACCTGAACATGATGTGTAGAATGAATTCTTCTGTCAATGTTAGAATCCTAACAATACTCCTGAATTTACCTAGCTAATTTAGTAATTTTCCTGAGCCCTATTTGTTCACCAGTAGTAGTTAAAAACAAGTGGTGAAATTAATTGTTTTGGTTGTTAAGGACCAAATCATGGTAGTGTTCATTCATATTATTTGTTAAATCTTATGCTCACCCAATCTCAATAAAATTGGTTGTTTATAGTTTGGTAGAATCATGTAAGTAGGCATGTGAGTCCTTGCATTCACTAAATAACCCTAAATTTATTCAAGGAATTGATTGCATTTTTGCATCTCTGCATGCATCCATCTAATGCATTTTTCTCCAAATCGGGCAATTAGAATTAGCAAAACAAGGATTAAGTGAGACTACCAAAGAACCCCGCTTTGTCTTCTCTAAGTCTGTATACAACCTTCCTATATTATACTAGGTTACCATTTAACCAACCATTACGAACCCTCTCTTTAGGTAATCTTTTCTCTCGTAGATAGTTGGTCGATTTTCATCTTACCGGAAGAAGAGGTGAAACTCGACATGTTTGAAGTACCTTCGAATCAAGAAAGGAAAGGTTAAACAAAACTTTCCTGTTTAGAACCTAAAACAGAAGGATAGCCTCACATGATTCGGATTTGAGTTCGGGTTGTGAATAAAAATCCGAAGTGTGACCCTAGGACCAAACCTAGCTAGTTTGCCATAGCCTTTTGTCCCAATTTCGAACCAGGAATCTCGGGACGAGATTACATTTAAGGGGTAGGTTTATAATTACCCCAATTTTAATAAACAGTAATTATATGCATTTTATATTATATTTGTTATTTCTGAAGCATTGGCATAATTTTTGCATTTGTAAATATCCTAATCAAAGTCTAATAGATAACTCCAATCACAACTCCAAAGAGAGACAACAATTAATACTTATGAAATTCTCTGGGAAATAATTTAATTAAAAACTTTACAATGTTTATCATAAGTAACAATCTTCTCAATACAAGTAAAACAAGAATTTATTTACATCAGATCATATTATGTTTTACAACTTTGAATCATTTACAAAAATATTAAAATAAAACTTGCATTGCATGTCGTCTAAAGCCTTCCTTGAAGTCTTGCCCGTCCATCGTTGTCCAGCCAAACCATCTTCTTCGAACCAATCCGTAACACCATTTGCAGCTCCATAGTTCGCCAACCAATCAAAAGACCATTAGTTGTTCAAAAGCAGTATAATAGAGTTAGAACAAAATAAATTGCCGTCCAGTATACCATAGGAATCATCGCGGTTCTCGATCTACCTAGATTAGTCGGCACCTTGAGTATCGCGACTACCCATACCAAACCGGGTTAGCAAGCATCTTGACTTTTCAAGTCACCTAGGTGACCAGCATTAGTCGGCACCGGATACCCAAGATACCTAGACTAACCTAAGTAAATCGGCACCGTCTTATTTCCGTAGGTTCTCATCATTCGGCATTTAGAAATCCAAAACCTCGATATCTTGAATTGCCTCAATTGTCGCAAATCTATTGCATAATGAATTGCTAGCCAATGAACCAAAAATGCCCACCAAAAATATCCGGAGCCATCGGATAAGCACAATGCATGAGCATCATTGCAAATTGCAATAATGACTCATTCACCTCACCACCGCAAGCCCCTGACCAAAGGAAATGGCGTAACCGAGCCAAGAAGCACCGTGGACAAGCCTGACCCCTTCCGAGATTTCCAACCCATTTGCAAAACCAGCGAAGCAACCCATTTCATTCTCTCACCAATCCTCCTCAAGCCACACCCATTTCCATCTCTTCTCGGAAGCAAGAACTCGAAGGCAAAACCAGCCAAGCCACCACATCCCACACCAAGAGAAGCGAACCAAGGGATCAAGAGCAAGACAATCAAGCAAAGTCCAGAGCAAATCAACATGCCAAGCCAAGCCGGCATCACCACGATGTCTGATGTCGCAACCACCAAGGCAAGCCAGAAGAAGCAATGACGGGAGCAAGAGGAGGAAGGAAGCCGGGGAGCAAGAGGAGGAAGGAAGCCGGGAGCAAGAGGAGCCAGAAACGAGAGGGGAGCACCAGCCCAAAGCCAAGATCGCCACCCTCTTCTCCCGACCTCAAATATCACCAAGAGGTAACCCCAACCCATATCGGTTGGCACCGCAAAGATTCAAAGATGCATCACTTGCACATCATCAATCATCGATTTCAATAGAATCAACCCGGATCTCGGTAGCATCAAGGTGCTCTCGGTTCATCTTCATCACAGAGCATAGTGGGGTAGTGAGTAGAGATAGGGAGTAAGGAAAAGGGGTAGTCTTACGTCGGTCGGCCACCCAAAGAACACTACGAGGGACACCACCACTGGCACCACCCCAAAGCGCCACTGTGGGTAGGCTTCAACCTAACCCTGCTCACCAAGAGTAAGCCCACCTCCCAAAGATCATATGCATGCATCAACCATAAGCAACATCGAAAACAACCCAAATCAAAATCATCTTAGCTGAAATCAATTAGAGCTGGGAAAATCGAGTCGATGGCGAGGCCACCAAGAAGGCCTCGAGTAGGCGCGCCGTGGTGAGCTTTGGACCGAACCGGGTAGGGACCCGATCCTCGAGGAAGAACAGATCCGGGCGGACCGGGACGCCGAGGAGAACTTCACGGCAAGCGCAACGCGCCAAGCCACCAAGGGGGAGGAGAAGCAGAGGATCCAGAGGCGGCGCATGGCCTCGGCGCGGAGGAGGAGGAGGAGGCGTATGGGACCGAGGCGCAGGGCGCCGAGGCGAGAGAGCAGCCGGGCCGGAGTGAGGGAGCCGGGACGGCAGCGGCCAAGCGGCATCGGCGATCGGCGGCGGCAAGCAGCAGGAGCGCAGGAGCCTGTGGCGGCGCGGCTGTGAGGAAGTGAGAGAGAGCGAGAGCGAGAGGCGAGAAATGACGAAGGGAGAGCGTCGAGAGAGAGAGACCGAGAGATAGAAGAAGGCGGCCGAGAGGAGGCAAAGAGATAAGATGAGAGGGAGGCTTCACGAGAGGGGATTAGAGAGAGAAAGAGGAAGAGAGAAAAAGAGGTAATTAGGGTTAGGGTTATAAATTAGGGATTAAGGGTTGAATAAAAATTAGAATTAAAGGATTAGTGTAAATAAATTTCAATATATAGTAATGGCTATAGTTTTAGCTGTTTAAATTGATGTTAATCAGTAAGGACTATTAATACCATATAAATATTGCAATCGATCTAAGTTTAAGTTAGCGCATGATTAAAATTGATAAATCGACTCTTAGAAAATAAAATCAAGCGAAGTGTATATAAATATGAGTCTTTAGGGATGAATTGACCGCCATTAGTATTCACTCGATTAAATTCAACGACCTGTTGTATTATAGGTTATTCGAAATACATTAATTAAATCAAGCACTGCGACTGCAGATAATGGATGTGCACACAATCACCATCAAAGTCTGCCGAAAGAAGAGAGCATATTAGGTGATTGATTTTGACTGTAGGGTCATTGTGGTTGTATACCTAGAATACCCGAGAGAGTGTTTGTGAGTACTAGGTGTCTGTTAAGGAAAACAACATCACCGAACTCTAAGCATTGTCGGTCATTGTAATTACAATTAAATTGAATTAACTTTAACCAGTCCTTAAGAAATTGAATTTTTATTAAATTAAAATCTATACTTAAATGCATCTAGAATCATAACCTCATTAATATGTTATTATCATGCATTTTTGAGCATTTTGGATTTCTCGATTTTATTGGTATTTATTCGCTATTGTATTTTCTTTTAGATTCGAATTTGCGGCGTGAGCGATTATGCCTACAATAGTGAACAAGTGGACTTCTACCAAGGCAAGCATCCTCTCTGCACCATGTTGATCCCAATTTTTGAACTGTAGATTTACAAAACACAGTGATACTGTTGCATGCTAATTTTCTTAAAAATTAATTGTGATCTGTCAATAGGTAGTTATAACCTGACAATTGTGGTTTACCTTGAATATGATCATACACTCAACCTAAGGTAGTTTGTGGTGATAATACTTAATTTTCAATTTTGCTTAGCCATGCAGTCCATAGACGGTAGTGTTTGGCAGGCTTATCTTGTCAAACCTGGGGAACAACAAATACATTTTTATTTTTGTTGATTCTTTGTTCAGTTTATTTAAATCTGATATGAATCTAAATCTTGTTGTTAAACTTAATTCAAATCTGGACAAGTGGATGTTAGTGATGGTGCCTAGTGCACGAGAATGGGAACTGTGGATGTCTTGTCTGGGTTGATTAAGGACTGAACTCTGACGGCCCAATTCAAGCCCCAACGTACTTCCACACGCAGTGTATGGGTATTGTTTGGTTAAGTAAAGGGTTAATATTATTGAGTTGGATAGGAGAGTAAGGACATGTGTATTGATTTCATATGGCATAGATGCTTAAGTCTTGGGCGTGTCGTATGCCATGTGGAGCTTATATCGATATCGATGTTCTTAGAAGGGTAAGGGCGTAGATGTGTTACATCGCATGTACGTACCTTCGTGGCCCGATAGCATGTGTAATATGTGTGGCTAACACGAGTTTGCATTTAATTGGTGGTCGGCATTCCTGCATACAACATGTGAGCCTCGGTTGAATATATGCTATCAGTCGTTGTTTAAGCGGGATCAGTCTCACATGGGTCATCCAACTCAATAGTGTCAACTTGTTGAAAAATACCAAATCTTAGTTTACCCGGCCGGCATACCAAAGGCAGTGTGCTATTATTCCGAGGCTTACGGGCTAACTAAGTCGTGTGGGTAAAGATGTACACCTGCAGGATTAAAACTATTGAATAGCCGTGTCCCGATTGCTACGGACAACGCTTAGATTGATGTCACTGTATCGAATTTGCTCTAATTTTGGGTTTTGGGAATTATTAATTTCGGCATGATAGTGAGTCATGCAATTTATTGTTAGTGGTTGTAGCCACTTGATTTGTTTCGACATGATAGTGAGTCATGCAATTTATTGTTAGTGGTTGTAGCCACTTGATTTTGATACTAATTATGATCATACTTTTATTTAATTACTGTTTTAATCCAAATTGATTTATTAAATTGCTTTACTAAAACCTAGCAAGTGTAGGTTAAGATGTATTGCTTTCTGCAAAATTTAACCATTATAACCTTCCTGTTGTTAATCTTATGCATCTAAAAATTCTAATCCTTTGTATAGGACCTCTCAGACACTTTATTTTAAATAGTTTGTGTAAGTCTTGCTGAGTACCTTCCGTACTCAGTGGAATTTTCCACTTGTTGCAGGTAAAGAACGTCCTAGGTAATATTTCAAGTTGACGCGATTCGTTGGTACTTCGCTTTAATCCATCAAGTTGCCCTTGGGTTGTGCGCTCCTTTGGGAAGTTTATTTTATTACTTCCTTTTTCATTTATGATTTACTTAATGTTTCATTTGTAAATTTTTATTAATATATTCCAATCGTGTATGCTTGTGATATAATGTTGTAAGGATATGTCGTGTTAGCGACTCATCACAGGAGCTAACATGAGAGGCATATCAGGAACACGAATATTGGAATTGTACCTTGCTAATGATTATACTTCTAGTATTATTTTTAATTGAGACTTGATTGTTCTTGATTAAAAATTTTACTTTTGGTATGATTATTAATTTGGTATAAACCTCCAATATTCCGGGGTCCTCACAATTATCACAAGGCGTTTCCAATGCATTACCTCAATACCAATATGCCCGCTAAGGTTTCACTTCCATTAGGCTAACCACCTGCTGGAAACCCCCTCTTGCGCCAAGTGGGAATAAAGTCTAACCGACACCCACACAACAAAAATGGCATAAACAATACTGAGGTAATACAAATTATTAAGCTTCGTTACGCCATCATAGAACATGTGGTAGTACGGTGGAGCTTTTGCAAGATGCGGCTTAAAGGCCGGTCCTTAATCTACTTGGGCAACTTTCAATAAAAACCCTGGGTCTCAGTCCTAACCAGACAGGCCCGTGCATAAACTTGCACCCACCAACGGTCCATGTTTGCCCAAGTATAAACCATTTTCTTTTATTTTTAATTTTCAAAGATATTTGCAAAAGTCCACCATGACAAAGCAATGTCATATGCTTTTTATCAATTTATGAAATTTTAGCTAAATTCTCCCAAAGTCAAATATTTCATGGTCTAAGCATTTGCTATGCAGATATTTATTTTTAAATTCATTTGACAAAGGTTACAAGGAATTGATAATACAACAATCAAATTTGGCTATACAAAGGAATTGGAATAATTAAGTATTTAAAACAGGAATTTAAAATAATTAAATACAATTATGCATGCAATAATAATTTAAAACAGGAATTAAATAATTTAAATATTGGGGGCAAAATGGTCAATGGTGTAACTTGCCTTGTTCAAATTCCTGGTATTCTACTTCTTCAATAGGGTCAAGCTCTCCGGAGTCGTCAAAATCTATACGCGAAAATAATCCAAATTCAAACAGAATTCAAATGAACACAAATAAATTCAAATGAAAATTCAAATTAACTCCAAATTAAATAATTTTGGTTTAGTTAGCTGGATCTTGATTTTATACAAATTTAGAAATTTGAAACACCTAAATCGGAGTTTTATGAAGAAATACGAGCTCCTGAAAGTTTAAATCTAAATTAAATCCTAAAATCAGAATTTCCGAATTTCCCGAATTAAATTTCTAAAGGAAATTCCAATTATTGCGCAAGCATGCGTCGGCGACAATCTATTCGTGAGACCGACATGTGGGCTCAAAGCGATCGTGGACTCGATCCACTGCGTCACCGAATCCACGGTGAACTCGGCGCAAGAGCGCATGTGAGGTGAGGGGCGCGGCGGGCGCGGCCGTCCACGCTGGCGCCTATGTGGTCGCTCGTCGCCAAAGTGCCCATGTGGCGCCAGTGGCGCGCCGACTTGGCCGCCACATCGGCACGGAGGAGGCGGCGCTCGGGAACCGAGGTTCCGTGACAGCGGTGCGGCGGGCTCCGGTGAGGTGCGCAAAACACTCAGAGGCGACATCGATGCGAGGCGCTACTCGGGCGCGAGGGCGTGGCGGAAGATGGTCGGCGGCGACGATAGGCGGCGGTGAGGTTCGATCGTTGGCGGGGAGGATGCTCGGGATCTCTAGCGAAGACGAGGCGCGCACCGAGATCGCGGAGGTCACAAGCCGATGGTGCGGTCGCGGTGGCGGGAGTGCTTGTTGTCGCCGAATCGAAGAAGATGGAGCTTCGCCACCGAGGGAAAACTCCAATTGCCGCGAGAGAGTGAGCGGTTACGAGTAGGCGGAATGGAATGTGGGAGAGAATGCGCACCGGGGCGCTTTTATAGGCGAGGAGGCGGAGATGGAGATCGTGGCGCATAATGGCGGCGAGAGAGGTGGGGCGCAGGCGAAATGACGGGGTAATGGCGGGAATGAACGCGGTGGAAGCTGTCGTCGTTAACGCGCATGATGGCGAGAGAAATGGGGGAAGGAATCGCGGACTTGATGGCGGCAGTGAAGGGCGGTAATGGCGGCGTCGCGCGGGGAAAAGGAGGCGAGGAAGACGACATCATTGCAAATGGCCCCACCGACAATGAGACAGAGAGAGGGAGAGAGAGCGCGGGTGGATTGATTGTCGGCCGTCCGATTTTGATCGGACGGTCCACGTTTTCAGCAGGGAGAGAGTGGGCGAGAAGCGCGCCAGATCTTTGGGCTTCGCCCGATCAGAAAGTAAGATTTTAAATTCTTTTTCAATTGATTTAATTCCAGAAATTCAAATAGGCTTTAGAAAATAGTAAATGAAGTCCAAAAATTTTGAGAAAATTCACATAAATTCTATGAGGCATTCTGGACTTAAATAAAATAATTCCAACTTTTAGTTGGTAATAGATTTTGCACATAAATTCTTTTAGCCTTAATATACTTTAGTGAAAAGCTTTTAAAAATTCGGAAAATCCACAAAAATTAATAAAGTCTTATTTTTAATCGAAATTGAAATTTTGGGTCATTACAAACCTACCCCCTTAAAGGGAATCTCGACCAGAGATTGAGACTTGGTCGACAAAAGGTAGGGATACTCGGCTCTCAACACTTCTTCTCGCTCCCAGGTAGCTTCTTCTTCTGAATGATTGCTCCACTGAACCTTACAAGAACGAATGACTTTGCTTCTGGTGACGCGTTCTGCCACATCGAGAATCTTGATTGGTTGTTCCACATAGGTGAGATCTTCCTGAACATCGATGCTCTCGAGCAGTGTTTCTTCTGTTGGTACTCTGAGACATTTCTTTAACTGGATACATGGAAGACATTGTGAACAGCTGACTGAGATGCTGGTCGTTCCAACTGATAAGCAAGTTCACCTCTTTTTGCCAAAATCTTATAGGGTCCGACAAATGCAGGTGCGAGTTTTCCTTTAGTCCGAAATCTCTTCACTCCTGAGTGGAGTTACCCCGAGATAGACAAAACTCCCATCTCGAAGGATAGTTCTCTCCGACGATTATCGGCATAACTCTTTTGTCGGGTTTGAGCTACTTTCAGACGTTCTCTTATTGCCTTTACCTTACTTTCAGCTTCTTTTATCAATTCTGGTCTGAAGAATTGGTGTTCTCCTACTTGATCCCAAAGGAGAGGGGTTCTACACTTTCTACCATACAATGCTTCAAATGGCGACATCTGTAGGCTAGCTTGAAAGCTGTTGTTGTAGGAAAATTCTGTATAGGGCAAATTCTTATCCCAGCTTCTTCCATAATCTATAGCACAAGCTCGAAGCATGTCTTCTAGGACCTGATTTACACGTTCAGTCTGGCCATCTGTTTGGGGATGATATGTTGTGCTGAAGTTGAGTCTGGTTCCCAAAGCTTCATGTAGACTCGCCAAAATTTTGAAGTGAGCTGCGAACCTCTCATCGGACACAATTTTCTTGGGTATACCATGTAGCAGACGATCTGGCCATGTACAATTCTGCTAACTTATTGCTTCTGTAAGTGGTCTTGACTGGAATAAAATGAGCCACTTTTGTTAATCGGTCAATTATTACCCAAATGGAATCACAACCTGATTGGGTCCTAGGTAGTCCGGTGATAAAATCCATACCAATCTCCTCCCATTTCCACTCGGGAATTGGTAATGGTTGTAACAATCCGGCAGGTCTCTGATGCTCTGCCTTAACACGTTGACATACATCACAACGTGCAACAAACTCAGCGATCTCTCGCTTCATACTGACCCACCAATACTTTTCCTTCAGATCCTGGTACATCTTGGTACTCCCGGGATGGATAGAGTAAGGTGATTCATGAGCTTCTTTCAGAATCAGTTGTCTGGTTTCATGATGTTTAGGTACACAGATGCGGTTGCCAAACCATACTGTGCCCTGCTCGTCTTCAGAAAATCCTGGGGCTTTGCCTCTTCTCATGTTCTTCATGATTTCTTTGATGTCTTCGTCTTCTAGCTGTTTTTCTCTGATCTGATTTTGTATGGTTGGTTGGACTTCCACTGTGTTGATCTGACCTTGGTGACAATTTCGGTTCGGATGCTTTAGTTCTTCATACAACTCGGTTGATTTTCTTGAACTAACACCGTGTTGCGATATGCCTTCCTACTCGAGCATCGCTACCACGTTGGCTTTACCCGGTGATAATGAATTCCAAGGTCATAATCCTTTATCGGCTCTAACCATCTTCTTTGCACGAGATTAAGATCGATTGGGTAAAGATATATTTCAAACTCTTATGATCTGTGAAAATCTCACAATGTTACCAACGAGGTAATGCCGCTGATTTTCAAAGCATGCACAATTGCCGCTAACTCTAAATCATGAGTTGGATAATTTCCTTCATGTGGCCTTAATCGACGAGATGCATAAGCCACAACCTTTCCTTCTGCATCGGTACACATCCTAGCCCTGGCAAGGATCGTCCTGAAAACTTCAAAATCCTTACGTATATCCGTAAAACTAGCATCGTGCAGAGACTAGTCTTTTCTTGACTCTTGAAAACTATGTTCACAAGCACTTGTCCATTCAAATTTCTTTTCCTTCTTGAAGTTGAGTCATGGGTTTGGCGATCTTGGAGAAACTTTCAATGAATCTGCGGTAGTACCCACTAATCAGAAAACTTCTCATACGTGATGAGACTTGGGTTGCTTCCAATCCATTCTGACTTCAACCTTTGAGGGGTCTATGCAACTCCTCCTGCGACACAATGTGTCCAAGAAAAGCCACTTGGTGAGCCAAAATTCACTTTTTTTGAGTTTGGCATAAAGTTGGTGTTCTCAAGTTTGTCCAAAATAATTCTGAGATGTTTTTCATGCTCTTCCATATCTCTTGAATAGATGAGAATATCATCTATGAATACCACCACAAATTTATCCAAGAATTCCATGAACACTTTGTTCATCATATTCATGAAATAAGCAGGGGCATTTGTTAGTCCAAATGACATCACTGTGAACTCGTATAGTCCATATCTAGTGGTGAAGGCTGTCTTCGGAATATCCTCTGGTCTGATTTTTAACTGATGGTAGCCTGACCTCAAATCAATCTTGGAGAAAACACTGGCTCCTTTAAGTTGATCAAACAGATCATCTATCCTAGGTAACGGGTAATTGTTTTTGATTGTTACCTCGTTGAGTGATCTATAGTCCACACACATTCTCATACTATTATCTTTCTTTTTGACAAATAGTACTGGAGCTCCCCAAGGCGAGGAACTTGGTTGAATGTAACCTTTACTCTGTAGTTCTTCGATCTGCTTCTTCAACTCTGCTAGATCATTCGTCGGCATTCTGTAGGGTCGCTTCGAAATTGGAGCAGTCCCTGGGACTAAGTCAATTAAGAACATTATGTCCCGGTCTGGTGGCATACCAGGTAAGTCATCTGGAAAAACATCTGGATATTCTTGTACCACGGGTATATCTTCCAGTTTTACTTCCTTTAAACTGGTCAAGATAGAACTTCTTTCCGTAGAAGTGTTGGGTCGGAACTCTACTGCAATCCCTTGTTCATTGGTGAGGTTGATAGATCTACTAGCACAATCTATCCTACCTTGATTTTTGGCAAGCCAGTCCATTCCAAGAATTACATCCAATCCTAGCGAGCATAAGACTATTAAGTTTCTTTGAGAAAGTTACTCAGAGATTTCAAAGATAAGATTTGGGCAAAGAAACTAGCCCTCATTTCGAGCCGGGAATGGATTAACATGGGCTTAACTAAGGGGAGGTAGATAACCCATACTTTTCCACAAACTTATTTGACACAAAAGAATGTGAAGCTCAGGAATCAAATAGAAGCGATCTTTGTAATCGAGTTGACAAGGAACGCATCGGGACAACGTCTGGTCTTTGCATAGGCTTCCTCTGCGGTGACGTGATTCACACGTCCCTTCATGAATGACCGGCTGGTCTTGAGGGACCGCCGGAGACTCAAGCTCCGGGAGTTGGCTTGACGGGGGTGGCAGTCTGCTGCTTCTTGGGACACTTATTGGCATAGTGACCCAACTCGTTGCGATGAAAGCAAGTGATTCTCGCTTGTGGAAATAGCAGCCTTCTGGGCTGTCCTCCGGATGAACTACTACGAATCCGAGTATTTGGGCGTGGACTCGAGCTGGAACTCTTGGTGTAGTAGACTGGAATCTTCCACGCTGAGGTGGCTGAGACTGAGTGAAACGAGGCTTGGGCAGTCCTCCTGAGTTAAACTTCTGAGCGGCCATCCTCCGCTTACGGTTTTCCATTTCTTGATGTTTGCCTTCTGGCGTATGGCCTTATTTACTAAGCTGCTGAAAGTCGGTGAAATCACGAGAAATCAAACGAGCAGAGAGTTCGCTGTTCAACCCTTCCGTAAATCGCTCTTGCTGTCTTCATCTCGGCTACATCCTCGGGGCATAGCGAGCAAGTTGGTTGAACTTATCTGGATACTCATTGACCGAGCGGTTTACTTGACGCAGAGCGAAATTCGCTTTCTTGGCGTAATCATGCGGATGGAACGTGAGATCGGCGGAAGCTTGCATGAACCCATCCCAAGTGATTTCTTGGGCATTAGCATGGGACATTGAAGTTATCCCACCATTCGATGCGGGACCAATCAAGCGATGAGAGGCAAACAAAACTCTCTCATGATCATGCATTGAGCAATATCCGACTTCTTGCCAATGGCCCCGAGCCAATCATCTGCGTCCATGGGTTACGTGCTACTAGAAAACGTTGGCGGACGCATCCTCATGAACTCTGACAAGGTCACTCTTGTGGGAGGTGGAGGAGCATGATAAGCTGCTGACGCTGGAGTACTCTAGTTGCTGTGGAGAGACTGTGCTAACAATTCAATCGATGAGTCGATTGGCCATCATTAGCGCCGATCGGGGCTTCAGCTTGGAGGAGGTGTTGGCTGTTGAACTGGGTTTTCTTGATAATCAGTATTCTCATTTCCTTGCCCTCTGGCATTGCCACCTCCAGTGCGGGTGGTCACCATCTGGTGGACTCTTCACATATTAGACAAGAGAGACAGGAATTTCTAAGGGGTATAGGTCTAAAATAGCCCAAATTCAACAAGCATGAGCAAGAACACTTCGGCAAAATAATTTATTTTATTTTATTAATTCATTATGGCTACCACAAAGGTATTGTAGCTCATAATTCGCAACTAAACGAAAATTTAAGGACATATCTATGGTGTTACTGGGGTATAATCTGGCTCACTAGAACTAGCCTCGCCTTCCTTGTAGTAAGCCAGTTCCTTTTCTGCAGTCTTCAACTTTTCTTCTGCGTCTTGTAATTTCCCCTGTATGAGAGACAGCTCATCTAGGGTTTTCCCGTAGGCATAATCCATGGCTCTGGCCAGATCCACCTGATGAGTGAGATCGGGACAGTCTTCATCTCTAGTTGAGCCGAAGGTACTGTCATGCCGGGTTGGAATGTGCATCGGGTAATAGTGGAACCCAGTGCCGTTGAGGCGGTGATTGTAGATGTAGCGAAGTCGGCGGGTTGCTTCTCTAGCTGCATCCTTGATGCCTTCGGCGTGGTGTCTCGTCGCATTGGGGCATCGAAGATATGGAAGTCTGTGTTCGGCGACAGGTTGGAGTAGAGGATCACTTCTACCCTCCACCGATCCTAATTTCCCACCTTATACTTGTATCCTTGATACGTCGGTCTTTCTTCAAAGTTCAAGTGCTGCATGATCTTCCAGAGAACTGCGGCCAAATGACCAGCAAAAATACCATGGGAAATGGCATTCGGAACTTCAGCCATCTACAATTTTTGAAAAGGAGATGAGTTAATAAATATTTTTCAAGCGAAAAGTTGAGAAATGACTCGAGAAAACCAAGTTATTTTTAATTTTCAAAATAAATCCTTAAGGGTTTGATTTCCTTCTAGGTCACGACCTACAATCAACCTGGCTCTGATGCCACTTTTGTCGAACCCGGGAACGAAGGATCCCAAATTCCCTCTGTTCTTACACTAGTCCAGGATTTCCAGTGTACACAGTCACAAAAATGTTATCACAAACATATCCAGCGTGTTTATTAATAAGCATAGAGTTTATTACAATTTGGGCCTGAGGCCAAATAAAACATTAAGCGGAAGCAAAATATAATGGTAAGCCACACGATACGCCACAGTAATAAATGGAGGTTATTGCCTAAACGTCCTGCTCCTCACCTTCCGGGTAGTAGTCTTCTCCTGAATAATAATATTCAGCAAGAGTGAGCACTACAACTGTGCTCGCAAATTACACCCAATACAGAATTTATAATGCATGCATAAGTTATTCAAAGGAAGGTTGTAGGGTTTATTTGCGTAATTCAACATTTTTGAGTTTAAATAGTTATTCTAAGTTTCAAGGCACATTTTTATTCCATAGCTAAAATCAGATTTTAAAATTTGATCATTTTATAGTGGATAACCTCCATATGAAACATGGTGAAGGATACCCTCCTATCACAAGGCTACCCGCCCAATTTTACCATAAGGATTAACCATCCTCAAATCATGTCCAAAGTTATTTTAAAACCAAAAACAAATCTAACGTAGAGTGGCTTTGCTCAGCATGTCCATAACCGTGGACACGACTATTCGAATAGATTTACACTCTGCAGAGGGGTACAACTTTACCCACACGAAATAATTTGCCCGTTATGTCGGCCAATGCACGTTTCCTTAGGTGTGTGACTAGGCAATTATCACAAGGCGTTTCCAATGCACTACCTCAATACCAATATGCCCACTAAGGTTTCACTTCCATTAGGCTAACCACCTGCCGGAAGCCCCCTCTTGCGCCAAGTGGGAATAAAGTCTAACCGACACCCACACAACAAAAATGGCATAAACAATAATGAGGTAAGACAAATTATTAAGCCTGGTTCTGCCCATACAGAACATGTGGTAGTACGGTGGAGCTTTGCAAGATGCGGCTCAAAGACCGGTCATTAACCTACTTGGGTAACTTTCAATAAAAACCCTGGGTCTCAGTCCTAACCAGACGAGCCCGTGCATAAACCTGCACCCACCAACGGTCCATTTTTGCCCAAGTACAAACCACTTTCTCTTATTTTTATAATTTTCAAAGACATTTGCAAAAGTCCACCATGACATAACAATGTCATAGGCTTTTTATCAAATTTTGAAGTCTTGGCTAAATTCTCCCAAAATCAAATATTTCCTAGTCTAAGCATTTGCTAAGCATATATTTATTTTTAAATTCATTTGACTAAGGTGACAAGGAATTGGTAATAAAACATTCAAATGTGGCTACACAAAGGAATTGAAATAATTAAGTATTTAAAACAGTAATTTAAAATAATTAAATACAACTATGCATGCAATAATAATTTAAAACAGAAATTAAATAATTTTAAATATTAGGGGCAAAATGGTCAATGGTGTAACTTGCCTTGTTCAAAATCTTGGTATTCTACTTCTTCAATAGGGTCAAGCTCTCCGGAGTCGTCAAAATCTATACGCGAGAATAATCCAAATTCAAACAGAATTCAAAAGAACTCAAATAAATTCAAATGAAAAGAAAAATTAACTCCAAATTAAATAATTTTGGTTTAGTTAGCTAGATCTTGATTTTATACAAATTTAGAAATTTGAATCACCTAAATCGGAGTTTGTATGAAGAAATATGAGCTCCTGGAAGTTTAAAACCTAAATTAAATCCTAAAATCAGAATTTCCAAATTTCCCGAATTAAATCTCTAAAGGAAATTCTATTTATTGCGTCAGCGTACTGTGCACAAAGGCTGGCATGTGGGCCCGCATAGTCGTGGACTCAGTCCACGGCGTCATCCGAGTCCATGGTGGACTCGGCGCCGCAATGATGTGAGGGAAGGCGCTACGCACGGCCGTCCACGCTGGCGCCTATGTGGCTGCTACGTCGGCCAAAGTGCCCATGTGGCGCCCAGGTGGCGCTGACTTGGCCGGCCACGTCGGCACCGAGAGAGGGGCGGTGTTCGGGAACCGAGGTTACGGCGAACGGCGGCGCGGCGGGCTCCGGCGAGGGGCGCAAAAGAATCAGGGAGTGATGCTGATGCTGATGCATTACCTAGCGACGCGAGGGCGTGGCCGGAAGATGGTCGGCGACGGATAGAGGCGGCGGTTTGGTTCGGTCGTTGGCGGCGAAGGAGCTCCGGCGACGTCCCGAGGGCGAGGAGGTGCGCACCAGACTCGCGGTGTCGAGGCGAAGCCGGTGGTGCGGTTGAGGCGACCGGAGGTCCACCGGTGGCGGCGCTTCTGAGCGTGAGCACACTCGCCGGCAGAGAGAGAGGCCAAATGCGCGATCGGGCGAGGGAGGCGAGGAAGCTGGGGCGAAAGCTTGAGGGAGGAGAGGCGCACCCGGTGCTCCCTTTTATAGGGCGAGGGCGAGGCCGGGAGGCGAGCTTTGCGCGGGGAGTAATGGCGGTGGCAACGGGTGCGGCGGCGTTAGGGCGAGTAATGGAGGGGAAAAACGGCAGGGGTGAATGCGGCGGAGTGAGGGGGAGTTAACGCGCGTGATAGCGAGTGAAGAGAGGGAAGGAATCGCGGGAGTGGAGAGCTCCGAGGCGAAGCGGCAATGGCGGCGATCGCGACGGCCGCTGAGGAAGAAAGCGGAAGGAAGAAGCCAAGTCACGAGTGCCCACGATCGGCGAGAGAGAGAGAGAGAAGAGCGCGGGATGGATTGATGTCGGCCGTTCGATTTCGATCGGACGGCCCGCATCAATCGTGTGCGAGGAGAATTGGGCCGAGATGCGCAAGATCTTGGGCTTCGCCCGATCTTGTTTAGATTTTAAATTCTTTTTCCAATTTATTTAATCCTAGAAATTCAAATAAGCTTTAGAAAATAGCAAATAAAGTCCAAAATTTTTGAGAAAATTCACAGAAATTCTATGAGGCATTCTGGACTTAAATAAAATAATTCCAACTTTTAGTTGGTAATAGGTTTTGCACATAAATTATTTTAGCTTTAAAATACTTAGGGAAAAGCTTTTAAAATTTCCAGAAAATCCATAAAAATAATTAAAGTCTTATTTTCGACTGAAATTGAAATTTTGGGCTGTTACAGGGATGCACTTGAGCATAAATATGCCGAAGCTGAGGCTGGTCGTTGGCTCTATATGTGCGAGCAATTCTTCGACTACAGCATGGAAAATGCTAAGTAGATAGATGCACAGGCTCATGAGCTACAATTATTGGTCGGAGAGATTGCTCATCTGAGTTGTGTTTTGCCTCTTAAGTATGTGACTGCAAGGTTTTGCCACTGGCTTAAAGCATAAGAGGGAAGATATATCTATTGAGGATCTCATTGTTGCCTTTGATGTGGAAGAAAAGTCAAGAGCAAAAGATGCGCCAAGCACTTCTGAGTCAGAACAATCAAATCAATGCAAATGTTATAGAGAAGAGATATGTCAAGATTAACAAAGGCTTTAAACCAACCAAGACAACTAGCTTCAAGAAGAAAACCTAGAAGGATATGACGAATATCATCTGCTTTGTGTGTGGGAAAAACAACCATATGGCGAAAGACTGTCATTTCCCAAGAGCAAGGATGATGTACAGCAAAAAAAAATGGTTGTCAACGTGATCATAGGCGAGGTCTCAACAGGAGGGTATGCTAATTCACTTGTTGTATTTTCAGTATGTCAGTCCACTAATTGATAGATTGATACTGGAGCTAATATTCATACATGTTGTGATATTTTTTTATTTTCCAACATTATACACATCACTTCAGCATTCCAGTGCGGCACCAGTAAAAAAAAAACACAGGACTAGAGTCAGCACTTGCAATAAGTAAGCCATATAGAATGGAATTTCCATTTGGCAATCTGGCATACGAGATAGATTAGACAGACAGACGGACCACACCAAACAAATAACACCCGTCGTATCTGATATCTCTGGCGGTACTAATGCTACATGCATAGCTGGGGACAAGGCTCGTGGTGGGTCATATACGACATGCACACAACACAACACGTAAACATGGATACAAAATACGAAAGGTACAATTCCGATGCGGAACTCGATTATGCCTCGGACTTTTTTCGCGTCCGAAGACCGCGTGTCGTCAGATAGAGGTAGTAGTAAGCTTTGGCTAGGACAGCAACACCATCACAATCACCATCGGTCATGAAAAGTTCAGGGTTGGAACTGAATTGCACACACCAATTGAGTCCACATGGAAACTTGTGGTAGCAGGGTATCAAAGGGTACTCCGCACTCTAGAATTGTCAGGAGTACCGGGGTGTCGCTAGTGATATTGTACATATATAGACCTAGTCTGTATAACATATTTAGACAAATATACCGAAATACTCTCTCTCTCTCTCCCCATACTAGCAGGGCAAGAAGGTAACTATTTCTTCTTGCCCTTCTATATATAGAACCTCAAGGGCATGTACAAAAGGGAATTCTCATTTAGGCACATGAGCAACACACTCATACATGCTCTGGTTTTGGCCCCTCTCCCTTCGGTCTTCTCTTAAAATAAAAATAGTACCATGTACTCACTGTCTAGTCTTTTTACTACGATTATACTAAAACATATATATATATATATATATATAGAAATGGCTTAGAATATGAGAAGTTTGGATATTCCCTTTGAGTGAAGCGGGAGATGCGGACAAAAAGAAGAGTCTTTCACTTGAAAGATATTAATTTGGCAAGAATAGGAGGAGCTAGCGAGAAGGGAAAAAAAAGATCGGTATTTGCCCCTATGCGAGAGTACAAAAGGTCAGCTGTTAGGAGGAACACTTTATGCCCGTTGAAAGCGCCAGATTTTAATGTGCTGCGTGGGGTCCTACTGCACTGCATGCTTTACATGCAAATCTTCAGCAGAAACATGCTCTAGTTGCTAGCTACCAATATGCAAAAGAGATACCGTTTTGTTTTTCTTGGTATTCTAAATTAGCCTCCCTACTTCCGTGCCATCCAATTTGGGCACACTGTTTTTTTTTGCTAATTAATATGGTATGCTTAACCAAAGTTAGGCTAAAAGCATAATAAAGTTGCTTATAAGTTATAAATATTATTTGATAGATTGTAGGCTATATATAATTTATATGTCCACCATATTGGGAAGACCAATTGATAACTGAAAGGCAAATAAACTACACTGCTGGGCTTGTCTCAAATGACAGCTAAACTTATGTGTGACAAAACTGGTGACAATTAACTCGTGCATCATGCACCATGTTAGATTGGGTTATAGGTGAATCGACATTATCATGTTTGAAGTTATTCTTCTGAAGTGAATACACTATTTCATCACTGTTGAATAAAACGTCAGTAAACATCAAAACTATATATTTTGCATGTTCCTTTTGGAAACCAATAGTTTCTTCTATGAATCCTGACTGAATATTATTATTATTGCGCGCTAAAAAAGCTCTTCTGATGAAAATGAGTTTAACTAGCATGGCTAATATTGCTCAAATAAGTTCTAGAAATATTCCACTGGTTACAATGAGGAGCTCATGCTTAGCTTGGGCCAAACAAGCTTTAAGGACTATAGCGCAACAAGACTGAAAAGAAAGGAGCATTTGTTCGCTTTCAAAAGCGAATATTTTGGACAATACAAATTCTAGCACATAGGAACATTGTTAGACCATGTGAATAGGTCGTAAATTTTGTGGTGATGATGAATAATTAATTTTTGAGTTGCATTAACATTTGCGTTTGTGAAAGTTTCGGTTGTTGGAATATTAAGTTTGGGTGGTCGAAACTGCCTTGTATCAGGTGGCCCAAATGGGGATAATCAACGACCCTTTCGCCGCTAGGCTTCGACCAGATTACGAGTGCTGTAGCTCCGAGTACAAAGTACGAAGGACAGTCAGAGTTCTCTGAACGGAAGCTACAGTACATGATCGATGGTCGAAGCTACCGTACATGGTCGGTGGTCGAAGCTATAGTGCATGGTCGGGGGTCGGAAGCTATAGTACCTGGTCGATGGTCGGAAGCTACAGTACCTGATCGGATGGTCCAGAGCTATAGTGCATGGTCGATAGTCAAAGCTACAGTGCATGGTCGATGGTCGAAAGCTACAGTGTCTGGTCGATGGTCGAAAGCTATAGTGCATGGTTAATAGTCATAGACCTCACGATCGGTAGTCGTAGGCTTTGCGATGGGTAGTCGTAGGTTTCGCTATTGGTTGTCGTAAGCTTCACGGTAGATAGTCGTAGGCTTCGCGAGCTTCAATTTTTGTAATCTTCGAGTACCTGGAATACTTGTATCTGATCGGCTAACGGTCTAACCGGCTTGTACACAGCGGTAAGACCGGTTTTTAAGAGTGGTCTTGAGTTGATTTTCTGAAAGCATGGAAATTAAGATCGTGGATGATCTGATTCGTGTTTATTGATAGATGAGGGGGTGATATGCATGTGTGAACTGATATTGGTCAAATTGGAGAATTTCTGCCGGAAAAATGTTCTTTGGTCTTTGCGTGTACAGGTTGGGCATGGAGACGATCATGATCGGTGATGAGGAGGACTGAGACTAGGATGGGGAATCAAAAGTTCAGGCGGTCGAGGATATCATGAGGTGGTCGGACATACGCTGGGGCACGTGGAGATCAAAGGTGAATGCATGATGCATGGATAATCTATGGGAGGTGCAGTCCTGAAGGCTTCGACGCGTGAGGACTTATGGAATGTGCTCATAAACGAAAGATTTTGAGATTTTGAAAAAGCTGTGTGTGGAGGGGTTTTGCGTCCCTTGATTTTCAAAAATAGATATGATTTTGTGTCCGAGTTATGAGGACACGGTTTATGGCTCTAGCATATAAAAGAAGGGAGAGGTTAAGAGTTACAAGATGTTTTTCACGACAGCTTTCGGGAGAAGGCTTTTGGAGTTTTCGTGATAGGGTTTGAAGGGTGCCGTGATGGCACGTTGCAGCCACAGAACATGTTTCAGAAATAAAGGATCAGATCTATTCCAATAAAGATTAGTCATCGCCGGCACCATGTTCTTCTGGCATCGTTTTCTACCAGTTCTCGTGACGAGCATGTTGGAAATATGCCCTAGAGGCAATCATAGAGATGATGATATTTCATTATGTTCATGATTTTGATAATATGTTATCATGTTCCTTGAATGAATCATTTGTTATAGATCAATAAGTACGTGACTTGTTGGTGGAACTCTTTAACTTATATGATGTCATTCTAAATGTATCCCTGGTCGGAGGTCACTGGTCGGAACACGAGTGACTATGTGACTAGCACATGTATTGATTGATGACCTGGTTTTACCGGTCATAGATATGGAGATATCGAATCAATAATGTGAACACATGTTAGAGAACATGGTGTTGGAAAGACCCATCATTGAGACACTATTGAGATTATTATGAATCTTTGTGTCATTAGTTGGTCTCAAGTAATGATGATGTATAATCCTTAGACCTGAGATCAGCATGGTTTCCTACATGTGTAATAGCACTGTTAGGGGTTGCAAAACACTACTCCATAACTGGGTAGTTATAAAGGTAGCTTTCGGGTATGCTATGAAACAAGCAAAGGAATGTGACTGGTCGAGATGGGATTTGCCCCTCCTAACATAACAGGAGAGATGTCTCTGGGCCCCTCCTGGTGATCGGATAAAGAAAGTGCATGGCCATGTCACTAGTGGTCGAAGTGTCGACCACATGATGTTATCCGACACTCGATCGAGAAAGTATTGAACAGTCCATGGATGACACATCATCTCACCTGGAGTTCAACCAGACATCGTGAGGCAAAGGGAGAATGCACGAGTAGGTCGCTTAGTTTGATCAGTTACAGATCAGTGTGAACCTGTGGGGTCGCACACTTAAAGGGCAATGATCTGTTTTGGATGGTGATCCAAATTCGAATAGGCCACGAGTTCCTAATGGGACTCAGGTACAAGACCCGTCATGGATGCCTATATAAAGAGGGGCGTTGGCATGGGGTAGGGACAGGACGAGAGGATGATCTTTGGAAGAACTCCTGAAACCCTAATAACCATGCCTTCTTAACCTCGCTACCGGAGCTAGCACTCTGGTGCGTGGTGATCCTTCCCGGTACGTGTGGATACCTCAGAGGTGTTGTTGTGAAGCATGAGCACTAGGATGATCCGCGACATGTGTTGATCACCAGAGTCAGAGAAGAAGTCGCGTGGTGGGTACGACCACTCGAAGAAGCAGACGCGCATCGAGTATGACTACTCGAAGGAGGAGACGCGTCGTGAGTACGACTACGACTGCATCAACTCGCTACAACGACTCTACTTCCGCTACGAGTCGGCGCGTCTAGCGGTAATCTTGTGATCTATTCCTTGCGGTGGTTCCTTGGTTGCGCGGAAATTTTTGTTTGTGCTATCGTAGCATTGCCGCGTTTCCCAACAAAGCAATCTTCGACTTGTTCTCGTTCCATGCAGTGCGTGACGCTCACAGGTCGTAGGACGAAAGAAATTCGATAGTCGAACCCTTTCGACTAGGTGATTGGAACTCTTTTCAAGCAGGTCGATTTCTCTTTTTTCGATCACGTGTTGTGTCATTCACCCGATCATTGACAACAGTATCGGCAGGCAGAGCAGATCAAAGTAGTTTCGAGCACGACTACGAGGAGACATCATGCATGACTACAATGTCCTCAGTCATCGGTTCAATCCAACGCAGGCCATCCTAGGTAAATCGAAAAGAAATCACTACAAACATTCAACCCCCTCTAATTGTGGTTGTCAATCCTACAAGTTGTATCAGAGCGGGTTGCTATGGCATTAGATAGGTATGTGAATCACCCCCCATGCTAGATGGTACTGACTTTGTCTTTTGAAGTGTCGTATGTAAGTCTATATGTAGGTTCAAGATAGTGATATTTGGAATAAGGTTTCTAGACCTTATGAGGTTCCTGTTACTGTTAC
This sequence comes from Hsuehochloa calcarea, assembly GCA_036346395.1. Lineage (NCBI taxonomy): Eukaryota > Viridiplantae > Streptophyta > Magnoliopsida > Poales > Poaceae > Hsuehochloa > Hsuehochloa calcarea. Next base: position 27,063,290 of record CM070604.1, read on the forward strand.
TAATGTAAATAAAATAGATGTTGATTTAAATGTTGAAGGTCGTAATCTGTTGTTTCAAGGAATTTCCCGCAAAGAATTTTATCATGTAGCTTATATTAATTTTGCCCATTTAATATGGAAAACTCTTTATGATTATCGTGAAGGAACCACTAAAATTAAGAAAGTATGTAAAAATCTTTATCAGAAAGAATATTCTGATTTTGCTACAAAGCCTGGTGACTCTATTGATGATCTTTTTTCTCATTTTGAAAAAATATTGAGTAATTTGCGCGGTGTTAATGTTATTCCTACTGATGAAGATAATGCAACTAAAATTTTGAAATATTTAGGTTCTGAGTGGTTGTTGATTGTCACAACTATCAATCAAATTCTCGATCTCGATACTTTAACCATGGGTGATCTTTTCTCTAGATTAAAAACCTATGAGATGGAAGTTTTGCCATCCAGGATTGATAAACATTCATCTTTAGCGCTTGTAACTAACACTGTGCAGGCTGCTTCATCGAGTTATTTTCTTGTGTCTGCTTTTGTGTTTTTAGAGGAGCAGTTTGATCAGCTCCCTGAAGAGGATTTGGTGTTGATCTCCTCACGGGCATACAAGGCACTCAACAACATGAGCATGAGGAAGCGAGGTGCGTGTCAAGTTCAATCAAGAGCTATGAGTGTGGTGAGCCCTGTTGGAAATATGCCCTAGAGGCAATCATAGAGATGATGATATTTCGTTGTATCCATGATTTAATAAATGTTCCTTGAATATTGCATTTGTGTTGATTAACAAGTATGTGACTTGTTTGTGAAACTCTTTACTTGTATGGTTATTCTAAAGTTGTCCCTAGTCGGAGTTCATGTGAGGACACACGTGAATGGTGGATTAGCACATGTATCGGTTGATGACTATGTTTCACAGGTCATAGACATGGAGATGTCAAACCAATAATGTGGACACATGTTTAGAACATGGGGTTGGACCGACCCAACATGAGACATAACAATTATACTTATGGTTCTCTCTACACATCGTGTACGCCTTGTCCTTAGACCTAAGATTGTCGCATGTACTTGAGATGTGAATCGACCTACTTAGGGGCTATCAAATGCTACTCCGTAACTGGGTAGTTATAAAGGTAGTTTTCGGGTTTGTCATGAAGCATGATGCGAGGCATGGTCAGTCAAGATGGGATTTGCCCCTCTCTACCTGCGAGAGATATCTCTGGGCCCCTCGAGTGATCGGATCCAGAAATGCATGGCCATGCTACTTAAGGTTAAGAGTTAACCTAGTAAGGGATTCCGGATCACAAGATCGAGAAAGAGTGGTCAGCTTGGAGCTCGACCGAATATCGTGAGGCAAAGGGATTGGCATGTACATAACGTTGTGTTGGTTCGTCCGATATGATCTTTGTGTACGTTTAGGAGTTGGGACGTCTTGCTAGAGGCCGCTACCGACTATTGACCGAGTATGTGCACTCGTGTCATGTCTAAACGTACGCGAACCTAGAGGGTCACACACTTAAGGGAGTGAAGCCTAATTCGGATTAGATCCGAATTAGAGTGGGCATTGAGTCCTAATGGGCCTCTATTGGTAGAAGCCCATTGTGAGGACATCTATAAAAGGAGGGCTTGGGCGCTCAGGTTGAAGGAGTTTTTTCGGGACCCTCAAACCCTGGCCGCCACCTCTCCCACGCCCTAGTCGCTCGCGCGGATCTAGCAGTCCGGCGTGCGTCGCTTTTCTCCCGTACGTGTGGATACCTTTGGGCTTTGCATCGTAGCGTTTGGACGAACCGCAAGAGGAGGCATTACGTGGGGACGCCGCGACGAGGACGAGGAAGTAGTACTACTACTGCTCCGACGCGTTGCATCAACTTAATACGACTACTCGCCTGACGTCTTTGCATCGGTTCCGCACTGCTGGCGTCTAGTGGTAAGACCGTGATCTATAACTGCAGTGATCTTGGTTTACGGGTAGAATTTTTATTAATTTGCGCTAGTGTAGCCTACCCTTAACCCTACAATGGTATCAGAGCGGTTGCTGTCGAGTTATAGGTTCGGGTGATTTGCATATGGCGATATGTAAGTCGGTATGATCGATGTGATCGATTGTATAGTTACGTACTAGATTGATAATCGATGTTACGTGATCATTACGCTAAGGTCGTGAAACAACATACCCCTACGGTCGGAATCACCATCGGGTAGAGCGGTGACACGTAAAACCGATTGCGGAATGCGAAGCTCAATATGATTGGTCGAATCGAACTTAGATTGATAATCGATGTTAGAGATCATCTTGCTAAGGTCGTGAAACAACATACCCCTACCGGTCGGAATCACCATCGGGTAGACAAAGTGACACGTAAAACCGATTGCGGAATGCGAAGATCAATATGATTGGTCGAATCGAACCTAGATTGATAATTGATATACCGTGATCGTGCTATCGGGCTCCATGAGCCGAAAGTTGTCTCGGTTCTCAAACCACGGCATGCTGCACGCAAAGATCAATACAAATTGGTCGAATCTGAACAATAGGTGTTTTGTGGTAAATATGATTTACCGATCAAAATCCTAAGTAAAAATTGCATAGATTGGATCTCTGTTTTTTTACGAACCCCGCGGGGGGAAACCCCCTCGACCCCCTATCCGGTAGATTGCGATTATATGCATAACTTGTTTTTGCAGGATGTTTGTGACCAGTATGGCCTAATGTGTATGTGATGCATGTTTGTAATATTTTCATGACCTGCGTGTCATGGGTTAGGCAACACGGCTGGAGCCATTGTGTTGTCAAAATATTGTATTAACGGCCTGCGTGCCGACTTGTGATGATTCCTGGTATCCATGTATATTATTACTAGCTGTTATGAGTAATAGCTTTTATTAGTACTCGGAGGACACATCACTTGGAGGGATGGCACACATTAACCATGGAGATAGAGATCAACATGGTGGACAGATTCTATGGCGATAGAGATCACCATGAGAAAATGGGCCATACTGAGTCACAACTGTGTGAATGCTATTCCTGTTTGTTTTACTCCTATGCATGTTTGAATGGTAGAAGTATAACGATCCCTCACAAAATGTTAAGTTAAACATATGCCCTCCCAACTAAACTCTGCACCATCACATGTCTTGTAAATTGATGGTGGGTCTATAAAATTAGGGCACCATCAACTTTCCTTGACTAGATGGGTTTGTATCGGATACATACATGCATAAGGATTGGTGAACTTAACAAGGTTATCATAAAGGTTATGGGCCTTGGGGCATAAAGGTTGGGCGCCGGGGCATAGAGATGTCACCCAACAACAAGAGTCATATAGAGATATGATTAGTAAGGTGTTGCTTACCGAATTACGGTGTCTCCTAGCGGTGATGCAAAAGCTCACTAGTAGACTCGTTAATTGCGGATCTTGAATCGCTGAAGATCAATGGAGGGATATTGATTTTAGTGGGAGTACATTCTATTAAATTTGTTTAATACAGTTTACTCCATCATGGTTTTATTTGTCTTAGTATTTTGCATTTCCTATTGTAGATCAATGGCATCTAGCAACCGCGCACACCCTTTTGCTTTGCGATCGATTCTTGAGAAAGAAAAATTAAATGGAACAAACTATTCGGACTGGGTCCGTAACCTGAGAATTGTTCTCGTGGCGGATAAAAGGAAAACGCTCGACACCCCAATCCCGTAAGAGCTCTTTGTCAATGCATGCACGCCGTTAAAATGCCTACAAGAAAGCATGTGATGACTCTCTTGAGACTAGCTGTCTTATGCTTGCATGCATGGAACCTCGCCTTCAAAAGCAGTTTGAGGATCAGGAAGCGCATGATATGATCATGGCGCTTAAGGACATGTTCGCATACGTGCTAGGGTGAACGATTCAATGTCTCTAAGGCTTTTCTCGAATGCAAGCTAATGAAGGTGCACCGTAGGCCCACATGTAATCAAAATGGTTGGTTCTGATCGGACTTTGGATAAACTTGGTTTTCCAATTGGCCAAGAGTTGGCAACTGATTTCATTTTGGCGTCTCTTCCACCTAGCTATGGACATTTCATTTCGAACTACCATATGCATGGGGTGGAAAAGGGCCTTAATGAGCTTTGTGGGATGCTCAAAATAGCAGAGAATGATATTAAGAAGTGTGCAGGCCCTAGCCATGTGATGGCTGTGCAGAACAAGTCTAGCTTCAAGAAAAAGGGTAAGAAGCCATGGGCAAACAATAAAGGCAAGGTTAAAGATATGATCTCAAGCCAACGCCTAAGCCTATTCTGGACTCGAGCCGAGACATATGCTTCTATTGTAAAGCGCCACTTTGGAAGAGAAGCGCAAGAAGTACATGGATTCCGAGAAATGCAAGAAGAAGAAGGTTGGAAGTAAGACTTCCACCCATGGTACACTTGTCATAAATGTTTTAGACATTTTTCTCGCTGATTCTCCTATTAACTCTTGGGTATTTGATACGGATCAGTTGCTCACATTTGCAACTCGATGCGAGGGCTAATAAGAAGTAGAGGAGTCGCAAGAGGTGAAGTTGATTTTCGCGTCGGAAATAAAGCAAGGGTTTGCGTTGACCGTCGGCACCATGCAACTTCACTTCCTTCAAGATTTATTATGGAATTGAATAATTGCTATTATGTTCCTAGTATGAGTCAAAACATTTTATCCCCTCATGTTTGATGAGAGATGGTTATTCATTTGCAAGTAAAGACAATGGTTGTTTGATCTCTAAAATGAAATGTTTGTGGCTTTTAGCCCATTGTGAATGGGTTATTTATTTTAAATCTTGATGATGCGCCCATCTTTAACATAAATGCTAGAAGACTTGACCTAATGATTTGAATCCCACCTATGTTTGGCATTGTCGTTTGGGTCACATAAGTGAAAAGCGCATGAAGAAGCTCCATGATGATGGTCTTCTAACTTCATTTGATTTTGAATCATACGAGACATGTGAAGCTTGTTTGCTTGGTAAGATGACCAAATCACCTTTCAAAGGTTCTTTTGAGAGGCGCGGACTTGTTGGAAATCATACATACCGATGTATGTGGACCAATGAGCACGATCGCTAGAGGTGGATTTCATTACTTCATAACTTTCATCGATGATTTTAGTAGATATGGCTATGTCTACTTAATGAAGCATAAGTCCGAAACTTTTGAAAAGTTCAAAGAGTTCCGAATGAGGTTGAAAATCAACGTGCCAAGAAAATTAAGGCTCGCGATCCGATCGTGGTGGCGAGTATTTGAGTCATGAATTTAGCAATCATCCAAGAGTTGCGGAATTGTTCCACGCCTAACACCGCCGGAACGCCTCAAAGAAACGGGTATCCGAGCGTGTCGGACCTTGTTGGACATGGTTCGATCTATGATGAGCCATCGGATCTACCATTATCATTTTGGGGTTACGCTCTAGAAAGCGGCGGCTTTCACACTTAATAGGGTACCATCTAAATCGTAGTTAAGACACCATATGAGATATGGTAGGAAGAGTCACGATTTGTCTTTTCTAAAGATTTGGGGATGTGAGGCGTTTGTCAGCGACTACTGATTGGACAAGCTCACACCCAAGTCGGATAAATGCATTTTAAGTGGGATATCCGAAGGAAACCTTTGGATATTACTTCTACAACCGACGAGAGGGCAAAGTGTTTGTCGCTCGAAGTGGTGTTTTCCTAGAGAAAGAGTTTCTCAACAAGGAGACAAGTGGAAGAACGGTGCAGCTTGAAGAGGTTCAAGATGAACCAATCGGGGAAGACTCGACAAATGATGCCCACGTGGCAGAACAAGTTGAGGAACACATGGCAAAGGAAGCACCACCACCACGAAGGTCGGAAGGCTCCATGTACGCGAGATATATTATTGTTAGACAATTATGAGCCTACGACCTATGCGGAAGCAATGATGGACCAGACTACGAGAAATGGCATAGTGCCATGAGATCCGAGATAGCATCCATGGGAGACAATCAAGTTTGGAACTTGGTTGACCCGTCTGATGGTGTTAAAACCATAGAGTGCAAATGGATCTATAAAAGGAAGATTGATATGGATGGAAATGTTCATATCCATAAAGCTCGACTTGTCGCAAAAGGTTTCGGCAAGTTCAAGGAGTTGACTACGATGAGACCTTCTCACCGTAGCGATGCTTAAATCTATACGGATCATTCTAGCTATTCTTTGCATATTTCGACTATGAGATATGGCGGATGGATGTCAAAGCGGCTTTCCTTAATGGAAATTTAACCGAGGATGTGTATATGATACAACCCGAGGGTTTTGTCGATCAATCAATGCTAGAAAAGTATGCAAACTTCAAAAATCCATTTATGGATTAAAGCAAGCATCTCGGAGTTGGAACATTCGTTTTGATGAAGTGGTCAAGGGTTTGGCTTCATAAAAAGCGAAGAAGAATCTGCGTTTACAAGAAGGCAAGTGGGAGCTCGCTCGTATTTCTAATCTTATATGTAGATGACATATTACTGATTGGAAATGATATTCCTATGCTCGAGTCCGTTAAGACCTCATTGAAAAATAGTTTTTCAATGAAGGACTTAGGGGAAGCAGCATATATTTTGGGTATAAAGATCTATAGAGATAGATCAAAAGGCTAATAGGATTAAGCAGTACTTACATTGACAAAGTGTTGAAGCGGTTCAACATGGAGGAGGCAAAGAAAGGGTTCTTGCCCATGTCTCATGGCATAAATCTTGGCAAGACTCAGTGTCCTTCGACAACTGATGAGCGAGATCGCATGAGTAAGATTCCATATGCTTCGGCCATTGGATCTATCATGTATGCTATGATATGTACTCGCCCAGATGTTTCCTATGCTCTAAGTGTTACGAGCAGATACCAAGCTGATCCCGGTGAGAGTCATCTTTGGGCAATGGTTAAAAACATCCTCAAGTATTTGAGAAGAACTAAGGATGTGTTCCTAGTCTACGGAGGTGAGGAAGAGCTCGTTGTAAATGGTTACACCGATGCAAGCTTCCAAACCGACAAAGACGATTACAAATCGCAATCGGGTTTTGTGTTCATTTTGAACGGTGGTGCGGTCAGTTGGAAGAGTTCCAAGCAGGAGACTGTTGCTGACTCTACAACGGAGGCCGAGTACATTGCGGCTTCTGAAGCAGCAAAGGAAGGTGTTTGGATAAGGAAGTTCATAACTGAACTAGGTGTGGTTCCTAGTGCGTGCAGCCCTCTGGATCTTTACTGTGATAACAGTGGGGCCATTGCGCAAGCCAAGGAGCCGAGGAATCACCAAAAGAACAAACACATACTGCGGCGGTTTCATCTCATTCGAGAGATCCTCAATCGAGGAGATTTAAAGATATGCAAAATACACACGGATTTGAATATTTCAGATCCTTTGTGAAGCCTCTCCACACCTAAACATGAGGCACACACAAGAGCTATGGGTATTAGATATCTTCTAGATTGACTCTAGTGCAAGTAGGGAGATGTTGGAAATATGCCCTAGAGGCAATCATAGAGATGATGATATTTCGTTGTATCCATGATTTAATAAATGTTCCTTGAATATTGCATTTGTGTTGATTAACAAGTATGTGACTTGTTTGTGAAACTCTTTACTTGTATGGTTATTCTAAAGTTGTCCCTAGTCGGAGTTCATGTGAGGACACACGTGAATGGTGGATTAGCACATGTATCGGTTGATGACTATGTTTCACAGGTCATAGACATGGAGATGTCAAACCAATAATGTGGACACATGTTTAGAACATGGGGTTGGACCGACCCAACATGAGACATAACAATTATACTTATGGTTCTCTCTACACATCGTACGCCTTGTCCTTAGACCTAAGATTGTCGCATGTACTTGAGATGTGAATCGACCTACTTAGGGGCTATCAAATGCTACTCCGTAACTGGGTAGTTATAAAGGTAGTTTTCGGGTTTGTCATGAAGCATGATGCGAGGCATGGTCAGTCAAGATGGGATTTGCCCCTCTCTACCTGAGAGATATCTCAGGGCCCTCGAGTGATCGGATCCGAAATGCATGGCCATGCTACTTAAGGTTAAGAGTTAACCTAGTAAGGGATTAGGATCACAAGATCGAGAAAGAGTGGTCAGCTTGGAGCTCGACCGAATATCGTGAGGCAAAGGGATTGGCATGTACATAACGTTGTGTTGGTTCGTCCGATATGATCTTTGTGTACGTTTAGGAGTTGGGACGTCTTGCTAGAGGCGCACATCGACTATTGACCGAGTATGTGCACTCGTGTCATGTCTAAGCGCACGCTGTGAACCTAGAGGGTCACACACTTAAGGAGTGAAGCCTAATTGGATTAGATCCGAATTAGAGTGGGCATTGAGTCCTAATGGGCCTCTATTGGTAGAAGCCCATTGTGAGGACATCTATAAAAGGAGGGCTTGGGCGCTCAGGTTGAAGGAGTTTTTTCGGGACCCTCAAACCCTGGCCGCCACCTCTCCCACGCCCTAGTCGCTCGCGCGGATCTAGCGATCCGCGTCGTCGCTTTCTCCCGTACGTGTGGATACCTTTGGAGGCGCTGCATCTGTAGCGTTTGGACGAACCGCAAGAGGGGAGCTGTTACGTGGGACGCCGCGACGAGGACGAGGAAGTAGTACGACTACTCTGCTCCGACGCGCTGCATCAACTTAGTACGACTACTCCGCCTTACGACGTCTTTGCATCGGTTTCCGACTGCTGGCGCCTAGTGGTAAGACCGTGATCTATAACTGCAGTGATCTTGGTTTACGGGTAGAATTTTTATTAATTTGCGCTAGTGTAGCCTACCCTTAACCCTACAAGCCCGACCATATTAAGATGGAGTGTCCTAAGCTCAACGGGATGGTGATCAAGGAGGACAAGAATTACCGTCGTCAGCCATCCCAGAACAACGACACCAAGGGTGAAAATTTCCATCGAAAATTTGCTCAAAATGTTCTTTCGGCTATCGAGCATCTTGATCTGAGTGATGTGGAATATGGGAGTTGCGACGACAATGACCACGGCAAAGATGATGCAAAAGGTAAGAAGAAGAACAACGACAACTTCGTGGGCATGTGCTTCATGGCAAGAAACAACAACAATGACGACGATGATAGCGATCCCGATGAGGTACGACATCATATGATGAACTTGAAGATGGTTTCATTAAACTTGCTATTGAACTGAAAAATACAAAAAAAAGAAACTCAAAGAAAATCATTGCCTTGTTGAAAGCTTAACTTCTGAAATTAATAGACTTAGAACTTCTATTCCTCATAATAAATCATGTGAGTCTTGTCAAGTTTTACATTCTGAGTTGGAGACTGCTGGGTCAATGAATGCATCAAACTTGGTTCAACATAAGAATGTAAATGCTAAATTTGATGATCTAAGATTGACTGATGACTCTTGTGATGAAAAGTTAAAACTTGCAAGTGATGAAATTGAAAAGCTCAAGTTTAGTTCTCCTACATGTGTATAGTCTAGTATTTCAAATTCTCATAATAAAACATGCTCCAATTCTGGATTGCTAGAAGATAGACTTAATTCATCTCAGAAAAAAATTCAACAGATGGTTTATCATGAGATATCTTCTTGCTCTAACTTTCCTAAAGTTAACATAGAAATAGAAGCTTTGACTAGACAACTTAATGATTTTGCTGAAAAAGAAAGATTGGCTCAGTCTAGTGCTTCTATAAATCTTGTGAATGAATCTGTTAAATGCACAACTTGTCCCACTCGAATTAAAGAAAATGAATATCTCAAGGACAATTTAGAGATATTTTTATTCGGCAAGAAAATTTTGAATATGATCTTAGACAAGTCAAAAGTGAGTGTTAAAAATTATGGTATAGGATTTAATTTTGTTAAGCATGCCAAGAATAATCCTTATAAGGTTGTTAAGCTTCTTGAACCTGAAAAATTTGAAGTAGAATCTGAACCAAAATAATTTTTTTTTTAAATCGGCTAGTTATTGCAAAGGACTTCTCTACCAAAGTAGGTGTTGTAAAGGCAACAGGTACGACTTCTCATTAAGACAAGTATCACTGCACTCATTGTGGTAGAGAGGGTCATTTGGTTCAATTTTGCTATCAAAAAGCGAAGAAAAAAAGATAGACAAGTTAAGAAATATTTCTCATTCTGGAGTGAAGTTTGGTCATGCTCCTTGTCATCGCTTTGCTCCCTCTGAACAATTTTATGCAGGTTTGAGAGTTAGTGCGATAGGACCAGTCAGACCAACATCCTTTTCACGGCCAGACCAACCGGCGGTCTGGCTGGCAGTGCCTATAATCTAAATGTTCTTTGTCTCTGCCTATTGTTGCTCCTATTCATCGTGTATCTCAGTATTGTTTACCTAAATATTTATTCTCTAATCCCAGTAGTAAGATATGGATGATTGTTCGTTGACTCAGGTTGCTGTCGCCACATGACCGAAGACACACGATAGTCCTCCTCCCTCACTTGTGCCACTGGTGATGAGACGATTACTTTTGAGGACAATGCTCAAGGATGAGTTCTTACAAGAGGTAAATGACACACCCAAATATATCTTCTATGACTCTAAGGACAATAAAAGGGTAACCCTGATTCACACTACGATACACATATCTACACCGATGGAATTTACAACTAATGGCTCTGCTCCTACCTCCAATGAGTTAGATGACACTGCTTGTACACCTATGTCACCAACAACACCACAAGATCCTCTGTATATTCAATGACGTCATCCCCCTGAATAAATGATTGGTGAGTTAGATAATAGATTTCTTCGCAACAGGTATAACTTCGATGCCTCAGATGCTAATGCTGCTTTTGTATCTTCATTTGAACCCCATGATGTAAGGCACACTTTATCTGATGAGTCTTGGATTAATGATACGGGGTGGCGTGATCTTCTCGAGTAGAATCGTGGATAAATAGCTCTTGATGACGAATAACACTCAGCTGTACACCACGCGCCAGTGCACGGACTTGCAGCTCCATGGATATTCGCCAAAACGCACCTGGTTGATCTCCGCTAGACCACGAGCGGAGATCGCCAAGCCCTCAATTCCCAGCGGAAAAGCAAACTTGACCTTAAAAAGCAGAACGTACAATTGATCGCCTAATTCTCTCTTAGAAGTCCTCGCATTAACTCTGTTTTAAAAGCACAAGCAATAACTTGTGTTTTATTCTTATGCATAAACGTGCTCTCGTTTAAAATAGGGGTCTACCCCTCAATATATAGTCTCGGCCTAAGAACTATTCAGCACTAAATTTTCTATATGGTACTATTCACACGCACAACTGTTCACAGCGGGACTGTAGCAGATTACTGTTCACGCGGCCATTACTGTAGCAAATTAATATTCACACAGCCCAACACTGTAGCACAACCTGGTACTTTAGCGTAGGTACTGTTCACATATAGCACTATTCATTGGCCGATCGCTGTTCATGCTGTGGACTTGTGCTTCCTTGGATGACGGCCGCATATCCTTGATCTCCATTCATCGCTGACTCTTCAAACCTGAGCACAAGTAAAACATTGTTTTTAGGTAGTATAAAATTCTCATTAAAATCAATGACATATTCATTAAGGTGCAAGTTCACCTGAGATTGTAGTTTATTGACACGTGCTCTTGTTATTGGTCATGTTAGCAACTCGAGGCGTATATCATGAACATTAGGTGGAGGAGAATAAGGTGTTGTAGGGATGTCCTCATCAATTAATGTCATGCATGTAGAATTAGAAATTTTTGAGTGTAATAAAGTCTGGATTTTAGTTTTGACCTCCTCTTGGTCATAATGTTATTGGAACTAAATGAATTTTTTAAGAACAAACAAAGTGTGGATGGTGTTGTTGTTCGAAATAAGGCTAGACTTGTGGCTCATAGTTTTACCCAGGTAGAAGGTCTTGATTTTGCTAAAACTTTTGCACCTGTTTCCCAACTAGAGGCCATTAGTGTGTATATGATGGGGATATGCTCCAGATCTTAGGATGATGTGACAATTAACAATGGCATTAAAGGTTTATCGCTTTGTGTGTTTTCGACAAAGAAACATTGCTGTCAGGCCATAACCGGTCTGACCGGCCAGAGCGACGGTCAGACCGGACCATGCGGCGGTCCGACCGGCCATAGCGGCGGTCGGACCGGCCAACATCAGAATGTGGTGTTTTGAGCTACGCCAAAAATAGAGGGTGTAGGCAAGAGAGGGGATTCTATTGCACTTGGGCTCATAATTTTTGGAGTCTCCAGTCAAAAGTTCTATTGGTTTGAAAATTCCAGTAGGTTTCGGAATTTCAGAGGCTGAAATACGCTAAGTCCCAACTGGCAGTCTGACCGGCCAATAGGTGGCAGTCAGACCGGCCAGGGTGGGCGGTCTGACCGGTTTTCACTTTGATCGTCGGCCCGTCGTGGCGGCGATGTTTGGTTGTTAGGTCAAAGTCATGAGTTTCAGGGCATATGTATTGCATGATGCATGTTTTGACTAACATGGGTCAAGTTGTGAAGAACTCGTTTCCGGATTCGGTTTACTTGTCTATTATTGTGCTAGTTGCTTGGTGTTCAACGACGGTCAACGGCGAGGATGATCAGGACTAGGCTTGGAGAGCATGAGGTCCAGAATGATCTACGATGCTGGGTGAGGTCAATGTACTCAAGCGTGATACAAGATGGACAAGGGTGACCTAGTGGCTAATCCGCGGTGCAAGATGGCGCAAGGTGTAGCTAATTAGATTAAGAGGTGTTAAAGACGACGCATTAAAATACGTACGTATGTCACCCGTTTGTTTTGGGCCTTAACGGGAGCCCAATTGAGTCAAACTTCTAGAAGGTCTAAGCCTCCACTATAAATAAGGGAGGGAGGTGGCTGTACCTTCGCTTCGTCTCTTTTGCTATTTGAAACCCTAATTTACTTAGGGAAAGCTTTCGTTGAGGCTAGGTTTTTTGAGAGTTTGATGTGATTTTCATGCTCTTGGATTGAGCATTGTCCTCCACTGATGGAGTGGCTGTAGGCCCATATCATATCAAATCAATCAAAGGAAAGTTTGATCGTGTCTTGTCTCTTTGTGTTCTTTCTCTATATTTATTGATTTTGAGTCTTTCTTTGATCCGCGAGTTTTTGCTTGAATTCTTCACGTGATCTAGCTTGCAGTGACATGTGGGAACATATCTAGAGTCACATATCTAGAGTCATCTTGATCATCAATCACCCACGAGCAAGATTTTGGATCTAGTTTTCATTTTGACCCAGTTTTGAACCCTTCTTCAATCAAACAGAAAAGGATCGTTATTCTTCCAAGAATTATCACAGTCTTCGATTGGAATAAGTTTCTGACATCATAGAGAAGGTGTGTTCCAAGTTCCATCAAGTTTGGAGTTGTAGATCAAAAGTTTCATCTATTTGCAACTTCGTCATCAAGGCTGTTTTGATCTGTTCTTCAGGCCAGCGGTCAGACCACCCAAGTCCACCGGTCAGACCACCAGGTCATCGGTCAGACCGCCATTGACCCAGCGGTCCGATCGCCAGTGCATTGAATTATTTTAGTCTTTGTTTATTTTGTCGTATTGCTTAGGGGTTTAAATTGGATTCAATATTAGTCTTCCGCTCTACTGATATATTGATCTTCATAGCTTCCATAGCCACTGCAGTAAAATCTTATTGAATTAATTGTTTGTGAAAAAGTGAGCGTTCTCCTATTCACCCCCTCTAGTCGCGTTTTCGGTCCAACAAGTGGTATCAGAGCCCGGTTAGTTCAATCTTAATCTTAACCGGTCACTGAACTTGGCGATGGATAGATACTCCACTAAGCCGCATATCTTCGATGGGCACGACTATGCCTATTGGAAGAATCGCATGCGAGTCTTCCTTGAGAGCGAAGGACAAGCTATATAGGAGGTTGTTCGAGCTCCGCTCGTTGTGCCCTAACTTACTACGTCGGCTTCAGAATCCCTCTTGGCTAACAACAATAAGGCTAAAAATCTCTTATATGGTGGACTTGGTAGACAGGAGTATGATCGGATTTGTAATCTTGAGACTACGCACGAGATTTGGAACACTCTCGAAACCTATCATGAGGGTTCGTCCCAAGTCAAGAAAGTACACCAAACAGTCTATAAGCGTGAATATAACAAATTCGAGATGCGTCCTGGAGAGAGCATCGATAATATTTTCAGTCACTTTAATAAAGTGATTAATCAGATGAAAGCTGTTGGTATTGAATATTTTCAATCTGAAAATGCCACCCAACTCTTGGCTGCAATCAACACCAAAGAGTGGGAGATAAAGGCTACAACCATTGAGGAGAATATCAATCTTTATGATCCGACTTTGGAGCTGACCTATAGCAAGCTCAAGACTCGTGAGATCAAGAGGATTGATCATCCCAAAAAGAAAAACATGGCTTTGGTAGCAGACCCGCTCAAGAGAGCTTCTGATGGGTCTTCTGAGTCTTCTTCTGGATTTTCGTTTGCTGGTTTATCGGCAATTAATGAAGAGGAGTTTGAGAGTCTTCCTGAGGCTGAGTTGGCCCTCATAGTCAGAAAGGTCACACGGGCCTATAACAATATAAGAAATAGAAATAGAAGAGGTCCCGTGTCTTGCTGTGAGTGTGGTGAGCTTAATCATATCCGGGCAAATTGCCCCAAGCTAAAAGGTAAGAGCAACCATAAGGAGGGAAAGACAGCTTGGAAGAAGGCTTAATGGAACAAATCAAGGTTTGATACTGCCAAGCTGACGAAGGCAGCTCACCGGGTGCTTGCCGCTTTTGAGGAGCAATCCTTAAGCGATGTGGACTCTGGAAGCGAGGAGGACAAGGAGGAGGAGATCCCACAAAATAAGAAGAACGGGAAGGCCAAGGACTTCACAGGCTTGTGCTTTATGGCCGACTCTGTTGACGACGACAATGATGAGGTACCTCCTTCCTATGATGTCCTTTCTGATAGATGTGAAAATATATTTGAGCAACTCATGAGTCGGGATAAGGCTTTAGAGTTTATCATGGTCAAGAACAAGGACCTAGAGTCACAAGTAGATAGTTTGAATTTAGAACTTACAAATGCTAATACTCTTGAATCTGATGAATGTTCATCTTGCCATGTTATGCACTCAGAATTTGCTAAACTACAATCTGCTCATAATATTACTTTGCAACAACTTGAAAATGATAGGACTGAGCTTGTTGAGGTTAAATCTGCTCTATGTGAAAAATGCTTAGAGTCTAGCAAGTTAGTTTCTTCTTTAGTGGTTGATTCTAGCCTTTGCACTTTCTGGATAAAATGCAAACATGAAGTCAAAGATATCTTAGAAGCAGTTAGAGCTAAATATGACAAGCTTAAGGACAGTATTGAGTCTGCTACATGTGCTTCTTGTCCAGCTCTTAAACTCAAAACTGCATTATATAAGGAGAAATATGCTAGAGCCATTAAAGGTAAAACATGTGAATCATGTGTTAATCTTAGAGAAGAAAATGCTTATCTTGAGGATACCTTAGAAAAATTCTCTAAAGGTAAGAAACAATTAAACATGATTCTGGACAAGTCTAAAACTCCTTATAAGAAGTAAGGACTAGGGTACAATTATGTCCAAGATAATTCTAAGCCAAAAGTTACTCAAGTCTTGAAAAATGGGTTAGTTGAATTCAAAACCCAACCTGCAAAAACTATCTTTAAATCTGCATATTTTGCCCAACCTTCTGTTAAGTCAAAGGGTGCTTCTCCCAGTGGTATCATGTATCATTGCACATGTTGCAAAAAGAGTGGGTATTTGGTTGAGTTCTGTTGGCGAAGGTTGAAAAATGATAAGAAATTTTTTGCTAGAATTTCACCCAATCAACCTAGAGCTTTTATGAGACATGGTAACATAGAAAAGAAGAAACCTGGTTTAGGATTTGTGTCACATGGTCATCATCATGCTCTTACAAAGGATAACACTCATGTTAATTTAACCATTGCTCATGACAGAACTTCAAATAGAATCAAGGATAGCACTTCTGCTTTGCATACTACTCGCAGACGTGTGTCTCAGTACTGGGTTCCTAAGTCTTGTTTAACTAACCCCAGTATTGAGACACATCGTTCTTATGTGCCTTGATTTTTAGGATTACCGCGGAAAGAGGAAGGACATGTGGTTCGTCAACTCCGGCTGTTCACGTCACATGACCGGAGACTCAAGATGGTTAACCTCCTTCACGCGGTCGACGGGTGATGATTTCATCACTTTTGAAGATGATAATCAAGGGCAGATTGAAGGAACACGATCAATCAGGGTAAACGATAATTTCATCCTCAAGGACGTCGCCCTTATGGACAAGCTAAGGTTTAATTTGCTTTATGTCTCTCAACTTCTTGATGATGGCTATGAGACTAGATTTAGGAAAAATGCTTGTCGGGTGCTTGATTCAACTAGTGAGCTTGTTTTTGGGATTACTACAGTTGTTAGGATCTTTGGAGCTGATTTTTCTGAATCTCTTGCTGGTTCTCTCAAATGCTTGATTTCATCGTCTTCTTCGAAGTTTCGCTTGGCACCGCTGCTTGGGGCACATTGGTTTTTATCATCTGACGCGAGTTAGCAACCTTGAGCTCATGAGAGGTTTGCCCAAACTCAAAGCCGTCAAGGATGCTGTATGCGCGCTCTGTAGGCATGGAAGCAAGTTGCTGCCTCACACCCTTCAGTGACTATGGTCATGACTGACGGACCGGGATAGTTGCTTCATATGGATACTGTTGGTCCTACTAGGCTTCGGTCAGTTGGTGGAAAATGATACATTCTTGTCAGAGTTGAAGATTTTTCTAGATACACTTGTGTGTTCTTTCTTGCTTCGAAGGATGAACCTTTTGATCATTATCATGATCTTGTTCTTCGTTTGGCTTCTGAACTTCCGGGTGCCTTGAGAGTGATCTGTAGTGACAATGGCACGGAGTTCAAGAAATGCTTCATTTGCTTCTTTTTGTGTTGAGTGTGGAATTGAGCATCAGTTCTCTTGTCCACACGTCCCTCAACAAAATGGCATTGTGGAAAAGAAGAACAGGACTCTAGTCGAGATGGCTAGGACAATGCTAGATGAGTATAGCACACCGAGGAGATTTTGGGCTGAAGTTGTTGCTACTGCTTACCATATTGCTAATCATGTCTTTTTGAGACCTTCTTTGGGCAAGACTACTTATGAGCTTCAATTTTGTAGAAAACCCTCTGTCTCGCACTTTCGAGTCTTTGGATCTAAATGTTTTATTCTCAAGACATGAAATCTAGATAAATTTGAGTCAATAACTTTTGATGGTATATTTCTGGGTTATCCTACAGATTCGAGGGGTTTTTGGGTTTTTAATGCTGAAACTAACCTTGTTCAGGAGACATGCAATGTCACTTTTGATGAGACTAGCCCTAGAGCTAGATCAGATACTTCAGGTGATACATAGGTGACAGAGAGCATATTTATAGAGCAAGATGATGAAGGACTGGATGACGTTCTTCCACCTGCTGCTGTTGACGCTCCTATTCCAACACAAGAACCTGTTGTGACTACTTCGCCTTCAGATGAGTCTCCTGCTGTATCTTCATCATCAGCAGTACCTACAGAGGTCGAAGAGATGCTTTCCTCTCCGGGTGCACCACTTCACATTCAAAGGCAGCACCCTCCGGACCAGATGATAGGTAATCTCCATGAGCGAGTCACTCACTCCAGGTATAATGATCCAAACCTCTACTCTCATTGTGGTTTTGTTGCTTCTTTCGAAACTCGCGATATATCACATGCTTTATCGGATTCTAGCTGGGTCAATGCCATGCATGAGGAGTTAGAGAATTTTGAGAGGAATAAGGTTTGGAACCTAGTAGAACCTCCTAGTGGCCATAATGTTATAGGAACCCGCTGGGTTTTAAAAAACAAACAAAATGAGGATAGTTCTGTGATTAGAAACAAGGCTAGGTTGGTAGCTCAGAGCTGTAGCCAAGTTGAGGGATTAGATTTTGATGAGAACTTTGCTCCTGTTGCTAGACTAGAAGACAATCGTATTTTGCTTGCATTTGCTGCATCTAAGGGCTTTAGATTATATCAGATGGATGTTAAAAGTGCCTTTTTAAATGGTTTCATAGAGGAAAAAATTTATGTTAAGCAACCCCCAGGCTTTGAGAATCCCAAGTACCCACATCATGTATTCAAGCTATCCAAAGCCTTATATGGTCTTAAACAAGCCCCTAGTGCATGGTATGATAGACTTAAGACCTTTTTGCTTAAGAATAATTTTGAGATGGGTAAGTTAGACAAGACTTTGTTCATTCTTAGGCGTAGTAATGACTTCCTGCTTGCTCAAATTTATGCTGATGATATTATTTTTGGTGGTTCTTCTTATGCTCTAGTTTCTAGCTTTTCTGAGACTATATCTAGGGAATTTGAGATGAGTATGATGGGAGAGCTCAATTGCTTCTTGGGGCTCCAAATCAAGCAATGCAAGAAAGGGATCTTCATCTATCAGACGAAGTACACTAAGGATTTGCTCAAACACTTCGACATGGGTGACTGCAAGCCGATCTTCACTCCCATAGCGACTTCGACTGTTTTGGATTCAGATGAGGAAGGAGAAGTCGTGGATCAACGCGAGTATCGCAGCATGATCGGCTCCCTCCTGTACCTGACGGCTTCAAGACCAGACATCCACTTCACGGTCTACCTTTGTGCGAGCTTTCTCGCGTCTCTGAGAACTTCCCATCGCGAAGCCGTTAAGCGCATATTCAGGTATTTACAATCTACCCTCTTGTATGGCATTTGGTATTCCTGTTCGTCATCTTTGTCCATTCGGGGGTTTTCTTATTCTGATTTTGCGGGCTGTCGGCTAGATAGGAAGAGTACCTCAGGCACTTGTCACTTCCTAGACACTTCTCTTGTTTCTTGGTCTTCTAGGAAGCAGTCTTCTGTTGCACAATCCACTACTTAAGCTGAATATGTAGTTGCTGCTAGTTGCTGTAGTCAGATTTTGTGAATGGTAACCACTCTTAAGGACTTCGGGTTAAATTTTGCTAGTGTTCCGCTTTTCTGTGATAACACTTCTGCCATTAATATTGCTAAGAACGCTGTGCAGCATTCTAGGACCAATCACATAGACATTCGCTATCACTTCCTTAGAGACCATGTCTAAAAAGGTGATATTGTGCTGCACTTCGTGGAGTCCGAGGCTCAACTAGCTGATATACTCACCAAGCCTTTAGACCCAACTAGGTTTGCCACCTTGAGGAGTGAGTTAGCGGTAATTTATCCCTATGGGTTGGTTTGAGGGGAGTTCGATCTTTTCTGATCTTACCTTTGTAACACGCTGGCTATTCAGTAGCAAAGATGTCACACAAATATAACAAAGATACTAATAGTACACAACATTAACAGGTTAATGAGGCTCAATCATCAATATCCCATAAGGAACGACGATAAACGATTAACAGATTCATGGGAAGGATTGGAAAACAATCATAAAACGACGTACAGTAAGCATTACCAAAATTGGATTATTACAATATGGAAATTTATCAAATAGTTGACATGACTGAAAGATAACATTAGTTATTATGGTTTGATAAAGGTGTTGTGCAAACGTCCGACTACCCCACAAAAGGTCTTGCCTTCTTCCTCATTTACCTAAATAAAACATACAAAGCAAGGATGAGCCAAAGACTCAGCAAGTACATTTAACGAATAACTGAAACATCAAGAGAACAAGGTAATCACAATCCACTTGTAAACACTTCTCTGAATATTTATGGAAATGCATGGAATGGAATAATGCAAAGAAGGAATGGACTGCTCATAACTTATCTGCAGATAGTGAGTGACACACCGCTGGTGTTCACTTAA
This sequence comes from Hsuehochloa calcarea, assembly GCA_036346395.1. NCBI lineage: Eukaryota > Viridiplantae > Streptophyta > Magnoliopsida > Poales > Poaceae > Hsuehochloa > Hsuehochloa calcarea. The sequence goes on from CM070604.1 coordinate 27,083,092, forward strand.
GCCCGCATTTAACAAAGTCCGGGACCCAAATGCCGTATGAAGAACGTTCACACGGTGTCCAAATCGCCCACATTGAAATGGTGGGTCTTACATACCCACATTGAAATGGTGGGTATCATGTGCCCATACTGGAATTGATGGGACTCACAAAATTCCACTCCCATGGAAGGAAATAGAACAACATGAATGGAATGAATCAATGAATATGAATGTCATTAACTGAAATCACATGATGTATCCATTCAAAACGAAATAAATATCATGGACGAATATCAAGAACATTCATTATCTTCTCTCACAAGAATTATCACTTGAACCAGAATCGACATCATGGATGAATAACAAGGACATTCACAAACATATCACATCATCAAGCAACAGTCGAAATCAACATATTTTGACATAAGGTACTTGCATGTAATGGAATATGGATGTTGCTTAACACTTTCGATTGAAAACATGGATCTTGGAAACATTAGAAAGAACACAACCACAAATCATTCATCAAGGTGAAGGATTGCAATGTACTTGCCTTTCGCGTTGCGACGCGTTAGTAAGCAACGAAGGTGTTCCCACACGTGATGCTTCGCCGCCTACATAAGTATATTCCCGAAATAAGAACAACGATATTACATTGCTACCGGTGTTCTACAATATCTCCTGACTACCCAATATACCGCACAGACCCGACTTGAAAACAAACTATTCAACCAGATTTCAGCCCTTCTGATCGGCGGTACGAGAAAAATCGTAATTAAATATCCGTAACTCATAATGAAATGAAACCAGTGCTCAAATAATCTTAACGTACCAGGCTACAAAACTCTAGTTGGTGTGATCCTTTGATTCGGCCAAAACAGTGGCCTAAACAACAGTTGAAAACACTAACAAATATCTGTCCAGATTTCGGAACAGTGGTAAAGAAAATGACATAACTTTTATTCTACTGATTCAATATAGGTGATCTTTATCAACTTGGAGGTGATCTTTATTAACTTGGAAATATAATTTAAAGGGCTACAATAACCTATTGGGGTGGAAGTTCTGAATCTGACTCTAACTAGATCAAAACCGAGGAACAAACTGACAGTCCCCATATCTCAGACAGACAAAACAGCGCGCGGTTAAAATTCCATAACTTTTGATTTGCAACTCTAAAATTTTTGTTCTTTATCAACGTGGAAAGCTTACTTAATTATCTACAACATTCGTTTTGGGTAGCCTTTCTGATTCGGCATCTCAGTAATTCATAATGGCCAGACAAGTAAACTACCAAATCTCGTCAGCTCTCGTAAATAGTCGCACGAAAATGGCCATATCTCCTAAACCGTAGCTCCAAATCAGATGATCTCGGTACCTAAAGAAAGCTAAGACCAAGGGATACAACTTTCTAATAGGTGGAAAGATCAGAAATTGTATGGAACTTACCCAAATCGGACGAATAAACCTGGCGCAGTGGGAAGGAGAAGGGTGGCGGCTCCAAGTGGGGGAAAGGGGAGGGGAGGGGGAGTGGGAGGGAGTCTCTAGGGTTTTGGGGGAGGAGACCCTCCCCCCTTGGCCAGCCCCGCTAATGGGCCTCCCAACTGGCGGCGGCCCAAGCCCAGGTTGCTGGAGAAAAGCTAAAAACCCCCCGACCAAAAAGGAAATTCAGATTTTCCGATTAGCTTCCTCTCCCGAGACTTCTTCTAATACGCCGATATACTTTTGGGGTATTACAACCTTGTTCTTTTGATCTTTTCTTGTTCTTTTCTGGACTTATTGATTGTAATATTCTAAAAAATAAATAGTAATAATAAATAAATAAATATTAACGTCTTAAGGGCTTGTGCGTAATTAATCAAATAGAATACGTGAAAATAGGATATTTCAGAGTTTTTAAGAGCTATATAAATAGATTGTGGGAATTCTAGAAACCCTAGCCATATTTTCTTTTCTTTTTTCTCTCCACCCAGCCGCCGCACACCCTATTGCGCCGTCTTTTTTTTTCTCTCGGCGCCTGCTCGCGTGTTGGCGTCCCTTGCCATCTAGTGCCTGACCGCGTGGAGCCGGTCGCCCATCGCGTTGAGGCAATTTGCTGTTTGTGTCGCCGTGTGAAGATTTGGTTTTTTTTTGGCTAGTAGTCATCACGTGATTCCTTGGAGCTTTGGCCAGCGCGAGGGAAGTCGCCAGCGCTTTCGCTTGCCGTGCGCGTGTGCCCGAGACGCCTTGCCGTGTGGATTTCAGCCAGCGGCTCCTGTGATTGCCGAGCGTTCGCATGCATGAATTACTAGCGCAGCCATGTCTTCATGAGTGCACACGCCGTGATACGGCCATATCTACAACCAAAGCATTGCAAAAGGTAAAACAAAATGTTGTGAAGGCCGATAGGGTGGATGGGGATGCTGGCCAACGAGAGGGAACGTTCTCTCGGGATAAAACCCTAGCGCTGCGCGCATACCAAGAAGGATATGTGGTGGTATGGCGGCAAGGGTTGCATTACGCCGAAGAAGCATCAATGTATGGAACAAGTTCGTGCAAGAAGCTAAGAGGAGGAAAGCCCACAACACAAGAGAAACCAAGAGGGAGATTTGGCCATGCATGGAGAGGACACCAGGAACATGGCATGTGGGTTGGGTCAGTTTGGATCCAATTCAGACAGCTAATTGGTGATTAATATTTTATTCCAAAACTAGAATAGTTTAAATTCTAATTTTTTTAAAAAAAAAGAAAGAAAAAAAGTATTTTTTGCTTGGATTATCTGTTCACGTGAACAAGAATCGACTTGACATCGCTCACGCGGAATGAGAATCGGACACTGCATCGTAGCAACGGACTTCGTTCATCCATTTTTGTGCTTGCGTGGGAGGCTATATAAACCCCCCCCCCCCATGGCCGCACCATATGGAGGAAAAGTTATGATTTAGATAATAAAAATCAGAAAAAGCCGTTTTGGCGCATATCGTGTGTTCTTGAGTCGTGATATGAGTTGGAGAGATTGAGGGAGAAAAATTGAGAGCAAGATCAAGATATTTATCTCTTGTTTCGGAGTACTATTCACCTAACGCTAGTATTTGCAATTCAATCTATTAGATTGGTTTGTGAGTATATTGATTTTCTTACGATTCAATTCACCGAATTGGTTTGTGAGATTGCTACTGATCTTTCGATTGTACCGTGAAAGATTGGGCCAACAATCAGGATTCATCTAATCAACTAGGTGGATCCGTATCACGCCGGCTGTGTAAAAGAACATCACACACTGTCAAAAAGGTAAAAGAACATGAAACATTCATTGTGTGTTGGCATTATTCGTGGCTACCGAATCATTATTCGTGGGTAATGATCTGACTTACTCCTTCCTTGTTTTCTTATTTTAATTAGAGATTAGAATCGAGATTATTTAGAGAGGATTCTATAATTTTTAGTCGAAGGGCCGATTATTAGATCTGTTTAGCCTGCTGTTCTGTTGAACGATTTATTCGGGTACCTTAATGGCGAATTTTGAAAATGTCATCTACTAGTTAAGTGTAGATAATTTTGATATATTTCTATAGCATATTTTATCATGTCGAGCGGACAAGTAGATTTCGAGATATGATTTTCGGAAGACTGCTGTCATTGTGGTTGTCGTCTTTCGGCGCTGTTCTGGTAGACTGCGGATTAAAAATAGTGAATCCACTAATTAGAGTTTTTGATCTACATGAAAGATGTAGATAATTGTCCAATGGTTCTGTAGAATTTAAGAACTCGCATTTTGGTTGGGTAAAACAAAAGTTATGAATTTAGTAAGACCTGCTGTTCCGAAGCGGACAGATCGGTTTTCCGGGTTAAAAACGGAGGGTTAGATGATTTAATTGGAAGTATTCGTAATCTAAGAAAATGTGGAGAATTTTGTGTAGAATCCAGAACAGGGTGATTTGTCGTGATCGGACTTTTGAGTCAAAAGTTACGTTCGTTTTAGTACCAAGGCAGTAATGGGTAACTATTCGGTACCGGAGTAACGTGGTATATTTGGGGACGTGTAGGAGCGATGTCGATTGATTGTTGTTCTTATGATGCTGTAGCTTGTATTGAAATTTGAATATTTAATGTAGGAGAGGCGTCGTGCCTGTTGCCACTTCTAGCCAAATCGTGCGTCGCAACTAGTAAAGGCAAGTGCATGGTAGACAGCGATCAATGATTGATCACTATTTTCTTTATCTTCTATTACCATTATTGTTGTGCTTTTATTTTATTTAATTTGCAAACAATGGAATGATATGGTTATATCTTTGTTGATAATCATGATGAAAAGTTGGATATGTTATATATTATGGAGTGTGCATGATTGCATTCATAAGCATCTTTGCATATGAGCAGGTGATCATGAATGATCACAACTCCACGGGAGTGGAGGAGGTCCCCGATCCTTATGGAGGAACGGGCTTGAGAGTGAATGTTGTCGCGAGCATTCACTCATGCTATACCGGTATACGCGAAAGAAGTGCATGTGGACATGTAGATTAGATTTGCATTGATACATGAAATTAATGGATGTGAATCAAAGAGAAGATAACTGCATGAGAATGCTAATAGAAGTACCTATGATGATAATGAAGTTATTGAATGCTGTTGATTTATTATTGTTCGTTGTTTATGGATGTGTTTGCTGAGTCGTGGACTCACCCTTGCTCTTTTGTTGTCTTCAGTGATCTTCGAGGGCGCCAGAATCGAGAGCGTAGTAGAGCACATGGACAACACATGATCATTTGCCATAAGAATCTTTTCATTCAAAATTGGATTACTCTTGGACATGTTAGAGGTTGAATAAAGTTTAGGACAACGTTTTGGACTAGACTATCTGTTTTAATGATTTGGATTCATTGGTTGGTGCTATTTTGGACTATTTACCTGGTTATATTCCCCTTGCTTATTTATTATCGTTTGATCCATAATTATGCATGTTCTTTTGTGATCCATGGATTATGTTTATTGTTGTTTTCTTGCTGAAATTTTATAGTGTGTCGATAATTATTAGTTTAGAGAGTAGTTTAGTGGCATTCCAGGCTCAGTGTTGGGCTGGGGTGTTACATTGATCTTTTAAAACTTTTTAGGTTTTTAGGCTTTTATTGCATTTCATTGTATCATATTGCATTCATATGAAAAAAATCCAAAAAGATGCATTGTAATATAAGCTTTTCTGCATATGTCTTAAAATTGATGAAGCTTTGCCTATTACCCTTAGGAGTTTTAGTATTTCAATTCTTGCTCAATGCCATGTCTAGTTCTTTGACTTGCTAGAATTATCATGCTTTCACATATACATATAAGTCTTTGCTGTATGAGCTAGAACTCTAGAACAACTCGAACTAAAAATTGCATTTTGTGGATGTTTTAGCTAGTTGCGCAATTAGTGCTCCTCTTGTGACATTGGCCTTGTCAGAATTGCCTTTTTAGATCCAAACGTAGCACCTCCGGGTTAACCCTTTTACACGAAGCGAGGACGAAAGTGTAAGTGAGGTGCTATGTGTAGGCGGGTCATTCCTACCTGAAATGGGCATTGAGCTGATTTTGGGTCAGGGTGTTACAGATGGTATCAGAGCGGGCTTTAGGTCCGTGGTGAATAGATTAACAACATAGTCAAACTAAAATTGTTAAAATTTGTTTTAGTTTTAGAAAATCAACTAAAATTTGCTAATGGTTAACTAACCTAAAATTTGACACACTAGTGCACAGTAGGTTAGAGAGAGGTACGAATATAGTTTTACGCTTCCGTTATGTTGTTTATTGATGGATGATTTTATTTTGATCTTTGAACTCATTGTGTATTGTTGATTGTGGTTGATAGCTATGCCGAGGGGTAGAGGACGTGGTCGTGGTGGCCGCGGTCGTGGAGGTCGGGGCCGCGGGCGAGGTTCCGTGGAGCCACCTCCGTCGAGCGCTTGAGTCGATGGCGAGGGGGTTCTTTGTTGACCCGCCTCGGTTGTGGTCGTGATGAGACCCCGCTTTCTTGAGAGTTGGTGGGAGAGATCCGTGTTTTCGTCAACAGCGCCCCACATTCTGTCGCGGCATCCGTTGTTGCTCTGCCGCACATCCACCGGTTCGAGGCGCGATGTCACTCGAGAGTGGATGGGGTTGAGGTTGGATCTGCTTGACGGGCCTGCACACCGATCCAGCAAATGGACTGGTTGCGCTACATGGAGAGGCAGTTTGGAGCTTTAGAGATGTCTTCACCTCAGAGGGTCCGTTTTGTAGCCTTTCAGCTGAAAGGGCAAGCGGATATTTGGTGGGAGGGCGTGTTGTCTTCGAGGACCGCCACTCAAGGTCCAGTCACTTGGGAGGACTTTGTTGATCAGTTCAAGGGGAAGTTCTACCCCTACTCATTTGTTGAGAAGATGGAGGTTGCCTTGACAACCTTTGCTCAGGGGAAGAGGTCTATCGCTGAGTATGAGGCTGAGTTCAACAACATGATTCGCTTCGTCCCTTCGGTAGCAAACGATGATCTTCAGAAAGCCAAGAGGTTCCGTCGGGGTCTCAATTCTGAGTACCGGCATCTGTTGGGAGCTACTCCACTCCGTGACTACAGCTCTTTTTGCGGAGCAAGCTAGGGGCATGGAGTTGGAGATGCACTCACAAAGGGGCGCAAGCCTCCGTGGATCGTTGCTTCGGTGGTGACCGGAAGAGGAGCTCTAGTGAGGGAAGTGGGTCTGCTCAAACACCTTTCAAAAATTCAAGGAGGACCGCAGCCCTTCAAGTCTAAGCAATCGAGGCCGTTTTCTTCTTGGCGCCTCGCCCTTTTGCAGAGTACTCGGCTCTTCGTCTGCCCTGTAGGCGTGGCATGCTTTGCTTTAAGTGCGGTGATGGACACTGCTACCGCTGAAAGTGCCCTTGGACGGAGAGTGTCGTCGATGTGGCCGATCGGGTCACAAGGAGCGGGTGTGTCGCCGTAACCCCGCTTAGCGTGATCAAGTGGGAGCTCGTGCCATCTTCTTCTTGATGGGTCCTCGCCGAGGATCTTTCCGGATGATGATCGCTCCTCCGTCACGCCATTTCCTTCACTTGGGCGCCTAAAGAGGGTACTATCGGCACCGCCACCTTCGCACCGCTTCAGTTGCACGACCGCTTTAATCGCACCGCCACAAGAGATTGTTGGGGCTCTCGCCGCCTCAAATGCCGTTTTTTCGCCATGGCGCCACCGAGTGTACGCCATGCCCACAATGGAGTCCACGGTCGTTCCGACGTGGTGATGTGTACTTTGCTTGTGGATTCGTTTGATGCTTTAGTCCTTTTGATTCAGGGCTACCTTTTCGCTTGTCTCAACCGTTTGCTAGGAGAGCGAACTTGAGTATGCAAAGGATTTCTCGATCGGTGTTGGTTAGTTCTTGTTGGACCGTAAAGGCGACTAGAGGGGGTGAATAGGAGCACGCTCACTTTTTCACAAATTATGAACTCAATACAATTTCACTCCAAGAGCTATTAGAAAGCTATGAAGATCAATATACCAAGACAAATGGAAGACTAGTATTGAATCCAATTAAACCCCTAAGCAATGCTACAAAAATCAACTAAGATTGCAAAGACTCACAAAGACGGGCGGTCGATCACTGGACCCAATCGGTCGGACCGATTGCGGGCGGTCCGACCGGCGTTAGTCAAGGCGGTCGGACCGCTCCAAAATCGGTCCGACCGGTGATGACGGGCGGTCGACCGGCCGACTCGTAACCGATCCGCAACAAGAAAATCACCGATGACGGTTGCAATTAGGTGAAACTTTTGATTCTCAACTCTAATCTTTATGAAACTTTGCACACACCTTCTATATGCTATTGAGGACCTATTCCAATCGAATATTATGATAATTCTTGGAACGATCTTGAGCAATTGCCAATTGATTAATGTAAGGTCTAAAACCGCAAGAACGAAAACTTGATCCTAAAGCTTGTTCGTGAGGGATTGATGATCAAGATGATGCTAGATAGATTCACACATATCACAGCAAGCTAATTCACATGAAAGAATCAATCACAAACTCATGGATCAAAGAAAGCCCTAAAAACACGAAATTGAAAGCAAGAACTAAAAGAGACTTATCTCAAGCAAACCTTGCATAGATTGATTTCGTGATTGTTGTCGGATTACATCCACACCATCATGGATCGCTGGATAATCAAAGATCACAAAATTCACCACAAACCATCAAGAGCCCTAGCCTCCACCTCAACTCCCTAAAGACAATTAGGGTTTTGAAACATAAAAGGCAAGAGAGAGGGGTGCCACCACCTCCTCCTATTTATAGTGGAGGCCTAAAACTCTTAGGGTTTGACTCTCTTGGGCTCCGCTAAAGCCCACTAACAAACGGGTCACACACGCACGCTTCGCAGCGCCGCCTTTAACTTTTGACCTAAACCGCTTCACCATGCGCCATGGATTTGCCAATAGGTCACCATTGTCCATCTTGTGTCACACTTGAGTCGTTGACTCACCCGCATCGCCAATCGCTCGACCTCAACTCTCCAAGTCTAGTCCCGATCCTCCTCGCCGCTGACCGTCGCTGACCACCAAGCAACCCGCACAACCACGCATAAGCAAACACTAATTCGGGAACAAGTTCTTCACAACTTGACCCATGTTAGTCAAAACATGCATCATGCAAACCATATGCCACGATACCAATGACTTTGACCTAACAAATCAACATCGCCACGGTTGGCCGACGCTCAAGTAGAAACCGGTCCGACCGCTCCAGTGAGCGGTCGGATCGCCCATGGCGGCCGGACCGCTCCTCGTGAGCGGCCGGACCGCCTTGGGACTTAGCCGAAATTCAAGCTTCCAAATTCAAACCTTCGAAATTAAAACCAATAGAACTTTTATCGAGACTCCAAAAATCATGAGACCAAGTGCATTGGGATCCCTCACTTGCCTACAACACCTATTTTTGGCCCACTGCTTTTGACCACTTTGGTCATCGCCGTCCGATCGCCCCACATGGCCGGTCCGACCGATTTGGGACCGGTCGGATCATTGTGCAAGGACCGGTCGGACCGCCCGTCCCGAATACCAGTAGCTTTGTCGAAAACGCGTGAAACGACAAACCGTAAACGCCATTGCCAATTGTCACATCATCCTAAGATCCGAGCATATCCCCATGAAATCCACAATCTCCCCTTGATGAACACATTGGCAATTATCCAAAAATGTAAGTAAGAAGTTTGAAAACGAGTTTACTCGCAGTTTACGCACAAAGGCACAACTTGGTCCATAAGCAAGAAAAAGCAATGTAAGTGACCAAGCTGGCATCAGAATAGTATATGCATGTGAGACAAGGCAAAAGTAAGCATAAAAACTTTGATTTTAAAAGGGTCAAAATCTCACATAAGGTCCATATGAAAGAACAATTGTTCAATTGACCTATGATCATTGTGAGGATAAAAGAATGCAATTCAAGTTCGTAATATTCAATAAGACAATAAGAATGCAACTCAAGAACTCCCCTCACTATGATCCTCAAATTTCAAATTTTCGCCCCTTTGTACAAACTTCTCCCCAACAACTTCTCCCCAAAGAAAGAAATATATTCTCATTAACACATCTTCTCTTCTCATTTAACACATCTTCTCCCCCTTTGACAATGGATTCATCAAGGAATCACGCCTTCCTCTCATCCAGAGATAAAAATATAGAATAAAGAAAGAAGCAGAAACAGAAGAAGCATAAAGAGGAGTATGCATGAAGTGCAATGGAGTGGCTTCATTTTTTTGTATTTTTCAATTTTGATTACAAGAAGCTTTGGAGATTACCCAAAAGAACAATCTAGTATCTCTAATATTGCACAAACAAAGATATCAAGCCCGACAAATACTAGCAAGATCATGGTAAGACATATATATCAAAGCTAAGCACAAAGGCTCAAAAGTAAAGCAAGAGATTTGATCAATTTAAGCAACGCTCAAATTCAAAGAAGTTCATCAACAGGATCCTAAAGTGAAATTGGCCATGTCAAAATATCAAAGTGAGATCAAAATCTAACAAAGACCACATTAAGAGTCAATCAAGTCCCGTATTGAATCATTTTGCTCAATATTTTGTAAACGCCCATTTGTCAACATTTTTCTCATTTGCATTGAATATTGAAGTTGACTAATGATCTAACTTAGTGACAAGATCCCGGACTAGGAGCCATCCACAAACTCATCCTAAGCTTCGACCAAAAGTTGATTAAAGGTATATCTTAGTAAAGAAGATCCCGGACTAGGAGCCATCCACAAACTCTTTCTAAGCTTCTACCGGGCGACAAATCTTGAGGTTCATGTCATTTCGACAAGCGGTCCCCATGAGATCGTTCTGTTCATCAAACTATCTCCAAGTTCATGTCATTTGACAAGCGGCCTCGTAAGAATAGTTTGGCACAATTTAAGCATAAGACAATCTTGATTTTCATTTTTCACATGAGCAGCTTTAGAATCTCAAGAACACAAAAGCTCAAGTAATGGTCAATTTTAGATCAAAGAGCTAACAAAGCAATTCGACAGGCCAATGTCACAAGAGGAGCACTAATGCAAGAACTCGCTAAAACATCCACAAATTGCAATTTCTTAGTTTGAGTTGTTTAAAAGGTTCTAGCTCATATAGCAAAGACTTAGCTACACATGTAAAAGCATGATAATTCTAGCAAGTCAAAGAACTAGACATGACATTGAGCAAGATTTGAAATACAAAAGCTCTAAAGGGTAATAGGCAAAGCTTCATCAATTTTAAAAATAAGGTAAAATCTTATATTACAATGCATCTTTTTGGTTTTTTTCATACCATTTGTTGTAACCACTTGTTGGAGTTTTCATATGAATGCAATATGACACAATGAGATGCAATTAAAAAGCCTAAAACCTAAAAAGTTCAAAAGATCACTAAGTTCAAAAAGAACAATAAAAGATCAAAAGAACAAGGAAAGATAAGAAAAATATCAAACTCCCCCTCAAACCAACCCATAAGGATAAATTACCCTAACTCGCTTCTTAAGGAGGAAAATCTGGTTTGATCTAAAGGCTTGGTAAGAATATCTACCAATTGAGCTTCGGACTCTACGAAGTGCATCACAATATCACCTTTTTCAACATGATCTTTAAGGAAGTGAAAGCGAATGTCTATGTGTTTAGTCCTAGAATGTTGCACTGGGGTTTTTAGCAATATTAATAGCGAAGTGTTATCACAGAAAAGAGGAACACTAGCAAAGTTTAACCCATAATCTTTCAAAGTGGACGTCATCCACAAAATCGACTACAAAGAACTAGCAAGAGACTACATACTCCGCCAAGAAGTGGATTGTGCAATGTAAGACCGCTTCCTAGAAGACCAAGAAACAAGAGAAGTGCCTAGGAAGTGACAGTGCTCGAGGTACTCTTCCTATCTAACCGACACCCATAAAATCGAATCAAAACCTCTAATGGACAAAGTCAAGAGCAGGAATACCAAATGCCATATAAGAGGGTAGAGTGTAAATACCGAATATGCGCTTAACGGCTTGGCGATGGGAAGTTCTCGAGACGCTCAAATCTTGCACAAAGGCATACCGTGAAGTGAATGTCCGTCTCGAGGCCACAAATACGAAGGGAGCCGATCATGTCTGCAGTACTGCTGATCCACGACTCTCCTTCCTCATCTGGATCCAAAACAATGAGGTTGCCATGGAGTGGAAATTGGCTTGCAGTCACCCATGTTGAAGCGCTTTAGTAGATCTTTAGTGTACTTCGTCTCGATGGATGAAAGTTCCTTCCTTGCATTGCTTGATTTGAAGTCCCAAAAGTAATTAAGCTCTCCCATCATACTCATCTCAAATTCTCGGACATAGTGTCGAAAAGTTGGAAACAAGAGCATTAGAGGAACCACCAAAAATAATATCATCCACGTAAATTTGAGCAAGCAAGAAGTCATTGTCACGTCTAACAATAAATAGAGTTTTATCCACTTTACCCATCTCAAAATTATTTTTAAGCAAGAAGGTCTTAAGTCTATCATACTGTGCTCTAGGGGCTTGTTTAAGACCATATAATGCTTTAGATAGCTTGAAAACACGATTTGGATATTTAGGATCCTCAAAACCAGGGGGTTGCTTAACATACACTTCCTCATCTATGAAACCATTTAAAAAGGCACTTTTAACATCCATCTGATATAATTTAAAACCTTTTGATGCAAAGAAAGCAAGGTAATGCGAATGGCTTCTAGTCTAGCAACAGGAGCAAATGTCTCATCAAAATCTAACCCCTCAACTTGGCTGAAACCCTGAGCTACCAATCTGGCTTTATTTCTAACCACAGAACCATCCTCACCTTGTTTATTCTTAAACACCCAACGGGTTCCTATAACATTATGACCACTAGGAGGTTCTACTAGGTTCCAAACTTTGTTTCTTTCAAAATTCTCTAACTCCTCATGCATGGCATTTACCCAGCTAGAATCAGATAAAGCATGTGATATATCGTGGGTTCAAAAGAAGCAACAAAAGCCGAATGAGAGTAGAGATTTGGATCATTATACCTGGAGCGAGTGACTCGCTCATGTAGATTACCTATTATCTGTTCCGGAGGATGCTGTCTCTGAATGCGAAGTGGAGCGCCCGGGTGAGATGTCGTTTCTTCGACCTCCGCAGGTACTGCTGATGATGATGATGCAGCAGGAGCCTCAACTGAAGGTGAAGTAGACGTAGCAGGTTCTTGTATCAATATGGGCGCCTCGGCAGCAGCAGATGAGGGAATGACATTAGCTTCGTCCTCATCTTCCTCCACAAAAATGCTTTCACACCAGTAAATCATCTCAGAGCAATTGATCTAGCCTGTGGCTAGTCTCATCAAAAGTGACATTACAAGTCTCCAATAATGTTAGTCTCAGATTAAAACTCAAAACCCTCGAATGAGCGGGATAACCTGTAAATACCCCATCAAAAGTTCTTGATTCAAATTTATCTAAGTTGTCTGCCTTAAGGATAAAATATTTTGATCCAAAACTCAAAATGCGAAACAGAGGGTTTTCTACCAAAACGAAGCTCATAAGGAGTCTTGCCTAAAGAAGGTCTCAAAAGACACGTTGGCAATATGGCAAGCAAGAGCAATAGCTTCGCCCAAAATCTCCTGTGCTATACTCATCTAGCATCGCCCTAGCCATTTCGACTAAGGTCCTATTCTTCCTTTCCACCACGCCATTTTGTTGAGGGACGTGTGGAGAGGAGAAGCGATGCTCAATACCACGCCAAAGACAAAAAGAAGCAAAGAAGCATTTTTGAACTCCGTGCCATTATCATCGCGAATCGCTCTCAAAGCACCAGAAGCTCGAAGCCAAACGAAGAACAAGGTCATGAAAATAACCAAAATCTTCATCTTTTGAAGTAAGAAAGAACACCCAAGTATATCTAGAAAGATCATCGACTATGACAAGAATATACCATTTTCCACCGATCGACGGACTCTAGCAGACCAACAAGATCCACATGAAGCAACCGTCCCGGTCCGTCACCATAACCATAGTCACGTAAGGGTGTGAGGCGGCAACTTGTTTGCCATGCCTCTGGCGCACATACAACATCCTTGTGACTTTTAGTTTGGGCAAACCTCTCATAAGATCAAGGTTGCTAACTCGCGTCGATGATCAAAACCAATGTGCCCCAAACGCCGATGCCAAAGCCGTAAATCAAGAAGATGTAAGCAAACATTTAAGAGATCCAAAGAAGAGATTCGAAAAATCACCCCAAAATTCTACCAACTCTAGAGATTCCAAACACAAGCTCACCAAGAGAATCAAGCACACGACAAGCATTTTTCTTAAAAACCGCCTCATAGCCATCATCAAGAAGTCGAGAAAGCAGAAAGGAGATTATACCTAAGCTTGTCCACAAGAGCGACATCCTTTAGAATGAATTTGTTGTTCACCCTAATTGATCCTGCTCCTTCAATTCGCCTTGTGTATCATCTCCAAAGGTGATGAAGTCATCACCTGTTGCTCGCGTGAAAGAGGTGAACCATTTTGAGTTCCCGGTCATGTGGCGTGAACATCCGGAGTCAACGAACCACGTGTTCTTCCCCTTTCCGCGATAATCCTGAAAATCAAGGAACAAAAGAACGATGTGTCTCAACATCGAGGTTAGATAAACATGATTTAGGAATCCAAAGATCGAGACACACGTCTGCAAGGAGTATACAAACCAGAAGTACTATCCTTGATTTCATCTAACATTCGGTTATGAGCAATGTTTAAATTAAAATGAGACTTGAACTGTCCATGGGCGGTCTCGACTGTTGTTGTTTGGCGGTCGATCGGCGACCAAAACGGTCGATCCGTGATCACTCAATGCCGTCGACCGCCATCGATAAGCATTAAAATTAGGATATTTAGGAACATAATGATTTGCATGAGAGAAAAATCCTAATCCAGGTTTATTCTTTTCAATGTTACCATGTCTCATAGAAGCTCTAGATTGCATGAATGAAATTCTATCAAAATGTTTCCTATCATTTTTCAACCTACGCCAATGTAATTCAATCAAATGTCCACCTTTTTGCAATAAGTGCAATGGTACTTGGTACCACTAGAAGAAGCACCATTTGAATTAATACAAGGTTGGGCAAAGCCTGCAGATTTAAAAGATGTTTTTGCAGGTTGGGTTTTGAATTCAATTAAACCTTTTTCCAAGACTTGAATGACTTTTGGGTTTGAATTGTCTTGAAAAGAATTGAATCCTAAACCTTGCTTCTTATAAGGAGTTTTAGACTTGTCAAGAATCATGTTTAATTGTTTCTTACCTTTAGAAAATTTCTCTAATGTATCATGAAGGTAAGCATTTTCTTTTCTCAAGTTAACACAAGCATCACAAGTTTTATTCATAGATTTTTCCTTATACAAAGCAATTTCAAGCTTAAGAGTGGAACAAGAAGCACAAGTAGTATTTTCAATATTGTCCTTAAGCTTAACATATTTGACTCTAGCGACTTCTAAGATATCTTTGATTTCACGCTCTTTTCTAAACATGAAGTGCAAGGGCTAGAATCAAATACATCAAAAGCAATCAATTTACTAGATTCTAAACATTTTTCACAAGGAGCACTTTTAATTTCATTTAGTTCAGATCTAGCATTCTCAAGTTGTTGTACGAAATGTTATGAGCAGATTGTAACTTGGTAATTTCGAATGCATAGCATGACAAGATAAACATTCATCGTGTTCAAGAGTCTTAGCATTTTAAGCTCTACTTTCAGTTTGCTAATCTTTGACTCTAATTTCTTATTTTTGTCATAACAAATTCTAGCGCTTCATCTTGACTAAGCAATTGTTCAACTATAGAATCATATTTAGCGTAAAGCTCATCATAAGAAAAAGATACCTCATTATCATCAATGTCGTCCGTGTCACCATGAAGCACATGCCGCTGAAGTCTTTGGCCTTCCCTTTCTTTTGCCTTGAGGGATCTCCTCCTCCTTGTCCTCCTCACTCCCGGTATCCACATCGCTCAAGGATTGATCCTCAAAAGCGGCAAGGACCCTGTGAGCACCTTCACAAGCTTATTAGCCTCATACCTTGATTTGTTGAAAGGAGGCTTCTTCCAAGTCGGCTTTCCTTCCTTATGATTGCTCTTACCTTTCACTTGGGGCAATTTGTCCTGATATGATTGAGCTCACCACATTCATAGCATGTCACCGACCACCTCTCTTTTGTTTCTCACATTATTGTAGGCCCGTGTGAATTTTTTAGCTAGAAGAGCTAACTCATTTCAGAATACTTTCAAGCTCCTCTTCATGAATAGCGGATAAACAAGCAAATGAAAATCCGTAAGAAGATTCAAAAGAGTCATCAAAAGACTTTTTGAGAGGATCTGCTACCAAAGCTAAATTATCTTTCTTGGGATGATCAACTCTTTAATTTCATGAGTCTTGAGTTTACTATAAAGCAATTCTAAAGTAAGACTTGAAAGATCAATATTTTCCTCTATAGCAAGACCTTCATCTCCCACTCCTTGGTGTTGATTGCACCAAGAGATGGGTAGCATTTTCAGATTGAGAATATTCAATATAAACAGCTCTCATTTGATTAATTACTTTATTAAAGCGATCGAAATGTCATCGATGCTCTCTCCAGACGATCTCGAATTTATTGTATTCACGCTTGTAAACTGCTTGACGACCTTTTGATTTGGGACGAACCTCATGATATGTTTCGAGAGTGTTCCAAATTTCATGCGCATTGAAAGATTACAAATTCTATCATATTCTTGTCTACCAAGTGCACCATATAAAAGATTCTTAGCCTTATTGTTGTTAGCCAAAAGAATTACGAAGTGTGTAGCAATTTCGGGAATAACAAGCGGGGCTCTAACAACATCCCAAATAGCTTGTCCTCGCTCTCAAGAAAGACTCGCATACGATTCTTCCAATAGGCATAGTCGTGCCCATCGAAGATATGCGGTTTAGTAGAAAACTTATCCATCGCTAAAAGTTGGTGACCGGTTAAGATCAAGATTGAACTAACAGGGCTCGATACCACTTGTTGGACCGTAAAGGCGACTAGAGGGGGTGAATAGGAGCACGCTCACTTTTTCACAAATTATGAACTCAATACAATTTCACTCCAAGAGCTATTAGAAAGCTATGAAGATCAATATACCAAGACAAATGGAAGACTAGTATTGAATCCAATTAAACCCTAAGCGATGCTACAAAATCAACTAAGATTGCAAAGACTCACAAAGACGGGCGGTCCGATCACTGGACCCAATCGGTCGGACCGATTGTCAAGCGGTCCGACCGGCGTTAGGTTGGCGGTCCGACCGCCCAAAATCGGTCGACCGGTGATGACGGGCGATCGACCGGCCGACTCGTAACCGATCCGCAACAAGAAAATCGGCCCGATGACGGTTGCAATTAGGTGAAACTTTTGATTCTCAACTCTAATCTTTATGAAACTTTGCACACACCTTCTATATGCTATTGAGGACCTATTCCAATCGAATATTATGATAATTCTTGGAACGATCTTGAGCAATTGCCAATTGATTAATGTAAGGTCTAAAACCGCAAGAACGAAAACTTGATCCTAAAGCTTGTTCGTGAGGATTGATGATCAAGATGATGCTAGATAGATTCACACATATCACAACAAGCTAATTCACGTGAAAGAATCAATCACAAACTCGCGGATCAAAGAAAGCCCTAAAAACACGAAATTGAAAGTAAGAACGAAAAGAGAATTATCTCAAGCAAACCTTGCATAGATTGATTTCGTGATTGTTACTGGATTACATCCACACCATCATGGATCAGTGGATAATCAAAGATCACGAAATTCACCACAAACCATCAAGAGCCCTAGCCTCCACCTCAACTCCCCTAAAGACAATTAGGGTTTTGAAACATAAAAAGGCAAGAGAGAGAGGGGTGCAGCCACCACCTCCTCCTATTTATAGTGGAGGCCTAAAACTCTTAGGGTTTGACTCTCTTGGGCTCCCGTTAAGGCCCACTAACAAACGGGTCACACACGCACGCTTCGCAAAGCGCCGTCTTTAACTTTTGACCTAAACCGCTTCACCATGCGTCATGGATTTGCCAATAGGTCACCATTGTCCATCTTGTGTCACACTTGAGTCCTTGACCTCACCCGGCATTGTCAATCTTCTGGACCTCAACTCTCCGAGTCTAGTCCCGATCCTCCTCGCCGTTGACCGTCGTTGACCACCAAGCAACCTGCACAACCACAGACAAGCAAACACTAATTCGGGAACAAGTTCTTCACAACTTGACCCATGTTAGTCAAAACATGCATCATGCAAACCATATGCCACGATACCAATGACTTTGACCTAACAAATCAACATCGCCACGGTTGGCCGACGCTCAAGTAGAAACCGGTCCGACCGCTCAGGTGAGCGGTCGGATCGCCCCATGGCTACCGGACCGCTCCTCGTGAGCCGGTCGGACCGCCCTTGGGACTTAGCCGAAATTCAAGCTTCCAAATTCAAACCTTCCGGAAATTAAAACCAATAGAACTTTTATCGAGACTCCAAAATTATGAGACCAAGTGCATTGGGATCCCTCACTTGCCTACAACACCTATTTTTGGCCCAAATTGCGTTTTGACCACTTTGGTCATCGCCGTCCGACCGCCCCACATGGCCGGCCCGGCCGATTTGGGACCGTCGGACCGCCGTGCAAGGACCGGTCGGACCACCCCATCCGTAATACCGTAGCTTTGTCGAAACGCGTGAAACGACAAACCGTAAACGCCATTGCCAATTGTCACATCATCCTAAGATCTGGAGCATATCCCCATGAAATCCACAGTTCTCCTGGGGGTATTATTGCTAGCTCTACTGTTTGTCCTCGGTGCTCTATTGTCATTGATGGAGAGAAGTTCACGGCAAATCTGATAGTTATTCAAATAGAGCCGTTCGACGTTATCTTGGGTATGGATTGGTTGCACTCTTATCGAGCCGTGATATCCTGTTTCAGAGAATTGTTCATGCGGCACCTCGCCCGGGAGACTTTGATCTTTCAGGAGGCGCCCGCGCCTCTTTCGATTTTACCGGACTGTTCCGGGTCGTCGCGGTGAAAATTGGGCTTCTTTTAGCTCTTGCTGCGAAACCGAGCGTGGCTTCGCAGATTGAGGAGATTCCAGTGGTTAGTGATTACCGGATGTGTTCCCTACCGAGCTTCCGGCATGCCACCGCGAGACGTGGAGTTTCGTGATTGATCTTGTTCGGTACTCGCCCCATCTCGATGTCTCCATATCGATTAGCACGTCCGTTTCAGGACGAGTTGAAGAAGCAATTGGATGATTTGTTGGCTAAAGGTTTGATCAGGCTTAGCGTATCTCCGTGGGGAGCTCCTGTTCTATTCACAGAGAAGAAGGATGGGAGTTGGCGCATGTGTATTGATTACCGTGCGCTTAATGCGGTCACAATCAAGAACAAATATCCATTGCCCCGCATTGAGGACTTGTTTGATCGGTTGAATGGAGCTCAAGTGTTCTCCAAGATCGATCTCGACCGGTATAATCAAATCCGTGTGCGTGAGCGGATGTAGAGAAGATGACTTTCTCTACTGTGTATGGGCATTATGAATTTAAAGTTATATCTTTTGGACTGACTAATGCACCTGCTATTTTTATGGAGACTATGAACAACATGTTACACGAGTATCTAGATGACTTCGTGGTGGTGTTCATTGATGACATTCTTATCTATTCCAAGACCAATGAGGATCATGAACGTCATTTGAGGCTGGTTTTAGATACTTTGAGAGACCACAAGTTCTATGCTAAGTTGAAGAAGTGTGAGTTCTGGATTTCAGAAGTGGGTTTTCTGGGTCATGTGATCAACCCTCAGGGCATTGCTGTTGATCCTGGTAAGGTCTCCACAGTGGTGGATTGGAAGAGGCCGACTAATGTGAAGGAGGTGAGGAGTTTCTTGGGCTTGGCTGGTTATTATCGACGTTTTGTGCAGGATTTCTCTATCATCGCCAAACCGATGTCTCAACTTACTCAGAAAGGGGTAAGATTCCATTGGACTAATGAGTGTGAGCGCAGTTTCTGCACTTTGAAATAGAGGTTGGTGACCTCTCCTATTCTCACTCTTCCCGAGCCAGGAAAGCGGTTCACAGTCTTTTCAGATGCGTCTCGAGTGGGTCTTGGCTGTGTGCTTATGCAAGACGGTAAGGTAATTGCTTATGCGTCGAGGCAGTTAAAGAAGCACGAGCAGAATTATCCCACTCATGACTTGGAGTTGGCTGCGGTTGTCTTTGCTCTCAAGATTTGGAGGCATTATCTATACGGCGAGTCTTGTGTTATTTTCACAGATCACAAGAGTCTCAAGTATATCTTCACTCAGAAGGATCTGAATTTGAGGCAAAGGAGGTGGTTGGAGTTGATCAAGGATTATGATCTTACTATTCAAGATCATCCGTGCAAGGCCAATGTAGTTGTCGATGCTCTTAGTCGCAAGGCGACTCCGCTACTCTAGATTGCCTTATTGCTGATTTTGATCGTATGGGAATATCTTATTGTTATGCGGGCACATCACATGTTGAGACACAGATTGATCCTTGAGTCATTTATTCTGCATCGCAAAGTCGGAAGCACAACAGAGTGGCCGGTTATTACAGGAGGTTAGGAAGCGTCTGGATGAGGGTAAAGAGGGTGATTTTAGTATGGATGATTTTGGTGCTTTGAGGTTTAAAGGCCGCCTTTGCGTGCCGCAAAAGGCGGAGGTCAAAGGTGATATCTTGAGGGAGGCACATCGCACTGCATAATCGCTCATCCCGTGAGACTAAGATGTATCGAGATCTGAAACCGAATTTTTGGTGGAAAAGAATGAAGGTGGATATTGCTAACTATGTGGCTTCTTGTGGTGTTTGTCAGCAAGTGAAAGCTGAGCACAAGCGCCCCGCAGGTTGTTGCAGCCTTTGGAGGTTCCCAGTGGCCTTGGGATGATATCTCTATGGACTTTGTGGTGGCGTTACCTCGCACGCCGCGAGGAAGGATGCAATTTGGGTAGTGGTGGATCGATTCAAACAAGTCTGCAAGACTTTATTCCTATTCGCACGACAAATTCAGCGAGTGATCTAGCTCCTATTTATGTGCGTGAAATAGTAAGACTGCATGGTGTGCCAAAGACCATCATTTCTGACAGGGATGCGAAGTTTGTCTCCAAGTTCTGGGAGAGTCTGCAGAGTGCATTGGGCACACAGCTCCGCTTTAGTACAACATTTCACCCATGCATGGATGGGCGATGAGCGCACTATTCGGACTTTGGAGGACATGTTGCGATCTTGCGTTCTATCTTGGAAGGGTAGTTGGGAGGACCAGTTGCCACTTGCAGAGTTTGCTTATAATAATAGTTATCATTCTAGTATTAGAGCCGCGCCATTCGAGGTTCTCTATGGGCGGAAGTGCAGATCGCCACTTTGTTGGGATGCAGTTGGAGAGAAGGCAATTTTGGGTCCGGGACCGATTCAAGACCGCTGAGCGTGTGGCCATGGTGAGGCGAGAATCATAGCGACCGAGAGCGCATGTAAAAGTTATGCTGATTTGAGGAGGCGCGACTTGGAGTTTGCGGTGGGTGACCAGGTGCTCTTGAGAGTGTCTCCCACTAAAGGCATTGTCCGATTCGGTACCAAAGGAAAGCTTAGCCCGAGGTACGTTGGACCATTCCCGATTATTGCAAGAATTGGGAAGTTAGCTTACCGCTTGGATCTTCCTGAGTCCATGCATGGAGTTCACAATGTGTTTCACGTCTCGATGCTGAGAAAGTTTTTGAGAGACCTAGAGCATAAAATTTCATTGGAGCCGCTGACTATTGAGCAAGACCTCACAGTTGAGTCGCGTCCGTAGCAGATCTCGAGAGGTCGGGCGAAAGGCCGAGGCACAAGATGTTGGTATACGCCAAGGTGCTGTGGACGATCACCGAGAGAGGCGACTTGGGAGTTGGAGTCCCGCATGCGCGAGCAATATCCGAGTTGTTCACGTCTGCACGTGTTATTTTGTTGTTTAATTTCAGCGGTGTAGTTTTTCTTTGAGTAGAATAAATGAGTAGAATTCGGGTCAATTCATTAAGGGGTAGAATGTAATATTTTAAAAAATAAATAGTAATAATAAATAAATAAATATTAACGTCTTAAGGGCTTGTGCGTAATTAATCAAATAGAATACGTGAAAATAGGATATTTCAGAGTTTTTAAGAGCTATATAAATAGATTGTGGGAATTCTAGAAACCCTAGCCATATTTTCTTTTCTTTTTTCTCTCCACCCAGCCGCCGCACACCCTATTGCGCCGTCTTTTTTTTCTCTCGGCGCCTGCTCGCGTGTTGGCGTCCCTTGCCATCTAGTGCCTGACCGCGTGGAGCCGGTCGCCCATCGCGTTGAGGCAATTTGCTGTTTGTGCCGCCGTGTGAAGATTTGGTTTTTTTTTTGGCTAGTAGTCATCACGTGATTCCTTGGAGCTTTGGCCACATGAGGAAGTCGCCTTTCGCTTGCCGTCTTGCTGCAGTCCAGACGCCTTGCAGTGGATTTCAGCCAATGCTCTGTGATTGCCGAGCGCTCAGATGCATGAATTACTAGCGCAGCCATGTCTTCATGAGTGCACACGCCTACTGTAAAAGAACATCACACACTGTCAAAAAGGTAAAAGAACATGAAACATTCATTGTGTGTTGGCATTATTCGTGGCTACCGAATCATTATTCGTGGGTAATGATCTGACTTACTCCTTCCTTGTTTTCTTATTTTTATTAGAGATTAGAATCGAGATTATTTAGAGAGGATTCTATAATTTTTAGTCGAAGGGCCGATTATTAGATCTGCTTAGCTCATTGCTCGTTGAACGATTTATTCGGTACCTTAATGGCGAATTTTGAAAATGTCATCTACTAGTTAAGTGTAGATAATTTTGATATATTTCTATAGCATATTTTATCATGTCGAGCGGTCAAGTAGATTTCGAGATATGATTTTCGGAAGACTGCTGTCATTGTGGTTGTCGTCTTTCGCTATTGCTCGTAGATCATGGATTAAAAATAGTGAATCCACTAATTAGAGTTTTTGATCTACATGAAAGATGTAGATAATTGTACAATGGTTCTGTAGAATTTAAGAACTCGCATTTTGGTTGGGTAAAACAAAAGTTATGAATTTAGTAAGACCTGCTGTTCCGAAGCGGACAGATCGGTTTTCCGGGTTAAAAACGGAGGGTTAGATGATTTAATTGGAAGTCTTCGTAATCTAAGAAAAAGCGGACAGCGGTCTTTAGTAAGTTCTGACGAAAACTAATTCTTTTTCTCCCTCCGACTTCCCTCTTTTACCGAATGCGATTCCGGAAAGTTTTAAATCTCGTTTTCGAATAACATTTCCAGACATTCGAAACGATACAACCTAGCTGGATTTATGAGGTATTACAGAATAGTACTATTCTTTAACCCCCAGTAGGTTGCCATGGGTTACGTGGCACACCATATCTGGATTTTTTTTTATTTTACTTACTTTCGCTGCTACTTTATGATCTTACTTGAATTTGGCCAGTCGGCCCTATTGTAATAGTTGTAGACTTGAACTATTATGTTGTATATTTTTTTTAATGTCAATGTATGGATGTTGTATGCCTGTGATAGACGTTGATGAGGGTATAGGTGTAATAGCCCAAAATTTATTCGGGCAAATAGAAGAGGATTCGGGAGAAAAAATTAAATAGAAAATGAAAATTTCAAAAATTTCGAGGGGTTTTCTGCGAAGCACGCCAACCTGGCCCTCGGGTCGCAGACCAGGAGGCCCAAGGGGGGAGCCGGCCAAAGGGGGGGCGCCTCCCCCCAAACCCTAGCCGCCCCCTCTTCCCCCCACTCAGCCGCCCCCTCCACCGCAAGCCCCTCCCCACCTGGCCGCCGCCTCCTCCCCCTCCCTGGACCTGTGCCTCCTCTCCCACCCCAACCGAGGGCTCCGGCTTCTCCTCCTCCCCCGCGCTGCCATCTCCTGGAGCCGCCGCTTTCCCCATTGGTGGCCGGTTCAGAGAGGAGAAGAAGGAGGGGAGGAGTGCCTCACGAGATATCCAGCGGGCTAGCACGTATTCAAGGGTAACACTCCCGATCCAGTTAGATTAGTTTGTAATTTTTGCTATTAGGCGTTACCGGTAATAGATTGAATTCTAGTAGTCTGTAATGATCATCTATTTTGGGGTAGTTAGCGGTGGATTTTGGCCAGGCCAACTCCTAGAGAGTTGTAGGTTTCGTTGTTAGCTTTCCGTAGAGTCCTAGATCACTTCATTTGGAGTTGGGGATCTCGAGTTATATATTTTACAATGTTGCTATTATGAGATTTGTCGGCATTATAACAAATTGTAGTAACTGGTTATTAGGAATTAGATAATGAATTTTTGAGAGCAATGAACCAACACGAAAGTTTTAGATATTTTCATAGGATTTCCAAAGAGTGGAAGATTATATTTTTTGGATGTCTGTACTGGAAGTTATGTAAGTTTTAGTCTCGCTATCCAGAACCTCTGACAGGATTTAGTAGGTTGAGTAATCTGCTCGGTAGGGTCAGAAGAATTTAGAATATGAGAACCTTTCCAACTAGGTTTTTGTGGGAAATTTTGTAAGCTTTCTAGGGAGTTAAAAATCACTAAAGTTGGTTAAATCTACATAAATTTATGATTTTTAGAAAGGGACTGTCTAGTTTTGGGACAGATTGTTGTGTTAGGAGTTGGTGTTTTGGGCTGTGTTTGGGATCGTAGCTTGTAGTACATTTGTTTCTAACAATGTCAAGTCCTGAATTATTATCTTATTAATATTTTTTAAAAAATGTTTAGGCGGTGGTGTGGTTCCTGGGGCAGTGCCCTCTTCACGTCTTCAAGCTTCACACGGTTGAGGGAAGTGAAATTAGTCAGTAGCATTATGGTGGTGAATGCTTGAACATCTGTACTATGATTATATTTTTGTTCATGAATGTCATCGATAGATTGTTACATGTTTATGTTAGATCTTTACTCAAGAATGTCACTACTGATTTGTTACATGTTTATGTTGAATAATTGAGATAACTCATATACATCATGTTGATATCCTTGAGACTTGGCCTTGCGGAGGCCATGTATTGATTTTTGAGGTCCCCGTCATGATTGTACGGGCTTATGGTACCTACACTCCTGGAGTGTAGGCTTATGGTCCCTGTGCTAGAAGGCACAAGCATGGGTATGCATCGACGGATGCATACTCCGCAATACCGGTATATGCAATGAGAAAAGAAACGATGCGTTCTGTTGACATTTGCATTGTATAAAGCATATGAACTATTTTTTAGATGATTAATGTGAATGATTGATGGTGAATAAGTCGCAAACTGCATTATTGAGTTGTTGTCACTTGCTGAGTCATGGACTCACCCTTATTGTTTGTTTTTATTTTAGATGCCTCTTGCGTGGGCGTCATGCACGTGAAGTTCTAGTGATTTGATTTGTTGCACACTTCCATGAACCTTCATGAATGAATAAACTTGGACTCTAATTTCATATTTGAGTAAACTATTAGGATGTTTTTATTGGATATGCCTTCATACTTTCAATATTTTGTAATAGAGTTAATTATGGTATTTTGAAGTCATTTATGTTTATGATGCTAGTTGGATGTTTAAAATCACTCTTAATGCTACTGTTAATCAACACGATCTCTTGTATGGCTAACTATACAAAGGAGGTGCTGTCGAGATTTAGTGTAATAACTTAGGTTTTAAAATTGCTATCTTAAGTTTTAAATTCTACCTTACAGTTTTAGTAACATTCCAGGCTCGTGCTGGGCTGGGGTGTAATAATGGGAATGTTAGTATTGCCCATTGTATTGCTAAAAATTCTGCACAACATTCAAGAACCAAACACATTGATATTCAGTATCATTTTCTTAGAGACCATGTGGAAAAGGGAGATGTTGTTATGCATTTTATTGATTCAGATTCTTAAGTTGCTGAAATTATCACAAAACCACTTGATTCTGCACAGTTTGCTATTTTACGAAGCGAGTTGCTTGTGTTCCATCCTATGCAATTATTCTGAGGGGGAGCTTGTGTTGCATCCTCGGCCAAAAAGAGAAGTGAGGAATTGCTAGGGTTTGGAGGGGTTTTACCCCGGGGAGATGACGGGGATAGAGGCGGCGTGAGAGGGAGAAGCTCCAGGATAGGTCGCTGAGGGCGGTGCGGTCATGGTGTTGACGTAGCATGATAGAGCATGCGAGGCATGTGGCACCCACGATCTGTAGCGCACCTACCTGAGGTTGAAGAAGGGACTGTTGAGGTGGGCCCGAGTTGTCAGCGACATGAGTGAACGGGTGCAGCGGTAGTTAGTTTTGTCGGACCGCATGGTTTGGGTCAAGATCAGAGCAACAGTGTGAGGGCTCGAGCCAGAGTCCCGTACGGTCGGTTCGGCGAGTTGGTTGGGTCATGTAAGACCCCGGTTTATCGGGCTTGTAATGCTTAACCATCCACTTGGTCCTAGCATCATAAATCAGATAATCCGAGACTCGAGACATGTATACTTCCCAGAAATGCAGTATACACACCCCTTTACAAAATTCATGCATCAATTCCATTCATTCACATAGAACCAAAGCACAGCAATAAATCAGAAGTTGAAATAAAGAACAGATAGTGATTACAAAAGAGAGGCCAACCGGCCAATACATATAAATACAAGAATTGAACAGCGGAAGCAAAAGTGCCATAAGATGGCTATAACAAAAGAGCCAATCAGTGTGCCTTTACCCACAAGGCAACCGACCGGACCGCCAAGCTAGTCGTCGAACCCGCAGTACATTTCACAAAAGTGAGGCCCTTGGGGCTCACCTTCCTCCTCTGCAACAAATTGTTAAGCAATGAAAATGAGTACAAAAATTGTACATCGCAAGACTTACGTGTAGGATAACAGACCTATACATAGGCTACATGCAAGCTTATTTAAGTGGAGGCTGTATGTTTCATTTTCAGCGCAAAGCAATCTTTATTTGCAATAATGTAGTACATTTAAAAGCAAGTTGAGAAATCTATTTTTAATGTTCAAATAACCGTAAAGACAACAATATAACAGTAGATAGATGACAACAACAATCCTGGAAGTGACTAAACCATTAGCCAACACAACAATAGCATGAATTACCCATTCATACCACCCATGTCAAATTTTAATTTAAAAGGTTGTAGTCTAATTCTCACGGGGCGTATCCGAGCGTGTCCATAACCTAGGACGAGGCTATTCGAATAATTTTATACCCTGCAGGGGTGTACCAATGTACCCACACGCCAGACCGCCTTTTTGCCACATGATTAGCACACTTCCTTTGGCATGCCAGCACAGCTAAGTCCTATGAGACATTTCCAATATTGTGTATTAACTACGAGCCGCTCGTATGGATAGAAACCCATACGTTGTGTCGGAGTCATTGTAAAGCCTCGGTCAACTATCCGTCTCCAGTAAAGCCTTGGACAACTACAATGCTCCTCGAGGTGGAGAGCCTACCCGTAATCTCCACCACCGCACACCCAACACAAGAACACATATCCTTTTTCACACAACACACACACCCCCTCCTGCGACTCAGAGATAACACCCGCCAAAGTACTTATTCAAGAGAGGTCCCATATCCCTCTCGCGTGGTTAGCACGCATAAGCGCTTAGCTTAGTGACACAAGTAACTCGGTCCTTGATGACCTAAGCACCATTCCATTCACACCAACAGATCACACCAACATACCATTGTGCCCAAGTCTAAAACAGTTTTATTTTCAGTTTTTGACTTTACAAAGTAACAAAGCACAAGTGCTGGACATAATGGAATAATAAATAGATGTGTGATCAAGATCATCGACTAAAATTGATGATCGCCCATTACTACCGAACTAAGCATTTCTAAACAATTTCAATTCGCAATCTACTAAGTGACAAGAGCTCATCCATCAAACTCAAATCACAGCCAATAACCTAGGCTCATGGTAGTAGAGGATAATCAATTCCTACAGATTATGCAAATATAGGATACTAACCATAATTTAACAACAAAATAGCAATGCATACATACAAGTTGAAATTAATATATTAGACTTGAAAAATATTAGGATTAACATGATCAAACAGCTTGCCTGTTTGCTGTGCGTCAAGATGTTGCTGAGGATCAATTATATTGTCAATGTGCTCTTCGAATCCTAACGAGAAAGCGAAAAAGAACCGATAAGAACGAAGAAAACCCAAAGACTCAACAGCAAACCTTCTCCAAACATTATGAAAATTTTACAGCAACAAGAGCATGATTTATAAGGAATTTAACAATAAGAACCAATTGATTTGGATTCTTAATGCAAAAGATATGAGCAAAACAATTTTGCTTAGCCTTATAAATCATAAATGCTACTATTCATTGGACTACATTTCAGCAAAATTTTCTGGAGACACACTGAGGTTAGAATCATTTTTAGATTAAATTTTAGTTAAAAATATAACTAACAAAATTTGAATCAACCGAAAAGGAATTAAAATGAAATAGTTATGCATTTTACAAGTTAACTACATTTTTCAGTTGAAAAATAAACCTCCCGAAAAAATCAGAAATTAAAACGACGTGGACGAACTTGGATCGTTGATCTCGGATCCAACGGTCCAAGTCCACGGAGCAACGCACGCACGCGCGATTCACAAACCCTAAACGCCACCGCTGGATCCGGATCCAACGGTTCACGGGATCGTGACGCTCGCGGTCCGAACGCTCACACACACAGGATTCGTTGATCTCGGACCCAACGGTCCAAACGGATCGAACCTTTCGGACGGTCTGAACGTTCACTCGAATCGGGACCGTTGATCTTGGATCCAACGATCCACGCGGACTTGAATCGGGACCGTTGATCTTGGATCCAACGGTCCACTGATTAAGGCGTGCGATCAATTCAAACGTTAGCGTGATCCTAGGCCGTAGATCTAAGGATCGACGGTCCATAACAAATCACGTTCAAAAGCTCGTCCCTGTTTTTATCCGACAAAACGACGGTGAAGGGAGGCTCATCGCCGGCGACTTTGGCCACGGCGGTGCGAGCAAATGCCCAAAATGGGTTGCTAATGACCTTGCGCACCCAATGGAACCAACAATTTTAGCTGCGGCGTTCTAGAACACCAGCAAGCCGGAGATGACAGAGATGACCGAAAACGGTCAAAAACGAAAATGGCAAATGAGCTATGCTGCGGTCCAAGCAAGCGGGTGCCAAGCAACTAGGGACTAAATAGGTGTTACCTGAGCACGGAGAATGCACAGGGATGACTGGAGTTGCTCCGGTGAAGAGAAATGCGGATTTCGGCCGAAAATGAGGAAATCCGAATTCAGTCCAACCATGAACGAGAAGAACCAGATTGAGTGAGGGTTAAGCTTCAGAGAGTAAAGGTGGAGCAGAGGGAGCGTGTAGGACCGTAAAGGCGACTAGGGGGGGGGGTGAATAGGCGCTTTCTCAACTTTCTCGCCTAAATGAAATTCAACACGAACTTTACTCCTTTAGCTATGAAAGCTAAGAAGATCAGTAAGCGCACAGTGGAAGCCTTGTGCTGAATTCGATAACCCCGACAACCACACGACACAAAAGTGGAGACTTAATCTCAAAGGGCAGATCTGGGCACAGGCGGTCTGACCGGCTACCAAGGGCGGCTCGACCGATAATAACTAACGGCCGGATCGGACCGGCTATTAGCAAGTCGGACCGGTGGACAGCGGTTCGACCAGCAAGATTAGCGGTCTGAACACGGCGGTCGGACCGCCCGTAACAACCGGTCGACCGGTTCACCAAAGATCAAAAATCAAGCCCAAATCCAAAACGAAATTTGATCCAACTTTTGATTCAACCAATGAAACTTGACCAAATTTCGAGCACACCTCCCTAATGATATTAGAGACATATTTCTAGCGACGATCCTTCAGATCCACTTCGCAGAATCAATCTCTCAAGGATTTAACAAAGAAGTGCACAAACCATAGAAATATGAAAAACTTTGATTCAAGACTTGCTTGTGGGGGTTGATGGTCTAGATGAATCTAGGAGTATCCCCACACAACAAAGCAAGACAAAGTGGGTCAATAGACCAAGTTTAACCACTTGAATCAAGGAAGCACCAAATTCATCCAAATGAGATAATAACACAAAAGAGAGACAAATGAACTCTCAAGCAAGCATGACAAGATTGATTGATCTCACAAGATTCTTACAAAGCCACTCCCTCAAGGAGGACAAGAGCTCACCAAGGAGCAACCACAATCTCTCCCTCTCTTCCTCTCCAAACCCTAACCCTAGAAAAAAGGCTAAGGAAACCAAATGAATGCCTCAAGGGGGTTTTACATCTCCCCCTTCTATTTATAGGAGAGGACTAGGGTTACACTTTTGGGACCCACACACAACATCTGTTGAAGCAATCGCCTACTTCACCACATGTAGGTTGATCAGCGGTTCTCATCACGTCACCAAGCCTCTCTTGTCCGAAACCCATCGGAACCTCCTAGAGACTCGCACCGATATCCGCACTAACTGATCCAACCAACTGCACCGAACCACCCGTTCGATCTATCTTGCCCATCCTGCACCATGCTTGAGTCACACGACCTCACCCGGTATCCATGATCGTTCTGGACCTCAGCTCTCCAAGCGTAGTCCCGATCCACTCACCGCTGACGTCGTTGACACGCAAGCCACCGCACAAAGAATAGACAAACAAACCGCTTCCGGAACAAGTTCTTCACAACTTGACCCACGTCAGCTCCGCAATGCAATATACATCAATAAAGCATTGATAACCAAACATAAACCACAATCAAAACACATCAATGCAAACTTGGCTTACCTCCAAGTCATCGGCGGTCTGACCGCCCCACAAGGCCGGTCCGACCGATTTTAGGCCGGTCGGACCGATCCCACAACGGCGGTCGGACCACCGAAAAGACTTAGCTAAAATTCCACTTGAAAATCCAAACCTTCTCGAATTTTCAACTCAAAAGAACTTTTGGTGGGAGCTCCAAAATGATGCGACCACATCCAGGAGACTCCCCTCACCTGCCTACACAACCTATTTTTGGCTTAGCTCCAAAATCCACTTTTAGGTCAGCCGGTCCGACCGAAGCAGCACCCCCGTCGACCTTTCCACGCGCGTCCGATCGCCCACACAACCGGGCCGATCGCATGTGGTCCGACAAACAAGCAAACCCCAAAAACGTGAGATTTTGCAAACCAACAAAGCCATTGCCAATTGATTCATCATCCTGAGATCGTGCACATATCCTCACGATATCCACAATCTCGTCCTTGATGAACACATTGGCAATTTCCCAGAAAATATGGTTTTTCGAAATGAAAAGTAAAAATCGCCGTTTTCGCATAAAGGCACAACTTGGTCCATAAGCAAGAAAAAGCCTAGGAACCGACCAAGCTGGCTTCAGAATAGTATAGGCAAGTGAGATAGGCAATGAAAGCACAAAAAGGATTCAAAATCCAGAAGGTAGCCAAAAATCTCACTTAGGTCCATATGAAAGACAAAATGTTCTCTTTGACCTTTGATCATCGTGAGTCTTCTTCAATAGCAAATTGAAATCAGAAAAAGGCAATAAAATGCAGAGACTCAACTCACTATGATCACAAATTTTCAAAAGGCTCATCATTTTTTTTGTGTGTTCTTTTATGTAAAACCAGTATTTTCTTCAATCCTTCTCCCCCTTTGACAATGAATTCATCAAGATGCAAGGGAAAAAGAAAAAGAAGATGAAATGACTTTATTTGAAATTTAACAAAAGGAGCCATGACCATTATCGAAGTAGACAGTACAAGAATTATACCAAGCCATATAAGGTGAGGGCGCTATATTCAATCATGGCAAAACATGTACTGCAAAGCTAAAACCAAGTTAGCAGAAATCTGAGATTAAAAGAATGAATACCATGAAAAGTTGCTCAATATCATAGTTTCACTAAAAGCAACCAAGAATGAGTCAAGCCATGTCTATAAGTAAAAAGAGACTCAAACCAAGAACTGAGGCATTTTGAGCATTAAGAGTATTCTTTTGAAGCAAAACTCAAGCACTTAGCATTTTGAGCATTTTCTAAAAAGGATTTTTCCACTGTGCTAGATCTCAAGCCTTGCCGCGACCATCTCAAGCGATAAGCTTAAAAGAGTGGTTTAGGTCATCCAAAACTCCCCCTAAGTTCATGCCTAGTGCAATGGCAAGCCGTCTCATGAGAAAGGATTGGTGAGATCAGTTTTTTCGCACAGAAAATCTCATTTTTCATTTGCTTGACTTAAGAAGATAAAAAGCTCATTTTCATCTCAAAATAAGTTCAAGACTCAATTCAACCTATAAGACATGGCAAGAATCATAAGAGGATCACTAGAGCAAAACTAGTCACAAGATCCAACAAGACATGATTTGATTCAAATTGCTCACAGATATAAAGCTAGCAAGGTGAAAGCTAAGCTAAAACACGAAGAGCCATAAAGGAAGTCTAGCAGACTATCACTTGATATGACAAGGTACAGAGTATGAAATTAAGCCATACTAGGATAATAATCAAAGCTCCCCAGATTTTATTATGCAATGCAAGACATTTGAAATAAAAATGCATTATAATACAATGAATGCAAAAAGAGCAAATTCCCTCAAAACATCCATGCCTCAGTACTGGGATTTGAGATAAAAGATCTAGGTGTCCAGTACTGAGATGGACGATGCCTGGGAATAGCAAAAGAAGCAGCAGAAAAATGATTAGGCACAAAATCATAAGAATGCCCACGAGCACCACCTGGACCTCTCCAAAACGATCTACCAAAAGACCGATACTCCCCCTGTCTAGGTGCTACCCGTGGTCTATCCTCACGATATCCAAAACCAGACTGCTGCCTGGACCCACCAAAAGAGTCAACAAAATTCTCTACAAACCTAGGCCTATATGTGGTACGCTGAATAGGCTGCCTGGCTCTAGAGACTACAACTGAAGAAGAGACTCCTCTAATGGATCTCAAAGTGCTCACTCTCTCTTTCCTCTCAATTTTTGCTCTCCGAAAGCAAAACTCAACAGTGTGGCCCTCTTTCTTGCAGAAGGTGCAATGGTACTTGACCTTTTGAGGGGTCCGTACAGGTGAAACAGAAGCACCTTTCTTGCTAGAAAGAGTTTGAGCAGAACCTGCAGATTTAAAAACACCCTTTGAAGTTATAGGAGGTTCTTGCTCAACCAAACCACTTTTCACAGCTCTAGCAATCTTTGGTGGGAGATTCTTGGAAAACTCTAGGGACTTAAAACCTAGGCCACTGTTTTTCACACTCACCTTGGATTGATCTAGAAGCAAGTTGAGTTTCTTTTTCCCACTAGAAAACTTCTCAAGAGTCATTTTGAGATAATCATTCTCTTTTGCCAAAACTCCACAATTAGAGCACTTTTTAGAATTGATTACCTCAACATGTTTGCTCTTAAGAAGATCCACTTCCACTTTGAGAGCCTCACAAGACACAAAATAGGACTCCCCAATCCTATTTAACTGCTCCTTAAATTTGACTCTAAATGCCTCTTGAATCTGATTAATTATGGTTTCAACTTCAGCATTCAAAAAACAAGAGTTAGAATCAATAACTTTCTTAGAAGCAGTAAAAGACATGGATCTTTCAATTTTAGCCTTTTCTTCAAGAGTCTTGTTTAAGGCTTCAATCTCAATTGTAAGCTTGGGACAATTTTCACAGGATGCAACTCTAGAGTAAACCAGCATTTCTGTCATCTCTTGCATCTTAATCCTATTGTTCTTACAATGAGAGCAAGTGTGACTAGCATCAAATTTTTGTAATTCTTTTAAGGAGCTATCTAGTTTCAATTCTAGCAAAGCACAATTTGAGCAAATTAAAGGAATAGCATCCAAGGTAGTCACACCAAGCGGAATGGCATCCATGCAAACATAACTAGACTTGAGAGATTCTAGTTCAACAAGAGCATTTTTCAGTTGATTCTCAACAGAGGAATGAGCATTATTTAAGCTGACAATTCATTAAGCAAGCTAGAGCATGAATCACAGAAATCATCAGGATTAATGGATTTGAGCCTAACCACTTCTAGGTTCAAATTATCAATCATAGTATCCTGTTTCTTAATCAATTTAGCTTGCTTATGCAGTTTTTGTTCAGCAAGCACTAAAGCCCTTTTCATGTCAGGAAGTGAAGGGCATACCTCATCGGGATCACTAAAAGGATCCTCGCTGTTGGAGGAGTCGCTGTCGTGGCTGTTCTTAGCCATAAAGCACATGCCTATGAAATCACGTGCCTTCTTCTTGCCACGGGAGTCACTCTTGTCGTCCTCCGCCTTCGAGTCCACATCATCCATGCTCACATCCTCTAGAGCTTCAAGGACTCGGCTAATAAACTTGCGATAGTTTGTCTTCTTGGACTTAGCATCCCTCGCTTGAGGATGCCTTTGTGACTCCTTCTCCTCCTTGCCCTTCAGCTTGGGGCATCTAAAGCGAATGTGGTTCGGCTCACCACATTCAAAACATGTGATAGGTCCACCTCTCCTCCTACTCCTCACATTGTTGTAAGCTCTCGTGAATTTTGTGGATAGGAGGGCTAAATCATCTTCAGGTAGTCTCTCAAGTTGCTCATCGCTCAAAGAATGCAAAGGCATAAAGAAAAGCCAGATGAGCTAACATCAAAAGAATCAGAATATCTACCCTTAGATTGGTCGACCACTAAAGCCATCGAATCAGTCATGGGGAGACGCGAGATAAAATCAATCTCATGCGTCTTCAACCTAGAGTAAAGCTTATCCATGGTAAGCTCACTCATGTGATGTTGTCATTTATGGCGGTGATCTTCATTCCCGCACCTTCACATCCAAAGCACCCAAAAGTGGCGTGTATTTTCAGACTCAGAAAATATAAGATCAACAGCGCGGAGATCATGAAGAATTTTAGAAAATCTCCCCCACAGCTCATCTAAAGATTCACCAGGCCTTTGCTCAATCTTAGAGTATGCTTTCTTGAGCTGGTTCTGTCTCACTTCCTTGATCGCAGTGGACCCTTCGTGATAATCACAAAGAGTCCGCCAGATCTCATGAGCAGACAGCAAATGAGCGACACGCTCAAACTCCGATCGACCAAGGCCTTGAATCAAGAAATTCCGAGCCCAGCTGTTGTTCTCCACATCTGGAGTGATCAAATTGTCATCGGCTGGCACGACATAATGGTGTTTCACCTTAAGCCAAATTGCGTGCCCTTGAGCCTCGATGTAGGCCTGCATTCGGGCCTTCCAATAAGCAAAATCAACTCCATCAAAAACATGTGGCCTGATTGAATATCTGTTAGTCGCCATTGCTCCAAAGACCGGTTAAGATCTATGAGAAGAGCTAACCGGCTCTGATACCACTTGTAGGACCGTAAAGGCGACTAGGGGGGGTGAATAGGCGCTTTCTCAACTTTCTCGCCTAAATGAAATTCAACACGAACTTTACTCCTTTAGCTATGAAAGCTAAGAAGATTAGTAAGTGCACAGTGGAAGCATTGTGCTGAATTCGATAACCCCGACAACCACATGACACAAAAGTGGAGACTTAATCTCAAAGGGCGATCAGGCACAGCGATCGACCGCTACTAAGGGCGGATCGACCGACAACTAACCAATGATCGGACCGGCTACTAACTGGCGGTCGGACCGGTGGACAGCGGTTTGACCCGGCAGTACTAGCGGTCTGAAAACACGGGCGGTCGGACTGCCGTTGCAACACCGGTCGACCGTTCACCCGAAGATGAAAAATCAAGCCCAAATCCAAAATGAAATTTGATCCAACTTTTGATTCAACCAATGAAACTTGACCAAATTTCGAGCACACCTCCCTAATGATATTAGAGACCTATTTCTAGTGACGATCCTTCAGATCCACTTCGCAGAATCAATCTCTCAAGGATTTAACAAAGAAGTGCACAAACCCTAGAAATATGAAAAACTTTGATTCAAGACTTGCTTGTGGGGGTTGATGGTCTAGATGAATCTAGGAGTATCCCCACACAACAAAGCAAGACAAAGTGGGTCAATAGACCAAGTTTAACCACTTGAATCAAGGAAGCACCAAATTCATCCAAATGAGAGAAGAACACAAAAGAGAGACAAATGAACTCTCAAGCAAGCATCACAAGATTGATTGATCTCACAAGATTCTTACAAAGCCACTCCCTCAAGGAGGACAAGAGCTCACCAAGGAGCAACCACAATCTCTCCCTCTCTTCCTCTCCAAACCCTAACCCTAGAAAAAAGGCTAAGGAAACCAAATGAATGCCTCAAGGGGGTTTTACATCTCCCCCCTTCTATTTATAGGAGAGGACTAGGGTTACACTTTTGGGACCCACACACAACATCTGTTGAAGCAATCGCCTACTTCACCACATGTAGGTTGATCAGCGGTTCTCATCACGTCGCCAAGCCTCTCTTGTCCGAAACCCATCGGAACCTCCCAGAGACTCGCACCGATATCCGCACCAACTGATCCATCCAGCTACACCG
This sequence comes from Hsuehochloa calcarea, assembly GCA_036346395.1. Taxonomy (NCBI): domain Eukaryota; kingdom Viridiplantae; phylum Streptophyta; class Magnoliopsida; order Poales; family Poaceae; genus Hsuehochloa; species Hsuehochloa calcarea. The sequence goes on from CM070604.1 coordinate 27,119,094, forward strand.
AACCACCCGTTCGATCCATCTTGCCCATCCTGCACCATGCTTGAGTCACACGACCTCACCCGGTATCCATGATCGTTCTGGACCTCAACTCTCCAAGCGTAGTCCCGATCCACTCACCGCTGACGCCGCTGACCGCAAGCCACCGCACAAAGAATAGACAAACAAACCGTTTCCGGGAACAAGTTCTTCACAACTTGACCCACGTCAGCTCCGCAATGCAATATACATCAATAAAGCATTGATAACCAAACATAAACCACAATCAAAACACATCAATGCAAACTTGGCTTACCTCCAAGTCATCGGCGGTCTGACCGCCCCACAAGGCCGGTCCGACCGATTTCAGGCCGGTCGGACCGATCCCACAACGGCGGTCGGACCGTCCGAAAAGACTTAGCCAAAATTCCAGCTTGAAAATCCGAAACCTTCTGGAATTTTCAACTCAATAGAACTTTTGACTGGGAGCTCCAAAAATGATGCGACCACATCCAGGAGACTCCCCTCACCTGCCTACACAACCTATTTTTGGCTTAGCTCCAAAAGCCACTTTTAGGTCAGGCCGGTCCGACCGGCAGCCATCGCCGGTCCGACCTCTCCACGGGCGGTCTGACCGCCCCACACAACCGGCCGATCGCTTTGTGGTCCGACAAACAAGCAAACCCCAAAAACGCGAGATTTTGCAAACCAACAAAGCCATTGCCAATTGACTCATCATCCTGAGATCGTGCACATATCCTCACGATATCCACAGAGCAAAAATTGGAAGGAGAGAACCCCTGCTGTACCGCCGTCACCGAAGCTCAAAGCTCAACAATGGCGGCCGAACAGATTTCGAACGATTGCAGCTCCAACAAGCTCGTGAGTGCTAGCTGGAGTTGCGGAAGTGCTAAAGTAAGCTAAGGGTGAAGCAATGGAGCTTAAATAGCTGAGGATGGCAGTGTGCAACGGCGATATTGCTCTCGGGTCAACACTGCCATGAGAGCACTTGAGAGCGATGGGAGCAGTTGAATCACGGACTTCTGAGGGAGGAGCACGACGGGCATTTAATGCGCGCAGAGATAGCTGTTTAAAGGCGACCACAGAGGTGACTTCACACTACGCTTTTCTCCTCTTCTCACGCCATTGCTGGACTCAGGTTCACACTCCGACCCGAGGAAGGAGATGACTTTTCCACCGTTGGATTGAAATCGAACAGTTCAAAAGCAACGGTGTGATTACAACAGTTCAAGGGATCCCTTTAACATGGGCCATTGATTTGGATCCTACGGTTCACGTTGCACGAGGCGTTCTAATGGTCCAAACATTCACGCAAATCTGAGCCCTTGATTTAGAATCCAACGGTTTACATGGATCGAGGCGCTCGGATGGTCGAACGTTCACGCAATCGTGGGCCGTTCGATGCCAATCCAACGACTCACAACGCTCGCGCCCAAACGACCAAGACAGTGCAGTTAGTTGACTGGGCCGATTCAAGTGGCTCGAGCCCGAGTCTGATTAGAACTCAATGAACAGTGAAAACCAGGTAGGGTTTGAATTAAACAGCTGATTTGTTTGAGGAATTGTTTAAGGTAGCAAACCAGCTCCAAAAATTACGAAATTTTAACTGGAGGTTGCTGACTGCGGCAGGAACCTCCCATAAACTTTTCAGAGATTTTCATGTACTCTATTTTTCTCCATAAATTCCAGAACGTGTGAATTAGGGTTTGACCACGCTTTGACTTGCCTCCCAAAATTATCAAATAATTTCTAAAAATCATGAGATAATTCAGAGGTGTTACCAAGCCTCCCTAGAACTTAGGACAAATATTTGCATGGGTTTGGCACAAGATCTTTGCCAAGGAGGTTTTTCATTGGAGTCAATTGAGGATTTTGATTTTGATTTCCATAATTCCTTTACAAGAATTACAAAAATACTTATGGACTTCGAGATGCAAGAAAAGTTTTAATTTCTTCTCATTTTATTACATTTGAAACACAAATCTATATTTGGGATGTTACAGGCCAAGTCAAGACGGAGTCGGGTTTGAGTCGGTGCAATAGTGAAAGTTTGACTGATTTGAATTTCATTTAGCTCTATTTTGACCGAGCCACAAAATATAGCAAATAAAATTCCTAAAATTCTAAAATTAATGAGAGGAATTCCAGGGATGACTTAGTTCCTGTAAAAAATTTGAAACCCCACTATTCATGATTTATTTACTTAATTTAAATTCAAAAATGCATGGCTATTTAGGAAGGGATTTGAATTTTTACAATAGTGATTTAAGTGATTTACAATAGTGATATAAGTATTATAGTATTTTAATAAATTATTTTTCAGTTAACTTTATAAGCATTTATCTTCTTTTTGGTTTGGAACTTCATATTTGATATGTGTGTTGAACTTTGATTTGAAGTTTTTCAAATGCAATATTTTGTGCAAATATTTCAAGAATGCCATGTGTGCTCAAGAGATTCATAGTAATTCTATTTACCAAAATTGGGGATGTGATAAACCTCCCCTATTGCGAAGAATCTCGCCTCGAGATTCTAGTAGCTCAGAAAAATGGATCGGAAAACTACTAGAGAAAGATACAACATCTGTTGTCTTGATTTCCTTCAAAGATAGTACTAAGACAATAAAGTCAAGGTTACCAAGCATTTCTATTATATTTTCCTTTCCATTGTTTTGTTTAACCTTTCCTTTCTTGATTCGAAAGCAATTCAAATGGAAGGAAAAAGATCGGGATATTCAGTTCGCATTGGGTCTTCATGCTCCCAAGTTGCTTCATCTTCAGTATCGTTACTCCACTGATTTTTTTAATAACTTGATGCTTGCGATTCCTCATCTTGCTCTCCATGTCTTCAAGAATGCGAATCGGATGTGCCCGATAAGAAAGATCGGATTGCAAGTCGAGTTCTTCCAACTTAGTTGCTTCGGTTGGGACTCGAAGGAACTTCTTTAGTTGTGAGACAAAGAACACGTCATGCACATCTGAAAGTGATGGTGGCAACTACAATTGATAGGTGACCGATCCCAGTTTCGCTAGAATCCGGAATGGCCCGATGTAGCGAGGTGCCAATTTGCATTTGACATGGAAACGATATGTCCATTTCATCAGAGAGACTTTAAGGTAAACATGATCGTCCACCTCAACACTCAACTCGTGATGACAACAGTCAACATACGACTTCTGACGAGATTGAGCTGTCCGAAGTCACTCACGGATGACATGAACTTGCTCTTCGGCATTCTCCACCAAGGTTGGACCATAGAATGGTCTCCCCCCAGCCTCGGACTAGTTCAAGGGTGTCCTATAAGCTCTCCCAAATAGCGCCTCGAAGGGTGGCATTTTTATGCTTGATTGGAAGTTATTGTTGTAGGAGAACTCCGCAAATGGCAAGCACTTCTCCCAATTATTGCTATAGCATAGCACACATGCTTAGAGAAGGTCTTCCAAAATTTGGTTTACCGTCTCGGTTTGTCCATCCATTTGCGGGTGGTAAGTAGAGCTAAAAGATAGGTTAATCCCCATTGCTTGATGTAGGCACTTCCAGAAATGGGATGTAAACATAGGGCCTCTATCTGAAATGATCACCTTTGGTATACCATAGAGGCAGACAATCCTTGAGAGGTAAAGCTCTGCTAACTTGACCCCGGTGGAATGAAATGGGCAACCTTTGTCAGACGATCGACAACCACCCATATGGAATCTGACCCGGTTTGAGTTCTTGGAAGGCTGGTGATGAAGTCCATCCTGACTTCCTCCCACTTCCACTTTGGAAGGGCAATGGTTGGAGAGTACTCACTGGCTTCAAATGTTCAGCCTTGACTCTTTGGCATACATCGCACTTGGGAACGTATTGTGCGATCTGCTGCTTCATTCGGCTCCACCAGAGCGGCTTCTTCAAATCTTGGTACTCCCGAGGTGGATGGAGAATTGTGAGTTGTGAGCTTCCTTGAGGACCAATTGCCTCAACTTGAGATCAAAAGGAACCACCAAACGGTTCCTGAACCATAAGGTGCCTTGCGCAGCTTCGGTGAAGTATTTGGCCTTGCCTTGCTTCATATCTTCTCGGATTTGAACCACTTCCAAATCGGTCTTTTGGGCTTCTCTAATATGGTCCTATAATGTGGATTTCACATTTAGGGAAGCAAGATACCCTTCTACAATTATATCCAGGTGCAGATATTGCAATGCATCACACAAGCCTGCCGAAGTGGGAGTTACCGATAAACATTTGCATTGAGATTTTCTGCTCAATGCCTCGGCCACTAGTTTGGCTTTTCCTGGATGATAATGAAGTCCCATATCATAGTCCTTGATCAACTCAAGCCACCTTCTTTGCCTCAGGTTCAGGTCGGCTTGGGTGAAGATGTATTTGAGGCTCTTATGATCAGTGTCGATCTCGCAACGATTACCGATGAGGTAATGTCGCCAAATCTTCAGAGCATGGACTACAGCTACAAGCTCCAAGTCATGCGTGGGATAATTAGCATCATGAGGCCTCAATTGCCTTGATGCATACTCCAAAACTTGGCCCTCTTGCATGAGCACACAACCGAGTCCATGGCGGGAAGCATTACAGTATATGTCGAAGCTCTTATGAATATCCGATAGGATGAGCACCGGAGCTTTGGTCAGGGGGTCATTCAAGATCTGAAAGCTTGCCTCATATTCCACTGACTATTCAAACTTTTTCTCCTTTTTTAAAAGCTAGGTCATCGGCCTTGCAATTTTGGAGAATTTCTTGGTGAACCTGCGGTAATAGCCCACAAGTCCGAGAAAACTGCGAATGTCAGTAACATTCTTGGGTTGTCTCCAGTCTAGCACATATTTCACTTTGCTTAGATCAACAGCGCACCACCCTTCGATAGCAGCTGACTCAAGAAACTAACTTCATGAAGCTAAAACTCGTGTTTGCTGAATTTTGCGTAGAGTTGATATTGACGAGGCTTCTCCAACACAAGCCGCAAGTGTCGCTCGTGTTCTTCATCAGACTTGAAGTGGATGAGGATGTCATCGATAAATACGATGATGAACTAGTCCTGGTACTCCATGAAAACCGAATTCATGAAGTTCATGAAGTAGGCCAAAGCATTGGTCTAGCCTAAGGACATGGCAGTGTACTCATTAAGACCGTAGCGAGTGAAGAATGTTGTCTTAGGTATGTCTTCGGTTTTGACCTTAATTTGATGGCTGCCCAATCGCAAATCAATCTTGGGGAATACTTCGGCTCAACTTAGTCGGTCAAATAGATCATCAATCCACGGAAGCGGATACTTGTTCTTGATAGTGACTTCGTTTAACGGACAGTAGTCAACACACATCCGCAAACTTTTATCTTCCTTCTTGACGAAAATAGCTGGGCATCCCCAAGGTGAGGAGTTTGGCTAAACAAAGCCCTTATCTTGATGTTCCTTGAGTTGCTCCTTCAATTCTACAAACCGTACCGGGTGCAAGCTCAATGACGAACACAACTTCGCGATTACGGGGCATGCCTGCGAGTTCTTCGGGGAATACATCTAGATATTCACATACCACTAGTTCCTTCTCCAATTCAAGAGAGGTGATAGCTTCCAAGGCATGGAGATGAGAACTGCCCACTATTGGTGCAAAAACGTCTTGATCGCCGTCTTTACTTGTGACAGAAATAGACCATTGAGCATAATCGATTTCCGCCTGATTTTTGGATAGCCAATCTATCCCTAATATAAAATGAACACCCACTAAAGTTATTACTATTAGGCTTGCCAAAAACTTAACCTCTCCAATCTCCACTTTTACATCCCGGCATACTTGATCGGTTTGAAAAACCGATCCCGGCGACTAGATTTGATATTGTGGCTGAAGTGTATGTATTTCATATTGATGATTTGCAGCATATTCCTTTCTTGATGAATGAATGAGATGCTCCCAAATCAAATAAAATACAAGCTGAACTTGAATTTACGAGAAGTGTACCCAGAACGATGTCAGGTGCGTCGCTTGCCTCCTCGACGATGGCGTGGTTCACTTGGCAACGTGTTGGGACTTGGGGAGCTGTGTACGCTGCCCTCGTGGGTGGTGAGGGTCTTGCCGGGGCTGTTGGTGGTGTTGGAGCTTCATAAGTCCGGGGCATCCCTCGTTGCCTCACTAGGGATTGATGCGCGTAGTAGCTTGGGCGGCCACAATAGAAGCACGTGATGTTGGGCTTGAATCTTCTACTATTTTGGGCAAGTTTGTCCCATTATACTGCTGTGCTGCTAGCGGTGAAGGTCTTGGTATTTGAGTTGGAGACCTCGGTGGCACTGGTGCTTGGAAACAGAGTGCTTGGGGTGGCCCGGTGCGCGATCGAGGGAAGTTGCAGCTTGCTGAAATTTGGGCGGCTGTCTTCATCTTCCTTGACTCATCCAAGGCTATACTCTTGTGGTCCACCACTATGGTCTTGTTGACCATGTGCTGGAAGTACCAAAAGCCGTGGACCACAAGAGCTAGCTGCATGTCCTCCAACAAGCCGTTGATGAACCGGCTCTAACGACGTGCATCCGTGGAGATGTCATTTGTGGCATAACGAGCCAAGAAATTGAACTTGCGCAAATTCTGTGACATTTTTCCTCCCTTGCTTGAGGTCCAGGAACTATTGTTGCTTGATCATTAACACCCCCTCAGGGATGTGAGCCTCCCAAAAGGCCGCCTGAAACTCATTCCAAGTCGGAATGTTTCCGCTGGGTTGCATGGCGGAAAAGTTGTCCCACCACGTGCTTGCGGCGCCTTCTAGCTGGTAGTTGGCAAATAGGACCCTCTCAATGTCGGTGCACTGAGCAATCGCCAGGTTGTTCTCTATGGTGTGTAGTCAGTCCTCCGCCTCCATTGGATCCTCCCTGCTAGAGAAAGCTGGGGGGATTGGTTCGCTGAAAGTCTGCAAGTCCCCCGTGCGCTCGTGGTGGACCCGATGGTACAGGTGCCGGTGATGTGTTGCACGCAATGACTTCGAAAATCCGTGTTTGGTCCATCCTATTCCACTCGATCTGGGCCAAGACCTCCGCCATTGTAGGCGACGGAGGAAGCAATTCCTCAAGACAACCGCCTTGATGATAACGGCGGTCCGCATGCTCCACCTGCTCGCCCCGAGCGTCGGGCTCAAGGCCTGCAGTGGGAGGGGTTGTGTTGGTGGATACACCTCCCCTTGTTGTACTCTTGCTCGTGTTGTAGCTCCTGCCATCCTGCTGCCACAAGGATGGTTAGCTACTGACGAAAGACACGCTCAACAAGAGTGAATAAAAATCTGAACAAAGAGTGTATCATCCTTTAATTTAGCATGTACAATGACATAAAGTGCACAAAAATTAACACCAAATGGATGTACAAGGGCACTAGGGCTAGTACAAGATCCAATAAAGCAAATGATAGTTTTTTTGGCATAATTACATTCATAAAAGCTTGTAGGCGAAAGGCAATCGGCCGAAACAAAACTTCTTGCAACAAACGATAACAAGTTCATAATAACTACCCTATTACACTTATATGGATTGAAATGCTCGCTAAAGGTATTTTGGGCAACGAGCTAAAAGTACTGACACCCTAATGGTTCTGGTTAAAGTTCACCAAAAAATCATCTAAGAGGTAGTAACCGGGTGATCCAGTGTCCTCGGGATACTCTCGGTTGGTGAGATGCAATGGGGATCCCACATCAATAATGTGACCTCCTGGAGGGTCTCATCTTTGAGTGCGAGCAAAGCCCACCGACAGTCAGTATGGCACTAATACCAACGTTGTGAGGACTCCGGGTTATTTTCGTAATACCAAGGCCTTCCCGGTCTTATGGAAATAACGATGGGCCTCAAGTGAATGAGTTCCATCTTAACTCTATCTAAGGGAGAAGGACCGACCAAAACTAGAGCCCCGGTGATCATGCGTACTGTTCCTCTACAAACAATACATGATGACCAGTTCTCCAACAGCCCAAGTCCATACTTAAACAAGTTAAAATAGAATTCAAAACAATGGGTACGCGTCTCGTGTTGGCTCCCAAGATCAGCGACCAACACGCACATACCCTCATCAACTTAAATCACAGTCATACAACATTCACACATTGACATAATGAAAGATATACAATATAATAGTTCAAGTCTACATCAAATACAAAAGGACCGACCAACCAAATTCAACTAAACACTTAAAGTAGCAACGGAAGAAAGTAAGAAAATTCAAAAAATTCAAAGTGGTAAAAAATGAATGAAATTTTTACAGTAGTTAGATGATGATTTTAAATGAATTTAGGTGAAACAATTATTCAATTTGCATTTGGGATGAGAGAGTTATAGTACTATTTACCAAAAATTAATTTTTTTGCAAAAATTTGCAGAGCAGTGGTGGAGATAAGGATTATATGGATGGATAGATAATATTATTATAAGACCAAAATAAATTAGTTCATCTCACTTGGAGTTTTTATGAATTAGTTATGAATTTTGAAAGTTATCAGCTTTTTTTCTATTATAAAAATAATTGAGTTAATCAGCTTTTTTCCTATTGTAAAAATAATTGAGTTAAGGATCATTTTCCAAAACTATATTCTCTGCTATAGAGAAACATTTGAAACCTATTTTAAATTAAAGTTCACTTAAAATGAAAATTATCAAAATTAGTTTCGCTGGATTTGAAGTTAAAATGAATTAGTTATGCATTTTCGAAGTTAATAGAATTCGAAGTTAATAGAATTTTCAGTGCAACAATAATTCATTTTTTAATTTATAAATGTATTTAATACTTTTCTCACTGAAGCTTACCTAGCCACAGTCGCTGACTGTGGGGCCTACCGAATAGTATCTCTTTATTTAAATTTCTGATTTAACCGCGTCCTTACATGTGGGACTCGTGGTCATAGACATGGTCCATTGGACTTGGTCCACCGTGCATTGCAGCGTGCACTGCGCACTTACAGACTGGGCCCACATGTCATACTCTAATGCGTTTTACTTAACTCTGCCAATTTCTATTCGCAGGGCCACGTGTAAGCGATACATTAAGCATTTTAAGACAGCATTAGTCACTAATCATTGTCATTAGCTCTAACCTCGCTACAATTATTTGCTGAACACCTCGACAACAGGGAACTACCAGTCGCGTACTTGCCCGATGGCTCACTGGCGCTACATGCCAGGGCGGCGCCGGCCAAGACTCAGAAAAAGATCAAAATAGCTATGCGCGCCTCCTGGTAGTGTCGACGGCGGCTGAGACAGACTAGAACGACAGCTAGCCAGAGTTGGGCGGCAGAACCATTACAGTAAGCATGCATGCAATGATAAAGCTCTGCATTGTGCCACTACGCGGGTGCCCGAGGATCTAAGGAGTCAAGTGATGCTACCTGAGCAAACGAGAGGAGTGGAGGTGGACGGAGCAACGTCGGCGATACGGTTTAATGAGGAGAGGTCAACTCGAGCAAAATGAAATAGAAAGAATGGGTTCGATAGCTTAAAGATCATCAGAGGATGTTCTAGTAGCAAGGAATAGAAGAATGCATTATCGAAATGGTGGGATAGCTTAAAGATCATCAGAGGATGCTCTAGTAGCAAGGAATCGAAGAATGCATTACCAAAACGAATTGGGAGACGAAGAGTTGTTCTTCGGCCGAAAATGGACAAAGCTTCAAATCCTCAAACTCGTGTCGTGCATTAATGAAATTAGTTGAGGGGTTTTCAATGTCATACCCAGTGACACAATATGACGGGCAAGGTTGAGGATAATACTAACTGGAGGTGAAGATGACATAGTGATGTCTTTCGGAGCACGCTCTGAACATAGTGAGAGCACAAGTTCGCCTCGGACCCTACATGCAATGTCAAAGTCTCAGATGAGCTAAATGGAAATGGCTATTTAGGAAGGGATTTGGATTTTTTACAAGAGTGATTTTAGTTCTATATATTTGGGAAAAATTATATTTATTCATGATAAATATTATAGTATTTCAATAAATTATTTCCCAGATAACTTTATAAACATTTATCTTTTTTTTTGTTTTCGAGCTTCATATTTCATCTATGTGTTGAACTTTGATTGAAGTTTTTCAAATGCAATATTTTGTGCAAATATTTGAAGAATGCCATGTATGATCATGAGATGCATAATAATTCTATTAATTAAAATTGGGGTTGTGGCAGTAGTTGTCCAAATAGAAGCTACAGTACATGATCAATGGTCAGAAGTTATAGTGCATGGTCGATGGTCGAAAGCTACAGTGCATGGTCGATAGTCGGAAGCTACAATGTCTGATCAATAGTCATAGACCTCACGATTTGTAGTCGTAGGTTTTGCGATCTGTAGTCGTAGGCAGAGTGCTTCAATTTTTCTAATCATCGAGCAACTCGAGTACTCGTATCTTATCAGCCAATGGTAGGGCCGGTTTTTCAGAGTTGTCTCGAGTTGATTTTCTGAAAGCATGGAAATTAAGATCGTGAATGATCTGGTTCATGTTTATTGATAGATGAGGGTGTGATATGCACGTGTGAACTGATATTGGTCAAGTTGGATAGCTTGTGTCGAGAAAACATTCTTTGGTCTTTGCATGTGCAGGTTGGGCATGGAGACGGTCATGGTCGATGGCAAGGTGGACCTGGACTAGAATGGGGAAATCCATGGTCCAGGCGGTCGAGGATGTCACGAGGTGGTCGGAATTACGCTGGGGCACGTGGAGATCAAAGGTTAATGCACGATGCTTGGAGAAGCTACGAGAGATGCAGTCGTGAAGGATTCGATGCGTGAGGACTTATGGAAGGTGCTCATAACCGGAAGGTTTAGAGATTTTGGAAAACTAGTGCTTCGAGGGTTTTGGGTCTCTTGATTTTTGAAAACAGATATGATTTTGTGTCCAGATTATGAGGACACGATTTAGGGCTGTAGCATATAAAGGAAGGCAGAGGTTGAGTGTTGTGAGAGGTTTTTCGTGACACCTTTTGGAAGAAGGCTTTTGGAGTTTTCGTACTAGGGTTTGAGGGGTGCCGTGAGGGCACTTTGTAGCCATAGAACATGTTTTAGAAATAAAGAATCAGATCTATTCCAATAAAGATCAGTCATCACCGACGGCGTCATTGTTTTTTACCTGTTCTCATGACGAGCAATCTTCGACTTGTTCTCGTCCCATGCAGTGCGTGACGCTCCCAGTTTGTAGGATAGAAGAAATGTGATAGTTGAACCCTTTCGACTAGCTCGTTGGAACTCTTTTCTCAATGGCAATGGGGACTACCTTCTTCGATCATGTGCTGTGTCATTCACCCGATCGTTGACAACAGCATCGGTAGGTAGAGTAGATCAGAGCATAGCTATGAGGAGACAACATGCATTACTACAGTGTCCTGAGTCGTCAGTTCAATCCAACGCAGGCCATCTTCGGTAAATCAAAAAAAAAATCACTACAATCATTCAACCCCCCCCCCTCTAATTGTGGTACTCGGTCCTACAAACATGCACTACTACACAAAACCTCATCACAGACGGTTTTTTGAACCGTCTGAATTTATGTATCTGTGATAACAGACGACCATCACAATGGTTTTCAAACCATCTGTGAAAAAAGGTATCACAGACGTTTCTGAACCATCATCACACTACAAACATGCACTACTACACAAAACGTCATTACAGACGGTTTTCAAACCATTCGTGAAAAAAGGTATCACAGACGTTTCTAAACCATCATCACAGACGGTTTTTTGAACCGTCTGAATTTATGTATCTGTGATAACAGACAGTCATCACAGACAATTTTCAAACCGTCTGTGGAAAAAGGTATCACAGACGGTTCTTGTTCAGAACTGACTATCAAAACCGCCTGTGATAGTCTATTTTTATAGACGGTTCTAAACAAGAATCGTCTGTGATAGTAATTATCACAGTCAATTCTTGTTCAGAACCGTCTGTGATAGATTTTTCTATTGTAAAAAAAATCAGATTTTGAATGTTTCATAGTTGGTACCATCACAGTTTATATGAGCTTTTCATCTTCAGAGACTCTTGAAAATACAAGAAAAAGGCATCACTCCCATACAAAAACCTTTCTGACCACCCCCTTACGGCCTGTGAGTACCCCGATGTTGCCCATCTTGACCATGTCGTCGGCGGAGAGGGTGCTGAGGAGGCCTGAGTAGGAGTCAATGACGTCGACGGTGGAGGTGTCGATGTAGAGCACGGTGTTGGAGGCGATGACAGCGAAGCCATTGCGGATGTGAGCCGTTGCACCCATTTACCATTTACGTGCGTGCACCCATAGGTTAGCTACCATGATCGATCGAGTCATCGAGGAAGAAGAAGTTTGTTTGCTTACAGCCATGGCACACAATCCTCTGCCGCGGCACACAATCCACTGCCGTGGTAGCCAATCCTCTGCCGTGGCACGTAATCCTCTGTTGTGCTAGCCAATCCACTACCATCGCGGTAGAGGATTGTGTGCCATAGCAGAGGATTGGCTACCATGGTGGTGGATGGGCTACCACCGCAGAGGATTGGCTACCACCGCAGAGAATTATCTACCACGGCAGAGGATTGGCTACCATGGCAGTGGATTGTGTACCGTGGCAGAGGATTGTGTGCCGCGGTAAATTCCAAGCCATGGTAAAATCACATCACAGACGGTTCTTAATACAAACCGTCTGTGATGACTTATATTATCACAGACGGTTCTTGTTAAGAATCGTCTGTGAAGTATCATAGACGGTTGGTTCTATTTACAAACCGTCTATGGTTATTCTGTATCACAGACGGTTCTTACGGAACCGTCTGTGATGAGACGTCTAGTATAGCTTGTTTTGTAGTAGTGATGTATTATGTGATCCTAACCAATTCATATTATCAATGAAATTGACTTAAAGAGATCTGTTCTGTGAGCAATTCAGCAGGATTCCATGTTCTCCTATAGTGATTAACATATAACTATGATCATTATAAAACTTGATCTTATCCGCAAGATAAGGAAATTTTGAACTAATTTAGTATGGCAAGATAGATAGTGGTTAGCATCATGCATGACCAGATATGACCATACCTAGTCTAAGTGACATCATGGCATGTAATATGAGATCATTTTACTGCAATTTGGATGTGGCCAAGCAAAGCATATGATTGACAACGTTCAGAAAAGTAAATAATGAATAATCGAACAAAAAAATAAGAAGCAAAGATCTTCTTTGATTGAATTGTAAGTCACCGGACATAAATTTTACAAGGCCATAAATAGAAAAAGAAAACAAATTGCATCACTTGTTCGATATCTTCATTAGACAATATCAAGTTGCCAAAAAAAGGCCTGATTTCAGATGACGGGAGGCAACCCGACAACCATAAGTTGTTTGAGAAAATAGCAACTTGCATAACTAGTCAAATTTATTACTTTCTCAAGAAAGGTAAAGAAGCCACTGATATCCTACATAAGTAGATAAGTAACCTGATCATAAATTACAAACACAAGTCAACTTGAAAACATAAACATAGCCAGGGCGGCTCGCTTAGCGTCCATCTTATCGGGGGAGTAGGCTTCACCCTTCCACCCCATCTCGCTTTGTATATAATCTTTATACCGGAACTTTTATTCTCTTTCGCTATATCAATCAAGTTAGCATCACACCTCCTTACTCGTTTAAAAAAGTATAAATAAATCATGTATAATATCCCTCCGTGTCACTGATCGACGGGCGGGTCTGTTGATGGTTAATTTCAAAGGGTGCTGTTTGTCGGCGACTCGACCACAGAAGTCATGCACATATATAGCAGTTGTATGACATGTACGATTAAAAGGCACAAAGAAAAGTCCATGCCCAAGGGAACAACAACAAAGCATACTAGAAGAGGAAATTAAAATACAATACGGGAATAACCATGAAACAAGCAAAAGCTTCCCGTGCAAGTGACTGCACCCAGAAAGCCAAACCGAAAGCAACACTGTCCTTGCACACACACCACATGACCTGTATGCAGTAGAAGGTGGTCGCTATGTGATGACGCATGCATGGATCGAACAGTCTCTGAGGAGATATAGACTACTTAACTACCTCTGCTGCCACCACCCTTGGAGTTGGAGTTGTTGCTGCTGCTGCCGCCGTTGTACTGGAGCCCCTGACGGCCTGCTGACTCAATGTGCTGCAGGTCTTGGAGCAGCTCCTCGTAGTGCCTCTTCACCTCCTCCGCCGACATGCCGCAGCCCACCGCCCGCGCCACGTTCTGCCAGCGGTCCGGCGTGTCCTTGTCGTACGTCGCCAGCGCCCGCTCGAACAGTTTATTCTGCTCCGCCGTCCATGACGAACTCATGCTTAGCTAGCTTCTCAAGAAATATTTTCAAGAAAAAGATAAGGTGATTTGGAATGACTATAGTGCTACTACTACTACAACTACTAAATCACCGGCTTGTGTTTGTATGCTACGGGAGTGAGAGCCATGGTGCAACTTATATAGTGGGAGGAGAGGCTAGTTAGAGAATAATGCTTGGGAATGGTGGGGGGTAGAACGGAGGTGTCAGTAGTAGGCAATAAATGAGATGGAGGTTTTCATAACTTTCCTGTGTACGAATTGCAGGGAGGAATCAGTATCACCTCAGGGCTGCTGGGCGAGGGGGAGGCCCATTTCATCTCTTTTTGTCTCCCAATCTTCAAAGAGATCATTTGGTTCTTTTGCTCATTGGATGGGCTATAATTCTTTAAGTTAGCTAATAACTACTATCATTAGTACTTACCATAGGCTAAATATACCTAAAACACTAGCTGAAGAATGCACAAATGGCAAGGTGATTCTTTGTTGGATTGTTCAAAACTTTATGGTGGACTAATTATTACTACGTATTATAAGTACTTAACATAGGCTATGTTGAGTTCGGGTGTGATACGAATTTCATTTCCTACTCCACCTCATAGCTCTACTCTTACACGGAGTCTTTTATGTACCACTATAAATATACCCTTATAGTCCATAGGGAAGAGCAATAACTTCGTGGTAAATATCTCCTCATATAGTGATATTGACTTTGTGCGCCCGTTGTTTTCCACGAGAGGGTTTTCCATACAAAATTTGTGTCTCACGTTTCTATTTTTTGTGCATTATTTACAACAAGTGGTATCAGAGCACAGACGACATCCGGTCAAAATCATTATGACTTCATGTCGTGGTCTCGACAGCTTGGCAAATGAACGTATTGATCTACAGTCGTTCGTCAAATTAAAAACGAAGGCCGCACCACTACTACAAAAGAGGCTATAGCAGACGGCCCATCACAGACGGTTCCTTTGGAACCGTCTGTGTTGGGTCTGTCTCGCTTTGTTTTGGCGTTAGCGAGCCTATCACGAGCGGTTGTTATTGTGAACCGCTGCGTGATAGTAAATTATCACGAGCAGTTCCCAATAATAACCGCTCAGTGATATTACGTAGACGGTTCTATTTCGTAACCGCTGCAGCGATATTTACTATCGCTGCGCGGTTACGAAATAGAACCGTCTGTGATTTCCTGTGCTTCATATAAATTGAGCCGAGACATCCCTAGCCGCACTTCCGCTGTGTCTACCGCTCCAGGCGCCACTTCCCTGCCTTAGCTCCTCCAACCTGCGGTTCCCCCTCTAATACTGGTATGAGCTTGGAGATGCTTGTGGACTTGGCATTGTATTGTGTGTTAATGCATTGACTAAAAGAACGGAGAAAAGATAGTGTAGATGCTAACTGTGAATATTGAGAATGGTGTTGTTACTATTGATTTATTACATACTTGCTGAGTCTTGGACTTATGCACCCTTGTTTTTTTTTGGTTGCTATTTCTTGGTGATCTTTGAGGATGACACAAAGATTTAGCACATGATCGATCTTGCACCGTCAATGTTGGAATAAATAATATTAGCCCTGCAAATCTTAGTTTTGAATAATGGTTTCCCTTATAACTAATGAACTAAAATTTGACTTAGGAGTGGTAACTTAATAAAATTGAATTAGGTCTAATAATCACTAAAATTTGAGTTAGGATAATTAATTGGCTTAAAAAATAAAATTTACACAGGTTCACAAGACGGTGGGGTTTGGGTCAAGCAATATTGCATTTACTGGTTCGGTATTTTAGGTTAATAAGTGTTGTATGAGATGATGCCTATATTTGGGTTGCATGATTGTTCAATTGAGATAGATATCGTGTCGTAGAGGTATGGATTATCGAGAGATATTAGATGTTTTCTTCGTGAGCTCCGAGAGTAACGATCTATAACCCTTTATGTTTGCTATAAATTAATCGCTAATCAATTTGACACTAATTTGTTACATGCGTAGTGTAGATGGATCGAATCGGATGTACGGTGTGAACCGTGTGAGTCAAGATTACATTAATGGCGTGGTTGCTTTTAGAAGAGCCACGAGCGTGATATGTTGAAGAAGGGATAAATTTTATGTACTGTCCGTGCATTGATTGCGGTAATCTGAAGATGTTTAACAACGCGGCGCAGATCGAAGCGCACTTGATTCGAAGGGGTTTCAAAAAAGGGTATACATGTTGGACCAGTCACGGTGAAGAGCAGATTATACCAGAAGTTAATAATGACGACATCGCCGAGGAAGTCAACGATTTGCGGATGTGGATGTGCTTTTGATGAGGATAGGAGGCACGATGACAACTGGATCGATGCTATGCGATGCGTAAGAGAACTACTGATGAGAGAGAGTTTTGTAAATTCGAGGGCTTAAGGGAGGACTCGGTGAGACCTTTGTTCCCTGGCTGCAAGCCGGAATACACAAGGTTGTCAACCGTGCTTGAACTGCTGAAATTGAAGGCAAGCAATAGTTGGTCCGATAAGAGTTTCACGGTGTTGTTAGGTCTCCTAGCGGACATCCTTCCGGAGGGAAACGTGTTGCCCAGCACCACCTATCAAGCAAAGAAGGTTATTTGCCCATTGGGAATGGAAGTAGAAAGAATACATGCATGTCCGAACGATTGTATCCTCTACCGTAAAGAGTATGCGACATGCATGTATATCCGTGTGCAAAGCATCCCAATACAAGCGCCAAAATATCGCTAAGGTGAAGCAAGGACCTCCTGCTAAGATGTTGTGGTATCTCATCTGTAATCCCACGCTTGAACCGCTTATTTGCGAACCCAAAGGAGGCAAGATTGTTGCGTTGGCACTCGTGAGGAGCGTAAGAGAGATGGAAAGTTAAGACACCTGCGATTACGCGGTGGAGAAACTTCGATCGAGCTTCAAGAGTTCGGTGCGGAACCGAGGAACATAAGGTTAGGGTTGAGTACGGATGGAATGAATCCTTTTGGTAACATGAGTAGCCGACATAGCACCTTGCCCATGAATCTATGTATGTACAACCTTCCTCCTTGGCGTGTATGAAGCGGAAGTACATTTTGATGTCACTACTTATCCAAGGGCCAAGCAACACGGGAATGATATTGATGTGTACCTAGCACCATTCTTTGGAAGATCTTGTGACACTTTGTGGAGCGAAGGGGTATAGGTATGGGATGCGTACAAACGAGAGAACTTCACTTTACGCGCCATGTTGTTCTCGCACCATCAATGATTTTCCCGCCTTCAGAACTGTCAAGCCTTGATACAAAAGGAGCCAAAGCTTTGTCCGCACCGCTTAGATGCTACGGAGAGTGTATGGTGAATAACTCGCTCAAAGCGTGTATATCGCCACCGTAGGTTCCTTCCGAGGTGTCACCCATACCGCAAGATGAAGAAACAATTCGACGGAAATAAGGAAGACGGTTCAGCTTCAAGGGCTTTTAGTGGGAAAGAGGTCTATGATATGGTTAAGGATATCGATGTTGTGCTTGGGAAGGGACGTAAATTAAGAACCCGTGAGAAGAACATCTGGAAGAAGCGGTCAATTTTTAGGACTTGCCTTATTGGGAGTACTTAGAAGTTCGCCATTTGCATCGACATTATGCGAGAGAAGAATGTATGTGATAGCTTGATTGGTCTCTTCTTTGAATATTAGTGGCAAAACAAAGGATGGTGTTAACGCATGGCGTGACTTGGTCGATATGAACATAAGGACCGAGTTAGCACCGAAAGAGACCGATCAGATTTAACGTACCTTCCCCAAACTTGCTACACTCTGCCCAAGGTGAGAGAAATGAATCGTGCTGCGAGCTTGCACGGTGTGAAAGTCCCGTCTGGTTACTCCGCTAACATTAAGAAACTTGTTTCTATGCAAGATTTGAAATTAATTGGTATGAAGTCGCATGATTGTCGTGTCTTGATGATACAAATGCTTCTGTTGCAATTAGGAGTATCTTGCCGAACAAGGTCCGAGTGGCAATCTTGAGGTCGTGTTATTTCTTCAACTCAATTGCTCGGATGGTCATCGATCCCCAAGGACTAGATGCTCTGCAGTCGAGGTAGTGACGACTCTGTGTCATCTTGAGATGTATTTCCTCCGTCATTTTTCAATATCATGGTCCATCTCATTGTTCACCTTGTGAAAGAGATAAAGATATGCGGCCCTGTGTTTCTACGTCATATGTACCCGTTCGAGAGGTACATGGGAATTCTCAAGTCCTACGTACGGAATCGATCTCGACCGGAGGGCAGCATCATCGAAGGTTATGCAACGGAAGACGTCATTGAGTTCTGCGTCGACTACATGGCTCAGGTGGATCCGATTGGTGTGCCTCTATCTCGTCATGAGGGGAGACTGGATGGTATCGGGACCATCGGAAGGAAATCAATCACTCCCGATCCGATACGACGCTCAAGCCCATTTCACGGTCTTGCAACACATGACCCAAGTGTCCCCGTACAACGACGAGCACAAAGACATAGTACGCCAACAGAATCCAGACCGGTCGGAGGTTTGGATCACGAGAGAGCAAAACCGTTGGTTCAACGAATGGTTAAAGGTGTGAATCACTCGGAGGTCATCAAGTGATGATACGCTGCTATGTTTGGCAAGAGGGCCACATTTTACAATTGTCACATGGCAAGGATACGACATAAATGGGGACACATTTTATACGGCAACTCGAGGATAGGAAGAGCCTGCAGTGCATCAATGTGTCCGCATAGATGCATTCAGTACCGATGGGCTGAGGAGCTCGTACTATGGGCAAATAGAGGAGATATGGGAGATCGACTATGTGCTTTTCAAGATCCCCCTATTTCGGTACCGTTGGGTCCATCTCCCACAGGTGAAGGTCGACAAGTACGGCGTCACTACCGTGGACCTCGAACGTGTCGGATACAAAGACGAACCATTCAGATCTTGGCTAACCATGCACCGCCCGCCGCTCCCGGCCTCCTCCGCACCACCACCACCCCTTGGATCGCCTTCCTCCGTGGTTCCATTTTTGTCGCTCCTGCCACCGCCATCCGCTCAATCGCTGGCGACGAGCCACGCCCCAAGCCGGCGCAGCCTCCTGCTCGTGTTCTCTGTGTATGTATGTATCTCTGTGTGTGTGTTCGATATAAGGTTAGCGGCAAGTAAGTCCTCCCTAGTAAGTAATTTAGGGTTAAGTGGCAAGGATTAGCGAGTCGCTTAGTATAGTTAGGTGATTAAGGGCTAAGTGATGTTAACTGAAAATGATTAGAAATATGTTCAGTATGATGCAAAGACAAGCTAAGCATTTGTCAGTATGATGCAAAGGCAATGTCATTGAGTGATTAGGCTAAGGACATCACAGTTAGTGTTTACATCAGACTAAGTTAATCAGTAGCTAACTAAGTCGATCAAGAGGTAGTCTATGCAGTTGGAGATTGGGCAGTGAGCATTGCCATTTAATGTGTAAATCCAACATAGTTAAGAGTTGATCAAATGCTCAGCCGACCATATCAATCAAGGTCTGTTAAATATACTCAAAGTCAGCAACCCTAGTCCATTATAAGTAGTAATGTTAGACTAAGATAAATCAATTTATAATTATAAGGATGTTAGTAAATAAACATAGGATCCTTTTGTGTCATTGACAATACATCCAGTGTAGGTTTAACTAATGGGCAATTTATCAGGATAAGTTCAAGTAATTAGAGGCTAATTAGATTGCCTTTAGCTGCTAAACTCAAAGAACAATGATTTAAGGATTTAGTAACATATCATATAGAGTGTAGTTGTCCCAATAACATGCAAACCCTAGGGCATTGCTAACATAATAATAAATGCAATAGTTATAACTTAATCGATTAGAGATGATTGGTGTGACCTTGTATGAAAATATTAATTGTTGGAGAGAGTTCACGAACCCAGAACTTTGTCTCTATTAACACTTAGCTATGCACACAGTAGATCATGATCAGTGGGCCTTAGCTTGTTATGTCCCACAAAGTACTTTCAATATATAAGATGCATAGTAACAAATAAGTGTATGTCATTGACGCATTGTAACCAAACAATAATAAACAGTAATAATAACTAGCTATAGATATCCAAAACGATATAACTGGTTAACTCACAAGGCTAATGTCTAGTGCGGCTCGAAAATTCCAAGCTAAGGCTCATGGAATTTCCTTGATAAATATAAATCGATAAGATAAACTATTAAGTGAACTATGTCCCATGTGTCGGTAAGACTTATGTCTACCAGAGCAAGCCCGCGCTTATGCATAAGTCTTGCCTGGTTATCATGGAACTTCCTCAATAAATAAGAAGTAATAACTAAAATAATCATTAGAACAGCTAGACGTCGTGTGAGTAGCGGTGGTATGTTCCCAAATAGATGACAGAAGTTCATCCACCGAACAACATCGTTTAGGCTCTAGCTATCATTCATCAACTTCTCTTGGTTATACTTCGTCTGAAGTATTTCCTTCATGCTTCTTGGTTATACTTCATCGCCTCCTTTGGTTATACTTAAATCTCAAGTATTTCTTTCATCAACTCCAGATAAGTATGGCATTATATTGACTTACAATCCATCCTGCTTGCACAACATTCGCATCATTAATGTGACCTTCTTTGAAATATTGTCTTACTAGAGTTTGAAATTGATCGATATATTGCATACTTGAGTTTATATTATCATATTCAATTCATGAAGTGTATAGACAATAGGATTGAGATGGCAAAGACTTGTTCTTTTGCAACTCTCCTTCTGAGAGCACAAACTATCATCAATCTTTTGCAAATCTGTGCTAATTACAATAGGATTAATGCTTAATTCTGTAACTTACATAGATAGCAAGTAAGCGAGATGGCAGAGGCGCCGTCTTCGCCGCCGTCACCGACACCGCACATGGCAGAGGCGTCGTCTTCGCCGCCGTCACCGATGCCGCAGATACGTAAGCGAGATGGCAGAGGAATATCGAAATTGTCTGCTGGCTGACTGACCATCACGGAGGTCAGTGACGTTGGGGTCCCTCTGAGTCCCCCAGCATCAGCGGCGAGATTCCGGACCATCTGCGGGATACTTGCAAGGGAAAAGGTCCCTATCACCACACCAAAGTGGAAGTCTCTGACAAAAGATCAGAGACGCGTGCTGTGGGAAGACCTTTCAAGCAGGTTCACTATCCCAGAAACACACATGAAACGCGTCGAACGGCATGCCTTGCTCTCCATGTGTCACGCGTGGAGGACCTTCAAGAGCGTTCTTGTCACGCAGTACGTGAACAAGAGTGAGACGCCCTTCACGAAGTTTCCATTCTTGACGCGGGAAACATGGAACGCCTTTGTGGCTATGAAGACGACGGATGAATTTAAGGAGCAAAGTGCGGCGCACAAAGCAATCCAGGCACGAAACACTCACCCCCACAGACTCGGCACCACTGGGTACGCGGCTAAATCCGCGCAATGGGAGGCGGAGGAGGAGAATCTATTTCCTGATATCACACACCCGCTCCCTAACCGGTTAAAAGCGAGGCAAAGTCTCGCCTCGATGGGCGTCACTTTCCCAAACCCGGCGGACCAGGAAGTGTCCCAACGTGTGGTAAATATGTCGAACTACCTACTTGTTTATAAGTCCATAACTTCATAGTGACTATAATAACATGATGACCTCTTGCAGCGTGAATTGATTGCCCAAACTTCCAAGGCTCCTTCCAAGAACACAGGAGAAGGATATACTATCTACGACCCTAGGAAACAAGGAGCACCCGGTCGCACGCGAGGCAAGGGGTTAACGTACCTTGGGTACATGGATTCGCAAACGACTACTTCATGTATATAAGTAGGAAGAGATCCAAGGCCGAGTACGACAATCGCTTGAACCGCTTAAGGCGAATTTCAGGGACGATGATAGCAAGTTTGCAGGATCAACTTAATCAAGTACTCGCAACGATGCAAGTCGCCTCGTTATTGCGGGAACCAGTCCTCGACATCGGAGTAGTGTCGCGCCCACGCATAATTTTGAACATGACGACGACCAATTACCGATAGACCGCATCAAGGTAATGTACATCTATGGAATGCACCAAAGATAGACCTATAGGACGCCTTAGCTAATTGCGATCGTTTTGTAGGAGCCGACTACCGCAAGCTCCAACCGAGGTTAGTTGGGTCCATTCCTATTGAGGCTGGGCCGGGGATGGTGCATCCATACCAGGGAGGAGCAGTGCAGCACGGTGTCCAGGTGGCGCATGGTGACGCAAGGGTGGAGGTGGACATGGTACATCAACATTTCATGGCCGTCCTACCGACATTCGCCCAACGAAGAGATCACAACACTAGGGGATGCCGCGGTACGCGATTTTATCCGGTGGCCCAAGACGGACATCGCCCCGACCCAGAAGGCCGCAATCCCGACATGACCATTCCTCTCCAACGGGACCCTCCATGACTCCACCTCATATTTCGCCTTAGAAGGCCACCTCATCGGTTCCCGTGGAGAAGACGCCGAAGGAACAAGAAAAGCGTGCTACCGTATCGGTTTTCGAGTCGTCTCGCAGGAAGACGCTGCCAATCGTTAAGGCCAAATCTAAATCGACGAACATTAAGCCGCCTCCCAAGTCCCGTAGCACGGAAGTACTCCATCGAAAACCGTTGTGCCCTAACGCACAATTAGCCCACGCTGATTTGCTTATCGTGCTTTGCATGCTCGGTACCGCGAATACCGCAAAGAAGGGGTGCGATCATCGAATCACCGCCGCATACAAGGATGAGCATTTCTTCAACGGGCCGCAACTTGGTGGTGGGCTTCAACGACTTATTCAACCTATTCAATCTCGAAGGCCTCGACGCCTCGCTTCTACGATGTTGGACATCGTAAGTGTGTACAATCAAGTTTTACATTCATGTAATACCGATAAATATCGCAACTCATTGCTTATGTATAGATACATGATGAAATATGCCCGAAGGGCGAGAACCGTGGTTTCTCGACCCACACGTGGTATCTATGCAAACCATCGGCGCACGCGATCTTCGTCAAGAACTACATAACGGCGGCATTGCTTCTTGGACTACGCAAGGACTACATATTGGTGCCCTACAACCGTGGGTAAGTGCTTCACTATTTGCTATTCAAATTTCATTTGTACTTAGGTTTAATAGTTATAGCGACATACATGAGTAGGTACCATCGATCCTTTTAGTCATTATACCCGTGGAGGAACACTATGATATATCTTGATTCCCTAGTCGTAAACGATCACGACTTCAAAGATTCTCGCAAGGAATACTCGACAAGTATGATCATTTCTCCATACATAACTCTATTGTAGTCTTCCTTCGCTTGAAATGCCCGAGGATAACTTTTTTGAATTATGTAGTTCGCTCATTTCCTATGTTAGCCAACAAGGAAGATACAAGTGGATCCAATACCAACTAACACACGTGATTAAATTTCCAGACGCGCTACAACACAATAATCCTATATATATCATACTTCATAAAAATGTGTCTTCAATCGACTATACGATATATGTAATTCTATTTTTGCAAAACGCCAAAGAAAAAATGATGAGCTATGTGCATTCTACGCTTGCCATCATATGCAAAGAAATCATTAGTGCTAAGATGAAGAATCTGGAGGTTTGTCAATCTCAAATAATTTTTTGTAATTGTAAATTCAAATATATATCCTTACCATTTTTCTTGACCTAGCGGCGGGGTTTGATAATAGATTTACATAGACTCGCTATGCAAGAGCTCGTGGAAGTTCGAGGGCGCTATGCCCTTTATCGGTGACGTAAATAGTTGACAAAGGAGAGTTTCACTCCATCGTCGACCCGAGATTCACGCAAACAATTGACTTAATTGTAATCCAATTGTACAACTATAGCGAAAATACTTCAACAAATTCGATCTTTATTAATTTATTTTGAGTAATGATCAATTTGAGTTGTCAACAATTGATTATCTACGATGTATCTGCTTTTGTACATGCTTGTTTTCGAGAGGGCATGGCTAGCAATTCCTCGAGTTGGCCAAAAACGAGAAACAATGTAGCTAGGATCGCTCACTACCACAGACGGTTTTATGTTGAAACCGCTCGTGAAGGCTATTACCACGAGACGGTTTCAACATAAAACCGCTCGTGATAAGTGCTTATCACGACGGTTTTAAGTAAACCGCTCGTGATATTTCTAGTATCACGAGCGGTTTTAAAGTAAACCGTGCGTGATAACCACTTATCACGACGGTTTACTTTAAAAACCGTCTCGTGATAACCACTTATCACGCAGACGGTTTTAATCGAAACCGCTGTGATAATAGTCTCACAGACGGTTTTGAACCGTCTGTGATAACTGCTTGTTATCACAGACGAACAAATATAGACGGTTCGGAAATCGTCTGTGATGACGGTTCCGAACCGTCTGTGATGACGTGTTCTGTAGTAGTGCACGTTCCTTCGCACCGAGTCCGAAGTCATGTCCTTGTCAAAGCCAAAGTCGAAGCAGAGTCACATAGAACACTCGATCTGCCAAACATTTGGAAAACCTATCGCACATGCGACCAGAAAAGAACCGAGGAAGAAAATAGCAAAAAGTTGTCCAACATCCACCCAAGGTGAACTTGTTGCTTTGAGATGTCATCCAACAAATTGGCCTCCTTTTCTTTGAGTACACACGAAGTGTACCAGGAATTCTGATAAATTGCTACGTTCACATAGTATTGTAACAACAAAACTACGGTTTCTTTCGCATGGCGACATTGAAGTATGTTCTTCCATTACAGAATTGAGACACGGGGTTTTCTCTATGAAATGTCAAGATGCGAACTGTTCTTGCACAACTCAATTTGGATGACGCTTTATTGGGGATCAACAAGATGCCCACTGCATGGTCACTTGAGGAGAAGTGAAGAAAAGATCATAAGGCCTTATCTTAGGTTCATCTTTATCTAACAAATAAAATTATGCTGGAGGTTTTGAAGTAGAACACCACCACTCATTATGGTTGAAACTAAAGCCGATTTGCATGACCAAAGATCTCACCAATAAGATGCACTTGAAGCTGAAGCTTTATTAGCACAAGATGGTAGAAGAAGGGTCATTATTGACCACCTAGCAGCATTCAAAGACGTAGTCTCGGACCTCAAGTCTGTGCAGGTAAAATATGATGATGAAGACTTGGGTCTTATTCTTTTATGCTCACTGCTAGTTCATACTCTACATTCAAAGTGTAACACCTCAGCCCAACATGAGTCTGGAATGGTACTAAAACAACAAAATAACAATTTAAATTCTAAGCCTTTTCACTTAAATTCGACAGAACCTCCTTTGTACGGTTAGTCATACAAGGGGTTCTAACAAAATGCATAAACAGATAATCAAATAATTCAAACATCTAATTTAATTCATAATCGTAAATAAGCTTCCATGATACACTAATCAACTCTATTACAACGTAACAGATGTATGAAGATATATTCAATAAAAATCGTCTTAGTAGTTTGCTCGATTATTAATTCATAGCCCAAAATTAATCATTCATGAAAGGCTCACGTTAGTGTGCAACAAATCATATCTGTAGCCCCTCCTATGCATGACGTCCTTGTAAGAGGTACCTCAAAAATATAAACAAACAACAAGTGTGAGTCCAAGACTCAACAAGTACAAATTATTCAGTAATTCAATTAACAACCTTGTCACAATCAAACAATCACACCCATTCATCTCAAAATCAGCTCATATGCTACATGCGATGCAAATGCCACATATGTACATTTCCTTTTCTCTTTGCATTTACCGGTAATGCGGAGTATGCATCTGTCGATGCATACCCACACCTGTGCCTTACAGCACAGGGACCATAAGCCCACACTCCACGAGTGTAGGGACCTCAAGGCCATTTAAAACATGACAGGGACGTCAAAATCAATACTTGGCCTCCACATGGCCAAGTCTCAAGGATAATAACATGATGCATATGAGTCTATTCAATTATCCAACATAAGATTGTAATAATCAGCAGAGATATTCATGAGTAAAGAACATAATCACAATACAAGTATTCATGAGCATTCACTTCAATATTTCTACAGACTAATTGCACTTGCCTCAACTGTGTGAAGCTTGATGAGTGAAGAGGGTGCTGCCCCCGGAATCAAACCATAAACTGAATATTTTTAACAACCACACTAAGAGAAAATTTCTAGACAAGGCATTGGTACAAACAAATATACGACAAACTACGCTCCCTAACGCAACCCAAAACACCAACTCCAATGAACATCGATTTGTCCCAAAACAAGACAGTGCCCTTCTAAAATTCATAACTTTTCGTAGGTTTATCCAAAAATGGTGATCTTTAATCCTCTATAAAGCCTACTAAATTTCCCACATTAAACAAGTTGGTGAGATTCCCAGATTCTGTCATTACCTATGTCTACTAAATAGATTATTAAAACTACGAGAACCTAGCAGACGTTCTGGACAGCAAAACTAAAACATTCATAATTTTTCGTATGAACATCAGAAAAATATGTTATTTGGCTCTCTAGAAAGCATATGAAATCACCTACAACTTTCACGTTGGTTATATCCTCTTATTATTTGGTTAACTAATTTTTATTGTCCAGTTAATACAATCTGTCAGAATCTCGACATAACCACAGGAGAGAAACGTTGTAAAATCTATAACTTAAGATACACTTCTCCAAATCAACTGATCCAGGACTCTACGGAAAGCTAACAATGTTATCCACAAATCTCTAGGAGATGGCCAAATCAAATTGCCCTGTTAACAACTCTAAAACAGCCTGGCACTACAAACTGCCAGAAATCAAACTAATACAGATGTTGCCAAATTGCAAGACTACAAAGCTAATCAAACGGTATCCGGCGGTTACCCTTCGAGAATGCTCTAAAAAACGCAAGAACCACCACGTGATCCCTCTCCCTTCCCTTATCCCTCCCCCCTTCCTTCTTCTTGGCCAGCCAACACCATAGGAGCCCCCTTCTTCTTCTTCTACTTGACCGGCAGCAGGAGAGGATCTCTTGGCCGGCAGCAGGGAGTCACACCACGGGAGGAGGTGCTACCAAGGGGTGCTGGACTGGTAGGAGGAGGCGTAGGGAGGAGAGGAGGTGTCGACTAAAGGGGGAGGTTGTGGTGGCGGCCAAAGGGGGAGGAGTGGCGCCCTAGGGCCCCTCCCCTTATGGGCGGCTGCCCCCTTCTCCCTTTGGGCCAAAGTGCTCTGTGCTGGGTGATGAGTCACGGCGGCCCGATCTTCCGATAGGTTCGATTTGGTTCGTCGTGAGGACGTTGACGCTTTGAGGCTTCCGACCAGCAGATCGCCACCTCGCACTCGCTACACCCGACGCTGTCGTTATCGACCACGCTTGCACGCGATCGACCTTACCACGAAGGTTAATGTTCCGCAAGCAATCAAGAAACTCACAAGAACAAGGTAGATGCAATCAATTGTATTGCGGATATGGATGAAGTTTACAAGTGGGGTTCTCAAACCGATAATCGCGAAACCGCAATTGGCGTAATAATCTAAGAAAACCCGCTCTAAACTATGGCGGCTATCGATATATATAGGGAACGTGAGGAGGTCGACCTAGAGTTGTGCGGCCGTGGGATGAAGCGTACACAACCTGGACTCCGACCTCGTTATGTTTACAAAGTCTTATTAGTTTCCAAAACGGTGACGCAACACCTAGTGTCGTGTATCTCTGATAGAAGACTTGGTCGAGGATCGCCCTATGGGGTCTTGAGGAATACGTGCTATGTTTGGTCGTAAATTGTGTCCAACGAGTCCAACTGGTCGTAGGTCTTCTTGAACTGGTCGTAAATTGTGTCCAACGAGTCCAACTGGTCGTAGGCCTTCTTGAAGTGGTCGTAAACCGTGCGGAGCTGGTCGTAGACCTTCTTGAATTGGTCGTAGTCCTAGATTCCTAAGTACAAGTAAATCATCTCCATTAGGCAGCATCATAGAGTTCTCAAATAATACACTCAGCCCTAGAAATGAATTTACCTGATAAGTAAGTTGACGAACACGTTCCCGAGTAATTGGACAGACTCTTGTAATTGGAATAGCAAGCATAGCAATTGTGGTTGTATCCATAGGGGTCATGCCCTTATCACTGGGAGCCCACAACCCAGGTTGTCTAAACTTTAGAAAAAACACCCATCTAAACTTCTGTTAAATCCATTTTCTAATTAGTTCTTCTCCCTAAATTATTTCTTCTCACTTAAATAAATTTGGGGTATTACAATCTACACCCTTAAACGGAATTCAACCCCGAATTCTAATCACACTTAATGCACAATAACAATCACATCTAAAATTTATCAATCATTATCATGTACCTACTGTGAATAACTCTGGATATTGCTCGTGCATGCGAGACGTCAATTCCTAACTGGCCTCTCTCTCGGTCTGATACGACCATAGCACCTTGACATACTTCAATGTGTTGTTCCTTAAGACTCGTTATAAATTCTCCAGGATTTGTACTGGCTTGGACTCAAAGGTTAAATCTTTCTCAATGGTTAAAGGTTCTAGCGAAATCATATGCTCTGGGTTCCTCAAGTACTTCCTCAGCATGGAGACATGAAAAATATTATGCACGCCGCTCATGGACTCTGGAAGGTCCAAACGATATGCCAATTTTCTAATCTGTGCCAAAATCGAAAAAGGTCCAACGTACCTTGGGCTAAGCTTCCCTTTGGTACCAAATCGCACAACACCATTAGTGGGAGACACTCTTAAGAGCACCTAATCCCCCACTGCAAACTACAACTCACGTCTCCTTAAATCAGAATAGCTTTTCTGTCTGCTCTGGGTTGCCAACAGATTCCACCTCACTAAGGCTACATGCTCCACGGTCCTCGGTACCCAATCCAGGCCCAACACTACCTTCTCACCCACTGCCTCTCAACAAAGTGGTGACCTGCACTTCCGCCCATATAAAACCTCGAATGATGCGGCTTTAATACTATAATGGTAATTTCTGTTATAAGCAAACTCTGCTAACTGCAATTGATCCTCCCAACTACCCTTCCGTAATAAAATGCAGGACCGCAACATGTCCTGCAAAGTCTGAATGGTACGCATTGACTGCCCATCTGTCTCCGGGTGAAATGTCGTACTAAGACGAAGCTGGGTGCCCAACGCACTCTACAGACTCTCCTAAAATTTGGAGACAAACTTGGTGTCCTTGTCAGAAATGATGGTCTTTGGTGCACTATACAATCTCACAACCTCTCGTATGTAAATAGGAGCCAAATCGCTCGCTGAATTAGTTGTATGGATAGCAATGAAATGTGCAGATTTGCTGAGACGATCCACTATTACCCAAACTGTATCCTTCCCTCGCGGCGAATGAGGTAATGCAACCACAAAGTCCATGGAGATATCATCCCAAGGCCACTGAGGAACTTCCAGAGACTGCAACAATCCTGCAGGATGCTTATGCTCAGCTTTCACTTACTGACAAACCCCACACGAAGCCACATAATTAGCGATATCCACATTCATCATTTTCCACCAGAAATTCTGTTTCAGATCATGGTACATTTTGTCTCACCTGGATAAACAGTGTACGGGGTGCGATGAGCCTCGCTCAGGATATCATCTTTGACCTCCGCCTTTTGTGGTACACAAAAGAGACCCTTAAATTGCAAAGCACCGAAATCATCCAAACTGAAATCCCCTTCTTTACCTCTATCCAGACATTTTCTAACATTCTCCAGTAACCGGTCATTCTGTTATGCTTCCCGTACACGGTCTGGAATGGCTGACTCAAGGATCAACTGTGATGCGAGGTGCCCGATCTTCTCGACGTAGAACCTTTCGATAACTTGTGTATCCTGACGAACCACCAGCTGATCCCCCGCGCCAATGCAAGGACTTGTAACTCTATAGAAAATTCACCTAAACACACACTTGATTGGATCCTCGCTGACCACAAGCGAAGATCGTCGAACCCTCAATTCCCAGTGGAAAAGCAAGAACGACCCCTTGTTCTCAACGCCCAATTCCCTCTGTTTTGGCTATAAGCACAACAGGAGAATCAAGCAAAAGCTTTGAAAATATATTAAACGTGGTCTCAGGTTACAATGTGGGTCTACCCGTCATTATATAGTGCCCCTTCTCCTCCTCATGGCTGGCCAAGAGGACCTACTCCTATTCTAATTCGGAATTAGAACTCCTACTTCAATTCCGACTCAATCTAAAACAAAAAGGAAACTCTAATTTTACAACCTTCATATTGTTTCGGTCACATCTTTTCATACAGGATGAATTTCAGTGTGAGGGAGGATCCATTGGATCGGGCTTGAAGTTATCTTTCCAACAAGCCCAAGAACACCCTAATCGGACTCTGTTTGTTAAAGTTATGATCGTTTTACTCCGGATTGTCCTGCTGATTCCAAATCCGAATTTGATGTTGATTCTGAATCCGAATTGAATCCAAACCTTCCTATCTTCAATTTCATTAATTGAAATGATTTGAATTCGTGTGAAACTTGAGAAAGAGACTCTTGTGAACCTTTAAAAAGTCATGGCATAGCTTGATATCCTCCCAAGATGTTGTACAAGCCACGGAATCATCAACTTTGTCAACCCTCACGCGTTGGTCGGTCTGAATGTGCAGCATGTACTCGAATAGCCATAACTTGTGGTAGAAAGCTCCAAATCACATGCCGTTTGATCCATTGGAAAGTATACTTGATAAGCTTTCCAAATATATATATTGTGTATGCTAGATCCTTCCGAGTTTCTGCGAAGATCATCTTGAACTTGAGAACTATCGTGTTCTTTGTCTTCCAATAAACCTTCTTCTTCAAACCTGAAAACAAGCGATAACCCGCTATTAGGTAGTATAATATTCTCAACTAATTTAAAAGGAAATTCAGGGAACAGATTCACCTGTTGGATAAGCTTCTCTTGGTTTTCAACTCTCTTAGTAAGCTCATGTTGTTCTGAGGTATTTAATGAATTGAAAACACTATATGAAACAACATAGCTAAGGATATCCGCATCAAACTGGGTCTCCACATGTGCCGTGCATGCATAGCAATATGATATCCCCATGCGGTCAAAGTCAGCAGTAAGGGAATCTAGAGTAGTAGGAGTCGCCTTGCGACTAAGAGCATCAACAACAATGTTTGCCTTGCTAGGATGGTACTGAATTGATAGATCATAATCCATAATCAGCTCCAACCACCTATGGTGCCATAAATTCAGATCCTTTTGCGTGAATATGTACTTGAGACTTTTATAATCTATGAAAGCATCACAAGTCTAACCATACAAATAATGTCTCTATAGTTTCAAGGCAAACACCACCACTGCCAACTCCAAGTCGTGGGTTTGGTAATTCTGCTCATGCTTCTTCAGTTGCCTCGATGCATAAGTGATTACTTTACCTTCTTGCTTGAGAACTGTAATATCCCAATTCTAAGTATTAGTTTTAAATGTAAGAAAATGAGAAGAAATTAAAACTTTTCTTGCATCTTGAAGTCCTTGATCATTTTTGTAATTTTTGTAAAGGAATTATGGAAATCAAAAATCAAAATCATCAATTGACTCCAATCAAAAACCTCCTTTGCAGAGATGTTGTGCCAAACCTCTCAAAATAATTTTCCTTGAATTTAGGACTGATATGTGACACCTCTGAATTGTATCATAATTTTCAGAAATTATTTGATAATTTTGGAGGCAAGTCAAACCTTGCTCAAACCCTAACTCAAAACTTCTGGAATTTCTGGAGAGGAATGCAGTGCATAAAAATCTCTGGAAATTCTATGTAAGGTTTATCCTGAAGTCAGCAACCTCTAGTTAAAATTTCATAATTTTTGGAGCTGGCTTGCTACCTTAAGCAAATCCTCCAAAAATTAGCTGTTTAATTCGAACCTTAGCTCGTTTTCACTATTCCTTCAGCGCCAGTCAGACTCGGGCTCGAGCCAAGTGACTTGGTTCAATCAACTAACTGCACCCGACAAAGTCTGTAACAGCCCAAAATTTTAATTTCAGTTGAAAATAAGACTTTAATTATTTTTGTGGATTTTTTGGAAATTTTAAAAGCTTTTCCCTAATTATTTTAAAGCTAAAATAATTTATGTGCAAAATCTATTACCAACTAAAAGTTGGAAATATTTTATTTAAGTCCAGAATGCTCTTAAGAATTTCTGTGAATTTTCTCAAAATTTTTGGACTTTATTTGATATTTTATAAAGCTTATTATAATTTCTAGGATTAAATAAATTGGAAAAAGAATTTAAATCCTCGGAATAAGATCGGGCCAAGCTCAACCTGTCTTGCGCCGCCCAATTTCTCCCACGCTGTTTAATGCGGGCCATCCGATCGAAATCGGACGACCGACATCAAACCGTCTCGCGCTCTATCGCCACGGCCGTTCGATCAAAATCCAACGATCACCGCTTCGCCGACCGGGCCAGCAGTGTTACCACCTCAGCCGCTCGATCAAAATCCAACGATCGTCCTCCTCCCGACCAGTTCATCCGAGCTACCCATGGGGCCCACCGGTGTCTTCTTCCTCCCCGCTTTCTTCCTCAAGGCGCCCGCCGCTCTCGCCGCAATTATCGCGCCCGAGCTTCTCCTCCGTGATTCCCTCCCTTTAGTCCCGCATTTGCGCTGCTCACGCCGCCTCACATTACCGCTGTTCGTTCGGCCCCTTAAAAACCCGTGAACGCCTCCGCGCTGTCGCAGCAACCATTATCGCCACCCTGACCTCCGGCCCCCCTCGCTATAAAGATACCCCACCGCGCCTCTTCTCCCGCATATCATCCCCACCTCCTATCCCTCGATCACCCTCGATCGCCAGATTTCGCATTCCCACCGCGGCCAAGCTCGTTCTTCTCCGATTCCGGCGCCGCCAGGCTTCCCCCGACCACCTCGACTGCACCTTTGGCATTAGCATACTCCGACGATCCTCTGGCGCACTCGGCTTCACTCAAGACCCCGAGCTCCTTCACGCCAACAATCGAACCACACCGCCGCTCTCTCGTCAGCCGACGACTTTTTCGACCACTCTCCGCCGTCACCAGATTTTGACGACTCCGGAGAGCTTAATCCTATTGAAGAAGTAGAATACCAAGATTTTGAGCAAGGCAAGTTACACCATTGACCATTTTGCCCCCAATATTTAAAATTATTTAATTTCTATTTTAAATTATTATTGCATGCATAATTGTAATTAATTATTTTAAATTCCTGTTTTAAATACTTAATTATTCCAATTCCTTTGTACAGCCACATTTGAATGTTGTATTACCAATTCCTTGTCACCTTAGTCAAATGAATTTAAAAATAAGTATATGCTTAGCAAATGCTTAGACAAGGAAATATTTGTTTTTGGGAGAATTTAGCCAAAACTTCAAAATTTGATAAAAAGCCTATGACATTGTTATGTCATGGTGGACTTTTGCAATTGTCTTTGAAAATTATAAAAATAAAAGAAAATGGTTTGTACTTGGGCAAAAATGGACCGTTGGTGGGTGAAGGTTTATGCACGGGCTCGTCTGGTTAGGATTGAGACCCAGGGTTTTTATTGAAAGTTGCCCAAGTAGGTTAAGGACCGGTCTTTGAGCCGCATCTTGCAAAGCTCCACCAGACTACCACATGTTCTCAGATGGGCGTAACTAGGCTTAATAATTTGTCTTACCTCATTATTGTTTATGCCATTTTTGTTGTGTGGGTGTCGGTTAGACTTTATTCCCACTTGGCGCAAGAGGGGGCTTCCGGTAGGTGGTTAGCCTAATGGAAGTGAAACCTTAACGGGCATATTAATAGTGAGGTAGTGCATTGGAAACGCCTTATGATAATTGCCCAGTCACACGCCTAAGGAAGCGTGCATTGGCCGACATAACGGGCAAATTATCTCGTGTGGGTAAAGTTGTACCCCTCTGCAAAGTGTAAATCTATTCGAATAGCCGTGTCCACGGTCATGGACATGCTGAGCAAAGCCACTCTAAGTTAGATTTTGTTTTTAGTTTTAAAATGACTTTGGACATGATTTGAGGATGGTTAATCCTTGTGTTAAAATTGGGCGGGTAGCCTTGTGATAGGAGGGTATCCTTCGCCATGTTTCATATGGAGGTTATCCACTATAAAATGATCAAATTTTAAAATCTGATTTTAGCTATGGAATAAAAATATGCCTTGAAGCTTAGTATAACTATTTAAAACCCAAAAATGCTGAATTACGCAAATAAACCATACAACCTTCCTTTGAATAACTTATGCATGCATTATAAATTTTGTATTGGGTGTAATTTGCGAGCACAGTTGTAGTGCTCACTCTTGCTGAATATTATTATTCAGGAGAAGACTACTATCAGGAAGGTGAGGAGCGTGACGCTTAGGCAAATGACCTCCGCACGATTGCCCGTGGCGATCGTAGCCCTACTATTATATTTTGCTTCTGCTTAATGTTTTATTTGGCCTCAGGCCCAAATTGTAATAAACTCTATGCTTATTAATAAACACGCTGGATATGTTTGTGATAACATTTTTTTGACTGTGTACACTGGAAATCCCGGACTAGTGTATGAACACAGAGAATTCGTGATACTTGTTCGGGTTCGACAAAAGTGGTATCGAGCCATATCGATCGTAGGTCGTGACCTAGAAGGAAATCAAACCCTAAGGATTTATTTTTGAAAATTAAAAATAACTTGGTCTTACTCGAGTCATTTCTCAACTTTTCTCTTGAAAAATATTTATTAACTCATCTCCTTCTCAAAATTGTAGATGGTCAAGTTAGAATGACATTTCCCATGGTGTCTTTGTCGGTCATTGGGCGCAGATTCTCGAAAATCATGCAAGACTTGGACTTTGAAGAAAGACCGACGATCAAGGATACAAGTATAAGGTGGGAAATCGGGATCGGTGGAGGGTAGAAGTGATCCTCTACTCCAATCTATCGCCGAACACAGACTTCCATATCTTCGATGCCGCACGCGACGAAACCTTCGCCAAGGCATCCAGGATGCAAACAGGAAGCAACCCGCCGACTTCGCTACATCTACG
The DNA here is from genome assembly GCA_036346395.1 of Hsuehochloa calcarea. NCBI lineage: Eukaryota > Viridiplantae > Streptophyta > Magnoliopsida > Poales > Poaceae > Hsuehochloa > Hsuehochloa calcarea. The sequence continues at coordinate 27,154,397 of CM070604.1, forward strand.
ATCATCGCCTCAAGCAGCCTTTGGGTTCCACTATTACCCGATGCACATCCCAACCCGGCATGACAAGATTTTCCGCTCAACTAGAGATGAAGACTGTCCCGATCTCACGATCGTGGATCCGCCGAGCCATGGATTATGCCTACGGAATACACTAGATGAGCCTGTCTCTCATACAAGGGAAATTACAAGACGCAGAAGAAAAGTTGAAGATGCACAGAAAAGAACTGCCTACTACAAGGAAGGCGAGGCTAGTTCTAGTGAGCCGATTATACCCCAAGAATACCATAGATATGTCCTTAAATTGTCCTTTAGTTGCGAATTATGAGCTACAATACCTTTGTGGTAGCCATAATGAATTAATAAAATAAAATAAAATAAATTATTTTGTCAAGTGTTCTTGCCTTATGCTTGTTGATTTTGTGCTATTTTAGACCTATACCCTTGGAAATTCTGCTCTCTTGTCTAATCTGTGAAGAGTCCACAGATGGTGACCACTCTGACTGAAGTGTCGATGCGTGAGGGCAAGGAAATGAGAATCTTGATTATCAAGAAAACCCAGTTCATGCCCACCACCTCCTCCAATCAATACCTCGACCGGGCGCTAAATGATGGCCAATCGACTCAATCGATTGAATTGCTAGCCCGGTCTCTCCACAAGAACTGAGTACTCCAGCCGTCAAGACTTATCATGCTCCTCCACCTCCCGCAAGAGTGACCTTGTCGATTTCATGAGGATGCGCCCGCCAACGCTTTCTAGTAGCACGAACCCATGGACGCAGATGATTGGCTCTGCCATTGGCAAGAAGTCGGATATTGCTCAATGCACGTATCGTGAGAGAGTTTTGTTTGCCTCTCATCGCTTGATTGGTCCCGCATCGAATGGTGGATAACTTCAAAGATGTCCCATGCTAATGCCCAAGAAATCACTTGGGATGGGTTTATGCAAGCTTTCCACGATCTCACATTCCATCCGCATGATTACACTAAAGAAGAAGGAGTTTCGCCTCTTCGTCAAGGAAACCGCTCGATTAGCGAGTATCGCATAAGTTCAACCAACTTGCTCGCTATGCCCCGAGGATGTAGCCGAGATGAAGACAGCAAGAGCGATTTCGAAGGGTTGAATGACGAACTCTCTGCTCGCTTGATTTTCGTGATTTCACCGACTTTCAGCAGCTTAGTAAATAAGGCCATACGCCAGAAGGCAAACATCAAGAAATGGAGAACCGTAGCTGAGGATGGCCGCCGAAGTTTAACTCCGAGGATCGCCCAAGCCTCGCTTCACTCTGGCCTCACCACCTCGGTGGAAGATTCGAGCCTACTACACCGAGAGTTCCAGCTCGTGTCCGCGCCCAAATACTCCCTGATTCGTAGTAGTTCATCCGAGGTCAATTCCGCAGGTTTGCCTATTTCCGCAGCGAGAATCACTTGCTTTCATCGCAACGAAGTTGGGTCACTATGCCAATAAGTGTCCCAAGAAGCGCAGATCGCCACCCCGTCAAGCCAACTCCAGAGCTTGGCCTCGGCGGTCCTCAAGACCAGCTTGGTCAGTTCATGAAGGGACGTGTGAATCACGCCACCGCAGAGGAAGCCTATGCAAGACTGTGACGTTGTCCTCGTGACGCTCCTTGTCAACTCGAGACCAAAGATCGCCTATTTGATTCCTGAGCTTCACATTCTTTGTGTTAAATAAGTTTGTGGAAAAGTATGGGTTATCTACCTTCCCTTAGTTAACCCCATGTTAATCCATTCCCTGCTCGTAAATGAGGGCTAGTTTCTTTTGCCCAAATCTTACCTTTGAAATCTCCGAGTAACTTTCAAAGAACTTAATAGTCTTATGCTCGCAAGGATTGATGTAATTCTTGGAATGGATGGCTTGCCAAAAATCAAGGCAGGATAGATTGTGCTAGTAGGTCTATCAACCTCACCAATGAACAAGGGATTTCAGTAGAGTTCCGACCTAAGACTTCTACGGGAAGAAGTTCTATCTTGACCAGCCTAAAGGAAGTAAAACTGGAAGATATACCCGTGGTACAAGAATATCCAGATGTTTTTCCAGAGGAATTACCTGGTATGCCACCAGACCGGGACATAATGTTCTTAATTAACTTAGTCCCAGGGACTGCTCCAATTTCGAAGCAACCTTATAGGATTCCAGCCAACGATCTAGCAGAGTTGAAGAAGCAGATCAAAGAACTACAGAGTAAAGGTTACATTCAACCGAGTTCATCGCCTTGGGGAGCTCCAGTACTATTTGTCAAAAATAAAGACAATAGTATGAGAATGTGTGTGGACTATAGATCACTTAACGAGGTAACAATCAAAAACAAGTACCCGTTACCTAGGATAGATGATCTGTTTCATCAACTTAAAGGAGCCAGTGTTTTCTCCAAGATTGATTTGAGGTCAGGCTACCATCAGTTAAAAATCAGACCGGAATGTGAGACCCCGGTTTATCCGGCTTGTAATGCTTAACCATCCATTCGGTCCTAGCATCACAAAGCAGATAATCCGAGACTCGAGACATGTATACTTCCCAGAGTGCAGTATACACACCTCATCACAAAATTTATGTATCAATTCCATTCATCCACATAGAACCAAACACGTAATAGAATGTAGTATTAATAATATTAAACCGAAGTCATTATAAAAGAGAGGCCAACCAGGCCAACAATAAAAGAGACAACAACAATTAAACAATGAAGCAAAAGTGCCATAAGATGGCTACAACAAAAGAGCCAATCGGTGTGCCTTTAACCCACAAGGCAACCGACCAGGACCGCCAAGCTAGTCGCCAAACCAAGCACATCTCACAAAAGTGAGGCCCTTGGGGCTCACCTCTTCCCAGAACAAAAGCGTGCGGCAAAAGCGGTGAGTACTTTGAATGTACTCGCAAGACTTACATGTGGAATAACAAACTGTATATATACTACATGCAAGCTTAATCAAAAGTAGGTCAGACGTTTCATTTAGCATAAAGCAAGTTTTCATTTGCAATAATGTAATAGATTGAAAGCAATTTAACAAATCTATTTTTAATGATCAATTAACCAAAGAACAAGATTAATAACAAGAATAAAAGACAACGACAATCCGGAAGTGACTAAACCATTAGTCACCACAACAATAGCATGAATTACCCATTCATACCCCCATGTCAAATTTTAATTTAAAAGGTTGAAGTCTAACTCTTGCAAAACCTAACCAAGCGTGTCCATAACCTAGGACGAGGCTATTGAATAGTTTTATCCTCGCAGGTGTACCAACTTACCCACATGTCGACCGCCTTTTGCCAAGCTATTAAGCACACTTCCTTAGGTATGCAACACGGCTAAGTCCTACGAGACTTTTCCAATATTATGTATTACCTTGAGTCGCCTGTATGGATAGAAACCCATACGTTGTGTCGGGTCGTGGCCCACCTCGGACAACTACCCGTCACGGGTAAAGCCTTGGACAATCTGCGCGCCCTCGAGGTGGAGAACCTTCCGCAATCCCCACCACCGCACACCCAACACAAACACAAGAACACAATTCCTTTTCACACAACACACACAACGCTCCTCCCGCGACTAGGAGATAACACACTCCAAAGTACTAGGTCAAGAGGGTCCCATATAACCCTCATGTGGTTAGTACACAAAAATGCTTGGAGAGTGTGACACAAGATGTTCGGTCCTTGTTGACTTAGGCAAGACATCCACAAACCCAATAACCCACCATCCAACCACTTGCCCAAGTCCAAATCAATTTTTCCATATTCAGATTTTGACTTTACAAAATCAAAGCACAAAGTGCCGGACATAATGGAAGAATAATAATTTTTGTGTGATCAAGACCATCGACTAAGTCGATGATCGCCCAAAGCTACCGAACTAGGCATGGCTAAGCACAACGATTCAGATTCTACTAAGTGACAAGAGTCCATCCATCGAACTCTAATCACAAAGAAATAACCTAGGCTCAAGTAGTAGAGAATAAACAACATCCTACAGATTATGCAACTATAGGATCAACTAACCATAATTTAACACAAAGTAGCAATGCATACATACAGTTGAATTCAAAATATTAAACTTGTAAAATAATAGGATTAACATGATCAAACTGCTTGCCTGATTGAAGTTGCTCTGTTTGCTGGGGATCACCCTCGGTGTTATCGTGCTCTTCGGATCCTATCGAAAGAACCAAAAAGAACCAATAAGGCAAAAGAAACCGAAAAGATCCAACAGCCAACTTCAACAAAAAGCTCTCAAATTTTTACAGTAGAAAGAGCATGATTTTTATGAACTAATGCAACAAGAACCAATTGATTTGGATTCTTAATGCAAAAGATATGGCCAAAACAATTTTGCTCAGCTTTTATAAATCAAAGATGCTACTATTCATTAGCAAAATTTTCTGGAGCTATACTGAGTCTGGAAACATTTTTAAATTAAAGTCTAGTTAAAAACATAACCAACAAAATTTGAATCAACCGAAAAGGAATTAAAATGAATTAGTTATGCATTTTACAAGTTATCACATTTTTCAGTTGACAAATAAATCCTTTCGGAAATCCGAGTATTAAAACGACGTGGCCGAACGAGGAGCGTCGATCAAAGATCCGACGGCCCGCGCTCAGCCGCTTAACGCGCTTGTGGGATTCACAATTTCTAAACGCCACCGCTGGATCTCGATCCAACGGTTCACGTGGATCGACGCTCGGCGGTCCGAACGCTCACACGCATAGTAGCCGCTGATCTTGGATCCAACGGTCCACACGGATCGAACCTTTCGACGGTCCGAACGCTCACTCGAACAGGACCGCTGATCTTGGATCCAACGGTCCACAATGACCTACGCTCAAACGCTCGCTCTGCTCGTCCGGACAAAATGGCCGGAAAGAACGGCCGCACGGCGACTCGGGTCATGGCGGTGCGAGCAAAGGCCCAAAATGGGTTGCTAACAAACTCGCGCACCCAAAGGAACCAACAATTTCAATTGCGGCGTTCTAGAACGCCGCAAGCCGGAGATGATGTGAGATGACCGAAAACGGTCAAAAACGAAAATAGCAATTGAGCTCTGCTGCGGTCCAAGCAAGCGGTGCCAATCAACTAGGGACTAAAGAGGGTTTACCCGAGCCCAAAGAAGGCACAAAGAAGGGTTGATTCACCCAACGAAGAAGAATGGGGACTTGGCCGAAAAGGAAATCTGCAATTAATCTACTCTCTGCAAGCAAACAAAAATTGAGTGAGGGCTATTGCTCACAGAGAGGAGAGGAGCTAAGGCAATGAGGATTTGAGAAAGAAAGACCAGAGCATCACTTTCACCAAGAACTCAAAAGCTCTAAGAATGGCGGCAATGGCGACCAAGGTGAAAATTAATTTGAGCTCACTCACGCGCTAGAAGTGAAGTCAGAGCTCTGGGGTGTTCAAAGGAGGATAAGGAAGCCTTTGGAGGAGTCTTATAGCCAAGGAGCAAGGAAGAAGCAACGGGAGGGAAAATGGTGGGGCTCGTGTTGAGGTCGATCGAGGCGATGGGAGCAAGTGCACTCGAGGAGGCGAAGACTTGAGGCGGCGGGACGGAAGCATTAATGCGGAAGAGCCGTTGGCGAAAGGAGAAGTGACCCGACGCCGCCACGCTCAAATTTTCACCCACTATCATGACTATGGCGAGCGCGAGCGACGGAGGTAGACGATAGCCGCCACCGCTGGATTTAAATCGACGGTCCAAAAGCAACGGGTGATTAGAACGGTTTGAGCGCCCATTTTAGTTCGAGCCGTTGATTTGGATCCTACGGTTCATATTGCGCGAGGCGCTCGGATGGTCCGAACATTCCGCAATCTGAGCCTCGATTTAGAATCCAACGGTTCACATGGATCGGCGCGCCGGATGGTCCGAACGCTCACGCGATCGTGGGCGCTCGATGCCGATCCAACGACGCACAACGCCGCGCCAAACGATCGAGGCGGTGCGTTAGTTGATCGGGCCGAGTCAAGTGGCTCGAGCCCGAGTCCGATTCGAACCCAAGGAACAGTGAAAACCACTAGGGTTTAAATTTAAATACTGATTTTTGAGGAATTTGTTTGAGGTAGCAAACAAGCTCCAAAAATTATGAAATTTTAATCGAGCTTGCTCGACTGCATGAAGAACCTTATATAAAATTTTCAAAGACTTTTATGCACTGCATTTGTCTCCAAAAATTCCAGAAGGTGATGAATTAGGTTTGACCAAGGTTTGACTGGCCTCAAAATTATCAAATAATTTCTAAAAATTATGAAATAATTTGAGGTGTCAAACATCAACCCTAGACCCAAGAAAAGTATTTCCAAAGGTTGGGCACAAGATTTTCATGAAAGATATTTGTGTTGGTGTCCAAATGGCAATTTGATTTTTGATTTCACATAATTCCTTTACAAAATTATGGAACTGATTACAAAAATCAAGATCGAGAAAAAGTTTTAATTTCTCCTCATTTTTATTACATTTGAAACACAAACCAATTTTGGGATGTTACAAAACCTCCCCCTTACGTAAATCTCGCCCCGAGATTTGGCTCACTAAGAAAGAAGGAGGGTAGTCCGCACGAGACGATCTTCCCTTTCCCAAGTAGCTTCATCTTCAGAATGGTTCGACCACTGAACTTTGAGGAATCTAATGGTTTTATTCCTTGTTCTTCGTTCAGCCTCATCGAGTATGCGAACAGGGTGCTCGCGATAGGTCAAATCCTTTTGGACATCTAGAGTTTCCAACGGAGCTTCCTCGATTGGAACACGGAGGCACTTCTTTAATTGGGACACATGGAAAACATCATGTACCCCTTCGAGTGCAGCTGGCAAATCCAACTTATAGGCAACAGCTCCTTTCTTCTCGATAACACGGTAAGGACCGACATATCGAGGAGCTAACTTGCCCTTGACGCCGAAACGCTGATGGCCCTTCAAAGGAGAGACTTTGAGATAAACAAAGTCATTAGGCTCAAAGCTCAACTCACGACGACGGCGATCCGCATAGCTCTTTTGCCTGGATTGAGCTGTGCGCAAACGATCACGAATAAGCTGGACTTGACTCTCGGCCTCATTGATCGAGTCCGGGCCAAAGAATGGTCTTTCGCCGGTCTCAGACCAGTTCAACGGGGTTCTGCATTTTCTCCCGTACAAGGCCTCAAAAGGTGACATGCCGAGACTAGCTTGAAAACTGTTGTTGTAGGAAAACTCGGCAAAAGGCAAGCATTTCTCCCAATTCTTTCCATAGGAGAGGACGCAAGCACGAAGCATGTCTTCCAACACTTGGTTGACCCTTTCGGTCTGACCATCAGTTTGGGGGTGATATGCGGTGCTAAATGTGAGATGGGTTCCCATAGCCTCTTGCAAACACTTCCGTAACTCGGCGGTGAAAAGCGCCGCGATCCAAACGATCGCCTTTGTACACCATGCAAGCGACGATACGGAAATATAGAGGTCCGCTAGTAGACTCACACTAAGGTTCGCTCAGATCGCGTAAAATGGGCTACCTTCGTCAATCGATCAATGACAACCCAGATGGAATCCTTGCCCTTGGATGTTCGAGGCAGACCGGTGATAAAATCCATCCCGATCGAATCCCACTTCCATTCAGGAATAGGCAAAGGTCAAGCGCCCCGGCGACGCCGATGCTCGCCTTGACACGACAACACACGCCGCACTCGAACGAACTTCGCAATTTCCCTCTTCATTCGGGTCCACCAAAATCTCTGGACGGAGATCTTGATACATCTTTGTGGCACCGGATGAATAGACAAAGGCGAAGTCATGGGCTTGCGGGGAAACAAATTCCGCAATTCCATGTCCTTTGGAACCACAAGGCGTTGCCCGAACCTTACAACACCATGCTCATCCTCAGAGAAGCACTTGGCTGTTCCGTTCTTAACATTTTCCTTGATGCGGCTTATTCCAGCATCCGATTGCTGAGCGACCTTAATCCGATCTACCAAGGTTGGTTGCACAACCAAGGCAGCGAGGAAACCACGCTCAACCAAACCTAAGTTGAGACGCCAAATTCCTCCGTAGGGTGGGTTGACATCCCCGAGCAACAAGGCATTGCAATGCGCTTTATGATCGAGCGCATCGGCAGCGACATTAGCCTTGCCCGATGGTAGTGAATTCCCATGTCATAGTCCTTGATCAACTCCAACCATCTCTTTGCCCGAGGTTCAGATCCGGTTGGGTGAACAAATACTTTAGGCTTTTGTGATCCGAATACACTTCACAACGACACCGATTAGGTAATGTCGCCAAATCTTAAGTGCATGAATCAAAGACCAATTCCAAGTCATGGGTAGGATAGTTGAGTTCATGAGTCCTAATTGCCTTGATGCATAGGCCACTACCTTGCCTTCTTGCATAAGGACACAACCGAGTCCTCGCCGAGAAGCATCGCAAAAGATATCGAAGCCTCGATGGATATCGGGAAGAACGAGGACGGAGCGGTGGTCAAACGCTTCTTAAGCACTTGAAACTTTCCTCACAAGCATCGGACCACAAGAACTTCTTATCCTTCTTGAGCAACTCACGCCGGCCGCGATCTTGGAGAAATTCTCGATAAAACGGCGATAATATCGGCTAAACCGAGAAAACTCCGCACTTCAGCCATCGAAGTAGGCTGAACCCATGAAAGAACATCGCTGACCTTGCTAGGGTCAACGGCTACACCTCCTGTTGAAAGAATATGACCCAAGAAGGCCACTTCCTTCAACCAGAACGCGCACTTGCTGAACTTTGCATACAACTGATGCTCACGAAGCTTGCCTAATACAAGCCTCAGATGCTCATCGTGTTCCTCATCGTCCTTGGAATAGATGAGAATATCATCGATGAAGACCACGACAAACTTATCCAAATACTCCATGAATACCGAATTCATGAGGTTCATGAACAAGGCGGGAGCATTGGTTAAGCCAAATGACATGACGGTGTATTCATACAAGCCGTAGCGAGTAGAGAAAGCCGCCTTTGAATATCCTCGGTCGATCCGAACTTGATGATATCCCATTCTCAAATCAATCTTGGAGAATACCCGAGCTCCGCTTAATTGATCAAAGAGATCATCAATGCGGGCAATGGATACTTGTTCTTTACCGCTACTTCATTAAGCGGACGGTAATCAACGACATGCATAAAGTATTGTCCTTCTTCTTTACGAAGATTGCAGACAACCCCACGGAGATGAGCTAGGCGGATGAAGCCTTTTCTTGAAGCTCATTGTTGCTTCTTCAACTCCACCAATTCGCTCGGTGGCATCCGATAATGCCTCTTTGAAATCGGGCAAGACGGAACCAACTCAATGACAAACTCGAGATCTCGAACTAGTGGCATCCCTCGAAGATCTTCAGGAAAGACATCAACGAAGTCGCAAACTGTTGGGACTTCATTAATATCTAGAGCGGGCTTCGCTTCAAGGGCGAAGAGATGCGGACCTAGCGACTTTCGCGGTGCTTAACCCGTCACGGAAAGACTAGATAGAGAGACACACTTCTTGGCACAATCGATTTGTCCCTTATGCTGAGACAACCAATCCATACCAAGAATTACATCTAAACTTGCTGAATGGAGGAGAACAAGATTCGCGAAGAATCTCACTCCCTCGATCTCAACTGGGACATCCTTACACTCAGATTCAGCTCTCAACTCCGAACCAGGAGAGCGAATGAGCAACGGGACCAACAATGGAGTAAAGAGGAGCTCACCAAAAGCAGCAAAAGACTCAGAAACAAAAGAATGAGATGCTCCTGAATCAAACAAAACAGTAGCAGGATAAGAGTTAATGTAAAGCGCACCCAACACAACGTCGGCGCCTCCGTGCCTCCTCCGAGATGAGGTTGACGCGACCACGCCCACGCCTTGGGTAGTAGGGACTATCTTCCGGCCCTGCGAAGAACCACCTCCTTGCCGCGCCCTCCATTAGGACGAGGGGTCGCCTCGTCTTCTTGGGGCAATTATTTGCATAATGCCCCTTGTCGCTGCGTAATAGCGGTGACATCCGCGGCCAGGTGCGGAGGCCTCCTACGACTCGCAGTGCACGTGATAGGGGCACGGCTCGCGAAGGACGAGGGGAGTCTTGACGATCTCTGGGTGTCAAGGCGAGGACGGACCGGAGATCGCCCAACACGGAACGGAAAGAGCTGGCTGCTACTGACTTGTGGGCCTCCCACTTGCGCGCTATGGAATCCACAAGTGCTCTCCCCGCGTGCTCAGCAACGATGGCCTTGTCCACCAAGGCCTGGAAATCCGGAAAGTCAACGATGGATAGCTTGTCCTGCAGCTCCTCAGACAAACCATCCTTGAACTTCTCTTGCTTGGCCTCATCAGTGGCCACCTCCTTCCGAGCATAACGAGCCAAATGGTTAAACTCGCATGTACTCCGTGGATCGAATGACGCCCTTGCTCGAGCGACAAGAATTCCTTCTTCTTGCCTTCATCAAGCGGAAGGAATGTGAGAGCGACGGAAGGCGACTGGAACTCCTCCCAAGTGACGGTGTGACCGTCCGGCTGCATGGCGAGAAAGCTCTCCCACCAAGACAAAGCTGCACCCTCCAGCTGGTGCGATGCGAATAGCGCCTTCTCGTGCTCTCGCGCTGCGCTATGCGGTTTGCGCCAACCGCACGGCCAATCGTCTGCGTGAAGCGGGTCCTCGGACCGAGAACGAGGGTGAGTGCGAAGAAACTCCGCGAGTCCCCACGGCCGATGACCACTCCTTGCCCGGATCCTCAAGCACCGTGAAGGGCGGAAGTGTTATGCGCGATGACGCCCGTAAGAACCCTCCTGTCCTCTGCGGTTGCTGCGCCGATCCAAGAAGGACCTCGGCCAAGGTCTGAGGAGGAGGAAGATCCTCGTCGGACGGTGATCGCCTTGGCGCTACAAGTGCGTCCCGCCATCTGTTACAAGAAACTATGGTTAAAACTAGACTCAAAGATTAAAAGCCGAAAGAAAGCGAAAAGCTAGCGACTAGGGGAATGGAATATCACCCTAACCGAAAGCCAAAAACAGTATGTGTATAATCTTAAACCTGCTTATAAAAAGACTCCAAAAACGGCAAGGAATCATAAAACCAAAACTCAACTTCCCAATTCAACTAGCCCGTATTGAATGAACGAGTAATTGATTGAGAAGATAAAAATCAGAAGATTAAGGTAAGATCTATTACCACTAAAGAGCAAGGTTCAGTCAACGAAAATAGTGTTAGATACTTAGCTAACTAGTATCACATCTTACCCCTTTTATTCCCACAAGTTTTAGTTGATTAAACTCTCATTTTCTACCCCATTAGAAACCATCGAGCTTGCTGTCCGGAAATTGAAGTTGCTGTAGTGATTTTGCATCCAAGCTCCAGCCGAAGTCTTCCATCCTAGAAACTTCAAAATCTGGCACACTTCAACTTGCCAAGCTCAGTGGTCCCATCAGAAACCATTGAGCTCGCTGTCTGGAAATTGAAGCGTGCTGTCCAGATTCCGCATCCAAGCCTCTAGCCGAAATCTTCAGTCCAGAAACTTCAAAACCCTAAGCACTTCAATTTGCCAAACTCAGTGGTTCCCAAAACCCATTTAATCGATAACACTATCTTTGAAAAGGAGAGGTAAACAATTTTCAAAACTCAAATTAGAGTAAGATGAGAGGAGAAAGCTAAGATAGGTAAGGAATAAAATCTGAGAACTTACTTAAGCTTTCAAAATCATTTGATACTTTGAAATTAAGTTTTTCAAAATATCCTAAAGACGACCAACTTGGGTTACTACGGTCAAGATGGCTCGATACTAAACCTTCAGAGACCCGGTTTATCCGCTTGTAATGCTTAACCATCCATTCGGTCCTAGCATCACAAAGCAGATAATCCGAGACTCGAGACATGTATACTTCCCAGTGCAAGATACACACCTCATCACAAAATTTATGTATCAATTCCATTCATCCACATAGAACCAAACACGAATAGAGCAGTATTAATAATATTAAACCGAGTCATTATAAAGAGAGGCCAACCGCCAACAATAAAAGAGACAACAACAATTAAACAATGAAGCAAAAGTGCCATAAGATGGCTACAACAAAAGAGCCAATCGGTGTGCCTTTAACCCACAAGGCAACCGACCGACCGCCAAGCTAGTCGCCAAACCGAAGCACATCTCACAAAAGTGAGGCCCTTGGGGCTCACCCTCTTCCTCACAGAACAAAGCGGTAAGAAAAGCCGGTGAGTACTTTGAATGTACTCGCAAGACTTACATGTGGAATAACAAACTCAGATATATACTACATGCAAGCTTAATCAAAAGTAGGTCAGACGTTTCATTTAGCATAAAGCAAGTTTTCATTTGCAATAATGTAATAGATTGAAAGCAATTTAACAAATCTATTTTTAATGATCAATTAACCAAAGAACAAGATTAATAACAGTAAATAAAAGACAACGACAATCCTGGAAGTGACTAAACCATTAGTCACCACAACAATAGCATGAATTACCCATTCATACCCCCCATGTCAAATTTTAATTTAAAAGGTTGAAGTCTAACTCTTGCAAAACCTAACCAAGCGTGTCCATAACCTAGGACGAGGCTATTGAATAGTTTTATCCTGCAGGTGTACCAACTTACCCACATGTCGACCGCCTTTTGCCAAGCTATTAAGCACACTTCCTTAGGTATGCCGGCACGGCTAAGTCCTACGAGACTTTTCCAATATTATGTATTACCTTCGAGTCGCCCGTATGGATAGAAACCCATACGTTGTGTCGGGGTCGTGGCCCAGCCTCGGACAACTACCCGTCACGGGTAAAGCCTTGGACAATCATGGCGCCCCTCGAGGTGGAGAACCTTCGGCCCCACCACCGCACACCCAACACAAACACAAGAACACAATTCCTTTTTCACACAACACACACAACGCTCCTCCTGCGACTCGGAGATAACACACTCCAAAGTACTAGGTCAAGAGGGGTCCCATATAACCCTCATGTGGTTAGTACGCAAAAATGCTTGGAGAGTGTGACACAAGATGTTCGGTCCTTGTTGACTTAGGCAAGACATCCACAAACCCAATAACCCACCATCCAACCACTTGCCCAAGTCCAAATCAATTTTTCCATATTCAGATTTTTGACTTTACAAAATCAAAGCACAAAGTGCTGGACATAATGGAAGAATAATAATTTTTGTGTGATCAAGACCATCGACTAAGTCGATGATCGCCCAAAGCTACCGAACTAGGCATGGCTAAGCACAACGATTCGTATTCTACTAAGTGACAAGAGTCCATCCATCGAACTCTAATCACAGCAAATAACCTAGGCTCAAGTAGTAGAGAATAAACAACATCCTACAGATTATGCAACTATAGGATCAACTAACCATAATTTAACACAAAGTAGCAATGCATACATACAGTTGAATTCAAAATATTAAACTTGTAAAATAATAGGATTAACATGATCAAACTGCTTGCCTGATTGAAGTTGCTCTGTTTGCTGGGGATCACCCTCGGTGTTATCGTGCTCTTCGGATCCTATCGAAAGAACCAAAAAGAACCAATAAGGCAAAAGAAACCGAAAAGATCCAACAGCCAACTTCAACAAAAAGCTCTCAAATTTTTACAGTAGAAAGAGCATGATTTTTATGAACTAATGCAACAAGAACCAATTGATTTGGATTCTTAATGCAAAAGATATGGCCAAAACAATTTTGCTCACTTTTATAAATCAAAGATGCTACTATTCATTAGCAAAATTTTACGGAGCTATACTGAGTCTGGAAACATTTTTAAATTAAAGTCTAGTTAAAAACATAACCAACAAAATTTGAATCAACGAAAAGGAATTAAAATGAATTAGTTATGCATTTTACAAGTTATCACATTTTTCAGCTTGACAAATAAATCCTTTCGAAATCAGAATTAAAACGACGTGGCGAACGAGGAGCGCCGATCAAAGATCCGACGGCCCGCGTTCAGCTTAGCTAACGCGCTGGATTCACAATTCCTAAACGCCACCGTTGATCCGGATCCAACGGTTCACGGATCGGGACGCTCGGCGTCCGAACGCTTCACGCATAGGAGCCGCTGATCTTGGATCCAACGGTCCACACGGATCAAACCTTTCGGACGGTCCGAACGCTCACTCGAACCGACCGTTGATCTTGGATCCAACGGTCCACAATGACCTACGCCAAACGTTCGCCGCTCGTCCGACAAAATGGCCGGAAAGAACGGCTCGCCGCGGCGACTCGTCACGGCGGTGCGAGCAAAGGCCCAAAATGGGTTGCTAACAAACTCGCGCACCCAAAGGAACCAACAATTTCAGTCCTGCGGCGTTTAGAACGCCAGCAAGCCGAGATGACGAGAGATGACCAAAACGGTCAAAACGAAAATAGCAATTGAGCTCACTGGGTCCAAGCAAGCGGGTGCCAATAAACTAGGGACTAAAGAGGGTTTACCCGAGCCCAAAGAAGGCACAAAGAAGGGTTGATTCTCCAACGAAGAAGAATGGGACTTGGCCGAAAGGGAAATCCGCAATTAATCTACTCTCTGCAAGCAAACAAAAATTGAGTGAGGGCTATTGCTCACAGAGAGGAGAGGGAGCTAAGGCGCGAGGGATTTGAGAAAGAAAGACCGAGCATCACTTTCACCAAGAACTCAAAAGCTCGGCAATGGCGGCAATGGCGAGAAGGTGAAAATTGAATTTGAGCTCACTCAGCGCTAGAAGTGAAGTCGAGCTCTGGGGTGTTCAAAGGAGGATAAGGAAGCCACCGAGGAGTCTTATAGCCGAAGGAGCAAGGAAGAAGCAACGGAGGGAAAATGGTGGGGCTCTGTGTTGAGGTCGATCGAGGGCGATGGGAGCAAGTGCACTCGAGGAGGCGAAGACTTGAGGCGGCGGGACGGAAGCATTAATGCGGAAGAGCCGCTGGGCAAAGGAGAAGTGACCCACGCGCCACGCTCAAATTTTCACCCACTATCATTGACCATGGCGCGGCGCGAGTGACGGAGGTAGACGATAGCCGCCACCGTTGGATTTAAATCGACGGTCCAAAAGCAACGGGTGATTAGAACGGTTTGAGCGCCCATTTTAGTCGAGCCGTTGATTTGGATCCTACGGTTCATATTGCGCGAGGCGCTCGGATGGTCCGAACATTCCCGCCAATCGAGCCCTCGATTTAGAATCCAACGGTTCACATGGATCGGCCTTTCGGATGGTCCGAACGCTCACGCGATCGTGGCCGCTCGATGCCGATCCAACGACGCACAACGCCGCACTCCAAACGATCGAGGCAAGGCGCTTAGTTGATCGGGCCGAGTCAAGTGGCTCGAGCCCGAGTCCGATTCGAACCCAAGGAACAGTGAAAACCACTAGGGTTTAAATTTAAATACTGATTTTTGAGGAATTTGTTTGAGGTAGCAAACAAGCTCCAAAAATTATGAAATTTTAACTGGAGCTTGCTGACTGCATGAAGAACCTTATATAAAATTTTCAAAGACTTTTATGCACTGCATTTGTCTCCAAAAATTCCAGAAGGTGATGAATTAGGGTTTGACCAAGGTTTGACTGGCCTCAAAAATTATCAAATAATTTCTAAAAATTATGAAATAATTCTGAGGTGTCAAACATCAACCCTAGACCCAAGAAAAGTATTTCCAACGGTTGGGCACAAGATTTTCCTGAAAGATATTTGTGTTGGTGTCCAAATGGCAATTTGATTTTTGATTTCACATAATTCCTTTACAAAAATTATGGAACTGATTACAAAAATCAAGATCAGAGAAAAAGTTTTAATTTCTCCTCATTTTTATTACATTTGAAACACAAACCAATTTTGGGATGTTACACGGAAGATATTCCGAAGACAGCCTTCACCACCAGATATGGACTGTACGAGTTTACAGTAATGTCATTTGGACTAACAAATGCCCCTGCTTATTTCATGAATATGATGAACAAAGTGTTCATGGAATTCTTGGATAAGTTTGTGGTGGTATTCATAGATGATACTATCATCTACTCAAGAGATGTGGAAGAGCATGAAAAATATCTCAGAATTATTTTGGACAAACTCCGAGAACACCAACTTTATGCCAAATTTAGCAAAAGTGAATTTTGGCTAAGTCAAGTGGCTTTTCTTGGACACATTGTGTCAGCAGGAGGAGTTGCAGTAGAACCCTCAAAGGTTGAAGGTGTAATGGATTGGAAGCAACCCAAGTGCATCATGTATGAGAAGTTTTCTGATTAGCCGGGTATTACCGCAGATTCATTGAAAGTTTCTCCAAGATCGCCAAACCCATGACTCAACTTCTGAAGAAGGAAAAGAAATTTGAATGGACAAGTGCATGTGAACATAGTTTCCAAGAGCTGAAGAAAAGACTAGTCTCTGCACCAGTGCTAGTCTTACCAGATATACGTAAGGATTTTGAAGTTTTATGTGATGCATCCCGCCAAGGGTTAGGTTGTCTACTGATGCAGGAAGGAAAGGTCGTGGCTTATGCATCTCGTCAGTTAAGGCCACATGAAGGAAATTATCCAACTCATGATCTAGAGTTAGCGGCAATCGACACGCTTTGAAAATCAAGCGGCATTATCTCATTGGTAATCACGTGAGATTTTCACTGGATCATAAGAGTCCAAATATATCTTCACCCAATGTAACTTAATCTCGTGCAAAGAAGATGGTTAGAGCCGATAAAGGATTATGACCTTGGAATTCATTATCACGGGTAAAGCTAACGTGGTAGCGTATGCTCGAGTAGGAAGGCATACCGCAACACGGTGTTTGTTCAAGAAAATCAACGTAATTGTATGAAGAATCAAGCATCCGAACTCGAAATTATCACCAAGGTCAGATCAACACGGTGGAAGTCCAACCAACCATACAAGGTCGATCGAGAGAAACAATTAGAAGACGAAGACATCAAAGAAATCATGAAGAATATGAGAAGAGGCAAAGCCCCGTGATTTTCTCAAGATTTAGCAAGGCATGATGGTTTGGCAACCGCATCGTGTACCTAATCATCATGAAACAAGACAAGCGATTCTCGAAGAAGCTCATGACTCACCTTACTCTATCCATCCCGGAGTACCAAGATGTACCAGATATGAAGGAAAAGTATTGGTGGGTCAAGATGGAGCGAGAGATCGCTGAGTTTGTTGCGTTGTGATGTATGTCGTGTTAAGCGTAACATCGAGACTCTGCCGGATTGTTACAACCATTACCAATTCCCGAGTGGAAATGGGAGGAGATTGGTATGGATTTTATCACGGACTTCCTAGGACCCAAACAGATGTGATTCCATTTGGGTGATAATTGACCGACAACCAAAGTGGCTCATTTTATTCCACCAAGACCACTTACGAAGCGATAAGTTAGCGTAATTGAACATGGCCAGATCATTTGCCTACATGGTATACCCAAGAAAATTGTGTCCGACAGAGGTTCGCGATTCACATCAAGATTTTGGCGAGTCTACATGAAGCTTTGGGAACAGACTCAACTTCAAAGACAAAGATATCATCCCCAAACAGATGGCGGACGACTCAACGTGTAAATCAGTCCTAGAAGATATGCTTTGAGCTTGTGCTATAGATTACGGAAGAAGCCGGGATAAGAATTTACCCTATGCGAATTCTCCTACAACAACACTTTCAAGCTAGCTCGCAGATGTTGCCATTCAAGCATTGTATGGCGAGAAAGTGTAGAACCCTCTCCTTTGGGATCAAGTAGGAGAACACCAATTCTTGGACTTTAATTAATAAAAGAAGCCGCAAGTAAGGTAAAAGCAATAAGAGAACGTCTAAAGTAGCTCAATCGATAAAAGAGTTATGCCAATAATCGCTCGGAGAGAACTATCCTTCGAGATGGGAGATTTTGTCTATCTGTGGTAACTCCACCCGAGGAGTGAGGAGATTTCAGACTAAAGAAAAAGTCGCACCCAGATTTTGTTCACAATGTCTTCCATGTATCCTAGTTAAAGAAATGCCTCAGAGTATCAACAGAAGAAACACCGCTCGAGAGCATCGATCTTCAGGAAGATCTCACCTATGTTGAGCAGCCAATCAAGATTCTCGATGTATGTAACGCGTCACCGAAGCAAAGTCATTCGTTCTTGTAAGGTTCAGTGGAGCAATCATTCAGAAAAAGAAGCTACCTGGGAGCGAGAAGAAATTTTAAGAACCGAGTACCCCCACCTCTTTGCAAACCCAGACTGAATCTCGGGGTCGAGATTCCCTTTAAGGGGGTTAGGTTTGTAACAGCCCAAAATTTCAATTTCAGTTGAAAATAAGACTTTAATTATTTTTGTGGATTTTCTCGAAATTTTAAAAGCTTTTCCTAATTATTTTAAAGCTAAAATAATTTATGTGCAAAATCTATTACCAACTAAAAGTTGGAATTATTTTATTTAAGTCGAGAATGCTCTTAAGAATTTCTGTGAATTTTCTCAAAATTTTTGGACTTTATTTGATATTTTCTAAAGCTTATTAGAATTTCTAGGATTAAATAAAGTAGAAAAAGAATTTAAATAGTCGGCAACAAGATCTTGGGCGAAGCCTAGTAATCGTGAGCCTCGGCCTAATTAATTCTCGCTTTGTTTAACGCGGCCATCCGATCGAATCGGACGGCCGACATCAAACCGCCTCGCGCCTATCGCCTCGGCCGCTCGATCAAAATCCAACGATCACCGCTTCGCTGCACTGGGCCAAGGCGTGTTACCACCTCAGGCCGCTCGATCAAAATCCAACGATCGTCACTCCTCCCGACCAGTTCATCCGACCGCCATGGGCCCCACCGTGTCTTCTTCCTCCCGCTTTCTTCCTCGCGCCCGTCGCTCTCGCCGCCATTATCGCGCCTCGAGCTTCGTCTCTCGTGATTCCTCCCCTTACTCCCGCATTTGCGCTGCGTTCACGTCGCCCGCTGCTACACCGCGTTCATTCCCCTTAAAACCCTGCGTGAACGCGCGCCGCCGCCGCCGCCATTATCGCCGCCATGACCTCCGCCGGCCTCCCCTCGCCTATAAAGCCACCCCACCGCGCTGTTCTCCCGCATATCATCCCCACCTCCTCGTCCCTCGATCACCCTCGATCGCTCGCATTTGCACAATTCCCGCGGCCGGCTCGTTTTCTCCGATTCGGCGCCAGTTTCCCGACCACTCGATCGCACCTTCAGATCAAGATACTCCGCGATCCTCTCTGGCGCACCTGGCTTCACCTGAAGACCCCCGGAGCTCCTTCACCGCCAACAACCGAACCACACCGCCGCCTCTCTCCGTCGCCGACGACCTTCCGACCACTCTCCGCCGCCACCAGATTTTGACGACTCCGGAGAGCTTGATCCTATTGAAGAAGTAGAATACCAAGATTTTGAGCAAGGCAAGTTACACCATTGACCATTTTGCCCCCAATATTTAAAATTATTTAATTTCTGTTTTAAATTATTATTGCATGCATAATTTTAATTAATTATTTTAAATTCCTGTTTTAAATACTTAATTATTCCAATTCCTTTGTACAGCCACATTTGAATGTTGTATTACCAATTCCTTGTCACCTTAGTCAAATGAATTTAAAAATAAGTATATGCTTAGCAAATGCTTAGACCAGGAAATATTTGATTTTGGGAGAATTTAGCCAAAACTTCAAAATTTGATAAAAAGCCTATGACATTGTTATGTCATGGTGGACTTTTGCAATTGTCTTTGAAAATTATAAAAATAAAAGAAAATGGTTTGTACTTGGGCAAAAATGGACCGTTGGTGGGTGCAGGTTTATGCACGGGCTCGTCTGGTTAGGATTGAGACCCAGGGTTTTTATTGAAAGTTGCCCAAGTATGTTAAGGACCGGTCTTTGAGCCGATCTTGCAAAGCTCCACCAGATTACCACATGTTCTGTATGGGCGTAACTAGGCTTAATAATTTGTCTTACCTCATTATTGTTTATGCCATTTTTGTTGTGTGGGTGTCGGTTAGACTTTATTCCCACTTGGCGCAAGAGGGGGCTTCCGGTAGGTGGTTAGCCTAATGGAAGTGAAACCTTAGCGGGCATATTAATAGTGAGGTAGTGCATTGGAAACGCCTTGTGATAATTGCCCAGTCACGCGCCTAAGGAAGCGTGCATGGCGCGTCCGATAAGTCGATCAGCATGGCGCGTCCGATCAGTCGATCAGTAAGGTCCGTCCGATTTAAATCGAACGACCAAGCACCATCCGCTCCGTTCCTTTCTTGTTGTCGCTGGTAGGTGGGCCCGTCTACGCATCGTCTCCCTCTCTTTCTTCTTCCCCGCATGGCCGCTCCTTTGTTTTCTATTAGTGCCGAATGAAACTTCAAAATACCTATATTTCCTCCACGATTCTTCCCCCAAATTAGTGGCAATCAATTCCCCTCATCAATACACCTCCATTCCCGGCCATTCCTCCCCTCATAAATGCCCAAATCAAGGGGAACGTGCCATGTGCAGCCATGACAGCTGCTCCTTGATCTCCTCCTCCGGTCCACCTCGACCCCTATATAAGAGAGCCCTGGGTGCCTCTCCACAATCTAACTTTTTTCAACGCCGGCCAAACTCCGTTCGTCGGCCATTTGCGCCGCTTACAGTGCATCCACGCCACCATATCCACCACCCCTAGCTTCGCCTCGCGATGTTCTACGTGGTGCTCACCTCGTCTTCGTCGGAGCATCGTCGGAACGTCCGCGCCACCTATGGCTGAACCGCACTGACGTCGTCGCCCTCGCCGCCAACCACTCTGTTGAGCTCTGCTGTCGTAAGGTACCCCTTACGGTTCAACATCTCCTCCTCTTCGTTTTGGCTCACCTACGCATAGCTCGCCCTTGCGCATAACACCAGCAAGCCGTAGTCGAGCACCGTCGTTGCTACATTAGATGATCGTAGCTTTCTTCGATTAGATAGTCGTAGTTTCTGCCGACTAGGTAGTCGTAACCTTTCCTTCGACCAGTCCTGTTGAAACCCTTCCTCCGACCGTAGTTGTCAAAACCATCCTTCGACCAGTGCTGTTGAAATACTTCCTCCGACCATTGTTGTCGAAACCTGTAACATCCCAAAAATGGATTTGTGTTTCAAATGTAAGAAAATTAGGAGAAATTAAAACTTTTCTTGCATATTGAAGTCATTGATCATTTCTGTAATTCTTGATTAAGGAATTATGGAAATCACAATCAGAATCCTCAATTGACTACAATCAAAAACCTATGTGGCAAAGATCTTGTACCAAACCCATGGAAACATTTTTCCGGAGTTCTAGGGAGGCTTGGAAACACCTTTGAATTATCTCATGATTTTTAGAAATTATTTGATAATTTTTGGAGGCAAGTCAAAAGTGGTCAAACCCTATTTCCCTCTTCTGGAATTTCTGGAGAAAAATTCATTGCCTGAAAATCTTTGAAAAATTTATGAGAGGTTCCTCCTGCTGTCAGCAAGCTCCAGTTAAAATTTCATAAATTTTGGAGTTTGTTTGCTACCTCAAATAATTCCTCAGAAATCAGATAATTAGGATCCAAATCCTAACTAGTTTGCACTGTTCCTCGGGTTCGAAACGGACTCGGGCTCGAGCCACTGGACTCGGTCCAGTCAACTAATCGCACCGCACAACGATCGGGTTGTGCGGGTCGTGAGCCGTTGGATCGGCATCGAACGGTTCGACCACCAACGATGGAATCGCTTTAATCCACCCGATCTAACTCACCGCTGATCAAGATCGAACGGTCTTCGACCAACCGAAGGGACGGATCGCTTCAACCCACTCGATCTAACTAAGCCTTCGATTTCAATCCGACGATCGACGAGTCGCTCTTCCTCTCACAAGACGCGAAGTAAGCAAGCCATGGCGCGGCGCAGAGGAGAAAAGCGTAAATGCGGCGCGGCCCACTCTGTGGTCACCTTTAAACGGCTAGCTCTCACGCGCATTAAATGCCCGTCGCGCTCCTCCTCGTAAGGCCATGATTCGACTACTCCCATCGCTCTCAAGTGCCCTCATGGCGTTGTTGACCCGACCGAAAACCCAGCTATTGCTCTCGCCATTGCTCTATTTAAACTCCATTGCTTCACCCTTAGCTTCCTTTAGCACTTCCGAACTCCAGCTAGCACTCACCACCTTGGTTGAGTCAGCCTCGCAATCCCCTCGACCGCCATTGTTGAGTGTGGAGCTTCGGTGGGGGCGGTGCAGCAGGGGATTTCTTCTTCAAGTCTTTGCCCCCGCTGCTCCCCCTTTTACTCTCTCGAGCTTAACCCTCACCCGGTTTGGTTCTCTCTTTGCTCAGGTCGCTGTGGCCTAGTGAGGACCTTACCGCCACTGCTCGGCCACTGTTGTCGAGCCACTCCGTGGGTCTCTGGTCGTTCTTCAGCCCAGGTATTTTCGCATTGCCCTATAGGAGCTTAGGTGTGTTATCGTTGTTCTTTTGGTATTGTCCGTTCGGGAGTTCTCCCGAGCCATACCTGCTCGGCCGCACTCCGTGGTTGTACCGCCGTTTCAGCCATACTCCGACCAGTACTGGCCGCCGGTCGGACCGTTAAACTTTTAGACCCTCAACCCTGCCTTTGGCTGGCGCCGCTGTGGTCGAAGACGCCACCGGGCCACTGGCAAAGCGTCGCGGAGGCGGCGCCGTGGTCGGATTTCGACCGATCACGTAGCTTAGTCGTAAGTTCTACTACGACTTGTAACTAGTCGTAAGTCTTACTACGACTATGCCATGGTCATAAGTCCTTCTACGCCTGTACCTGGTTGTAAGTCCTCCTACGACTATTGTTTGGTCGTAAGTTCTTCTACGACTTGTACCTAGTCGTAAGACTTGCTACGACTATGTCATGGTCGTAAGTTCTTCCACGACCACTACCTGGTCGTAAGTCCTTCTGTTGGTCATATCTTTGGCATTAAGAATCCAAATCAATTGGTTCTTGTTGCTAAATTCTTTATAAATTATTCTCTTGCTACTGTAAATTTTTCAGAATTTTTGGAGAAAGTTTGCTGTTGAGTCTTTGTGTTTTCTTCATTCTTATCGGTTCTTTTTCGCCTTCTCGTTAGGATCCGAAGAGCACATTGACAACATAATTGATCCTCAGCAACATCTTGACCCACAGCAAGCAGGCAAGCAGTTTGATCATGTTAATCCCATTACTTTTCAAGTCTAATATATTGTTTTCAACTTGTATGTATGCATTGCTATTTTCTTGTCAAATTATGGTTAGCATCCTATAGTTGCATAATCTGTAGGACTTGTTTATCCTCTACTACCATGAGCTTAGGTTATTGGCTGTGGTCGGAGTTCGATGGATGGACTCTTGTCACTTAGTAGCTTTCGATTTGAAATTGCTTAGAAATGCTTAGTTTCTGTAGCACTGGGCGATCATCGATTTTAGTCGATGATCTTGATCACACATCTCAATATTATTCCATTATGTCTAGCACTTGTGCTTTGTTATTTTGTAAAGTCAAAATCTGAAAATGGAAAATTGATTTGGACTTGGGCAAGTGGTCGGATGGTGGGTTATTGGGTTTGTGGATGTCTTGCCTAAGTCAACAAGGACCGAGCATCTTGTTACACTAAACCAAGCATTTTTGTGTGCTAACCACGCGAGAGGGATATGAGACCTCTCTTGACTAAGTACTTTGGTGTGTGTTATCTCCGAGTCGCAGGAGGGGGTTGTGTGTGTTGCGTGAAACATGATATGTGTTCTTGTGTTGGGTGTGCGGTGGTGGAGATTCCGGGTATGCTCTCCACCTCGAGGAGCGTCGTAGTTATCCAAGGCTTCACCCGGGAAGGGTAGTTGACCGAGGCTTTACGATGACTCCGACACAACGTATGGGTTTCTATCCATACGGGCGGCTCGTGGGTTAATACACAATATTGGAAATGTCTCGTAGGACTTAGCCGTGCCGGCATACCTAAGGAAGTGTGCTTAATAGCTTGGCAAAAAGGCGGTCTGGCGTGTGGGTACATTGGTACACCCCTGCAGGGATAAAACTATTCGAATAGCCTCGTCCTAGGTTATGGACACACTTGGGGAGATCTTCCAAGAGTTAGACTACAACCTTTTAAACTAAAATTTGACATGGTTGGTATGAATGGGTAATTCATGCTATTGTTGTGGTGGCTAATGGGTTAGTCACTTCCAGGATGGTTGTTGTTCCCTATCTACTGTTATATTGTTGTCATTTACGATTATTTGAACATTAAAAACAGCTTTGTTAACTTGCTTTTAACTGTACTACATTATTACAAATAAAGATTGCTTTGTGCTGAAAATGAACCATACAGCCTCCACTCAAAAAGCATGCATATAGTTATGAACAGGTCTGTTACTCTACACGTAAGTCTTGCGAGTACATTCCAAGTACTCACCCGACTTTGCTGGGCTCTTTGTTGCAGGGGAGGAAGGTGAGCCCCAAGGGC
Source organism: Hsuehochloa calcarea (assembly GCA_036346395.1). NCBI lineage: Eukaryota > Viridiplantae > Streptophyta > Magnoliopsida > Poales > Poaceae > Hsuehochloa > Hsuehochloa calcarea. The sequence continues at coordinate 27,178,783 of CM070604.1, forward strand.
CTCACTTTTGTGAAATGTACTGTGGATTCGACGACTAGCTTGGCGGTCCGGTCGGTTGTCTTGTGGGTTAAAGGCACACTGATTGGCTCTTCTGTTTATGGCCATCTTATGGCACTTTTGCTTCTGCTGTTAAACTTCTTTATGTATGTGTCATTTGGCCGGTCGGCCTCTCTTTTGTAATAACTATCTTTTATCTATGTTATCTTCTGGTTTGTTTGCTTTGCTTCGGTTCTATGTGAATGAATGGAATTGATGCATAAATTTTGTAAAGAGGTGTGTATACTGTATTTCTGGGAAGTATACATGTCTCGAGTCTCGGCTTATCTGATTTGTGATGCTAGGGCCGAATGGATGGCTAAGCATTACAAGCCCGATAAACCGGGGTCTCACAAAACCATCCTTCGACCAGTGTTGTTGAAACCCTTCCTCCGACCAGTATAGTTGAAACCTTCCTTCGATCTGTCTTGTCGAAATCTACCTCTCACAATTATAGTCGAAACCCTCCTTTGACCAGTCTTGTCGAAACCTACATCCGACCACCTGTAGTCGAATCCTCCTTCCGACCATGTAGTCCATCCACCTGTAGTCGAATCATCCTTCTAACCAGGTAGTCCTTCCGACCACCTGTAGTCGAACCTCCTTCCGACCTTGTGACTTTAAAACTTATGAGAGCCCGTTCTCCTTCGTTCAAACTCCGATTCCGTCGATTCAAATTTCTAAATTCATATAAAGTCGATATCTTTCTTGTAGCATTTATATTATAATTTTTGGATTTTATTTGGATTCTCATTTGAATGTTATTTGAATTTGGATCGTTTACGCGTATAGATTTCAACAACTTCGGAGAACCGGAATTCGACGCCGTTTGAGAATATCAATGAACCAAGCAAGGCAAGTTATACCTTTGATCATATTTGATCCCATTATTTTAAATTATTTAAATTCTGTTTTAAATTATTAATGCATGCGTATTTCTATTCAATGTAATTTAAATACGTGCTTTCTAAATTATAGCTATGCCTATATCCTTTGTACTGCCAATCTTGACATTTAAATAAACCTACCTTAGTACCTTAGATGAAAATCTAGTTTATGTGATAGTATGAACTAGAACATTTTGAGAAAAAATTATGCTTAGCGATGCTTAGACCCAAAATTATTCAATTTGGAAACTTTCAGCCAAAGATCAAATGTCGTTTAAATTGTATCCATAGGCATTGGTTTGTCATGGAAGATTTTACAAAGTACTTTGAAAAGCAAAAAAGAAAAATTGGTTTGTACTTGGGCAAAATGGATGCTTGGTGGGTGTAGGTTTATGCACGGGCTCAATCGGGTAGGATTGAGACCCAGGGGTTATTTTGGAAGTCGCCCAAGTCCGTTAAGGACCGGTCTTCGAGCCGCATCTTGCTAAGCCACATCGTACTTCCACATGTCTCGAGTGGGAGGGACCTGGCTAACTAATTTGCAACGTTTCACCGTGGTTGTGCCATGTTGATGTGTGGCTGTCAGAATGAACTACTTTTATGTATTCTCACCTGGTGTAAGAGGGGGGTTGAACCCGGCTGGTTTCTATCCAAAGGGGGTGAATCCTTAGCGAGGCAGGACTACGGTGGGATGGCGTATTGTAAAAGCCTTGACACGTGCGCTAGACTGCTTACCTAAGGTAGTGAGCAGTGGTATCGACGGATGCTAAACAAACTAGAGAATTCATGTCTTGTGGGTAAAGTTGTACAACCTCTGCAGAGTGTAAAACTATTCGAATAGCCGTGTCCACGATCATGGACATGCTGAGCAAAGCCACTCAAAGTTAGACTTTGATTTTGTTTTCAAAAGACTTTATCAAATGGTTTTGGATTTCTATCCAAATGGTAAATTGGGCAGGAAACCATGTGATAGGAGGGTATCCTTCACCACTGTTGTGTGAATGTTATCTGACTATAAAACTTGAAAATTTATAAAATGAATTTTAGTTATAGAATAACTGCTTTGGAACTTAGTACAAATATTTAAAGAAAATATTATTTTATGCAAATTCAACCAATAAGCCTTCCTTTGATATATCCCTGCATGCATTAAATCTGTTATTGGGTGTAACTTGCGAGCACGGTAGTTGTGCTCACCCTTGCTTCATGCAAATAAATTTGAGAGGAGAAGGACTTCAGATCTCGATGACTAGGCCGCTACCCCAGTCGATTGCCTGTGGCAGATCAGCTGGACTCTACTACATCTTCGTTTTCATCTGTGTTTGTTTATTGTTGGCTTGTAAGCCTCTTTTGTAATAAACTCTGTTGATTATTAATAAAGTTATGCGAATTATGGATGCTACCAGATTTGTTTAATGTGTGAACTAGCTACTGATCATGGGACTAGTTCAGAAATGTACAGAGGATTCTGGGGTGTTACTCCCGGGTACGACACGTTTCATACGGGTGTTCGAAATTGCCCACATTGGAATGGTGGGTCTTACATGCCCATACTGGAGTTGATGGGTCTTTACAAATCCACAACCGTGGGTGGAACATGAACAATACATGAATGGAATGAAACATATGCAAAGAACGTTATCACTTTATCCCACATGGATTGCCAAATTAAGAACGGAATAGGTAGCATTGAATATAAACATGGATCACAAGATTAACAGTACAACAACAATCATTCATCAGGAATCAATATATGGTAAAGCATTGTACTTGCCTTCCGCATTGTGACGTGCTAGGAGGCAATGAAGGCACTACTACACACGCCGCCTCGCCGCCTACAAAATTATTTATTCAAAATAAGGGACGACATGGTATGACAATGCTACCAGTGATCTATAATAACCCCTTGACTATCCAATACAACGAATAGACCCAAACTGAAATCAGACAATTCATCCACCTAAAACGACTCTGGATAGTGCACGGAAATATTCATATATATTGATCCGGGACTCGGAACGAGGTGAGTCTAGTCCCCAAAGAAACTTAACGAGCAAACCTACAAAACTCTAGTTGACAGGATTTCCTGATTCGGCCAAAATAATTAACTAAATATTAGGTGAACAGAACAACAGCGAAGAACATAACATAACTTTTAATCTATAAATCCAATTAGAGTGTTCTTTATAAATCTGGAAAGATGATAAAATTATCTACAAAAATTGTTTGGGGTGAAAAATATGAATCTGAACCTAACCAAATCATATTTCATTAAACAACTTTACTAACAATTATCGTTAGGATTATGAGGACAGCAGGAAAGAATCTATCGTAACTTTTGAACCGTGGATCGGAATCTGGTGATCTTGGCGGATATGGAAAGCTAAGAATCGTGTCTACAAATCTCTAGGAGACGAGAACCTCCGGATCGGCCTCTAAGATGCCAAAACTGGGCGCGCAACAGTATCGACAGAATAGATCTATTAGGGACAGACTTCGATCCAACCAATTTCATCAAATTCGCATCTACCAAATTGTCAAACAACCAAGAACGACGATTTTTACCCTTGATGATCCCAGGGAAGCGATGAACATGCTTGTGGTGACGACGATCCCCCTTCTCCTCTCTTCCTCCTTCTCTTGGCCGGCCACCGTACGCGAGAACCGCCGCCCGGGGACAGCAACAGGAGAGATCGGCAGGAGCGCTCGACGTCGGGGGGAGGAGGAGCACCACCACCAGGGAGGGGCGGCAGCAGGGGAGGTGCCAGATGGGGAGGGAGGCCGGCGGCTTAGAGGTGGGAGAGGGGGAGTGGGCGGCTAGGGTTGGGGAGGCGCCCACTTTGGCCGGCCCCTTCCTCTTGGGCCTTCAGGTCGCGCCCACGCCCAGTTGGCGAAGAAAAGCGTAACCCCCCGCCGAAACTGGAAATTCCAATTTTGTATATGCCTTTTCCCTCCCTGGCTTCTTTTTTATTTACCGATTCTATTCCGGGGTATTACAGCTGGTGTTCTGAAGCTCAGAAGATCCGTTAGATGCAGGGGATTGGCTTCGTGCAATTGAAAAGTGGGATGTGTTCAAAGCGGCCTTTCGCGAGACGCATATCTCGGAGGGTGTCATGATCGTCAAGCAATAGCAGCTCCTTGCTCTCAAACAAGGACGGAAGAGTGTGACCGGGTACATGCATGATTGAACTTCCTTGCTCGGTACACTTCGAATGTTGTTTCCACTAATGCCCACAGGCAGAGCCAGTTCATGAACGGCTTGATGGAAGAGATGCAGCTAGCACTTGCTATGGATGAAATCCACAACCTGCAGCACCTGGTCAATAAGGCCATCGTGGTGAAGAGCAAGAGTCAGGCATTGGAGGATTCGCTTAAGCGAAAATGGGCCACGCAGATTTCAGCAAGTGGCAGTTTCGCAAGACCATGCACTTGGCAGCCCATCCCTCCTCGGTTCCAAGCTTCAGCACCACTGAGGCCACCCACATTCATGTCTGGCCCTCTACCACCAAATTTTCAGCAAAGAAGTTGTGGAAATCAGCCCCCAAACAGCAGTAATATCATCCCAGGCGTGACTTGTTTCCACTGCGGTCGTCCCGGACACTACGCAGACCGGTGTTTGGAGAAAGCACGTGATATGCCCCGCGTCCACCCATCTCCATATACCGCTTGTCCCACACCACCCCCGAGGGTGGTAGCCAAGCCTGCTCAAGCACCGGCACATGGCCAGGTGAACCATGTTACCGATGAGGAGGCAATCGGCGCACCGGACATCGTCTTGGGTACAATCCTTATTAATTCCTGTCTAGTTGCTCTCTTGTTTGATTAGGGAGCATCACATTATTTTATCAAGAAGCATTTTGCTGCGCATCATCAGTTTGACATGCATACACTTTAGCCACTATACCTCATACAGTAGCTGAGATCGGTATTCCGAACCAATCAAATCTGTCGGGTTGCAAAGGTGGAAATTCAGGGGGTAGGATTGTTGGCAACTCTAATAGTATAGATTTAGAGGGTATAAATGTCATTTTGGGGATGGATTGGCTATCCAAAAATTAGGGGCAAATCAATTGTGCACAGCGGTCAATTTCCGTCACAAGTGAAAATGGCCATCAAGTCATTTTTGGGTAAAAAATTGTCGGTTTTCATCTTTATGATCTAGAAGTTGGTATCACTTCCAAATTGGAGAAGGCACCAGTGGTCTGCAAGTACCTGGATGTCTTTCCTGAGGAACTCGCAGCCATGCTGTGAGAGCCGTCGGGCAATTTAATTTGTAATGCTTAACCTTTCCATTGGTCCTAGCATCACAAATCAAATTTCCCCGCATCGGTGTATATGTACTTCCCAGAACAGCAGTACACATACACCTTACAAAAATAAGCATCAACTTCATACACAAGTCATTACATTTATGGTTTTTCATAATTTTACAATATAGCCCATAAACAAACATTTTGTATAAAAGTTATAGTTTGCAGTGGAAAACACATGCCATAATATGGTAGAAAACAAAAGCCAATCGGCTGCCCTCACCCACAAGGCAACCGACCGGAAACATCCAAGCTTAGTCGTCGAGAATGTAGTCAGCCTCACACTCGTTAACCCCTTGGGGGTCAACCTCCTCTGCAGCAAATAGACAATGAAGTTGAGTACAAAAAATGTACTCGCAAGACTTACGATTAACAAATCTGTATATGGCAACATGCAAGCTTAATTTAATGGAGATGGCCATATAGTTTATTTTCAATGTAACGCCACATTTAATTTGCAATAATGTCATAGATTGAAGGCACTTGATAAAACCATTTGTAGGACCGTAAAGGCGACTAGGGGGTGAATAGCTGTTTTCTCAACTTTCTCGCCTAAATCAAATTCAACACGAACTTTTCTCCTTTAGCTATGAAAGCTAAGAAGATCAGTAAGCGCACAGTGGAAGACTTGTGCTGAATTCGATAACCCCGATGACCACACGACACAAAAGTGGAGACTTAATCTCAAAGGGCAGATCTGGGCACAGGCGGTCTGACCGGCTACCACAGGCGGTCTGACCGACGGTCAACCAGCGGTCTGATCGGCTACTAACTGGCGGTCGGACCGGTGGACAGCGGTTCGACCCGCAAGACAATGTCTGAACACGGGCGGTCGGACCGCCGTTGCAACACCGGTCTGACCGGTTGAGTCCAGAACTGAAAAATTCAACCCAAATCCAAAACGAAATTTGATCCAACTTTTGATTCAACCAATGAAACTTGACCAAATTTCGTACACACCTCCCTAAAGATATTAGAGACCTATTTCTGCGACGATCCTTCAGATCTACTTCGCAGAATCGATCTCTCAAGGATTTAACAAGGAAGTGCACAAACCCTAGAAATATGAAACTCTTGATTCAAGACTTGCCCGTGGGGGTTGATGATCTAGATGACTCTAGGAGTATCCCCACACATCAAAGCAAGATAAAAAAGTCCAAGGGACCAAGCATAAACCTTTGAATCAAGGAAGCACCAAAATCATCCAAAAGGGGAGAAGAACACAAAGGGAGCAAATGATCTTTCAATTAAGCATCACAAGATTGTTTGATCACACTAGATGCTTACAAAGCCTCTCCAACAAGGAGGGCAAGAGCTCACACAAGGAGCACACTCCAAACTCTCCAAACCCTAGTTCTCCTCTCCTCTCCTCCAAACCCTAGAAAAAGGAGGAAGGGGCCAAAAATGAATGCTTAAGGGGGTTTTCCATCTCCCCCCTTTCTATTTATACTAGAGAGCTAGGGTTTCACTTTTGGGACCACTTACACATGGGACCCACACACATAACTATTGAAGCAATCGCCTGCTTCACCACGTGTAGGTTGATCAGCGGTTCTCATCACGTCGCCAAGCCTCTCTTGTCCGAATCCCATCGGATCCTCCCAGAGACTCGCACCGATATCCACACCACCTGATCCAACCAGCTGCACCGAACTACCGTTCGATCCATCTTGCCCATCCTGCACCATGCTCGAGTCACACGACCTCACCCGCAGATCCATGATCGTTCTGGACCTCAGCTCTCCAAGCGTAGTCCCGATCCACCTCACCGTTGACGTCGTAGACCTGCAAGCCACCTGCACAGCAATAGACAAACAAACCATTTCTGGGAATAAGTTCTTCACAACTTGACCCACGTTAGCTCCGCAATGCAATATACAATAATAAAGCATTGAAGTTCATACATAAAACACATTCAAATCACATCAATGTAAACTTGGCTAACCTCCTAGTCAATGCCGGTCTGACCGCCCCACAAGGCCGGTCCGACCGCTCCCACAACGGCGGTCAGACCGGTCAAAAAGACTTAGCCAAAATTCAAGCGTGAAAATCCGAAACCTTCTGGAATTTTCAACTCAATAGAACTTTTGACTAGGAGCTCCAAAAATGATAGGACCACATCCAGGAGACTCCCCTCACTTGCCTACACAACCTATTTTTGGCTCAGCTCCAAAAACCAAATTTTAATATGGCGGTCGGACCGGCCACCATGGCCGGTCGGACTCCTCCACGGGCGGTCTGACCGCCCGACACAACCGGTCAGACCGCCTGTGGTCTAACAGCCTTGGAGCAAACCCGAAAATGCGAGATTTTGCAAACCAACAACGCCATTGCCAATTGACTCATCATCCTGAGATCGTGCACATATCCTCACGATATCCACAATCTCCCCCTTGATGAACACATTGGCAATTTTCAAGAAAATGTGGTTTTTCGAAATGAAAAGTAAAACTACGCTTTTAGATAAAGGCACAACTTGGTCCATAAGCATGAAAAAGCCTAGGAACCGACCAAGCTGGCTTCAGAATAGTATAAGCAAGTGAGATAAGGCAATGAAAGCACCAAAAGATTCAATTTCCAGAAAGTAGCCAAAAATCTCACTTAGGTCCATAATGAGAGACAATTGTTCTACTTGACATTTGATCATTGTGAGTCTTCTTCAATTGCAAATGAAATCATGGAAAAGGCAATAGGATCAAAAGACTTAACTCACTATGATCACAAATTTTCAAAAGGTTCAAATTTTTTATTTTATGAAGTTCTTTTATATTTAAACCTTAAGTATGAAACCAAAAGCTCCAAACAGTATTTTCTTCACAATCTTTCTCCCCCTTTGACAGTGAATTCATCAAGATGCATGGGAAAAGAAGGAGCATGAAGGAATGACTTTATTCTTTGAACATTAGTAAAAAGGAGCCATAACCATTATACATGTAGACAATACAAGTATTATACCAAGCCATAAAAAGAGTAGACGCTATATTCAATCATGGCAAATCATGTACTGCAAAGCTAAAACCAAGATAGCAGTTGACTGAGATTAACAGAATTAAAACCATGAAAAGTTGCTCAATATCATAGTTCACTCAAGGCAACCAAAAATGAGTCAAGCCATGTCTATAAGTAAAAAGAGTCTCAAAACAAGAACTGAGGCATTTTGAGCATTAAGAGCACACTTTTGAAGCAAAACTGAAGCACTTAGCCTTTTTGAGCATTTTCCTAAAAAGGAGTTTTTACTGTGCTAGATCTCAAGCCTTGCCGCGACCATCTCAAGCGATAAGCTTAAAAGAATGATCTAGGTCATCCAAAACTCCCGCTGAGTTCATGCCTAGTGCAATGGCAAGCCGTCTCATGAGAAAGGATTGGTGAGATCAGTATTTTTTGCACAGAAAATCTCATTTTTCATTTGCTTGACTTAAGAAGATAAAAATCTCATTTTTCATCTCAAAATAAGTTCAAGGCTCAATTCAACCTATTTGACATGGCAAGAATCATAAGAGGATCAATAGAGCAAAACTAGTCACAAGATCCAACAAGACATGATTTGATTCGAATTGCTCACAGATACAAAGCTAGCAAGGCAAAAGCTAAGCTGAACAAGAAGAGCCATAAAAGAAGTCTAGCAGACTAATACTTGATATGACAAGGTATAGAATATGAAATCAAGTCATACAAGGATAAAGATCAAAGCTCCACTAATTTTATTATACAATGCAAGACAAATGAATTGAAACATGCATTATGATACAATGAATGCAAAAAGAACAACTTCCCCCTCAAAACAGCCCAATAGGACTAATAACCCCTAATTCTCCCCGCAAAGCAGCAAAACGAGAAGAATCAAGAGCTTTAGTGAAAATATCTGCAAGCTGTTGCTCAGACTCTACAAAGTGAAGCACAACATCACCTTTCTCAACATGGTCTCTAAGAAAATGAAATCGAATATCAATATGTTTAGTCTCGAATGTTGCTTTGGGTTTTGGCAATATTAATTGCAGAAGTGTTGTCACAGAAAAGAGGAACACTTCTCAAAGATAACCCGTAGTCTCGCAGCGTGGATAAAATCCAGAGAACCTGAGAGCAGCCACTGGCGGCAGCTACATAAGGCCTCAGCTGTGGACTGAGCAACAGAAGACTGTTTTCTAGAAGACCAAGAAACAAGAGATGTGCCCAAGAAATGACATGTGCGTAAGTACTCTTCCTATCCACTCTACACCCCGCAAAGTCAAGATCGTAAAATGCTCGAATTGAGAGAGCAGAAGAAGAAGAATACCAGAGTCCAAAGTCAAGCGTATCTTGAAGGTACCTGAAGATGCGACGTACTGCTTGACGATGAGAAGCACGAGGGGAAGCCTGAAAGCGAGCGCACAGACATACGGCGAATTGTATGTTCGGCCTCGACGCTGTAAGATAGAGGAGGGAGCCAATCATACTGCGGTACTCCTTCTGGTCCACGGACTCTCCATCCTCATCAGGGTCCAGCACGGTGGTTGTAGCAATGGGAGTAGACATTGGCCTACTGCTTCCCATATTGAAGCGCCGAAGAAGGTCCTTTGTATACTTACTCTGGTGAACGAAGGTGCCTTCTTTAAGTTGCTTGATTTGTAGGCCAAGGAAGAATGTCAGCTCTCTCATCATGCTCATCTCAAACTCACTGCTCATCGAATCTGAAAATCTGGACACCAAAGCATGAGAAGAACCACCGAAAATAATATCATCCACATAAATCTGAACCAACAAGAAATCACTGCCATGCCTGAGAGTGAACAAGGTTTTATCAACCATTCCCATTTTGAAATCATTTTCAAGCAAGAAACTCTTAAGCCTGTCATACCAAGCTCTAGGAGCTTGTTTCAATCCATACAAGGCTTTAGAGAGTTTAAAAACATGGTTTGGGAATTTTTGATTTTCAAAACCAGGAGGTTGCTTGACAAAGACCTCTTCTTCTATGAAGCCATTCAAGAAAGCACTTTTAACATCCATTTGAAAAAGCTTGAAACCCTTGGATGTTGAAAATGCTAAAAGAATGCGAATGGCCTCCAATCTAGCTACTGGAGCAAAGGTCTCTTCAAAGTCTAAGCCCTCTACCTGGGAAAAAACTTGAGCTACAAGTCTAGCCTTATTGCGAACAACCAATCCATCCTCACTTTGCTTATTTTTAAAAACCCATTTTGTTCCAATAACATGAGAATCAGAAGGTCGCTCAACTAAAGTCCAGACTTTGTTTCTTTCAAAATTCTCAAGCTCTTCATGCATGGTATTGACCCAAGAGGCATCAGATAAAGCATGGGTGATATCTCGGGGTTCAAAAGAAGCGACAAAAGCAGAATGTGCATGAGAATCAGAAGAAATAAACCTGGAGCGAGTGACTCGCTCTTGAAGATCTCCAATCATCTGCTCAGGTGGATGTTGTCGCTGAATGCGAAGAGGTGCTCCTGGTGCAGAAGTGACCTCTACCCCATGAGTTGTGGAGGTAGGAACAGAGCCACTCAGATCATCGGTGGGAATAGGAGGAGGCTGCTCAGCTGATACTGAAGTAGTAGTAGCAGGCTCTCCACCCCTCTCAGAAGTAGCTGGAGGATGGTTTGGTTCTTCATCCTTAGAGTCATCATCGACGAAGATGCTTTCTTGAATTTCAGGAACCTGTGTACTTGAAGCATCGGGTCTAGTACCAGGACTAGCCTCATCAAAAGTGACTTCGCAAGTCTCAACAATTTTGTTAGTATCAACATTAAAAACACGATAGCCACGAGAATGAGCAGGATAACCAAGAAATATGCTATCAAAGCATCTAGACTCAAATTTATCAAGGTTGTCATGTTTAAGAATGAAGCACTTGCAACCAAAAATCTTGAAATGAGAGACTTTGGGAGAATGACCAAATCTAAGTTCATAAGAGGTCTTCCCAACCACAGATCTCAAGAAAACCCTATTGTAGATATAACAAGCAGTAGAGATCGCCTCAGCTCAAAATCTCCTAGGAGTAGAATGCTCATCTAGCATGGTCCGAGCCATCTCTACAAGGGTTCTGTTCTTCCTTTCTACCACACCATTCTCACTGGGAACTCTAGGAGAAGAAAAGCGATGCTCAATTCCCTATCGGTCTGCGTAGGTAGAAAAGAAGAATTCTTGAATTATGTCCCATTATCACTCCTAATGGCTCTCAAAGCTCCAGGTATATCAACAGCAATTCTAAGTACCAAATCTCTAAAGAAACCAAATGCTTCGTCCTTAGAAGCAAGAAAATAAACCCATGAATACCGGAGTAATCATCCACAACCACCAAAGACATACCATTTCCCACCGGTGATTGAACTCTAGAAGGACCAATCAGATCTAAGTGAAGAAGGCGTCCGGTCCATCACCATTACCAAAGTAAGAGGTGGGTGGAAGCAGACACCATCTTACCATGTCTACTGTGGTGAGCACACAAGATCTCTAATGACCTTGACCTAGGCAAACCTCTAATCAAGTCCTTGCAAGCGACTCTAGACAAATGATCAAAACCTATATGCCCAAGTCTACGATGCCACAAAACAAGGTCATGAGAATCGGAGGCTACAAGACACCTAGGACTGAAAGCAGAAGATCTAATGAAATTAGCACAAAAGATCTTCTCAAACTGGAGATCTTAAAACAAGCTCACCCGAGGAATCTAGAACACTACACTCTCCACTTTTAAACCTCACTTCTAGACCCTCATCAAGCAGCTGAGAAACAAATAGAAGATTATACCTCAGCTTACTTACCAAAGCGACGTCTTTAAGCATGAACTTGTCGTTGATGCGCACAGTGCCCTTTGCAGTCACGGTCCCGGTAGAAGCATCCCCAAATGTAATCAATTCGTTGCCGGATGCACGTGTGAGGGAGGAGAACCATCTAGAATCTCCGGTCATATGTCGAGAACACCCGGAGTCCACAAGCCATATGTCCTCCTTCCTCGCACGACGGACCTAAAAAGCACAATCAGAAAACATCCGTGTCTCAGTACTGGGGTTAGTGATAAATGATCTAGGAATCCAGTTCTGAGAAGCACGATGTCTGGGAGCAGCAGTAGAAATAGCAGAAACATGATCAGGAATAAAATCATAAGGATGCACATAAGAACCACCTAGACCTCTCCGAAACGATCTACCAAAAGATCGATACTCCCCCTGTCTAGGTGCTACCCGGTGTCTCTCCTCACGATGTCCTAATCCAACATGCTGCCTAGACCCACCAAAAGAGTCTACAAAGTTATCTACAAATCTAGGCCTATATGTGTTGCGATAAACAGGCTGCCTAGCTCTAGAGACAACAGCTGGAGAAGGGACTCCTCTAATGAATTTCAGGATGCTCATCCTCTCTTTTCTCTCAAGTTTTGCTCTCCTAAGGTAACTCAACAAGATGGCCTTCTTTCTTGCAGAAGGTGCAATGGTACTGGACCTTTTGAGAAGTCTGTACAGAGAGAGTGAAAGCACCTTTCTTGCCAGAAAGAGTTTGAGCAAAATCAGCGGATTTGAAAACAACCCCGGATGGCTTAGGAGGTTCTAGCTCAAACAGACCATTCTTCACAACTCTAGCAATCCTAGGTGGGTTTTTCTTGGAATGCTCTAGGGGATTGAAACCTAGACCACTATTTTTCACGCTCACTTTGGATTGATCAAGAATCATGTTGAGTTTCTTTTTCCCACTTGAAAACTTCTCAAGAGTCACCTTGAGGTAATCATTCTCTTTCATTAAACCCTCACATCTAGTGCACTTGCTAGACTTGATTACCTCATTGCGCTTACTCTTAAGAAGGGCCACTTCCACTTTGAAGGCCTCACAAGACACACAATAGGATTCCTTAATCCTATTCAACTGCTCCTTAAACTTGACTCTAAATGCCTCTTGAATCTGATTAATCATGGTTTCAACTTCAGCATTCAAAATACAAGAGTTAGAATCAATAACTTTCTTAGAAGCAGTAAAAGACATGGATCTTTCAATTTGAGCCTTTTCTTCAAGAGTCTTGTTTAAGGCTTCAATCTCAATTGTAAGCTTGGGACAATTTTCACAAGATGCAACTCTAGAGTAAATCAAGATTTCATCATCTCTTGCATCTTAATCCTATTATTCTTACAATGAGAGCATGTGTGACTAGCATCAAACTTTTGCAATTCTTTTAAAGAGCTATCCAGTTTTAATTCTAGCAAAGCACAATTTGAGCAAGTTAAAGAGATAGCTTCCATGGCAGTCACATCAAGTGAAATGGCATCTAAGCAAGCAGAACTAGACTTGAGAGATTCTAGTTCATCGAGAGCATCTTTTAGTTGATTTGTAACAGAGGAATGAACAGATTTCAAGCTTGTCAAATCTTTAAGCAAGCTAGTGCAGGAATCACAAATATCGTCAGGATTAATAGATTTAAGCCTAACAACTTCTAGGTTCAAATTATCAATCATAATATCCTTCTTCTTAATCATTTTTACTTGCTTATGCAATTTCTGTTCAGCAAGCACCAAAACCCTTTTCATGTCAGCACTAGAAGGGCATACCTCATCAGGATCACTAAAGGGATCCTCATCGTTGGAGGAGTCATTTGTCGTGGCTGTTCTTGGCCATGAAACACATGCCTGTGAAGTCATGTGCCTTCTTCTTGCCACGAGAGTCACTCTCGTCGTCCTCCGTTTCCGAGTCCACATCGCTCATATTGACATTCTCTAGAGCGGCAAGGACCCGGCTGATAAACTTGCGATAGTTTGTCTTCTTGGGTTTAGCATCCCTCTCCTGGGGATGTCTTCGTGTCTCCTTCTCCTCCTTGCCCTTTAGCTTGGGGCACCTGGAGCGAATGTGGTTTGGCTCACCACATTCGAAGCACGTGATAGGTCCACTTCTCCTCCTATTCCTCACCTTGTTGTACGCTCTTGTGAATTTGGTGGATAGGAGGGCTAAGTCATCCTCGGGCAATTTCTCAAGTTGCTCACCGCTTAAAGAATGTAAGCGGATAATGAAAACCGGATGAGCTACAATCAAGAGAATCGGAAGAACAACCCTTGGATTTGTCGACCACTAATGCCATCGACTGTCTTGGGAGACGCGAGATAAAATCAATCTCATGCGTCTTCAACCTCGAGTAGAGCTTATCCATGGTAAGCTCACTCATGAGTGATGTTGTCATTGATGGAAGTGATCTTCATTCCCGGACCTTCACATCAAGAGCACCTGAAGTGGCGTGCATTTTCGCACTCGTAAAATACCAAGTCAACAAATCGGAGATCATGAAGAATCTTAGAGAATCTTCCCACACTCATCCAAAGACTCACGGGCCTTTGCTCGATCTTAGAGTAAACCTTTTGAGCTGGTTCTCATCTCACTTCCTTGATCGCATGGAGCCTTCGTGATAGTCACAAAGTGTCCGCGGATCTCATGAGCGACCGCAAGTGAGCAACACGCTCAAACTCGGATCGACTAAGGCCTTGGATCAAATAATTCGAGCCTTCTTTGTTGGCCTCCACATCCGAGTGATCATATCGTCATCGGCTAGCACGACATAAGGATTTTTCACCTTAAGCCAAATAGCGTGCCCTTGAGCCTCGATATATGCTTGCATACGAGCCTTCCAAAGATGCAAAGTCAACTCCTCAAAAATGTGTGGCTTGGTTGAGTACTTGTCAGTCGCCATGGCTCCAAAGACCGGTTAAGATCTATGAGAAGAGCTAACCGGCTCTGATACCACTTGTAGGACCGTAAAGGCGACTAGGGGGGGTGAATAGGCGCTTTCTCAACTTTCTCGTCTAAATCAAATTCAACACGAACTTTTTCTCCTTTAGCTATGAAAGCTAAGAAGATCAGTAAGCGCACAGTGGAAGACTTGTGCTGAATTCGATAACCCCGATGACCACACGACACAAAAGTGGAGACTTAATCTCAAAGGGCAGATCTGGGCACAGGCGGTCTGACCGGCTACCACAGGCGGTCTGACCGACGGTCAACCAGCGGTCTGACCGGCTACTAATTGGCGGTCGGACGGTGGATGCGGTTCGACCCGGCAGAAGATAAATGGCTCGAATACAGGCGGTCGGACCGCCGTTGCCACACCGGTCTGACCGGTTGAGTCCAGAATTGAAAAACTCAACCCAAATCCAAAACAAAATTTGATCCAACTTTTGATTCAACCAATGAAACTTAACCAAATTTTGTACACACCTCCCTAAAGATATTAGAGACCTATTTCTAGCGACGATCCTTCAGATCTACTTCGCAGAATCGATCTCTCAAGGATTTAACAAGGAAGTGCACAAACCCTAGAAATATGAAACTCTTGATTCAAGACTTGCCCGTGGGGGTTGATGATCTAGATGACTCTAGGAGTATCACCACACATCAAAGCAAGATAAAAAAGTCCAAGGGACCAAGCATAAACCTTTGAATCAAGGAAGCACCAAAATCATCCAAAAGGGGAGAAGAACACAAAGGGAGCAAATGATCTTTCAATTAAGCATCACAAGATTGTTTGATCACACTAGATGCTTACAAAGCCTCTCCAACAAGGAGGGCAAGAGCTCACACAAGGAGCACACTCCAAACTCTCCAAACCCTAGTTCTCTTCTCCTCTCCTCCAAACCCTAGAAAAAGGAGGAAGGGGCCAAAAATGAATGCTTAAGGGGGTTTTCCATCTCCCCCCTTTCTATTTATACTAGAGAGCTAGGGTTTCACTTTTGGGACCACTTACACATGGGACCCACACACATAACTATTGAAGCAATCGCCTGCTTCACCACGTGTAGGTTGATCACCGGTTCTCATCACGTCGCCAAGCCTCTCTTGTCCGAATCCCATCGGAACCTCCCAGAGACTCGCACCGATATCCGCACACCTGATCCAACCAGCTGCACCGAACTACCCGTTCGATCCATCTTGCCCATCCTGCACCATGCTCGAGTCAAACGACCTCACCCGGTATCCATGATCGTTCTGGACCTCAGCTCTCCAAGCGTAGTCCCGATCCACCTCACCGTTGACGTCATAGACCTGCTAGCCACCTGCACAGCAATAGACAAACAAACCGTTTCCGGGAACAAGTTCTTCACAACTTGACCCACGTTAGCTCCGCAATGCAATATACAACAATATAGAATTGAAGTTCATACATAAAACACATTCAAATCACATCAATGTAAACTTGGCTAACCTCCAAGTGAATGCCGGTCTGACCGCCCCACAAGGCCGGTCCGACCGATTAAAGCCGATCGGACCGCTCCCAGCAGCGGTCAGACCGGTCAAAACGACTTAGCCAAAATTCAAGCGTGAAAATCCGAAACCTTCTGGAATTTTCTACTCAATAGAACTTTTGACTAGGAGCTCAAAAAATGATGGGACCACATCCAGGAGACTCCCCTCACTTGCCTACACAACCTATTTTTGGCTCAGCTCCAAAAACCAAATTTTAATATGGCGGTCGGACCGGCCACCATGGCCTGTCGGACTCCTCCACGGGCGGTCTGACCGCCCGACACAACCGGTCAGACCGCCTGTGGTCTGACAGCCTTGGAGCAAACCCGAAAACGCGAGATTTTGCAAACCAACAACGTCATTGCCAATTGACTCATCATCCTGAGATCGTGCACATATCCTCACGATATCCACACCATTTTTAATTGTTCAAATATCAGTGAGACAACAATTATAAGAATAATTAACATCCTAGATGTAACACCCATAGCCACAACATTAACAGCACGAATTACCCATTCGTACCACCCAATCTCAAATTTTATCAAAATGTTATAGTCTAACTCTTGAAGGACCTCCCTAAGCATGTCCATAACCAAGGACGTGGCTATTCGAATAGTTTAAATCTGCAGGGGTGTACAACTTTACCCACATGTCAGACCGCCTTTTTGCCAAGCTGTGGAGCATAGTTTCTTAGGTATGCCGACCAGGCTAAGTCCTACGAGACGTTTTCGAATATGGTGTATTATCTACGAGTCGCTAGTATAGATAGAAACCCATACGTTGTGTTGGAGCCATTGTAAAGCCTCAGTCAACGACCCCTCGGGGTGAAGCCTCGGACAACTACAATGCCCCTCGGTGTTGAGAACCTACCCAAAACTCCACCCTTGCACACATAACACACAGATCATTTCCTTTTTCACACAACACAAACAACCTCTGCGACCCGGAGCTAACACACGCCAAAGTACTAAGTCAAGAGAGTTCCTATATCCCTCTCATGTGGCTGTACGTGAGAATGCCTGGTTCAGTGGGACAATGTCACATCCCTAGATTAATAAAGAGGATTACTATGCATCTCATTAGCATGCATCATGATTTCTAGCATCTACATTTTTCATTGCACTAGGAAAATCTTATCCTAATGTAGAAACCTACGCTTATGAAAAATAAACACTAAAGAAAACAGTGATATAAACATATGAATATCCTCTCAAAATAATTTTATTCAAATACTATATAAATTATCATGAGTGAATATAATTTTTCCCAAATTTTGGGATGGGATTAAACTCAAAGAAAATTCAAACATATTTTAAAGACCTACTTTAAGTTTGAATTTAAATCATACAAGTTATAACATGAATAATCATGTTAAATAATTTTTATAAACACTAGACCTTCCCAGGAACCCCTGTGATTTATTTAACATTTTTAGGAAATTTATTTCTATTTTTAGCACACTGGTCAAAGTGGAGAAAATATTTTAATTCTCAGTCAAACCCTTAACCCTAACCGACAGCACTATTCCTTGGGCTCGAGTCCGACCCGGCGAACCGACTCGACCGAATCCCCTAAGTATTCCACGTGGGAGCCATCCGATCAGAAATCAACGACCCAGATTTCGTAACACTTCGGCCGGTCCGAACGTTTCCACTCAATGCTGATGCTTCGATCCAGATCCAACGGTCCGCTTGAACTCACTTAACGCGGGCTCTCGCGCACGCTTGAGAAGCTGACGAAGGGGGCCCACTCGTCAGATCCTTCTCCTACCTCTCGCTGACGCTCGCGCAGGAATCCCTCGTCACGCGGCCGGCGATTCCTTCCGCGTTCCGTCGACGCCGTCAATCCACCGCATCCGTTGGCCACTCCTGGAGCTTCTCCATCTAACGCCGCCTCCACTCCGTCATCTCCCCGGGAATAATACCCCCTCTACCCCCTTGAACTCATCTCACTTCTCCTCTGTTGACCGAGGAGAGGGAGGCTGGTTTGAGCTCTGTACTCGGGTAAGCTCCCTCTGCATGGATCATTCTACTTCTGTGGTCGATGCCTTTCCCATTTTGGCTAACCACAGCTCGCGCAATTGCTTGTAGATCTCAGTACATCTTCGAGCTCTCTGCCGTGTCCAAAGCGCGCACCCAAGTGGCACCGCTGAGCCAACACCATCTTTGGTGAGTATTATACTCTTTTTAGCGCGTCACCTTACGTGCTTTAGACCACCGATCATAACCCCTCAACTTATTTCGCCAATGCACGACAGGACTTCGTTGATTTGAAGAAAGTCTTGTTTTCGGCCGAGAAACTACCCCTTCATCTCCCACCTTGCTCCGGTAAGCCATTATCCGATTGCTTGCTTCCTTAGCATTCTCTAATGGTCCTGAGTTATCCCCATCCTTCACTCGCTCTAGTACTTCACAGGATTTCCCCTCCACGTTGAACCGCACCGCCGCCTCGACCTTTGTCGACGTCAAGCTAACTCCGGCCACCACCTCTTCTCTCCGACCTTCAGGTAGTCTCCTTGGACTTCACTGATGCTCGGGCACCCGCTTCTTTGAACAATGCTAAGCTTGTTTGTGCTGTGCACGTTTGCCGTGTTGACACCGCCGCTCATCTCCGGCGCGCCACCACTACTGGCCGCCGTGGAGGTCGCCACCACCACCCCTAGAAGCGCATTGCTATTGCACATCTGTCCCAACCCTTGGCCGGCTCCGCTGTGGCGCGTAGCGTCGGCATGCCGCCGGGCAACTGCGCAGCCGTGTTGTCGTACGCGGGCAGCTACTGTAGCTGTCCGTTTACAGCAAATGATAGTCATTAAAGTCTAATGATTGAGTTAGCATTTAATCGCTGTCTTAGCCGTCTTAATGAGCCACTTACAGGTGGGTCCCGTGCACAGAAAACCGCCAGCTTAAACCAAAGAGTAGAGTGAGTGACATGTGGTCCCACGACCTTAAACCCCGTGCACCAAGCATGTGCGTCGGTGAACTGAGTCCACTAGGCCATGTCATTGACGGACGGGTCCCACATGTTAGAGCCGGCTTTAAAATATGAGTTTCAATGGAAAACCCACTTCAAAAATGCATAACTAATTCATTTTAAATCCAAAATAGATGAAACCACTTCTGATATTTTTTATTTTTAATGAACTTAATATTAAAATTGGTTTTAAGCATGTATCTGTAACAGAGAGTATTATTTTGGAAAATGAACTATTAAAACCTTTATTGTTACAAAGAAAAATGTTGATAACTTGATTAATGCATAAATAAATCATGGAAACTCAAAATGAGCCAAACTCAACTTTTTTGGACTTGTGTTAATATTACCTTTTTATTTATGTAATCATTATACTCTCTACTGAGCTACAAATTTTGGCCCAAATATTTAAGTTCAATGAACAGTGATATATTATATTAAAATCGGATTTTCTGAAAAACTGAACTTCAAACCCTTATAACTTTCACATGCTAAATCCAAATGGAGTAAATCTTTCACCTAAATTCATATAAAATAATGACTTATCTACGGTAGAAAAATCATGCATGTTTGAGCACTTTGAATTTTTGAGTATTTCCTGGTGTTTATTCGGTATTGTACTTATATAGATTCCGAGCCTATCGATATTGACTTATACGCTACTGAGGGACAGCAGCTAGCATACCAACAAGGCAAGCATCATTTGAACTTTCTTTTGCATCATATTTGATCCCATATTTCGTTAAGTTAGTGCAATGTTAATTGCTTGCGTGTTATTTTGTTAAATGTCGCTATTTTTATGATGAATAGTTAGACACCTCCTATTATCTCGTCATTGTGGTTATCCATGAATTATTCCAGTACTGAGATGCTTAAGATAAGTTGTGTGACTTACGTGGTATGTGTTTGCTTAGCCATGCAAGTCTAGAACGGTAGTTTGATTGTCGGGACTCACCCGACAATTGTGGGAAACACAAACTTTATAACTTTTTCGTTTATTTCAGATCTTCATGTCTATTTTATGTGTTAAAATTTTGTCATTTGAAATGAGTTTTGGTCTGGACAAGTGGATGCTAGTGAAGGTGCAATTGTGCACGAGTTTGGGTAAGTGTTGGACTTGTCTAGACAATTAAGGACCAAACTTTGGGTACCTGCGGTTCAAGCAAAACTCGTGCTACCACACGCAGTGTATGGGCACTGCTTGGTTAAGTAAGGGGTCGGTGTTGTTGAGTTGATGACTGGTGGTGTGAGGACGTATATGTGTTCCACCGCATATATGTTTTGTAGGGTGCCTATTGCAATCTTTTATTGTGTGGGTAACACTATTTAAGCTTTATCAATTGGGTCGGTGTTCCCGGCACAACTTGCATGCCCATTTGGTTGGAAGGTGGTGTAACCTACCCTAAGTGGGATCATGTCACGCATGGGCGATTCAACTCAATAATGTCAACTTGCTGAAAAATACCGAGTCTTGGTTTACCCGGCCGGCATACCTTAGGAAGTATGCTATTTTCGGAGGCATCTGGAGGCATACGGGCTAATCAAGTCATGTGGGTAAAGTAGTACACCCATGTAGGGTATAAATCTATTCGAATAGCCGTGTCCGCGGTTATAGACATCGATTGAGTTTGTGGCTACTTATTGTTAACCTTTGACATATTTAAATTGTGGTAAAACTTGGTATTGTCATGAATGGGATGTTCATGTTTGTTGTTGTAGCAAAGTGGACCACCACTTTGTTATTTGTGCATTTGTGTTGTATCAAAGTGGACCGCCACTTTGATATTTGTATGATTCATTTGTCATTCAATTTATTACTTATTCACATGCTTTATTCCTACTTCAAATTTGATTTAGAATTGGCACTTGAAAAACTAGTATGTGTAGGTTGTTAAATGTTGCGTCTCTTTTGCAAAACTAAGCCAATAAGAGCCATCCTTTGAAACAGCCTCTAGCATACTAATTTTTATTTGTGTAAGACTTGCGAGTACCTTTGTACTCAACCCGGTTGCTGCAATTTCAGGTGAGGAAGGGTATGAGCCCGTTGAGCTTGTTAGCGCCGATTTTGGCGACGTTGACGAGTAATGCTTTCATTTAACTCCCAGTCGGTTGCCGATGGGATATGGGCATACCTCTACTGGTCTTTTGGTTTATTTACTTGTTTCCGCTGCTACTTAATACTCTGATTTGAATTTGTCCGGTCGGCCATTTGTAATAGTCGTAGACCTTAACTATTATGTCGTATGTCTTTTGGACTATTAATGTATGACTGTTGTATGGATGTAATCAATGTTGCATGAGAGTATGAGCATATTGGTCGCTGATCTTGGGAGCCAATATGAGCTCATGCTCGCTGTTCGTGGCTTCCCATTTAACACACTAAGTGGAGGGCTTGGCTTATTGGAGAACCGACAATCATGTAGCGCTCGCAGAGGAGCAGCGAGCATGATCGTTGGGGCTCTAGTTGCGGTTGAGTCTCTAGCTTGGATGGAGTTAAGTTGGAATCCATTTACTTGAGGTCCAGAGCTATGTCCCTAAGACCATGCTTAGTCTCGGTCTTATGGAGATAACCCGGGGGTCCTCACAGACAAGAAGTTTGGTCCTTGTTGATTCGAGCACACAATCACACACCCCGATAATCACACCATCGTCCATGTGCCCAAATCTAAATCCTTTTTATTTTCATTTTTAGTTTTTCCAACTATGATACATACATGAGTACCCTAACTCAATTAATTAAAGTGATGTTGTATTTGACCATCACCGAAGCGATGATCCCCAGACTACCGTTCTAAGCATGGCTAAGCGACAACAACCCATATACTAAATATAAAGTGACTAGAGCCCATCTAGCGAGCTCTAAATCACAGCGGATATAAACTTAGGCTCAGTGGTAAATGATGGATATTTTCCTACAATTCAATTAACTATTATAGTAAACTATCGCGAACTGGGAAATAACTAGCCAACATAGGATGCATACATACAGTTGACATTAAAATAATACCATGCGCAAATAATGGGATCAACGTGCATCAAAGGAAAACTGCTTGCCTGGCTGTAGATAATCTGTTTGCCACTGAGGATCACTATCGTGAGTATCCGAATTGTCAAAATCCATCGATCGAGTAAAACAACGGATAAGAAGGAATAACACCAAAATAAACAAAACTGAACTTCATCCAATCATATATACACAGTGGGCAGAGTAATATTTTACAAGGAGTTTAGGTGAAAATTTTAGCCCGAGAAGAATTTATTTGCACTTTCTAGGAATTTCACAAGTTAAAGGCATAATTAAATTTATCACCAACATTTTCGGGAACAGCAACATAAATCAAACTTATTCCAAGATAAATTATAGGAAAAATGAGAATTAACAAAATTAATTTCATTTTATTTGGAGTTAAGATGAATTACTTATGAATTTTTTAAGTTTAAACCATTTTCTAATGTAAAAACAATTTCTTTTAGATATCATGATAATTCCACATTTTTCTGGAACAAAAGCATACTTGAAACCTATTCAAGTAAGAAGTACTATAAAAATGAAAACCAACAAAATTGGTTTCATTCAATTTCGAGTTAAAATGAATTAGTTATGAATTTTCTAAGTTTATTTGAATTTTTAGTGCAAAAGTGATTCATTTCAAAAATTCTAAAAGCATTAAATAATTTTTACACACGCAGCCGCCTAGCCAGGGTAACTGACCAGTGGGACCCGACGAGGGCGTTGACTGGGTCAGCTTTGACCTTGCCTCGGCTGAGGTGACGTCGAATGCGTACTCTTGGAATACGTCTTCATTTTATAAAAATGTAACTTCAATTTAAGCCTAAAAGAAATACGTTTCCCCAAGCTAAAAAACGTACTTGTCGCTTTTCGTAACCACCTAAACGGCCAACGGCTCGTCGGTGTTTGCGTGCATGGTGGCACGGCCGTTCAGGGGATCTCGTGAAGCAGAGATGTTCCGGTAACGGTAGTGGTACCTCCAGGTGCGCACGGACCCCACGAAGTTGGTGACGGCGACGCGGGTCCTTGAGGATGCCGGCGGCAGGCTGGCGGGGAAGGGAGGCGGAGGCGAGAACACGGCTCCCGTGGAGGAGGTGCTACGAGCTTCTAGAAGACTCAGGAAGGTGCGCCTCAGAATAGCCGCTACTCCAGGAACGAGGCTCACAAGGCTTGGACTTCAATGGAGGTCAGAGATGGCCAGAATCGAGGCGGCGGCGGTTGACTGCGGTTGGAGAAGAAGGGCCCAATCTCCCTCGTTGAAAGGCCAAAATCAAATTAGCCCAGCCAGAAACCTCAACGAGACGATGTGACTCTAATGGACCAAACACCTAGAGGAATGACTCACCGAAACGCCTTAAAGGCTACGGGGTCATGGCCACTGGACGTGAGGACGATGAAATTGCTCCTGATGCTCCAGGGAATGACGAAGAACCGAACTGGCCAGAATGGATGCAGCATCAAGCGTGGATCTCGGCGGTGAAGTCATGGCTTTGAAGGCGTCACCAAGGCGGCGGTGCTCACCCCAGCTCGTTCTTCGATCGGAAGAGAGAAACTGGCGGAGAAAGCGAGAAAGAGTGAAAGAGAGAAAGAGGATAGGCTCGGGACGTAGATGAAGTGCCGGGGATGTTTCGAGAGTGACCGTGGAAACTTGAGGTGGCGAGTGGTGTCGTCGTGGCGCACATGCACAGCAACAACGCAACTTGGCTTAAGCGGCGCGTCAGAGAAGATGGCTCCGACAGGTGGGCCCCACTGCTCAGTGTCTGGCGCAAAGTGGCGTGAGCCCGAGCCTGGTGTGGTGCGGGGTGAAGATCCGCGGTCGAACCAAGTCGGGTTGCAGTGGTTCGGGTCGGAACAGTAAATCCCGTTCGGTCGGAATTAGGGTTTGAATTTAGATTTGACCATAATCAAACTAGTTTGACTAGGCTATTTGGAATGGAAATAAAATTATGAAATTTTTTGTGGTTGTTCTCAGGTTCATCTAGGACATAAGAAAAATTGTTTTGGCCAATGTTCATTTTCCATTTTTAGAAATAATTTCTTTCCTAAATAATCCTTACTAACTAGGTTAGGATTTTTATGAGGTCAAATCAACTTCTAAATTTTTTTTGAAAAATTATATTAATATGTGATAATTAATATAGTATTTTGAAAAATTATTTCCAAACACTTTTATACAAATATTTTTCTGAAATCAAATAAAAACTTGATTTCAAATCAAAAATTTGAAATTTAAAGCAAACTTATGAGTTTTAACAAAAGTTTTTGGAAAGCTTATACTTTTATACATTTGAAATACAAACCAAAGTTTAGGAGGTTACAACTCCCCTACCCTTACAAGAAACTCGTCCTGAGAATCCGCTCACTCAGAAAGAAGGACGGGAAGTCGGCACGATGATGATACTCTTGTTCCCAAGTAGCTTTGTCCTCAGCGTGATTTGACCGCTGGACCATAAAAAACTAGATGGAGTGATTCCTAGTCCTTCATTCAGCCTCTTCAAGGATACAAATAGGATGCTCATTATAGGTTAGATCTTCTTGTACTTCAAGACCTTCCATAGGACCTTGTTCAATTGGCACACGAAGACATTTCTTCAACTGAGACACATGAAAAATGTTCTGTACCCGTGAGAGTGTAGCAGGCAAATCCAACTTGTAGGCTAAAGCTCCTTTCTTCTCAATGATACGGAAAGGTCCAACATATCGAGGCGCTAATTTGCCTTTGACTACTAACTGTTGAGTGCCCTTCTAAGGAGAAACTTTGAGATAAACAAAGTCATTTGGTTCAAAACTTAGTTCGCGATGATGTCGATCTACATAGCTCTTTTGTCGGGATTGAGCTGTGCGCAATCGGTCTTGTACGAACCGAACATGATCTTCAGCCTCTTTGATCGTATCCGGGACAAAGAGTGATCTTTCGCCGGTCTCAGACCAATTCAACGGGGTTCTACATCTCCTCCCGTATAAGGCTTCAAATGGTGCCATGCCGAGACTAGCTTGAAAACCGTTGTTGTATGAGAACTCCGCGAATGGCGAGCATTTCTCCCAATTCTTTCCCTAGGAAAGAATACAAGCACGAAGCATGTCTTCCAAAATTTGATTAACTCTCTCCATTTGACCATCAGTCTGAGGATGGAATGCGGTACTGAAAGAAAGATAAGTTCCCATAGCCTCTTGCAAACTTTTCTAAAACTGAGAGGTAAAGAGTGAGCGACGATCTGTAATAATCGTCTTTGGTACTACATGTAAACTCACAACCCTTAAAACATAGAGCTCCGCTAACTGGCTCACATGAAATTTGATCATGATGGGAAAGAAGTGTTCCACTTTAGTTAGTCGATCAATGACAACCCATATGGCATCATTACCCTTGGAGGTTCGGCGCAGACTAGAGATAAAATCCATACCGATCGGGTCCCATTTCCACTCGGGCACCTGCAAAGGTTTTAGTAAACCCGCTAGGTGTTGATGTTCGGCCATCACACGATGACATATGCCGCACTCGGCAATGAATTTTGCATTCTGTCGCTTCATTCGGGCCCACCAAAATCTCCGATGGAGATCTTGATACATATTTGTGGCTCCAAGGTGAATGGACAAAGGAGAATCATGGGCTTTGCAGAGAATCAAATTATGCAATTCCATGTCCTTTGGAACAAAAAGGCGCTGACCGAACCATACAACACCATTGTCATCTTCTGAGAAACATTTGGTTGTTCCATTCTTAATATTCTTCTTGATTTGGTTCACCCCATCATTTATTTGCTGAGCAGTCTTAATTTGATCTTCCAAGGTTGGACATACTTCTATGGTAGCGAGAAAACCATGCTCAACTACACCTAGGTTGAGCTGCTGAATTTCTTCATGAAGGGCAGGCTGCTCCAAGAGCAGCAAGGTATTGCAATAAACATTGCGACTCAATGCATCCGCAACGATATTAGCCTTGCCCGGGTGATATTCGAGACCCATGTCATAATCTTTGATGAACTCCAGCCAACTTCTCTGCCATAGGTTCAAATCCGGCTGGGTGAACAAATACTTCAAACACTTGTGGTCCAAAGACACCTCGCAACGATTACCGATGAGGTAATGTCGCCAAATTTTAGCGCGTGAACCACTTCAGCTAACTCCAAGTTGTGGGTTGGATAATTAAGCTCGTGACGTCTCAATTGTCTTGATGCATAGGCCACCAACTTGCCTTCTTGCATAAGCGTAACAACCCAAAATTTAAGTGTTAGTTGAACCCTATGTATTTTTATGAATTTTTTGAAATTTTAAAAGCTTTTTCTTAATTATTTTAAAGCTAAAAAAATTATTTGCAAAATCTATAACCAATTAAAAGTTTGAATTATTTTATTTAAATCCAGAATGCCCTAGAGAATTTCTATGAATTTTCTCATATTTTTTGGATTTTATTTGCTATTTTCTAAAGCCTTTTTGAATTTATGAGATTATTTAAAATGTAAAAGGAATTAAAATCTTCCGACGGTCGTGGGCGAATCCCTACGACTCTTTCGCTTCCGCTCATTAACCCGCGCCGCACTTTTCCCCTCCTCCACGCATCAGCCATCGACGCCAGCGCCGCAGCCCATCTCGGCCGTCGCCCACGCGCGCCTCTCCCATCTCACCTCCATGCGGGGCCCACCTTGCCGCGTCATCATCCCCTTCCCCGCCTTCTTCTCCGCGCGAACGCCCTGCCGACTGGCGCCATTACCATGCGACAGGAGCTCGGCGATCCAGCGAATTTCTGCGCCATTGATCGCGCATTCACGCACATTAACTTCCCTATTTGATGCCGCGCCCATTTCTGGCATTCAATCCCTCCATCACGCGCGATAATGCCGGATGGGACCTCACCGCCGCGCTCATCTGCCCGCCTCCGCTTCGCCCTTGCCCTATAAAAGCACGCACCAGCACTGCCCTCACCTCCTCAGTCCATCACCCCAAACCATGGCGCCTCTATCACTCCCTGTAGCCCGAATTTTGGAGTTTCTCTCCGGCAGCGGAAGCTCGGGGAATCTTTGTTTCCAGCGTCGACAAGGTCCCATCGGCGGCAGCGACCACATCCACAACATCAGCATCTCACCATCGACCTGGTGTGCGCCTCCTCGACGACGACGTGCCGCCGGAACGTGATCACCGCCGCAAGCCGAGAATCGACGCCGCCTCCCTCCGTCACCGACGACCTTTCCGTCGCATCCCTCCGCTGCAAGGTAGCGCACTCTCTTCAGCGTCACCCACTGAATCTTTTGCGCACCTCGCAGCTCCCCGCCGTGCCGGATTCGCGGCGAGCTCGCAGCCGAAGCCACCGCAGTCTTTGGCCGACGATGGCCGCCACATCGCTGCACGCACCACTCAAGACTATAGCTCACGATCCGCCACGTCGGCGAAGATGTAATACCGGATTCGAATCGGGAGATTTTAAAAGAAGTCAGGGACGGAAAAGAATTTAAAGAATTAGATTTTTATTATGGAGAAGGGGGTTTTTCACAAAAATACGACAACTTGGGCTTCGGATCGCGGCCCAGGCAGCCCAAGAGGGGGAGGCTGGCCCAAGGGGGGCCGGCCAAGCGGGGGTCGGCCAAGGGGAGGGGGGAGGCGCCCCAACCCTAGCCGCCTCCCCCCATTTCCTCCTCTTTCCCCCTTGTGGCCGCCACCCCCATCTTCTCCTCTCCCAAATCTGGTGCCTCCTCCCCTCCCCAGCGTCCCCTCCTCCCCTGGTTGCTGCCCCCGGTGATCCCCGAAGTCACCTCCTTCCGCCGGCGTCTCCAGCCCTCCGTCGTCCCCATGGTGGCCGGCCATCGAAGAAGGAAGGGATGAGAAAAGGGGGAAGATCTTTGGGAGGTGGATCCACATCTCCCTACACGTCTTCAAGGGTAACGAATGATCCAAGTCGTAGTTTGGTTCGATTTGATTGCATAATGGTTGATTAGATTTAAATCGGTTCCAGTTCTGGAAATTCCAGAACACATTAAGGAGGGTAGGTTTGTAACAGCCCAAAATTTAAGTTTTAGTTGAACACTAAGTATTTTTGTGAATTTTCAAAAATTTGAAAAGCTTTTCCTTAATTATTTTAAAGCTAAAATAATATATTTGTGAAATCTATAACCAATTAAAAGTTGGAATTATTTTATTTAAATCTAGAATGCCCCGGAGAATTTCTGTGAATTTTCTCGTAATGTTTGGATTTTATTTGCTATTTTCTAAATCAATTTTTAATTTCTAATATTATTTAAAATGGAAAAAGAATTAAAAATATCCCGCACAGTGTGTGGGCCGAATCTCAGCGCACTCCTATTTCAGCCTCCGCGAGGCCCAGCGCCACGCACCCGCGCTTTTCCCCTCCTCCACCCGTCGGCCATCGATGCCAGCGCCGCAGCCCATCTCAACCGTTGCCCACGCGCGCCTCTCCCATCTCACCTCCATGCGGGCCCCGCCTCGTCGCGTCATCATCCCCTTCCCCACCTTCTTCTCCGTGCGAACGCCCTGCCGACTGCCGCCATTACCACGCGACAAGAGCTGGGCGATCCAGCGGATTTCTCCCCCATAGATCGCGCATTCACGCGCATTTACTTCCCCGTTCGACGCCACAACCGTTTATGGCATTCAATCCCTCCATCACGCGGGATAACGCTGGACACGCCCTCACCGCCGAGATCACCGCCGCACTCATCTCCCCTCCTCGGCCTCGCCCTTTCCCTATAAAAGCATGCACCAGCACCGCCCTCACCTCCTCAGTCCATCCCCCCAAACCATTGTGCCTCTAGAACTCCCTGTCGCCCGAATTTTGGAGTTTCTCTCTGGCAGCCGAAGCTCGGGGAATCTTCGTTTCCAGCGCCAGCAAGGTCCCATCGGCGGTAGCGACCACATCCTCAGCATCAGCATCTCACCGCCAACCTGGTGCGCGCCTCCTCGACGACGAAGTCCCGCCGGAACGCGATTGCCGCCGCAAGACGAGAATCGCCGCCGCCTCCCTCCATCACCGACGACCTTTCCATCGCATCCCTCCACCGCAAGGTAGCGCACTTTCTACAGCGTCACCCACTGAATCTTTTACGCACCTCGCCGCTCACCGCCGTGCCGCCGGTGCTTGCGGACATGGCGCTGCCACGTCGTGGCCATGCACGCACCACCTTAGCGTAGCTGACGTGTCTAGCCGCGTCAGCGCCAGCAGGGCGCTTGCGGCAGCGCATCCCCACCCCTACGTACTATAGCGGTAGACCGAGTCCACCGTGGACTCGTGTCTTCTCGTGGACGCAGTCCATGACTGCGGGGCCCACATGTCAGTGACACAATCTCCTTTTCAATTGAAAAACAATTCAGTAAAATATGATTTTCTGTACGCTAACGCAATATAACGAAATTCCTTTAGAGAAATAATTCTGAAAATTTGGAAATTCTGATTTTAGTGTTTAATTTAGATTTAAAACTTCTAGGAGCTCGTATTTCTTCATACGAACTCTGATTTAAATTAATCAAATTTCTAAATTTGTATAAAATCAAGATCTAGATAACCAAACCAAAATTATTTCATTTGGAGTTAACTTGAATGTTCATTTGAATTTATTTGAATTTATTTAAATTTATTTTGAATTTGGCTTATTTTCGCGTATAGATTTCGACGATTCCTGAGAGCTCGAGCTTGTTGAAGAAGTAGAATACCAAGAATTTGAGCAAGGTAAGTTACGCATTTATCATTTTAATCCCAGCATTTTAAATTCAGTTAATTATGTTTATAAATTACTATTGCATGCATAATTTTATTTAATTATTTTGAATTCATGTTTTAAATTCTTAGTTAACCCAATTCCTTTGTATTGCCAATTTTGAATGTTGAATCATCATTCCCTTGTTACCTTAGTCAAATATGAATTTGAAAATCAAAATATGGTTAGTTATTGCTTAGTTAAAAAAAATTTACTTTTGGGGAGTTTTAGCCACAATAGCAAACATTGATTAAAAGCCTATGACATTACTTTGTCATGGTGGATTTTTGCAAATGTCTTTGGAAAATAAAAATAAAAAATGGGCTTGGACTTGGGCGAGTTGGTCAGCTGGTGGCTGTAGGTTTATGCACGGGCTCAATCAGGGTAGGATTGTGGCCCAAGGTTTATTAATGGAAGTCGCCCAAGTCAGTTAACCACCGGCCTTTGAGCCGCATCTTGCAAAGCTCCACGGTACTACCACATGTTCTGTATGGGCAGAACTAGGCTTATTAACTTGTCATACATCACTATTGTATGTGCCATTTTTGTTGTGTGGGTGTTGGTTAAACGTTATTCCCACTTGGCGCAAGAGGGGGCCTCCGGCAGGTGGTTAGCCCAATAGAAGTGAAACCTTAGCGGGCATATTAGTAGTGAGGTAGAACATTAAAAACGCCTTGTGATAATGGCCTAGTCACACGCTGAAGGAAGTGTGCATTGGCCGACATAAAGGGTAAATTATCTCATGTGGGTAAAGTTGTGCCCCTCTGCAGAGTGTAAAACTATTCAAATAGCCATGTCCACGGTCATGGACATGCTGAGAAAAGCCACTTTAAGTTAGACTTTGTTTTTGGTTTTAAAATGATTTTAGTACATGATTTTAGGATGGTTAATCCTTGTGGTAAAATAGAGCGGTTAGCCATGTGATAGGAGGATATCCATCACTATGTCTCACATGGAGGTCATCCACTATAAAATGGTCCATTTAAAAATCTAATTTTAAGCTATGGATTAAACATGTGCCTTGAAACTTAGTATGATTATTTAAAAATGAAAATGCCGATTTATGCTAATAAACCATTACAACCTTCCTTTGTTTACTTATGCATGCATTCTAAATTCTGTATTGGGTGTAATTTGCGAGCACGGTAGTTGTGCTCATCCTTACTGAATATATTATTCAAGAAAAGACTATTATCCAGACGGTGAGGATCAAGACGTTTAGGCTACGCCTCTATACGATTGCCTGTGGCGCATCATGTGCCCTGCTACCTATTTGCTTCCACTATGTTTTGTTATTTGGCCTGACGCCCATTTTGTAATAAATTCTGTTCCTTATTAATAAAGCGCTTGATATGATTGTGATAACACTGTTTGTGAGACTGTGTACACTAGAAATCCTGGAGTAGTGTGTGAACGCAGTGAATTCAGGATCCTTCATTCCCGGGTTCGACAATACGAACACAACCGAGTCCCTGACGGGAAGCATCGCAATAAATATGGAAGCTCTGATGAACATCTGGAAGAATAAAAACTGGACTAGTGGTCAACCTCTTCTTGAGTTCTTGGAAACTCTTCTCGCAATCAGTGAACCACTCAAACTTCTCCTTCTTGAGCAACTCTATCATCGGTTTTGCGATCTTGGAGAAATTCTCGATAAAGCGATGATAATATCCAGCTAAACCGAGAAAACTCCTCACGTCGGTTACAGACTTGGGCTGCCCCCAAGAGAGCACATCGCTGACCTTGCTAGGATCCATGGCTATGCCTCCCGCAAAAGTTATAGTTTGAAGTGGAAAACACATGCCATAATATTGTAGAAAACAAAAGTCAATCGGCTGCCATTACCCACAAGGCAACCGACCAGAAACGTCCAAGCTTAGTTGTTGAGAATGTAGTCAGCCTCACACTCGTTAACCCCTTGGGGGTCAACCTCCTCTGCAGGAAATAGACAATGCAGTTTAGTACAAAAATGCACTCGCAAGATTTACGATTAACAAACATGTACATAGCAACATGCAAGATTAATTTAATGGAGATGGCCATATAGTTTATTTTCAATGTAAAGGCGCATTTAATTTGCAATAATGTCATAGATTGAAGGCAACTTGTCAAAATAGTTTTTAATTATTCAAATATCAGTGAGGCAACAATTATAAGCATAATTTACATCCTAGAGGTGACTCCCACAGCCACCACATCAATAGCACGAATTACCCATTTGTACCACCCAATCTCAAATTTTATCAAAATGTTGTTATATTCTAACTCTTGAAAGATCTTCCCAAGCGTGTCCATTACCAAGGACATGGCTATTCGATAGTTCAAACGTCTACAACTTTACCCACATGTTAGACCGCCTTTTTGCCAAGCTATAGAGCACAGTTGCTTAGGTATGCCGGCCAGGCTAACTCCTACGAGACATTTTCCAATATTGTGTATTATCTACAAGTCGTGCATATGGATAGAAACAAATACGTTGTGTTGGAGTCATTGCAAAGCTTCAGTCAACTACCCCTCGAGGCAAAACCTCGGACAATTACAATGCCCCTCGGCATGGAGAACCTACCCGGAACTCCACCCCTGTACACCCAACACACCGATCATTTCCTTTTCACACAACACACAAAACCTCCTGCGACTCGGAGCTAACACACGCCAAAGTACTAAATCAAGAGAGGTCCCATGTAACACCCCAAACAATGGTGTGTATTTCGAATGTAATAAAATGAGGATAAATTAAAACTTTTGATTTCCTCATGATGTCATTTGAATTTTTCTAGAAATTTCCCTTAGTGTTTCCTATTTTCCAAGGTCAATGTTTCATTTTGGGAAGCTTAATCCTCGAAAACTTTCAAATCTAATCTTGGGATCATCCTCTGGAAATATTTGTCCTATCATCTAGGCCATCCCAGTAACATCTCTGAAAAATATCTTAATTTTTATATTTTAATTGCTATTTCCAAAGAGCAAGTCAAACCTTTTTTAATTCTGGTCAAACCCTAGGACAGCCTTTTGTGAATTTTCTTGAGAACAATGAAGTACATGAAAATTCCTAGAAAAATTATGCAAGGTTTTTCTCTGAATCATAAAGCTTCCATAAATATTTCAGAATTTTTGGAGCTTCGGGGCTACCTCCAAAAATTCCCTATTCTCTCAGCCTTTTAAAACAAAACCTGAAATCATTATTCCTCGGACTCGGACCCAAGCCCGACTCAAACCCGACCGCACCACCTGTCTCGGTCTAAATCCCTAGCTGTGTGTCGCATTCAGCCATCCGATGAAGCATCGATGGCCACGATCGCGTACCGCTTTGGCCTAAGTTTAAAATCCCCGCGCGTTATCAATCGTTTGATCGCAATCCAACGGCCCGCGTCGACCCCATTTCTCTCGATCTCGCGCTCGCACCGAGTCGTTGACGCCGCGGCCCCACCAGTCAGATGCGTCGTCCTCCTCGAGCTGGCGCTCGCACATAACTCACGCGCCACGCGGCCGAGACACCCTGCGCCGCTCCACCAACGGCATTACACCACCGCCCTCGGCGACAATCCCTGGGCGCCGCCTCTTGATGCCGCCTATTCCTCCGTCCTCGCTCCTGCTCAAAACCAACCCTATGTCTCTCTCTCAACCCACTTCTCCTCTCGGTGGCCGAGGAGAGGGAAGCTCTCCCGTTGTCATCTCTTCGGTAAGCTTCCACCAGGTGGTAGCCCTCGGTTCCTTGCTCAATACCATTTCCATTTTACCTAACCCCAGCTCCTTCGATGCCTCTGGAACCATTTTGTCCATCATCGTGCTCTCTGGAACCCTAGAGCACGCACCCGAGGAGACTACCTTGTCAATCTTCGCTTATAGTGAGTATTATCCTCGACCCTGCATGTCATATTGTGCCATTTAGCCTAATAATGAAAACCCCTCAATTTTACCTAACCCCCGCGCGTTACCATTTCCATTTTTCCATTTTACCTAAATCGGAATTTCTGGAATTTCTAAATTATTTTTCTAAAGAAAAATCTGGATTATGACGTCAACTGACTTTAGCGAAGGAATTTTGATTTAAAATAAATCCCAAGAAAATGCTACAGTGGCTGACATGTGGAGCCCACGGTCTATAGATCGAGTCCACGAAAAGGCTTACTGGTGTACGGGTTCATAGGTTCATTAAACAGTGGATCTGACAATGGGACCCACATGGCATAGGCACGACTTATGATGGATTGGGTTCACAGAGATTTGAATCCAGGGTTCGGGTGAACCGTGCATGCACGCGCACACGTGGCCCTAACATGGCGACACGAGGGACGACACACAGGTGCTGGCGTTGAGGTGGCGGCACACGTAAACATGGCGAGGCAGCGGCGCTCGAGATCCGATGGTCTCTGTTGAATGGCGGCAGTTTGCTGGAGGTGAGTAGTACCTTTAGATATCCAAGGCTATTGTGAACCCGATGGTGCAATTACGGGTGCGCTGAGGTCAACGGTGATGGCCGGTGGCGAGCTCGGAGCGGCGAGGGTGGTGTGGAAAATTGTCGGGCGAGGGTTCTGGCGACACTTCTGCAATGGGGAAGGGCGCACAAGGTAGCCCAAACGGTAGTGGACTCGATGGTGCAGTCAACGTCAATGAAGCGGCGACGACTGTGGTGCAATTCAAAAATTGAAAAGCTTCGATCGAAAACCTAAAACTCCGATTGCGGCGGTGCTAGGGTTCTCGGGGCGATGAGCGTGTGGGCTTTGGGTTGCGGATGCACTGGCTCTCCTTGGGAGCTATTTATAGGAGTTCGGGTGCTCGGGATAAGGAATCCCCAAATTGAGTCCATTTTGAATACAAAAACGAATTCAGAAATACCGAAGATAGAAACCGATTTGAGGTTTGATTCGGCCAGATTTGGATGCGGGAAGTACGGGATAGGATTTGATGCGGAAATCTAGGGCGATTTTGTTGGAAAAACCGCGTTGCCATTCGGAACTTCGAGCTCAATAATGGTAGACGACACATTGGCTGCGCGGGGAAGACGAGCGCGAGGAGGACGATGCAGTGGCAGGACCCACCTACCAGCGAGACGAAGCGGTGCGCGGAGAGAGGAAGAGAGACTGACTTGTGGGGACCACATGTCAAGGAGTGGAAGCGCATGTGAGCGAGCAAGCGGGCTGATGATGAATTTGGCGGGAATAGGGTTGGGGTTTCAGCCCAAACACTATTCCAAGATTTTAAATTCGTTTTTTATTTTAGAAAATACCAAAAAATCCAAATAGCAATTAGAAAGTAGCATATTAAGCTTTAATTAAGACTTCAAAAAAATCCAAATGTTAAATTTTCCACCTATTAACTAATAAAAGATTTTTAAAAGCTCAGAAAATTAGGATGTTACAAACGACCCTCCTAAAGGAATACAGACCCTGAGATTCAGGCTAGCTAGAGAAAAGGCTAGTGAACTCGGCTTTTAGGTCTTCTTCACGCTCCCACGTTGCTTCTCCTTCTGAGTGGTTGCTCCACCAAACTTTACAAAATTGAACGGTCTTGCTTCTAGTACAACGCTTTGCGACATTCAAAATCTTGACCGGATACTCATTGTAAGTGAGATCATCTTTCAACTCAATTGGATCCAACGGAGCTTGTTCTTCCGGCACACGAAGAAACTTCTTCAACTGAGAGACATGAAAGACATCATGTACTCCTGC
The DNA here is from genome assembly GCA_036346395.1 of Hsuehochloa calcarea. Lineage (NCBI taxonomy): Eukaryota > Viridiplantae > Streptophyta > Magnoliopsida > Poales > Poaceae > Hsuehochloa > Hsuehochloa calcarea. Next base: position 27,214,570 of record CM070604.1, read on the forward strand.
TAACGACTGCGGTAGCTCTAACTAATAGGCAACTTCTCCACGGTGTTCCAAAATCATGAACGGACCAACATACCTAGGGGCAAGCTTCCCTTTGGCATGAAACATTTTGATACCTCTGAGTGGAGTAACTCGAAGATAAACAAAAGCTTCTTGTTAAAGCTGAGATCACGGCGACGATTATCAGCATAAATTTTCTACCTCGATTGAGCTATCTTCAATCTTTCCAAGGACCGAACATCTTGGACACTGACCTAAGCATTTTTGCGTGCTAACCACATGAGAGGGATATGTGACCACTCTTGACTTAGTATTTTGGCATGTGTTAGCTCCGGGTCGCAGCAGGTGGTTTGTGTGTTGTGTGAAAAAAGAACTGTGTGTTGTTGTTGGGTGTGTGTGATGGGATAAAGGTAGGCTACACTAGCGCAAATAAATAAAAATTCTACCCGTAAACCAAGATCACTGCAGTTATAGATCACGGTCTTACCACTAGACAGCAAGAAAAGCGAAAACTAATGCAAGACATCGTAAGCGAGTAGTCGTACTAAGTTGATGCAGCACGTCAGGGCAGAGTAGTCGTACTACTTCCTCGTCCTCGTCGCGGCGTCCCACGTACAGCTCCCCTCTTGCGGTTCGTCCAAACGCTATAGATGCAGCGCCTCCAAAGGTATCCACACGTACGGGAGAAAAGCGACGCACACCGGACTGCTAGATCCACGCGAGCGACTAGGGCGTGGGAGAGGTGGCGGCCAGGGTTTGAGGGTCCCGAAAAACTGCTCCCAAACCTGTGCGCCCTTGCCCTCCTTTTATAGACGTCCTTACAATGGGCTTCTACTAATAGAGGCCCATTAGGACTCAATGCCCACTCTAATTCGGATCTAATCCGAATTAAGCTTCAGCCCCTTAAGTGTGTGACCCTTTAGGTTCACGTACGTTTAGACATGACACGAGTACACATACTTGGTCAATAGTTGGTAGCGGCCTCTAGCAAGACGTCCCAACTCCTAAACGTACACAAAGATCATATCCGACGAACCAACACAACGTTATGTACATGCCAATCCCTTTGCCTCACGATATTCGGTCGAGCTCCAAGCTGACCAGTCTTTCTCGATCTTGTGATCCGGAATCCCTTACTAGGTTAACTCTTAACCTTAAGTAGCATGGCCATGCATTTCTGGATCCAATCACTCGAGGGGCCCAGAGATATCTCTCTCAGTTAGAGAGGGCAAATCCCATCTTGATCGACCATGTCTCGCAAAGATGCTTCATGACAAACCCGAAAACTACCTTTATAACTACCCGAGCATTTGAGTATCATTTGATAGCCCCTAAGTAGGTCGATTCACATCTCAAGTACATGCGACAATCTTAGGTCTAAGGACAAGGCGTACACGTTGTGTAGAGAGAACCATAAGTATAATTGTTATGTCTCATGTTGGGTCGGTCCAACCCCATGTTCTAAACATGTGTCCACATTATTGGTTTGACATCTCCATGTCTATGACCTGTGAAACATAGTCATCAACCGATACATGTGCTAATCCACCATTCACGTGTGTCCTCACATGTAACATCCCAGAAAGGGATTTGTGTTTCAAATGTATGAAAAATACGAAGAAATTAAAACTTTTCTTGCATCTTGAAACCCCTGGTCGTTTTTGTAATTCTTGTGAAGAGAATTATGGAAAATCAAATTCAAATCCTCATTTGAATCTGATCCAAAACCTCCTTGGCAATAATCTTGTGCCAAACCCTTGGAAATATTTTCCCTGAATTCTAGGGAGGCTTGGCAACACCTCTGAATTATCTCATGGTTTTTAGAAATTGTTTGATAATTTTTGGAGGCAAGTCAAATTTGCTCAAACCATAGTTCCCCTGTTCTGGAAATTCTGGAAAAGGTTTCAGTGCCAGAAAATCCCTGAAAATTTCAGGAGAGGTTCCTCATGCTGTCAGCAACCTCCAGTTAAAATTTCATAAATTTTGGAGTTTGCTTGCTACCTCAAAGAATTCCTCGAAAAGCAGATGTTAGGATTCAAACCCTAACTGGTTGCACTGTTCCGTAGGTTCGGATCGGACTCGGGCTCGAGCCACTTGGCTCGATCCAGTCCACTAACTGTGCCAACTCGGACGTTCGGGCGCTAGGGTCGTGAGCCGTTGGATCGGCATCGAACGGTCTTCGACCAGCCGAACGATGGAGTCGTTTCAATCCACCCGATCTAACTCAGCCGTTGAATCGGCATCGAACGGTCTTCGACCAGCCGATCGCTGGGATCGTTTCAATCCGCTCGATCCAGCCCAGCCGTTCGATTTCAATCCGACGACCAACGAGTCGTCTCCTTCCTCTGTCCGCGCGCGTGTGAGCTCTGCCATGGCGTGCGCAGAGTAGAAAAGCAGTGGCGTGCAGTCCACTCTATGTCCACCTTTAAACGGCTAGCTCTGAGCGCATTAAATGCCTGTCGCGCTCATCCCTCAGAGAGCCATGACTCAACTGCTCCCATCGCTCTCAAGTGCTCTCATGGCAGTGTTGACCGACCGAAAAGTGCCGCTGTTGCTCGCCATTGCTCTATTTAAACTCCCTTTTGCTTCACCCTGAGCTTCCTTTAGCGCTTTCGTAACTCCAGCTAGCACTCACCCGCTTGCTTGAGCTGCAGTCCCTCGCACTCTCTTCGACCGACATTGTTGAGTGTGGAGCTTCGGTGGAGGCGGTGCAGCGGGGGTTTTCTACTTCAAGTCTTCGCCCCTCTGCTCCCCCTTTACTCTTTGGAGCTTATCTCTCACTCGGTTTGGTTCTCTCTGTGCCCAGGTCGCTGTGGCCTAGCGAGAACCTTACCGCCGCCGTTCGGGTACTCGTCGCCGGAACCACTCCGTGGGTCTCTGGTCGTCCTTCAGCTCAGGTAAGTTCGCATTGGCCTATAGGAGCTTAGGTGTGTTTTCGTTGTTCTTTTGGTATTGCCCGTTCGGAGAGTTCTCCCGAGCCATACCTACTTGGCCGCACTCCGTGGTCGTGCCACCGTAGCAGCCGTACTCCGACCAGTACTGGCCGCCGGTCGAACCGTTAAACTTTTAGACACTCATCCCTGCCCTTGGCTGGCGCCGCTGTGGTCGGAGAAGCCGCCGAGCCACTGGCAAAGCGTGCGGGAGGCGCTGCCTTGTGGTCGGAATTCCGACCAGTCCCCGTAGCTTGGTCGTCTCGACCAGATGCAGTATTACGATGGGTAAATGTGACGTCGCGTAGTCCTCAGAAGTACCCCTTAAATTTATAAGGGAGAGGCCTACGAGTGATTGTAAGTTTTCCTACAATCGCCCCCATAGTCGTAAGTCTCACTACGACTATGTTGTGGTCATAAGTCCTTCTACAACTATTGCCTAGTCGTAAGTACTGTTGCGGCCTGTACCTAGTCGTAAGTCTTACTACGACTATGTCCCGGTCGTACTTCTACAACGAGTACCTAGTCATAAGTCCGTTTGCGACTAGTACCCAGTCGTACGTCCTTCTACGACCGCTACCTGGTCGTAAATCCTTCCACGACTATTGTTCAGTCGTAGGTTCTGCTACGACCACTACCTGGTCGTAAGACCTTCTTTCGGTCGTATCTTTAGCATTAAGAATCCAAATCGATTGATTCTTGTTGCTAAATTCCTATTAAATCAGTACCTTGCTTCGGTAAGATTTTTAGAATTTTTGGAGAAGGTTTGCTGTTGAGTCTTTGCATTTTATTCGTTCTTATCGGTTGCTTTTCGCCTTCTCGTTAGGATCCGAAGAGTACATTGACCACATAATTGATCCTCAGCAACATCTTGGCCCACAGCAAGCAGGCAAGCAGTTTGATCATGTTAATCCCATTACTTTTCAAGTCTAATATCTTGTTTACAAATCATATGTATGCATGCTTTTGTGTCAAATTAATTTTCCGATTAGAGGTAGTTATTCCTATTGCACTGTTGCCCTCAAATTGTTATCCCCGCCACAACCATAAGTTATTAACATCGCTGGTGGATTAGAGCCCGGTGATTTAAGTATACTCTTTTATTGTCTTTTCGTTGTCATGCTTAGAAATGCTTAGATGTCGGTAGTATTGGGCAGTCATCGACTTAGTCGATGATGTTGATCACACAAATCTTATTACTACTCCATTATGTCCAGCACCCTATGCTTTGTTACTTTGAAAAGTCAAAAACTGAAAATAAAACTGTTTTCGACTTGGGCACAATGGTATGTTGGTGTGATCTGTTGGGGTGAATGGAATGGTGCCTAGGTCATCAAGGACCGAGTTACTTGTGTCACTAAGCCAAGCGCTTATGCGTGCTAACCACGCTAGAGGGATATGGGACCTCTCTTGACTTAGTACTTTGGCATGGGTTATCTCCGAGTCGCAGGAGGGGGTTGTGTGTGTTGTGTGAAACATGATATGTGTTCTGGTGTTCTTGTGTTGGGTGTGCGGTGGTGGAGATTCTGGGTAGGCTCTCCACCTCGAGGAGCATTGTAGTTGTCCAAGGCTTTACCTGAGATGGGTAGTTGACCGAGGCTTTACAATGACTCCGACACAACATATGGGTTTCTATCCATACGGGCGGCTCGTGAATAATTCACAATATTGGAAGCGTCTCGTAGGACTTAGCCGTCTTGCATACCTTGAAGTGTGCTTAATAGCTTGGCAAAAGGCGATGCAGCGTGTGGGTACATTGGTACACCCTGCGCAGGATAAAACTATTCGAATAGCCTCGTCCTAGGTTATGGACATGCTTGGCAAGGTCGTGCAAGAACTAGACTACAACCTTTTGAAATTACACTACAAGATGAACACCCCTTTACCAACGTATATATGCGTTGGTAAAAATCCAAATAAGTGTTGGTACGATCTATACCAACACATCTACTATGCGTTGCCATTGAGGTACATTGCGAGAGGCTATTACAACAGATAAACAAGCGTTGGTAATATATATGAAAAGGCGTTGCGAAGTAGCAACGGATATAATCAGGTTGCAACTACACTTGTATACGTTGGTACTTACCATACATGGATGATTTTTACTATTTTGACAATGGATATAATTATATTGCCACAACGCATAGAAGCGTTGGTACCTGCCATTCAAATGACTTTTGTTATTTTGGCAACGTATATAATTAGGTTGCTTCAACGATTATAAGTGTGTAAAAGTCAAAGTAAAAAAAAATCATTATCGGTCGTAGCAT